>JALAZF010000432.1:2400000-3000000 GCA_022829125.1 Lathyrus tuberosus | reverse complement strand
GTAATGTTGGCAATGACATGGTCAAACTGTCCAACTGTTATATCTTGGGCTACGTGTGCCTGAGCTAATACCTTCTGCAAAGCTGATCTATGAACAGGTGAATTGACTAATAGGGACAGGATCAAAATCTTGGATGGGGTCTGATGGAGTTGATCTACCACCCTGTAATCACTCCTCTTGATAATCCTTAGGAACTCTTCATCTTCTTCTTTAGAAATTACCTCATTTCCTTTGTCTCCAGACGGTGTGGGGACAACAGTTTCCCTGGGTGTGGTTTCTTTGAAAGAAGGAGAGTACACTCTATCGCTTCAGGTCATCTTTCCAGTTCCAACTATATTGGTTACTTCTTCAGCAGTAGTTCCCACCTCTTTCCTTGGAACTACGTCTTCAACAGCGATTCCCACCTCTTTCCTTGGAATCACGTCTTCTCGTCTTCTGCTACTCATGACATTCTCATAGACCCATGGCACGGCCTTGGTCCCTCTGAACCTAAATGGAACAGGTTGTTGGGTGTCATATTGCTTGGAATGATTGATAGTGGAAGCATCAATCATTCCAGGATTGTTGAAAACTGGTACTGGTTTATTAAATACAAGAATTACAGACCCAGACTTAGGTGTGTTAGACCCGGATACCTGCCCTCTTGGCTTTGGTAGGTTAAACATAGGTTCGATTGCTGTAACTTTATTCTCCTTTTCTCTACTGAATACCTGTAGGAACCCTTCATTGATCAGGTACTGAACACTGTCTTGGACTAAACAGCAGCCTTTGATACTGACATTACATTCTTCACAGTCCTCATGGCAAACTTTAACTAACCCAGCTTTAAACAACTTAGCATGAAAAGCCTTGATAGGGGTTTTGATCATTGTTGCATCCAAAACTAATACCTCATCCTTTTCATCTTCGATGGCATTAGTAGCCCCATGGGTAGAAAAAGGATTATTTTTCACATTCGGTTGATTATCAGCAAATGAAAGGATATTTTTCTCCATCCACCCCTTCACTACATTTTTCAACGCTAAACAGCCCTCCAAGTCGTGACCAGCCCCTCCTTGATGAAAAGTACAGTTCGAATTTGGGTTGAAGAAAGGCATAGACTTCTCGGTTGGTGGTCCCAAAGGTTTAGTAACGATTAGCCCTTGCTCCACTAAGGAAGGGTAGAGCTCCGTATAGAACATTGGTATAGGTGGAAATGCTGGCTTTCCTCCCTGCCTTTTGTGGGGAGAATTCTGTTGTGGAACCTGTGGCCTTGGCTGTTGATAATTCTGGTTTTTAGGCCATTGCTGGTAAGCTGTTTGTTGATAAGTTGGCGCCTGCTGTACTACTTGGTGGTTGAAAGTAGGCGTAACAGCAACTATGTAGGGTTGCTGAGCTTACATCATTTGGTAGATTAGATGCTGAGAGAAGTTTGGTCTCTGGGCTCTGGGTCTTTCCTGCCATGACGACATTAGTTTCCCCTTCCCTTTTATTGTGGGAGTGACTAGGAGATTTCTTAGCACTGACGCCAGTTGAACTGCTCGGAGAACTGATTACCTTTCCACTCTTTAATCCTACCTCTACCTTCACACCAATTGCAACAATATCGGAGAAATTAGCACTGACACTGCTGATCATTCTCTCATAAAACTCAGGCTTTACTGTGTCTACAAACCAATCATCCAACTTTTTCTTTGTCAAGGGCGGTTCAACCTGAGATGTAGTCTCTCTCCATCGTTGTGCATATTCTTTGAAGGATTCAGTACTGCTCTGGGCCATACTTAATAACTGCCTACGGTCAGGGGCTAGATCCATATTGTACTTGTAATGTTTTACAAAAGCATCAGTCACATCTTGGAAACAATGGACTTGTGACTAGTCTAGACTTAAATACCACTTAGCAGCAGCCCCCTTCAAACTGTCCTGAAAACAATGGATCATTAGTTTGTCATTACGTACGTGCACGGCCATTCTTCGGTAATACATGATTAAATGGGACTTGGGACATGTGGCACCTGAGTACAACTCAAAATTCGTCAATTTGAATTTGGGTGGAATTACCAAATCTGAAACCAAGCACATGTCCTTAATATCAGTACTGAATGCATTACTTAACTCCATCGCCTTCATCTTCCTCTGCATTGTTTCAACACTTTCGCTTAATTTCTCATGCCGATCATCCCCTTCTTCTGACACATCAATGTAATCGTAGGGATGATGGTTTTGGAAAATCGGATGCACTTGTGTTTGTACTGCTGGCGGAGCAAAAGTTGGAATAGCTTGCAGAGTCTCATTGACCAGAGGAACTGTTTGCTGAGTAGATAAAGGAATTGTAGCACGGATAAAATCAATGGGCATGCCCAAAGTGCGGTTCATGACAGGGATGATAGGAGGTTCTACCATTGTAGTGATGATTTCGGAGACCACAGTGGCCTGGGTGTCCATCTTTGCTCTCATAACATTAATAGCCTCGAGGATTTGTCCCATCCCTCCTCGTATCTCATTCAATTCGTTGATGACTCTGTCCATTTCTCCGTATGCCTCTGACATCCTGAATCGAGCTTGGGCCCGAGTGTTGTAGTTGTGTCTGGGATTCAGTGTGACGATTCTGGAGAGAACACGGTGACATGAGATAAAGACAAGGAAAAATGCACATGGCGATGCAAATGAGGATGCAAATGCAAATGCAAGCTAAACTATCAAGAAACCAAAGAAATTTTGCAAATAATATAGACAATAGATTCTTTGACAAAATAAACTTCTTCATTCAAGAATCTGGTGAGCATTACAACAGGAGCAGTGTATCCTCATACTCCAAGTACATGAGTAGAAATACATTAATACGAAGGGAACATTAACGACAAAGGAAATAGCAACAGTAGTAACACTAAGGATTGGATCCACTGGTTGATGATCCTTCTCCTCCGTTAATCATTCTCATCAATTTGCTGATACATTCTTTTGTCTCTTCTCTTGCAAGGACCAGCTCTCCTAAAGCTTCCACCATCCTCTGCTTTGTCTTTGAGGGTGATTCGTGGCGAGGAAGTAGCCTCCTCATTACACGAGCTATGTCACGAGACCATTGTAAGTGGGCCTCTGTGACTGGGCATTCAGCTTTCCATAGTTGTCTGTTAATTTTGCGCCAAGCACGCTCCAATCGCATCTTCATTTCAAAACCTCCCTTTTCATCATAAAACATCATCTGCATATCCTCATCATCTGGAATTCCCTCCTTCAGATGACCCAGCTGACGGCGTGCAAGGGCAGGGTTGTAATTGATACAACCGTTCCTCCCCATAAGAGACATTGGGGCAATCCCCACAGCTATGAATTATAACAATTCCTTCATCAGTTGAATCTTACCACTCGATGTCAGTATGCTTCAATTCCATCAGATTTTTGGACCAAATCTTGCAATCCTCGACCTCCCAAAAGGCTCGTGTCTTCGGCAAATAGGTTTTAAACCACTTATAGAAAAGCGCCACGCAACAGATGATTTGTCCACAGCCTCTCGTATACCTGGTTTGAATGGCGTGGTAGACATCGGCTAGTAGTGTTGGAACTGGATTATTGATTGTGAAGATCTGAATGGCTTGATCATCCACAAAATTTTTGGCGTTTGGGAACAGAAACAAACCGTAGATCATCAAAGCGAGGGTTGATTCAAACAAAGCCTCATTTCCTCTATTCTTGAAGTAAAGAGCCTTTTCCAGCAAGAACTGGGCGGGAAGCCCACGCTTTCCTCCTTTGTTAGTCAGGTTAGCCTGGATGTCAGAAAATCTGATTTTGGTTCCTCTGGCGATGTCTCTGGCGGAGAGCATTTCTTCAATCCCAGAAAAGATGGGAGCTTCTCTGACCGAAATCCCTATCATGGCGGAGAATTCCTCTAGGGTTGGCACCAACTGGAATTCAGGGAACACAAAATAGCGGTACGCAGGATGATATAACTGGACCAAAACTTCAAGGGGTCCTTCAGTTACCGGGATTCTCATCAGTGGAATGATACACCCATATCTATCAGCAAAGACTGACTTATCTTCAACCATTTCTCCTAGCCACAACAAACGCTCCAACTCTGGGAGTTCAAAGAATTAAGGCCAAACTCTTTTCCCTGCAGCATCCATTTCTACAAAATCTGCAAAACAAAATTAGTATCTTGATAGTCTAGCAAAGAATGCAAGATGCAATGCAAAGTTTCATGGAATTCAGACACTCGAAAAATATCAAGAGATATCAAAAGACCTCATTCTCATTAATAAAAAGGTGAATTATAAGAGTCGATACACTTTCATAAACCCTAAACATGAAACTAAATAAAAGCTAGAAAGTCCTAAGGAGATTCTCCTAAGAGCCTCATGTTGAGTCTTCTGATTTCTTTCTCTATCTGGTCCCTTTCTGTGACGAGGTTGTCGATGATGGATTTCCAAGCAGGAGGTTGAGTGTTAGAGGAACTTGGACCTTCCAGGGCTTTTCTCTTCTTGCATGAGAGTAACTCTTCGTTCTTGTCCTGTAGTTGTTTATGGAGTTCCAGGTTTTCTTCAACAACCACCTCATATTTGAGCTTCCAGGCTTCTTCTGACCGTTGGGCTCGTCTTAAAGAAATCTCCAGGGCTTATTCTCTTGACATAAAGTACAAAACAGGCTCTTTCTTCAAAACAATTGGTTCCTGCCACTTGTAGGGCATATTTAACTCTACGGCTCTTCTTCTGACCCATTGGAGGTAGGGTTCCAGTGACACACAGTTAGGCTTTCCCAAAGAACTTCTTCCTCTTTTGTGCTTACTCCTCCAAGCGTTCAAGATCAGCTTCTTCTGCTCTTCGTTCTTGTCATATGCTTCAAAGTAGATGTTTTCCAGATGAATACTGAGAGGTTTATCCTCCAAAGGGTATCCTAGTTGGCGTCGTGCCAATACAGGGTTGTAGGTGATTCCACCTTTAATGCCAAGAAGAGTCACATTGCCATAGTTTCCACAACTATCTGTAATCAGGATTCCATCATACACCCGATTATACCAGTCAATGTCTGCATGGGAGAGTGCCATAATTCTCTGAGACCACCATCCTTTCTTGGAATCCCAGAATGCGCCTGCCTTCGGTATATGCGAAATAAACCATCTATACAACATGAGGACGCAGCAAGTAATTTGTCCATTACCATGAGCATTTATTGTATGAACTGAGTGATAAGCTTCAGCAAGCAAGGTGGGTACTGGATTTTGTTTCAAAAATATTTTGATTGCGTTCAGATCCACAAAGTTGTCAATATTCAAAAACATGAAAAGTCCATAGATGAGTAATGCAAAAACAGCTTCAAAGGCATCCCGGTTGGAGTGTTTAGCAAAATAACGAGCCTTTTCAAGCAAAAACTTAGCAGTTAACCAAAAAATTCCTCCCTTAGAAGTTAAATTGGTTTTGATGTCAACTAACTCCAGATGAGTTTTCTTGGTTATTTCTTCCTCTTTAGGATCCTTCTCGAAGATAGGAAATGGGAACTCATCCTTGATAGACCAACCAATTATCTGAGAGTATTCCTCAAGGGTGGGCAAGAGTTGATAGTCAGGAAACGTGAAGCAGTGATACTTTGGATCGTAAAACTGAAGCAGAGTCGAGAGGAGTCCTTCATCAATGTTTTTCTTTAACAAGATCCATAACTTCCCATATCTGTCTTTGAATCCTTCAGGGTCTGTTAGCAAATCTCCCAATCTTCTTAGGTCATCCAATTTTGGACTCTTGAAAGTGTATTTGATAGTGTTTCTTCTTGAGCTATCCATGATATCCCTCTGATATTCACAAAAAGAGAAGTCTGAGTCCCATGAAACAGAAGAATGCTTATGATGTATGAATGCAAAACACACACAAAGATACACAAAAAGTCACAAATACAAAAGCAAAGGGTCTAGGTTTGAGCATGGAGCCAAGGTTTACCCTTCCCATTGGTATGTACTACTGGTTTTCATATGTTGAACAGGGTTCTAAGAAGTTCCCAGAGTCGACAACCTATCTTTCGGATTTTATCGACTTCCCAAATGACTTGGTAATCAATAAAATTCTCAAGAGAATCTCGTCTGAGTGTAGTATCGCGTGATAACCAATTCAGAAATAGACTCCATCATGGTCACCGCACTACATCCTAGAAGGCCAAGTGGGGCTTGGTAACTACGGTCCTCAATATCAAGGGCACCTAGATCGAGAGTAGCACGTTTTCACGAATAGACTCGTTCAACATGACTAGACTCTCAAGAGGGCCTCAACTGAGTGATGGTGTCTCAAGTTAACTTTTTCAGGAATCGACTCCCTTAAAGCCTCCTTGAATATACCATCGTCCTATCATAAGTGCACTCAAATCCGGGTTAGGATTTATCTCACCACTCAAGAACCATGTCAACAAAAGATCTCAAGCAAAACATATATACAGGTAATCAAACAGATATATACAAACATAGCAGACAAGCAAGCAAAAACAAAGTGGGCTTAACCCTCAAAATAGAAGATCCCCAGTGAAGTCGCCATTTTTGTTAAGCCATTAATTAACTTGCGTCACATTTCTTTGAATTCACCACCGACTTTGATTTATCCAAAGGAAAGGTTCAAGATCGAGAAAAACCTAAAAGGGGGGAGATCTAAGGTTCGGGGGTTGGTTACGCCTAGGGAAGGTATTAGCATCCTAAACGTCCGTAGTACTCTACGGGAACCTCTTGTTTTAGCTTGTTATGTCCTACTCGCTTGCTAAGGGTTCTATGCTAAAGGTTGAAACCCTAGGGGTTAGTATCTAAGTATACTCAACAAGGTATCGCACCTTGCGCATACATATCCTGACGAGAGTGGAATCAGAGTATCCGTAGTTCACCGATCTAAGGGTGAAGAAGGAACCATTGACTATGGCCAAAGTTCCAAGGGGAAATGAGTGTGAGCTAATTTTAGAGTTCACGATAACTCTTTAAATCTAAGTTATAGGGGGAAAGTGAGTTCTCCTGATGGTGAAAATCACAGAGAGTTCAAAACTCTAACCTACTACTAAGTTAAGATTTCATGGCTCTCATGAGGCCAAGAAATGGGATAAGCTTATGAGGCTAAGGCAAGGTAATTGTTTAGTTACTCAAGAGTCAATTTAGGAGGACTTTCCTTTGGAATGGGGAAGATGACAGTTTTAAATTACTATGAAATAAAGAGTTATATGAATTTAACATAAAGATGTAAAAAGACATGAACAAGATATTAAGATGAAACAAAGTTATAATATCATGCAAGGTTAAAATTACTCATATTAGGCAATGCTCAACCAAAATAAACAAAGATAACATCATGAGATGAATAAAGAAGTGCAATAAAACCTTAAAAGAATTTCCAACTTCCACATGAATGAAAGCCATCAAGATTAAATATTTTCAACCATTTCTTTTTATATTCAACAAGTGAAAACAATTAGAAACAAATAGCAAAAAGAATGGAAGAAAAAGGATGAAAAACAAATAAATTATGAATGTTTGAAATTAAAGAATAAATTATAAAAAGGTATAACAAACATGTAATAAAAAAGAAGGAAAGGTCCTCCTAGGGATTGAACCCAGGACCAAGCGCATTTTGCCCAAAGCCAATGCCAACCGTGCCATGTGCGTGCTTTAAGAAATAATGATAGCAACATGTATATATGTAAAGCGAAGCGAAATTGGAAATAAAAAAAAAATAAAGGATGGGGGCGAGGGGGATTCGAACCCCCGTCCTAAGGGTCAAAGGCGAGTGTGTATGTGTGTGCTTGCCACTGGGTTGGCTGTTACATCCAGTAATAAACACATCTTAATTAATACATAATTCTTCTTGCGCGTATATGACCAACAGAAAGCAAGGCAACCAAACTCATAGAACAGTCAGCTCATATAGAAATGAAACATCACGCCATGCCCTTAATCATGCACACAGTCATTAGTAAGAAAAGACAATAACATTTGATCAACTCCTCAACACTGTACGAGCTACCAAAACTAAAACACACAAGCCAAATATGCAAGTAGACTCTTACATTAGTAATGAAAATACATATCACAGCTTTGAGCATGGAGTGAGACAGATTCAAATACAAATTAACAAACATATATTGCACAGAGGTTCAATCAAACACATGACACATTCATTGAAAACCATGGAAATTAAACATGACTCGGATGCAAACAAACGAACATTCATACGGATTAAGGATTTAAAACAGCATGGCATCAGGTTGGTGTCAATGTATATCAAAACATTTTCAAGACTTAACATGCTGAATGAAAGATAGCAGAACTGTGTTAGGAGCAAATCACATGATTGATATGGTTAAATGCTCAAAATGCAAGAAAGCAAAAGGGCAGGTTAAGGCATGATGCAATCAGTTTTAATAATACATTCTTAAGGTTCCAAATCAGCTCAAACATGTTAATATGAGTGGTGAAAATAGGAATAAGGCAGATCAAGCAATGAGATATTCCAAGACTACTCCAACTATTAGTGAGAGGCCTTAAAAACATGCCAAATGAGTGCTAACAAGATGATGGCAACAGAGTGAAACATCATTAAAAAACAAGCAGTCAGTGTGCAGACCAATAAAATGTCATTTAGAGCAATTCTAGTACATACCACAAGGCAACGAGTCATAGGATTAAATGCATTTACTAATGCTAGCATACCAATCAAATACCAAAATCCACATGTCATGATACATTGTGGCTATTAAATAAGGCTGCAGACAAAACTTCAGAAAGATAGCAAACCAAGCGAGTGCAAGACATAACAATAGTTCATACATCTTAACTAGATTATGGGTACACAAATTAAATGCAATATCAAGGCAAGTTTACATTTAATAACATGATGGCAGAAGACATAGGTTTATGGCATTTTAGACACACAATGTTGTCATAAATCATAGTTTCAAATAGAAATTGTACACATATAGTGACATCCAAATCGAATAGCAACTGAGCAAAGATTATCACATATAAGCATACACAAAAGGCTACATACTCATCATGTTGATACAGGTATGATTAGTCATGCTTCTAATGATAATTACACAACAAAGACAACATCTTGATGGTCAAGGGCCATATGAATTAAACACATGTGTTCTAGGCAAAACAATGCATAAAACATGATGGCATAGCAATAAGTTACTTAGGTAATGTCACTCAAAACAGGCAGTGGCATATTCATGGCATGGTGAAAGCAAACATTTGTTGCACTAACATACAATGGATACAAAATAAACTAAGGGGCATAGATCAAAACCAGTTCTGATTTAAGGCAAAGGATACTCCAATGGTCATGAAGCATATAAATATCAAAGCTATGATCAAGTGTTATCAATGGCATTCAAACAAACAGTTAGGCAGTTAGGTGCAGCAAAGGCTCAGGGCAGTGCAGAGTAAAACTTAAGAAAGAATGTGCATATGGTTCTATGGTGATAAGCATGTGTTATCAAGACAAATACTTCAAAAGATTTAGCAATCAAAATCAGACAAGGTTACATGGCAGAAAAGCACATATCATGTTTGGCACTTTAAAAAAAACTTGTACATAAATTAGAAATACCAAACTGACAGCATGTGGCACATGGACAAAACCAGTTTTAAGCATGGCAAGGCACATCTAACATGGATTTAAGTTTACAAATTGGTCATAAATCACATAGGCAGCAAAACAAAGATGGCATATTATGTATCAAAAACGGGAAGAACAAAGATAAGCATGCTTGGTGAAAGATCTCTGACCCTATATCATAGCAGCAAGCAAACATCAAATAATCATTCAGCATGCATTTGGTCATTTAATTCTAATAAGACAACAGTTTTAGATGAATCAATTTAAACACCAATAGATAACTAAGTAACAACATAGTGCACAGATCCAAACAAAAGGTGATACGATTATAAGTATATGGTTAGGTCATCAAAATTTGACTTAAGAAACTAGCAACAGATTTCAAGTTAGACAAATCAACATCAAACATTTTAGTAGTTCAAAACCAAACATCAAGCACCTAAGTTAAAAACAATTTCCATGCTTAAAGACACAATTCAACAAACATCAATACCTAAGCAAGACTTTGGATACACAGCAATGACAATGAGTTTAGGTACACAAACCGATCATACATTAATGATGATAGCAGCACAAACTGCACTTAGTGAAAGCATTTTCTTGCTAGCAACATTCCAATGACATATCAACTTAAAAGACAAGCAGTGATGGATAGGTTCACAAATCACAAAACATATGAGCATCTTAGAATAACAAGAATGAACCAAAAGATCTTAACTTTTTTCATAATAACATTCAATCATCAAGAACAAACATAGAAAACGCTAACACTTCTTACATCCAAGTTTTGACAGTATAACCAAAGATAAAGCCACATAGATATACAACAGCTAATGAACAAAACAAAAGCATTATTACAATGATATTTCAGGCATAGTAACTAGAACAAAAGGAAATGCAAATGTCTATCTCAATATATTAGCAGAGTAACCAAACCAAACTTACTTCATGAAATCATAACCAAGGGCAGAAAGTTAAACAGAGCAAATACACATTAATGTCACATTATGGATGATTGAATGGCAACATCAAACACATTATACAAATAGTTATAAAATAATGATAATGTCAGTAATACATGAGCAAGGACTTAAATAGGGAGAGGGTAGTTACCAAGTGGAATATGTCCACTGCACCTTCAAGTGTGTGTTAACTTCTCTCCTTTCTGAACTTAGCAAGACCTCAAAGCAACCCTCCTCCTCATTCTTACTCGTGGAACTCAAAATTCAGAGACTTTTAGAGTGCTTTGTGAAAATTGTTGGTGAGTTTAAGTGTTAAGGTGACCTCCTTTTATAGGCTGAGCAGGCTGGCTTTGGTTCTTTGAGACCAATGGACAAACACATGGTATGCTGAGCAAAAAATTAGGGTTTGCAACGTCTCCTTTCAAATTCAAATTTGGTCAATTTCTTGGAGACAAACGCGCTTCCCCTGCTGCACAAAAAACCTCAGAGGTGCAGGGAAAATTTCATGATTCCGTGTGTTGCTTAAAACTCCTTCTTTGTTGTCATAAGAGTGGGTATCAAATGAGGCAATGGTTGGGATTGCACAAAGATATCTGCAGGCGAAGGCAGTCCCTATGCTGAACTGAGTAACTCTTCAGAACAACTTTTAATAAACCCAGGCGTGAAAGCTCAAAAGGGAAATGGTGGAGATTTCAAAATGAAAAACGTGCCAAGGATTATGAGCTGTAGTAATGGTTTGCGTTTGAATTGGGACACAAGCTCTCTTGGAGTATAAATTTCTTCTTCTCTCTTTTGAAACATGAAGCCACGACAAAGGAGAAGAAGTCGTTTCTAATATTTTGCTCCTTGCCAAGCCACACGGCATCCTTTCATTGGCTAGGGGAATGGGGTTGGAAAGTCAAAGATGTTTTGCACGCATCCTATTGGTCCTCAACAAATGATTCTTCTCATTTCCATTATCATTTTCATAACATTATTTTGCAATGTAAGTGGGCTTATGATGATGGGCCTAAGACCAAATGTTTTTAGGATTTGGTTTTCTCTTTTTTTGTTATGGCAAAATAAAAAGAAATGGTTTAGAAAAGAAAATAAATAATAGGTGAATTGGTAAATGAAATGGTTATGGTTTGGTAAATTGATATGGTCAAATAGAATTGAAATTGGATAAAAAAATGGTTGATGGATGACTATTGAAATTGGTTTGGAATTAAGAATGACAATTGAGGGTGGATAAGGTGGATAAAAATTGTTATGGAAATGGTTATAGAGATGCCTCTTTGAACATGAGAAACTTGCTTGATTCAGTGCTCCATCCAAAATCTTGACTGATCAACCCTTGAATCCTCTTGAAATAAAACCCAATTCACAAATGAAACAAAACACAAACAAAACCTGGTAAAAGGGTTAGCTATGCAATATGATTGACCTAAGATGACATGCAAAAGATCAATGGATCTAAGGGTAAAATTTGGGGTACAACACTTGGTTTTAATGGTATGGGAGTAAAATGCAAAAAGAAAACATATGAACAAGTAAATAAAGTACGTTAGAGAACTCGTCTGGAATGACGTTCATTCACCTATCTAATACACAAATATACCAATCAGTTATACACAACCTAAATCACTCATCAATACCCCCACGTATTGTTCACAACAAAGGTTGTGTCTAACACAACGTTGAGAGAAAAACCGCATTGTCTCATCGATGATGTCTCACGCAACTCGACAACACGGAGCATTAAGAATCGATACCCATGGTGAATGTTAGATCTAAATATATCTCTAGAGTTCAGAACCTAACAGGTGTTCATCCTAGATCCAGATTCGAAGAGGATATGTCTACCGCAACTCAAGTCTAAACATAAAGCGAGTAAAAGAAGGATAACACCGATAAAGATTTGTAAAATAGCTCGTATACAAAGCCATGATCAATAAATATACATACTATCAAAGTAAACTTACATACAAACCCCAACAAATGAAAAATACATAGAGAAGAAGGAAGATGAAGAGAAATCTCTCGCCATGTCCAGCAAAGTGACGCAATTCCAACTCCGGATCATCGCTATGCAACCTCCAATGTTGTTTCTAAGCTATTCTACACGAAGAATGTTTTTGATGAAGTTGGGGTTAAAAGTTCCCAACAACATAACCTAAAAAATGCAGAAAAGTGACTTAAATAGGGGACGAAATGATGCGAACCGCGCTCTGAGGGCGCTTAGCACCATCAGCAAAATCACAATTCTTGTTTTCTTCATAACTTTCGAACCGTAACTCCGATTGACTCACGGTCGGAACTGTTGGAAATCTTATTCAATGATCTATACAACAATCACTAAATATCCTTGCTTGAATATGTACAAAAATGAGATAAGCAAAGATTAGAAAAAATGATATTTATTACAATCGCGCTATGATTGATCTCACCTAAAATACACTTAAACCGCCTTAAAGCGCGCTAAGCGCGGTCAAGGATCCTTAGCTACTGTCTCTTCACCAAAACCGTGCTGAACCCCGTGCTAAAAATGGGTAAAGCACGAGTGATAGTATTTTGTTGGTCAAAACTCCATTTTGAAGCATCCTTCTTGGCTCAAATGAGTCCATACTTCAACCATGCATTATTACCTATAAAAACAGATGAAAAACTGTCAAACTCGACAATATGTACACAAAAATGTATATTACACACTATAATGTAAACTATACAAAATATATACAAAAATGGGGGATTATTAAAGGAAAACAAACAAATCAAGCCAATAAGTGCCAATTATTCACACTAAAAATCAGTACATTTTAGCACTTATCAACTCTCCCCAACATAAAATTGTTTGTCCTCAAACAAGAATCGATGAACTCTAAGAAACAAAAGCAATTATCAAGAAATCATGCTCAACAAGTTTTTACAAACGAAAAACAAACGTATGGTACAAATAACAAAAGTACATGCAAAGTAATGCTTACCACTAAACTACAACGACGCCACGATTATGAAACAGAGTCTAAGCATAAAACACATGTCAAAAATTCTAAAGCAATACAAATGTTCAAGAATGAATCACACCTAATACTCCTCTTCAGAATTAGGATGAAGAAATATACGCGGTTGCAACCACAGTACAATTACACTCATCTGAAAACAACGCTAAGAACGGTTCAATTCATACATTCATCTAACAATCATAAATTAAATCATGGAAGCAAAAAGATCACTAAGGGCATGAAAGGTTGTAGCTTGGCCAAGTTTCAGAACAAATGGTTATTTCTTAGGCTATTGAATCGAAGTTGCCACGCAAAAGAAACATTCACTATACATGGTATTTACACATCACAACTTCACTCACCCATTTCTTTTCTCTTTTGCTCACATTTCCAAACTTCCTTTGCACAATTATTTTTCATTCTCTATTTTTTTTTTATCTTTTCAATCAAGCATCTTTTTCTTTTGTTTTCACATTCATATTCACAATTTTCTTATGCTTGTTCAAAAATTTTCAAAATTTTTAGTAACCTACCATTTCCTTTCATTCTCCCCAACTTGAATACCATCAAACCTCAAGTGAATGCTCCTTGCTTTTTATGGTAAGGAAATCAATTTAAAACATTGTTCAAAGGTTTAAAGAAAAAATTTTAGAATCCCACAAAATTCAATGATGAACTTAACTTTTAATTTATGTACACACACCAAGTTCATCACCAAAATGAGATCTAAATTGTTTAGGCTCAAAGGGGTTAACAAATTCTCACTACTCATGGGTAAATTACTTTTGGATATGGTTGTTCTCAATATAAACAAATGCCTTGATCATTTCTAATGCTTCCACAAAATCACAATAATCAAAAGATTAAGCATGAATCAAACGAATTAACAAAGTTATCAGTCATCCAAACATTTAGTAAACAATGGAGGTTTCTCACAATGGGCTATGAACTAAAATGATTCACAAATGAACAAAAATTGCAATAGAATGAATGACATGTAAGTTGTACAGAGCCTAAGGTTCATAAACATAGTATGTTCTAGAAAAGCAATCAACACAAAACATAGCAATGTAACTTTCTTTAAACTTTTCACACTACCATAACATTTTATTGTTGAAACAATCAAAATTGAAAAATCACACAATGCATCCTCAAGCTAATAAAAAACAAAACTTGAAAACAAACACAAAAATTTCTAAAACTAATAAACATATACTAAAAAAATGGGTGAAAGTGGATAAGAGAATAAGAGAGTTTTTCCACAAAAAGCAAGGTGTGCTAAGCACCCTCTATGCGTATTAAGCGCGCACAGGCTTGCTGAGTTTTTCAAGTTCTTTCTCTCACTCAACCCATCCACTCTCACCTTATTTTAACTATACTACTAAATATAAAACTATACAAATTCAAAAATCGTTGGGTTGCCTCCCAACAAGCGCTTGTTTCACGTCGTAAGCTCGACGCCTTATTTACGTACAAGCTCCACCATGTTGCCTCGTTCACCAGTATATACCAAATAAACCTGCAACACTTGAGAAAACGTAAACGAAAAAAAATATGCACAAACACATTCACAAACATGATGGACAACACATATATACGATAAGTGAACAAACGAAACGGAAACAAATATGTACAGTGACATATGGAAAACAACTATGAACAAGTATGAACAAAGCTTAAAAACATAGAAACTATCGCAATGTGAATCAATATCAAAACTAATCCCCGGCAACTGCGCCATTTTGTTGGAGCAGTAAAGCAGCAAGCAAAAATTAATTAAGTACCCAGTTTTGTTGTCTCCACAGGGAACGGTGCGAGGGAAAGAATGTCGTTCGACAATCTCTAGGTCTCTAAGCTTGGTTCTAATGGTATGGGAGTAAAATGCAAAAATAAAACATATGAACAAGTAAATAAAGTACGTTAGAGAACTCGTCAGGAATGACGTTCATTCACCTATCTAATACACAAATCTACCAATCAGTTATACACAACCTAAATCACTCGTCAATACCCCCACGTATCGTTCACAACAAAGGTTATGTCTAACGCAAAGTTGAGAGAAAAACCGCATTGCCTCATCGATGATGTCTCACGCTGTAACGCCCCAGTTTTTGTTAGTTTTATTGAATCGAGTCGATTTAATTATTTTTATTATTATATTATTTTATTTTTGACTTTTATTTGTTAAAATATTATTTTCATTGTGATTATGTTTTATCGCGTTTTGCGAGCGTTTGCGAGATATTTGAGTGTAGGGGTATTTTGGTCTTTTGTTTGGGTAGATATTATATTTTTCATATAATAGAAACATAAAGAGAAAAATAGAGAGAAAGAAAAAGAGAAGAAAGAAAAGAGAAAGACAGAAGAAAAGAGAGAAAAACTTGGAAAGGAAGAAAATCAATCAACCGACTTTTCAAACACGATTTAATCGGGTAAGGGTGCGAAACTCGGTTATAATATGTTTGTGTATGATTATGTATGTGTGTGTTGGATTGTTTGTGGTGTTCCATAGCTTTTCGATTCTAGGTCAGAACGATAGAATCGATGCGTTCGTGGATGAAATGTGATATAAATGTTGTAGAATACTTGTTACCATGATTGGGTTATGTTCTGATTGTTATGTTTTGGTTTGGAAGTGTTTTGGGGGTTGAAATGTGGTTGTGAGTGATCTATAGCACTGCTGGGTTTTTCTGGTTTCGCAGGTTCGCACTGCGAATGGCCAGCGAAGGGGAAAGCGAACATTCGCGTGAGGTTCGCATTGCGAATGTTGTGTTGTTTTTCTTTCTGCCACGGTTCGCTGGGGGATTCGCACTGCGAAGGGGACAACGAAGGTTCGTTGGGAGTTTGCACTGCGAAACTGTAGGCTATTTTCTTTCTGCCATGGTTCGCTGGGGCATTCACACTGCGAATGAGGAAAGCGAAGGACTCGCTAGGAGCTTCGCATTGCGAACATGACAGCTTTTCTAAATTGTTTTCTTTATAACTGTTGGGTCGTAAGTCGGTTTGAGGCGGGGTTTGATGCGTTCTAATGAAATGTTCTTTCTTATTAGAATGGTTTTGAGATTGTGGGCCGATTTAATTATGTCGGGAATTGGAATAGTGTCGTGTTGCCGACTTTTACCGTCTTAACTGTGTGTAATTGATGTGTATCATGCAATGTGCTATTGATATATATGTTGTATGACTTGTGTGATGTTATATGATGTGAATGCATGTGATGACCTGTTGTGATGATGGTTTGTGGCCTAAGGGCAAGTAAATGCAATGTGTTGTGTTTGATTATATATGCATGATTATGGATGTGTATATGTGTGCATTTGAATGTCATGAGTCATTGTATGCCAAGCATCATGATATGCATTCTTGTGATGTCGTGTGCCCTAATGGGTGTGAGCGACGAAACGATTCCAGAGGGAATCCGCTATAACATCGTGTGCCTTATACAAAGAGGACCTAAAGCGATGATTATAGACGATCGTGTGCCTTATACAAAGAGGACCTAAAGCGATCGGATCGTGTGCCTTATACAAAGAGGACCTAAAGCGATCCATAAACGTCGTGTGCCTTATACAAAGAGGACCTAAAGCGACGGGGAACATCGTTTGCCCGACGGGGTGTTACATGAGTGGTCCTAAGTAACAAGCGATGATTCCAATAGTTCCTGAGTGAACTAGTGATGAGATGATGGATGGATGGTACCGCATTGCATTGCATAGAGTCGTTGTGTCCGTCTCTGTGCATTTGCATAAATCATGAATGGATTGATTTTGTGTGGAATTGTGAATGTAATTGATGAGTTGAGATATATTTATATGTTGGTGATAAATGCATTGTGCATGGTTGATAGACCTTGGTGATGGATATATGAGATATCAAATGTGTTGTTTGGTATTTGAATTCTGGTGTGAGTCGTGGTGAGAACATTTTACATGTGTATTTTAGTGTGAATATATAATTGTATGCAACTGTATTATGATTGTGTTTCTCACCCTTCTGCTGTTTTGAATGCCCTATGAGGCATTGCAGATTAGATGTTGGAGGTCTTTTGTGAAGCTTAGGTCTTCATTCTTTTGTCGGTCGGCTCTGATATGTAACACCGGGTAGTCGGGGTGATCAAGTGTGATTATTTTGTATATGTATCTTTTGGATTGTACATGTATGATGTTGTATATGACAGACAAACTTTTATGTTATATATATATATATATATATATGAGATTCAGTTGCAGATTTTCCGCTTTTACTCTGTATCTGATTTGTGGGTGTTAGGAACTAAGTTCCTCTGTTAATTGCTACCTGATTGTTGCATATCTAAATGAGCAGGTTTATTGTGTTTTGTCTTAATTGATGTGACACCTTCGTCTATGCCGTGAATATTTAATTATACTCTGATGAAATTTTTATCGCTTTATTTAATTGGGGGTATAGAGTGGGGGTGTTACATTAAGTGGTATCAGAGCCAGTCCGTGTCAGTTTGTGTCAGTCCTTGTTGGTCGTTGTGGTTGGGTGAGCTGTTTTTTTAACCATAGTTGCTGTTATTGGATATGAACAGAATATGGATGGTAGGAATGACGCTGCTTTGGCTGCTGCTATGTGTAGCGATTTTGGACGCGGTTCTTAAGCGCTGGTAACTCTCTGCGGTTGAGCTTAAAACTACAGGTCGATTCATTTTTTATCCTATTGTGAGCTGAATAAGGAAGGGAAATAGATGTCTCCAATTAACCCTGCTTGCATACTGAGTTTAAACAGCGGTCTGTTAGGTTACAGATGCTATCAGTGTGGGGGGCCTTTGTACTGGTTATTCGTATTTCGCCAATACAGGTTCTTTCTTTCTTTTTTCTAGGCAAAGGGTTTCTGGCGGGGAATAAGGATTAGGATGTTAGGACTGATGCTTTTGAATTACTGCTTTTAATTGATGGAGATATGGGATTTGGGTTTTTTGTTGATTGCGCTCGCTAAGATCTTTTCTTTCGATCTTATGCCTACGTATTCCCGTTTACCGAAACAGGGAAATCAGAGCATTCGTAGTTCCTCCTATTCTATGGGAGGAAATTGGTTTTTGGTGTCTTGTTCAAAGCCCAAGACATGAAGCGAAAGGTGATTTGTATCTTGTTCAAAGCCCAAGAGGTGAAGCTAAAAGGTCTATTTGTGTCTTGTTCAAAGCCCAAGACGTGAAGCTAAAAGACCTCGACTTTAGAGAGAATTTGTCATCTCTAAAGAGGGGAGAAGGAGAATTACTTTAACTGGGATACGCGGATCCGAGCAATGCCATAATTTCTGAAGAAAGGGTTTTAACCTGAAGGAGAAGACTTTAACTCAGAGTAGAGCAATGCCATCTTTCCTTAGGAATTTCTCATGCTAAAAGAGGGACAGTGGCATGGATGTAGATGATCCAGAGGCTTGCCGCTTACAGCGATTAGATGAAGGGAAAGGAGTTGTTGATGTTTGTGTACTGTGAACGAGGCACAACTTTGATGCTAAAAGGTTGATTGGATCAACCAGTGGTTTTCTTATACAAAGCCTAAGAGGAGGCTAATTTCCGCTAGGAAAATCATTATACAAAGCCTAAGAGGAGGCTATTTTGTGTCTCGTACAAACCCCGAGAGAGAGGCTAAAGGTTTTTGACCCAGTGGGGCATATCGTTATACAAAGCCTAAGAGGAGGCTAGCAAAGAGTTCGACTCTTGCTTAAGGGATTTATATCTCGTACGAGGCCCGAGATGGAGGCAAAAAAAGGGGTGATTGACTCAACGAGGGAATCTTTTGTGTCTCATACAAAGCCTGAGAGAGAGGCTAAAAGGTTGTTTTGACTCCACTGGGGAGAATTTTGGTATCTCGTACGAAGCCCGAGATGGGGGCTATTGTAACTGTTTCAGTTGAGTGACAGATCCAATATACTGATTTAAAAGAGAAAATCAGTTCTTATATGAGTAACACTGTACACAGGGATTTAATTTGAGGATCAGGGGTATTTCCTTTTCTTTGAGGAAACGGGAAATCCAAAGGGTATTGAGACTATCCGAGTCTGCGGGTTTCCTTCCTATTTAATGAAGGGGTCACTTGAGAATGTCTTTGAGACTCAAGGAAGTTAGACTGTCCGTGTCTAGAGTTTTATCTTTTGTACTATGCTTCGAGAAACAGTAGTAGACTCTATGAAAGGACTGTTCTATGAGGATGACTAGGTTCTGTTCCTATACCTCTAGGAGGTCGTCGGGACAATTAGTACGAAGCCCAAGAGGAGGCTGGAAACTTTTAAGAAGCCGACGGGTCCTTGTACGAAGCCCAAGAGGAGGCTATCATTCCCGAAGGAAGAGATCATTATACGAAGCCTAAGAGGAGGCTGTGAATACTTCTAAGAAGCCGTAGGGTCCTTGAATAATGCCCAAGAGGAGGCCGGGTTGCTTATAGGAAGCCTGTGGGTCCTTGTACGATGCCCAAGAGGAGGCCGATGCTTTTAAGAAGCCCGTGGGTCCCAAACCAAAGAAAAGTTCAAGAAAACTCTTTTAAAGATAAAACCACTGGTAAACGTGCGAGGTTTACTATCCAGCAACTTTTATCTTTTCAAGAGAGTTTGAACAGTTCGGAGGTTTGAAGAAATTCAAGAGAAGTTTCACCGAGAATAATTCATCTCTGGGGAATAGAATTTCTTGACGATTCCTAAGGAGGACAGCCAAAGAGAAGACTGTATCTGGTGCTCCTATTGGGGATCTAGGCGTCTATTTCTACGAATGAATGAAACGGCGTCACTTAGTTCTAGACGTAGTTGCCGGGGAAACTCGAAATATCTATACTATTATTACACAGTAGATATGAGTTTATGAAAGGAGACTTACAGTGAGCAGCCCCACAATACAGTTTATAATATGAAAGCAGTAAATGAAAGCGATAACCACTTACTCGGTTGTAGTGCTTCCATGCTGTTTGGTTAGTTGTTCAACAAAGAAAGATTAAAAATAACAGTATATTCAAAATCAAAGGAGAAAGTGCTTTGAAAAAGAAAGATTTGAGGCTTACAGCTCAAGGAGAGGCCCAGGGTTTTATCAGTGAGCGCACTGTTTGAATTTGTACAGAGGGACTTATACAAGTGACTGAGGCCCAAAATGTTTTTCTGTACAAAGGGATGGGTCTTACACTCTATTAGAGGCCCAAAAAATTTAAAGAAAAAGAGTGGGGCTTATAACACGAGGGTAGGCCCAAATGATTTTTCCGTTTAAAATGGCGATCACGCCGAGGTTTCCTTTTAACGCAGAGGGACTTATACAATAAGTGAGGCCCAAAAATGTTTTGGTTAAAAGGGAGATTGGGTCTTACACTCTAATAGAGGCCCAAAAGTTTTGAATGGGTCTTATAGCTCAAGGAGAGGCACAGATGGTTATTTTTCAAAAGGCGACGATCGCGCCATTTGTTTTTGACGGTATCGGGACTTATACAATACACTGAGGCCCAAAAATGATTTGGTCAAAAAAGGATTGGGTCTTACACTCTATTAGAGGCCCAAAGTGTTTTGAAAATGATTTATGAGGGTTGAATTAATCCAAAACCCTAATTTGTTTTCAAAATGTATTTAATTGAATAAAAATTCAATTAAAATGATCAAAATTGTTTAACACATGGAAAACAAATTGTGACCTTGGATTAATGCTTCAAAAATTAAGTATTGACCTACAAAATAATTAGAAAGCATTAAAAATTGCAAAATCAATGTAGAAAAAATATTTAAAATGCCAAAAACAATTAAAATATTAATTCTTTACAAAAATATCAATTATATGAAATAAATAATATTTTTGGGATTTTTTGATAAAATAAAATATTTTAACATTTTTGTGAATTATTAAAAAAAGAATCAACTCAAAATCATTAAAACTCAGAGAGAAATTAATTTTTGAATCAATTAAACAAAATCACAAAAATTCAAATATTTGAATATATGAAAATGGCGCCAAGAACACGCGCGTTTTTCAGTTTGCCCAGATTTGTATTTTCCATCCAATCTCACTGAATACGTAATCATATCATGCAATCCACGTATCATTATGCTCGCCTCAACCTCACGATCATGTCTATGTACTTTAATTTCATTTAAATTAAACATACAACAAGAAATCACGAAGAAACCTCAAGAACCCTAATTTCTGCATGAAGGCTAGGATTTTTGATACACGATTCAAACAATGCAATTAATTGAGGGAAAACATTCCATGCATGATTATGAACATATGGCCAAATGATTGTGCGAGGAAATATGCATAGATTGAGAGATGACCAAGTTTAGGCTTACCTCCAAGTCGTGACAGCAAGAGCAGATGTGATTTTGAGTTGGAGGTGTTACAGACAAGTTGTGATGATCTGGACAGCTTCCCTACACCATATGGAGTGTGTTTGAACACTTGGATTGAATTGAAATGGACTGGATCAGTTTATGGCATCTCAGCTGCAACTTCACTTCAAACTTGTGTGGATGGCAAGTGATTTTGAGATTTTGATGTTTCAGAAGTTATGTGAGTGTTTGATCAGCTCATATGTGATGTATGTGAGGTGTGTGAGTGATTGGTTTGTGCAGAATTGCTCTCAAACTCAAAACCCGATAGCTACCTTGCTAAGAAAGGCATTTTTGCCAAGAGAAAGAGATTTTGAGGAAAGCATCTGTTAGATGGCTTTGGTGTACTTAAACTGGCCACAATTGAGCTCTATTTATAGTAGAGCAAGTTTGTTTTGCAAGTAATAGTGCATGGCAGCTGGTAAGTAGGTTTCCTCAATGTTGGCCAATGGAAATGAAAGTCTCCTCTAGCCATTGACTAGAGGTTAGGGCACAGAGCTTTGGTCCCCTTGGTCTTAGATAAGTCTTGACTGATTTCAGATGAGAATGGCTCAGTCCATGCCACCTTGATGGTTCCATTGAATGCCTCATTCCAAATTTGAAGTCTTGTCCCTATTTTGACAACTCTAGGTTCAACATGTTATTCTTTCTTCCTTGGACCTTGGAGGCTTGGCTCAGTGATTGTCCCCTTTGGATTCAATCCTCTGAGTTGTCCAAGTGGATTGGAGCAATTACAATTGGCTGATTTTGGCAATTCGAGCCAAAGTGCAAATTCTGCCTTGCCTTGACAGATTTCAGCAAGGCAACTTGCCAATGTTGTATCTCATGATGTAGGTTGAATTTGGCAATGTTCTTGGCCATTTTGGAAAGCCCTAACATGATACAACAGCTGTTTGAACAAGTTTGGTTTTGATCTCTTTTGATTCCAAGTGAAAAATCCCCCTACATTTGGCAAAAAGTGAAGCAGAATTCTGACTTAGTGAAAATTTCACTAAGTGTTGGAAAAAGTGACTTTTTCACTTTTCAGCCACTTTGATCACTCCATAACTCAAAATCCTTAATGAATTGGAATGACTTGTAGTTGAAGTTTTTGTAGGTGATAATGAGGGCTACAAATCCATCTTTGGATGAGAAAAAATGGCCTTGTGGTTTAGGAGTTATGGTCCTCCAAAGTTGGTACCTTTGCCACTTTATTTTTAACTTAGAAAAATTTCTAAGTTTTATGGTTACCCCTTTTACAAGTTATCTCACTTTTCTTGATTTTTCTTGATGAATGATGATTCAAATCATACATTAACATCATTTTAGGGTTAAAAATCCATTTTGGTGAAAAATCTCAAAAGTCAAAGTTGACTTTTGTGCACAGTTGACTTTTTATCAGATGAATTCCAAACTGTGCAATTCTTCAGGAAATTATGTCCTTGACCTAAATCAAACTTGATGGACATGTTCCATGGGTGTCATAGGGTATATTCAATCATGTATTAGGGTTTGGGAGCATGCCTTGGTCAAAAGTCAAAGTTACAGTTGACTTTTCCCTTAAAACCCTAATTGTGGTGCAGATGAAAATGAAACTTGTTGCTCAAGCTTCTTGGATCAATCCATTGTTCCAAATGGATCAATATGGTGTATTAGAGACCCTAAAATCATGTCTTGAGGTCTTGGCTCATGGTTTGTCCCAAAAGTCAACTTAGGGGTGAATTAGGTCAAGAAACCCTAATTCCTGATTTTTGATGAATGCATCCCCTGAGGCAAAATTGACTTGATGCATGGGTCCATGAGGTTCCATGAAGTGTATTAGGTCATGTTTTGGATCATTGCCTTGTGCCCAGATGAAAATTTCCATCTGGAGGCCCTGGTCGACCAAAACCCTAATTTGGTGACACTGTCGATCTTGAGACTTGATCCACCTAGAAGGGAGCAGCCTTGTGCTTAATCCTTGAAGTGGGAGTCCTTTTTGATCCATTGTGGATGTTTGAGATATTAGACAAGTTGAAGATCATGTCATTTCTTGATTGATCCTTTGTCTAAAGCTCAGAGAGGGCTTGAAACCCTAATTTTGCTTGTAGTGGATGCTCACCCATCTTTGGGGAGACTGATGAAGCATGATGGTTCATCCATATTGTGATGATGATTTTCACAATGATGGGAAATCTTAGTGGTCAAAATTTGGGGTATTACACTATGCAAGCTATGGCTCGGGCTGTGCAGGGTGCGCCTAATGCTGGTGGGAATGATGAGTTCAGGAAGAACAAACCGCCTATCTTCAAAGGGAGACATGATCCTGATGGTGCACAGATTTGGCTTAAAGAGATTGAAAGAATCTTTAGAGTGATGGATTGTGCTGAGGAACATAAGGTGAGACTGGGTACTCACATGTTGTAGGAGAAGGCTGATGATTGGTGGGTTAGTACGCGTCCTGTGTTGGAAGCTGGAGATGAAGAGGTCACTTGGACTGTGTTTAGCAGGGAGTTTTTGAGGAAGTATTTTCCTGAAGATGTAAGAGGAAAGAAAGAGATAGAGTTCTTGGAGTTGAAACAAGGTAATATGTCTGTTGTTGATTACACTGCTAAGTTTGTGGAGCTTGTGCAGTTTTATCCACATTATGCTGAAGCAACTGCAGAGTTTTCTAAGTGTGTGAAGTTTGAGAACGTATTGCGTCCTGAGATTAAGCAGGCAATTGGTTATCAAAGGATTAGGAGGTTTTCATATTTGGTGGATTGTAGTAGGATTTTTGAGGAGGATAGCAAAGCTCGTTCTACTCACTATAAGAGTGTGAACGAAAGGAAGGGGAAGCAACCGTTTCGTGGTGGTCCTTATGTGACACCAGCTGACAAGGGTAAGCAAAGGGGTAATTTTGATAAAAGGCCAAGTGGGGGAAGTATGTCTGGTCCTCTGAGATGTTTTAGGTGTGGTGAGTTAGGACATCGTCAGTTCGAATGGAGAAAAGATATGAGAAAGTGTTCCAATTGTGGAGGTTTTGGACATGTCGCAGCTGATTGTAAGAGGAATGTGGTGAAGTGTTTCAACTGTGGTGAACCTGGTCATGTTAGTACGAAGTGTCTGAAACCAAAGCAAGCTCAGGCTGGAGGGAAAGTATTTGCATTGGCGGGGACTCAGACTACTAGTGCAGATCGTCTAATCAGAGGTACTTGTTTTATTAATAGTACGCCTTTAGTTGCTATTATTGATACTGGAGTGACTCATTCGTTTATTTCGTCTGAGTGCGCGAAGCGTTTGAATCTTTTGTTGTCTTCGATGGGTGGAGAGATGGTTATTGATACTCCAGCAATGGGGTCGGTAACTACTTCTTTGGTTTGTTTAAGTTGTCCTTTGACCATTTATGGTAAATATTTTGAGATGGATTTGGTGTGTTTTCCGTTGGAGGGTTTAGATGTGGTTCTGGGAATGAATTGGTTGCAGTTCAATCAAGTTCATATTCATTGTTATCATAAGCTGGTAAGATTTCCTTCTCTAGAAGAAGATGAGGAATCGAGTTTCTTATCTACCTAAGAGTTGAAGAAACTTTTGGCGGATGAAGCTCAGTTGTTCGGATTGTTTGCATCGTTGACAGTGATAGTCAAGTTTCACTTGATGTGTTTCCAGTTGTGTGTGAATTTCCAGAGGTGTTTCCTGAGGATATTTCAGATGTGCCACCAGAGAGAGAGGTGGAGTTTTCTATAGATCTAGTTCCTGGTACTAGACCTGTATCTATGGCACCTTATCGTATGTCGGCATCTGAGTTAGTAGAGTTAAAGAAGTAGTTGAATGAATTGTTAGAAAAGAGGTTTGTGAGACCAAGTGTATCGCCTTGGGGTGCTACAGTTTTATTGGTGAAAAAGAAAGATGGAAGTATGCGATTGTGTATTGATTATCGCCAGCTGAATAAAGTGACGATTAAGAATAAGTATCCTCTTCCAAGAATTGATGATTTGATGGACCAGTTGGTAGGTGCGTGTGTGTTTAGTAAGATTGATTTGAGATCAGGTTATCATCAGATTAGGGTGAAAGAGGAAGATATTCAAAAGACGACTTTTAGGACACGATACGGTCATTATGAATATTCTGTGATGTTGTTCGAGGTTTCTAATGCGCCAGGTGTGTTTATGGAGTATATGAATCGTATTTTCCACGAGCATTTGGATCGATTTGTTGTTGTGTTTATTGATGATATCTTGATTTATTCTAAGTCCCGGGAGGAGCACGCGGAGCATTTGCGTGTGGTGTTGCAAATTTTGAAGGAAAAGAGACTTTTTGCCAAATTGTCCAAGTGTGAGTTCTGGTTGTCAGAAGTGAGTTTTCTTGGGCACGTGATTTCAGGTAATGGTATTGCTGTGGATCCATCTAAAGAAGAAGCAGTTCTACAATGGGAGGCTTCTAGATCTGTTACTGAAATTATAAGCTTTTTGGGTTTAGCTGGTTATTATCGGAGATTCATTGAAGGTTTTTCTAAGCTAGCACTTCCTTTGACCTAGTTGACTTGTAAAGGTAAAGCGTTCATTTGGGATATTCGGTGTGAGGAAAGTTTTAGTGAGCTAAAGAGAAGATTGACGACAACTCCGATTTTGATTTTGTCGAATCCTAGTGAACCATTTGTGGTGTATTGTGATGCGTCCTTGATTGGTCTAGGTGGTGTGTTGATGCAAGAAGGTAAGGTGGTGGCCTATGCTTCGAGGAAGTTGAGGGTGCATGAGAAAAATTACCCTACTCATGATCTTGAATTAGCGGCCGTGGTTTTTGTGTTGAAAATTTGGAGGCATTATCTCTATGGTGCAAGATTCAAAGTCTTTAGTGATCACAAAAGTTTGAAATATTTGTTTGATCAGAAAGAGTTGAATATGAGGCAACGGAGATGGTTGGAATTTTTGAAGGACTACGATTTTGGCTTGAATTACCATCCTGGTAAAGCTAATGTGGTAGCCGATGCGTTGAGTCGAAAATTGTTGCATATGTCCGCTTTAATGGTTAAAGAGTGGGAATTTTGAAAACTTTTAGGGACTTGAGTTTGGTGTGTGAAGTGACATATGACAGCGTGAGACTTGGTATGTTAAAGGTTACTAATGATTTTCTGTTGACCGTTAGCGAGAAGCAGAAGCTGGATGTGAAATTTGTTGATTTGATGTTGGTTGGAAATCAAAGTGCGAATGGTGATTTTAAAGTGGACGATAAGGGTGTTTTGAGGTTTCGTGGTAGGATTTGTATTCCCGATGATTCGGACTTGAAAAGAATGATTTTAGAGGAAGGACACCGGAGTAGTTTGAGTATACATCCGGGAGCTAATAAGATGTACCAAGATTTGAAGAAGATCTTTTGGTGGCCTAGACTGAAAAGAGATGTGGCTCAGTTTGTGTATTCGTGTTTGACGTGTCAGAAGTCGAAAGTGAAACATCAGAGGCCTAGTGGTTTGTTACAACCGTTGGATATTCCCGAGTGGAAATGGGACCACATTTCTATGGATTTTGTGACAGGGTTGCCAAATACACAGAGGGGACATAATGCTATTTGGGTGGTTGTGGACAGACTGACTAAATCGACGCATTTCATTCCAATTGACATCAGTTTTTCTTTGGAGAGGTTGGCTGAGATTTATATCAGTGTGATTGTGAAGCTGCATGGTGTTCCATTGAGTATTATTTCGGATCGAGATCCAAGGTTTACTTTCAGGTTTTGGGAGAGTTTGCAGAAGGCGTTAGGGTCCAAGCTGAGGTTGAGTTCGGCTTATCATCCGCAGACTGATGGACAGACAGAGAGAACTATTCAGTCGTTGGAAGATTTGTTGTGCGCTTGTGTTCTTGAACAAGGTGGTGCGTGGGGTAGTTATCTTGCATTGGTGGAATTCACGTATAATAACAGTTTCCATTCTAGTATTGGAATGGCACCTTTTGAAGCGTTATATGGACGAAGATGTCGAACACCATTATGTTGGCATGATTCTGGTGAGAGTTCGGTGGTTGGACCGGAGTTGGTGCAACAGACTACGGACAAAGTGAAACTTATTCGTGAGAAAATGAAGGTTTCTCAGAGTAGGCAAAAGAGTTATCATGATCGGAGGCGGAAAGATCTTGAGTTTCAGGAGGGCGATCATGTATTTTTGAGAGTTACACCGGTGACGGGTATTGGTCGTGCATTGAAGTCGAAGAAACTTACTTCTCGGTTTATTGGTCCTTACCAGATATCCGCGAGAGTGGGTGTTGTGGCTTATCGGGTGGCGTTACCGTCGAATCTTTCGAATTTGCATGATGTGTTCCATGTTTCACAGCTTCGGAAGTATGTTCCGGATCTGTCGCATGTGATTCCGAGGGATAAAGTTGAGGTAATGGAGAACCTTACGGTTGAGGCGTTACCAGTGAGGATTTTGGATCGCGAGTTGAAGCGGTTAAGAGGCAAGGATGTTGCGCTTGTGAAAGTAGCATGGGGAGGCGCTGCCGAGGGCAATTTGACTTGGGAGTTGGAGAGTCAGATGCGGGAGTCGTATCCGGAGTTGTTCGTCTCAGGTAATATTTTCGAGGACGAAAATCTCTAAGTGGGGGAGAGTTGTAACGCCCCAGTTTTTGTTGGTTTTATTGAATCGAGTCGATTTAATTATTTTTATTATTATATTATTTTATTTTTGACTTTTATTTGTTAAAATATTATTTTTCATTGTGATTATGTTTTATCGCGTTTTGGGAGCGTTTGCGAGATATTTGAGTGTAGGGGTATTTTGGTCTTTTGTTTGGGTAGATATTATATTTTTCATATAATAGAAACATAGAGAGAAAAATAGAGAGAAAGAAAAAGAGAAGAAAGAAAAGAGAAAGAAAGAAAAAAAGAGAGAAAAACTTGGAAAGGAAGAAAATCAATCAACCGACTTTTCAAACACGATTTAATCAGGTAAGGGTGCGAAACTCGGTTATAATATGTTTGTGTATGATTATGTATGTGTGTGTTGGATTGTTTATGGTGTTTCGTAGCTTTTCGATTCTAGTTCGAAATGATAGAATCGATGCGTTCGCAGATGAAATGTGATATAAATGTTGTAGAATACTTGTTACCATGATTGGGTTTTGTTCTGATTGTTATGTTTTGGTTTGGAAGTGTTTTGGGGGTTGAAATGTGGTTGGGAGTGATCTATAGCGCTGCTGGGTTTTTCTGGTTTCGCAAGTTCGCACTGCGAATGGCCAGCGAAGGGGAAATCGAACGTTCGCGTGAGGTTCGCACTGCGAACATTGTGTTGTTTTTCTTTCTGCCACGGTTCGCTGGGGGATTCGCACTGCGAAGGGGACATCGAAGGTTCGCTGGGAGTTCGCACTACGAAACTGTAGGATATTTTCTTTCTGTCATGGTTCGCTAGGGCATTCGCACTGCGAATGAGGAAAGCGAAGGACTCGCTAGGAGCTTCGCATTGCGAACATGACAGCTTTTCTAAATTGTTTTCTTTATAACTGTTGGGTCGTAAGTCGGTTTGAGGTGCGGTTTGATGCGTTGGAGAGCTAATGAAATGTTCTTTCTTATTAGAATGGTTTTGAGATTGTGGGCCGATTTAATTATGTCGAGAATTGGAATAGTGTCATTTTGCCGACTTTTACTGTTTTAACTGTGTGTAATTGATGTGTATCATGCAATGTGCTATTGATATATATGTTGTATGACTTGTGTGATGTTATATGATGTGAATACATGTGATGACCTGTTGTGATGATGGTTTCTGGCCTTAGGGCAAGTAAATACAATGTGTTGTGTTTGATTATATATGTATGATTATGGATGTGTATATGTGTGCATTTGAATGTCATGAGTCATTGTATGCCAAGCATCATGATATGCATTCTTGTGATGTCGTGTGCCCTAGTGGGTGTGAGCGACGAAACGATTCCAGAGGGAATCCGCTATAACATCGTGTGCCTTATACAAAGAGGACCTAAAGCGATGATTATAGACGATCGTGTACCTTATACAAAGAGGACCTAAAGCGATCGGATCGTGTACCTTATACAAAGAGGACCTAAAGTGATCCATAAACGTCGTGTGCCTTATACAAAGAGGACCTAAAGCGACGGGGAACATAGTTTACCCAACGGGGTGTTACATGAGTGGTCCTAAGTAACAAGCGATGATTCCAATAGTTCCTGAGTGAACTAGTGATGAGATGATGGATGGATGGTACCGCATTGCATTGCATAGAGTCGTTGTGTCGGTCTCTATGCATTTGCATAAATCATGAATGGATTGATTTTGTGTGGAATTGTGAATGTAATTGATGAGTTGAGATATATTTATATGTTGGTGATAAATGCATTGTGCATGGTTGATAGACCTTGGTGTTGTTTGGTATTTAAATTCTGGTGTGAGTCGTGGTGAGAACATTTTACATGTGTATTTTAGTGTGATTATATAATTGTATGCAACTGTATTATGATTGTGTTTCTCACCCTTCTGCTGTTTTGAATGCTCTATGAGGCATTGCAGATTAGATGCTAGAGGTCTTTTGTGAAGCTTAGGTCTTCATTCTTTTGTCGGTCGGCTCTGATATGTAACACCGGGTAGTCGGGGTGATCGAGTGTGATTATTATGTATATGTATCTTTTGGATTGTACATGTATGATGTTGTATATGACAGACAAACCTTTATGTTATATATATATATATATATATATATATATATATATATATATGAGAATCAGTTGCAGATTTTTCGCTTTTATTCTGTATCTGATTTGTGGGTGTTAGGAACTAAGTTCCTCGGTTAATTGCTACCTGATTGTTGCATATCTAAATGAGCAGGTTTATTGTGTTTTGTCTTAATTGATGTGACGCCTTCGTCTATGTCGTGAATATTTAATTATACTCGGATGAAATTTTTATCGCTTTATTTAATTGGGGGTATAGAGTGGGGGTGTTACACACGCAACTCAACAACACGGAGCATTAAGAATCGATACTCAGGGTGAATGTTAGATCTAAATCTATCTCTAGAGTTCAGAACCTAACAGGTGTTCATCCTTGATCCAGATTCGAAGAGGATATCTCTACCGCAACTCAAATCCAAACATAAAGCAAGTAAAACAAGGATAACACCGGTAAAGATTTGTAAAATAGCTCGTATACAAAGCCATGATCAATAAATATACATAATATCAAAGTAAACTTACATACAACCCCAACAATTGAAAAATTCATAGAGAAGAAGGAAGATGAAGAGAAATCTCTCGCCATGTCTAGCAAAGTGACGCAATTCCAACTGCAGATCATCGCTATGCAACCTCCAATGTTGTTTCTAAGCTATTCTACACAAAGAATGTTTTTGATGATGTTGGGGTTAAAAGTTCCCAACAACATAATCTAAAAAATGTTGAAAAGTGACTTAAATAGGGACTGAAATGACGCGAACTGCGTTAAGCGCGCTTAGCACCATCAGCAAAATCACAATTCTTGTTTTCTTCATAACTTTCGAATCGTAACTTCGATTGAAGCACGATCGGAACCGTTGGAAAGCTTATTCAATCCTCTATACAACAATCACAAAATATCCTTGCTTAAATACCTAAAAAAATGAGATACACAAAAATTAGAAAAAATTATATTTATTACAATCGCGCTTAGCGCGATCTCACCTAAAATACACTTAAACCGCCTTAAAGCGCCCTAAGCGCGGTCAAGGATCCTTAGCTACTGTCTCTTCATCAAAATCGCGCTGAAAAATGGGCTAAGCGCGAGTGATAGTATATTGTTGGTCAAAACTGCATTTTGGAGCATCCTTCTTGGCTCAAATGGGTCCATACTTCAATCATGCATTATTACCTATAAAAACAGATGAAAAACTGTCAAACTCAACAATATGTACACAAAAACGTATATTACGCACTATAATGTAAACTATACAAAATATATACAAAAATGGGGGATTATTAAAGGAAAATAAACGAACCAAGCCAATAAGTGCCAATTATTCACACTACAAATTAGTACATTTTAGCACTTATCACTTAACCAAAACATAAGTGTGATTATCCTGCAATAATTTTATCTCATCATGCATTGAATGCAACCACTTCTAATTTTCACCACTTTCCATAGCCTATTAAAAACACCTGGGTTCACCCTCACTAGTCAAGGTCACATACTCATCAGAATTAAATCTTATAGAAGGTTATCTCTGCATGTTAGACCTTCTAAGTTGAACTCGAGATCATTTTATAGCTTCACAAAGATTCTCATCATGGGATATATCATTATCATCTTCATCATTATTAGTTGGAATATTGACCTCGTGTACAAGTTGTTGATCATCAATATAATAATGTGGCTCACCATTCAAATCACCACTACCAATAGTATCCAGATTATGAACATGTAATTGAACGAGATTAATATTAGACAAACTGATGTATTTCATGGGTGTAGTCTTATCCACCTTATAAATGTCTTCAGTAGTCTGGTCTTCTATGAACCCCGCATCGCGACTTCTAGTAAGCTTCTTTCCTAGAAGATCATATAACCTGAAACCAAACTTATTTTGTCCATAGTCGATGAAGATACATTATTTTGACTTTGCATCTAACTCGGTTATCTCATCCTTTAGAAGATGCACAAAAGCCTAACAACCAAAATTTCTCAAATGGTCATACCTGATATTCTTTCCAAACCAAAATTTGTCTAGAACTTGATTATTCAAAGCAACAGTGGTAGTGATATTAAGAACATGCATTGCCTTGTAAAGTGCCTCACCCTAATAATGAATGATCAACTTAGCTTCAGAGAGCATACATCTCACTCTCTAAATTAGTGTTCGATTCATTCTCTTTACTAAACCATTCAATTGAGGAGTTTTAGGAGGAGTCTTTTCATGTGCAATACCATGTTAATTGCAATACACATCAAAGGGTCCGCAATACTCACCACAATTGTAATAACAAACACATTTCATCTCAAGGCATACACCCATAGTTTCCTGGACCAATCATCAATAAAAAGTATCTCCCAAGATCTCATCCAGACACAGACAAGATGCCTGCTCTGATACCAATTGAAATTTTGGCATAGTAGATAACGGATGTCCTAACACATGTGTCATACCCCAAATTTTGACCCTAGATGTCATCATCATTCTAGGAAGCATTCAAGCATTTCATTGCTAACCCTAACCTTGTTCAAGTTGTTTCTTGTTTGGTTTCATCTGAAATTAGGTTTTTTGCTCAAGGAATCAAGAGAATCCTCACATGATCAGTCAATGTTTTGGAATGATCATCAACCCCTCAAGCTTACATACACTCAATAGGCTTCTCCTTGTCAATAATCAAGTACAAGATGATCTCATTACAAGTTCTATGAAGCTCAAGTTCATCTGGTTATAACTTAGGGTTTCATCAGGAAAAACTCAACTGTGCCTTGACTTTTGATCAAATCATGTTCCCAAGCTTTGGGACATGAACCAAGACACTCAAATACATCCTTGGAGTCCATCCATGATGATTGGAAGATTCAAGAATGCAATATCATTGAAGATCACACAGTTGAATTCAGTTGGTTATACAAGCTTCATCTGACATAGTCAACCCTTTGACTTTTAGGGTTTTTGGACCACATTGAAGTCATCAAGCCAAATTTCATCAAGACATGTTTGATCAATGAGTTTGGGCATGAAAAACTAAGATTTGGAAGGTTTCTTGCAAAATGGGTAAAGTTAAAGAAACTTGAAATTTTTCTAAGTATGGAAAAAAAACCCTAATTGTGAGGCTAACTTTGTATGAGAGGTGGAAACCTCAAAAAATGCTTGGATTTTGAGTTATGAGGCTTCTAAGTTTGAAGAAATCTTTGGACACTTAGAAAATTTTCAAGGCAGCTTTTGATCTTTTGAAACATCAATCTTTGAGGCCAGATTTAATTATCATCCCTTTAGATTCAGAATTTTTGTTAAACATGAAAGTTTTAGAGCATGTTTGGGGCTTTTCAAAAAGTACAAGAACTCCTCCATAGCCCTCTTGAGCTGAGAGTTTCGAAGAGAGGAAGTTGGGGTCACAAGGAGGGATTTCAAGCCATTTTCACAAACTTGTCTTGAGCAAAACTCCAAAGACATGCCCTATAATCCTACTTTGCAGCCCTCTTTACTTCTAAACCATTCCATAATCATAAGATTGCATGATTTAAGGGAGCATTACACACTAATTTGAAGCTTTGTCCATTGAACCTTGCCATTTTTGGAAGAAAGGTAAGACTTCCATTTTGATAAAGAGGCTTTAATGCAAAGTCAACTTGTCTTGAGCTTCCCTTTTGTTCTTTCTGCACTCAACCTTTTCTGAAACCCCAACCACTCTAGAAAGTTGATGTACTTGCACATTGGAACCATGATTTTGCATGAAACCATGTAGTTCATTTCCAACCAAGCCAACTTGCAAAAACTCCAAGAACTTGTTGCTCTGACCAGAGTTTCTCCCAAACTTTTCCCTATAAATAGAGGGATACCTCAAGCTTCAAAACACACAACAATTGCATCCCAAATACCTCAGCTTTCTCTCACTTCCCTTAGTTTTTACAAAAACACCTCAGTTTTGCAAAACCACTAGCCATACTCATTTGAGTCGTGCACTTTGCAAACTTCCACCACAAACCATCTCTATACACTCAATAAAACCTATTCCAACCTTTGAACAAGTTTTGTAGCAAGCCATACACAACTTTCCATTTCTCACCTTCATCTTGCAAGAAGGCACGAGTTTGATTCTTGGAGCAACTTCCAACACTTTCAAACACTCTAATCATCTCTATAAGCATCAGCAAGATCAAGGAGGTTGCCATTTCTCTTGTGTAACTCCATTAGAAGAAGCCTTGGACTGAGTCCAAGAGGTAAGATTCTTGAAACTTTAAGCTCATATTCCATGCATTTTATTGTCTCATGTTTGAAGCAAAAATGTAGTCTACACTATGCATAATTTGTTTGAAGCTTTTGTTACCTTGTATGAACTGAATGTGTGATGTTTTAACATATTAAAGTTCACGTGTGTTGCAATGTTGTTGGGTAATTTGTGAATTACACTGTTAGTTTTAGTTTAAACTAATGACATATTTGAAATCCTTGTGAAAAATACTATAATTTCCTTTTTTACAAAATGAAATTTGGTTGAGAAATGAGAAAGATATTTGGAGTTGAATTTCTGGCCATGGAGGGTTATTAGGGCACGGGGAGAAGGAAAGAAAGAAAAAGAAAATGAGGAAGAAGAAGATGAGATGACACTGAGTTGGTGCCTTGGTGGCGCTGGCTTGGCCATTTCACTGTGCTTTTAAAATATATATTGTTGGAAGTATTATAGATATTGGATGAAAGCGTAGCATCGCTGGTCCAGAAGGAGGGTTTAAGTGTGTTTGCAAGCGAGATGACTGGGGTTCGAATCCCCCTCGCCCCAGTCCTTTTTATTTTTTCTGAACTTTAAGAGTTTTCAAAATATATTATTCAGTTTCCATCCCTATACACAGCGCACGTATAGTAGAGTTGGCTAAGGTTTTGAACCATAAGCTGAGTGGCGTGGGTTCAACACCCATGTGAACCACTTTCCTTATTTTTAATACTTTTTTTTCTTCATTTTGTTCACAAGTTCAAATGGCCATAACTTCTTCATCCCTTAGGCTTTTTGACCCACTCTTTTTGGCCATGGGTTCATATTGTTGTCTATTTTCTTGTGATGAAAAGAGTTTTCCCAAAATATTTATTTTTGTACCACTTATTCATGTTTGAAGTAAGAGGATTTTTAGGGTTTTCTTAAGGACTATGTTGGTTCTTTGATTATTTCCTTTGATGTTTTTTACATATATGGACATGTTTGAACCATTTATGACTTTTGTGAACCTTGTGTAAGTTTGTCAACTTGTATCCTTGGTTTTGACTTGATTTTTGGCTTACTTTATGTATGTTTACATGTTTTAAATGCCTTGAACTTTTTCACCTATGCCATGAACCACTTTGTACACTTATCTTGACCTTTCACACACATCCTTGGATGAGCACAAAGAACCATAGCATGCACTTTAGGTTGTCACCAAAGTCTTGAGCCATGTACACTTTTGCTTCCATGTTAAGTGATGTTTTAACTTATACATGCTTACTTTGACTTTTGTAAAATGTTCTTGTTTGTTTGTAACTATGCATGCTGAGGTTGTTACCTATTTGTGTTAACATGTTCAACTTGTAACCATGCCTAAATTTTCAAGTAATGTCTTAACTTGTTCACATGATGTTCAACTTTCAACATGGCATCTCTAAGAATTCTCACATGCCATCCTTTGTATGCTTGCATCTTCACCCACATGTTATTTTCATAAAAATGTTCCTTTTGTTCAAGAATGCTTGGTTGTTACCATTTGCTTGTCTTACATTGTATCCCTGATAGCTAATGCCTTAACTTATCCATGTATGCTTTGAACTTTGATTGTTATCATGTCTTATGTATGTCATCCATGTTTAAGTAATGTCTTAACTTATACATGTCCACTTTGAATCCTTGATCTCATCCATGTTTAAGTGTTGTCACGACTTTCACATGTTAGCTTGAACTTTGAACCTTACCATGTTTAAGTGTTGTAATAACTTATCCATACTTTGAAATGTTAAATTGTATTCATGATTAAGTGTTGTTACAATTTGTCTTCCTTTGTCTTGTATTCATGATTAAGCGGTATTAGTAAACCCTAAAGCATACTTGCCTTAATTATGTACTTGAACTCTCATCCATGATACCTTAGTCTTGTTAGAACTATATCCCCTTATCATTTAGATGTTGTAATATCTTTGTTTAATTGAACTTACCTTGGTTGTCACCATGATTGATCTGAAACTTATTTATCTTTGAACATACTAGGTAGTTAACTTGTCTAATTCTTTATTTTTTTGAAAGCTCCAAGAGTTTGACTAAATTTTGGTAAAACATAATGTTGTGAAAGATGTTTCAACATGAAGGGTTCTGCCCCAGACCAAAGATGTCGAGTGAAATGTCCCAGCATGACGACTCGACATCATGATCATTACAGCAGGTTTGTTCTAAAGAAATTTGAAAGCCCAACGCAGTAGAAGGCTATAAAAGAAGACCAAGGAAGCAGCCAAAAGAAATTTGAAAGCCTAACGCAGTAGAAGGCCATAAAAGAAGACCAAGACCTAGGCAGAAGAGAGAGAGAACGACATAGACTTAGGAATCCTATTTTGTAAAGTAGGGTTTAGGGTTTGAGAGTCGTAGGTTTCTCTTTTAAGTCTCCCTCTGTATTGATTTGATACACTGTGGTAGATATAGGTACTTGTATAGATTCAGAAACCCGTAGATACTGAATCGTGTATTATTCGTGGATGAAGCTTTGAAGCAAATCCAAGTTAACTTGTTAGTCAAGGATGCTTGACTGAACTTTGTATTGAAAGGGGCGTATTTCAATAGGATGATACAATTATGGTGTATTAACTGTTAGATAATCACAGGTTGTGATTTAGGGAGTGAGATGGGTTTCTCTTATCTAGGATGGTGTTCTTAGATAAAGTCTTCATTGGGTAGTGATAGGGAAACGTGGGTGTTTATTGTAAACCTGAGTTTGTTTACATAAAACTATACTACTGATAGTGGATTCTTCTTCCTGGATTGGTATCCCCCAGATGTAGGTGATTTGCACCAAACTGGGTCATCATATTCTGTATTGTTTATCATTATACAATTTACAGTTCAGTTTTGATTAACATGTTGGAACAGATATCGAAACATCTGTGTTTCTGCCGTTACTGATACATTGGGTTTCAGTATGCTGTTCTGTTCTTGTTTAATAATTATGCAGAACAATGTCTTGACATGTGTTAGGACATTTGTTGTCTGCTATGCCAGAATTTCAATTGGTATCAGAGCAAGCATCCTGTCTTTTTCTAGATGAGATCTTTGGGAGATACTTTCTGGCGTTTTAAACAAGGAGGAGTTTTGGAGATCAGATCATCAACTCAGACATACTCAAGGGTATTAATGGATGGGATGGATGTTCTGGATCGAAGGTAACAACTTGGTGGTTATTCATGTTTTCGAGAAGGTTCTACAACAACTGCAGGAGAAGTGGCTAGTTCTCTTGTTGGGGTGTCTTATAAGATGTTCTGACATGTTATTAGGGCAAGTTGAATTTGTTCCTTGGTGGTTTCGCTCCATATGTTTCTGATGGAAGAGCTCTGGAATTTATGGGATCCTGAAGTTGTTACTGAAGACAGATGATGGAAGATCTCAATCGTCGGCCTCAATAATTGAAGATATCTGCATCTTTTTATTCCAAAGTCGGGAGCGATAGAATGGAGAGAGTTGTTGGTAGATGTCTGTTATGGTGACTTGGCACTTGGAAGCTTGGTTCCTTTGTGCATCTTGAAGTCAGTTGAAGAGAAGGGGAGTTGAGATTAGGGTTATCAAGTTCTTGCTCGAGGAATTTGATAAATTATTGATCAGCTAAGTTGTCAAAGATACTTGAGAATTCTCTCGAGTCCACTCATAAAGGCATCTCATTCGTGCATCTGGAGTCTTCTAGTTATTCTTCTAACTATAGGGTGTTTCTGTGAAACATAAACCTAAAGAAATTAGAGGTGATTTATTTTCACCGTCCAAAAGTGCAAGGAAGGATTCATCTTTCTTAATCCTAAGGGTGGATCCAATCTGAATGGAGATTTCAGAAATGTTGAGGTAAATAGGGTTCGTTCAGAGAGAATCTTAGTTACTTGAGTCAAGGGTGGCAGCCTTGGTATCTCAACACTTTGTTTGTCAAAGAAGATACTTTCAAAGATTGAATACTTGATAAGTTTTCATGGAGAGATCTGTTGGAGTATGGCTTCAACAGTGAAGCAGGATTACTGAACAAGGATTTAAGATCAATTACTATTAACAAGTATTTAATTGATTATTCTTGTATTTGAAGTTCAAGATTGATGATGTTCAACACGATGTTGAAACATCTCTTCATCTGGGTTTGTGCAGAATCATGGTTGGATCTATTTCTCTTGAGTGTTGACCTAAGAATCTGCTTTAGTGTGGTGTGGCAGAAGCATCAGATCTCTGGAGAGTTTCCTGACAAAAAATTGGTCTAGACAATGGTGATGTAGAAGATGAAGAAGAATACATCATAATCTTGATGAATAGTTCTTGGATTAGTTTATTTCTGATCTAGGAATATTGGAGTGCAGCAGGTGTGTTCCAGTTGTTACTAGAAGCATCTGATGTTTATCTAGAAAGTGTCCTGGCAAGAGACTTGTCTAGAATATGGTGCTGGTGATGGCACAACTTGGGTCAGTTTATTTCTGATCTATGTACATAGGAGCATGTTGTAGCGGTAAAAATTGTGAGTGTAAGCTATTGATTAACTTAACTCATAAAGCAAGAGTCGTCACCGCACTGTTATGTTATCTAAAAAAATGGAAAGGAAAAAGAGCGAACAAAACCAAAAGAGGTTCTAAAACAAGAACAAACAGAGAATGGGTAAGGGGGTTGGTTACGCAATGGGAAGGTGTGAGAAGAGAAATATTTTTTAATATTTTTGTGTTTGGAGAGACTTATCGCTTCAAGCCTACGTACCCACAAAGTGCAATATAGGATCAAAACCTCGTAGTTCGTGGTACAAATAACAAAAATTTATTGCTTATGATTCATTTTATCTTGAAAAGACAACTCGTCATTCTCAAGAGAGAATACTCAACTAATTACCCAAAGGTAAGGGAAAGAGGCATTTGCATCACATATTAGATGGAGGATTTGCTTGGATAAAAATCAACAAGACTATCGCTTCAACATCTAAGTGGAAAATGGCTATACTTTACACATCACACCATGGTTAGGAGCTTTACATCTCAAAAAAAGAAAAGGACTCATGTCTAATTCTTTTTGAAAAGTTTAAAAGAAAAAGGTGCACAAAGCACTAAAAGTTTGAATGAGTTTTGTATTTTTTTAAGTCTTTTTGAAATGGTCAAAATATGATTAACATGGATTGACATTTATTAAAGAAAAGCAAAGTTTAAAAATCACTTGACCAAAGTCAAGGTTTTATTATGAAAGCGGTTTTAAGTTTGAAAACAAGAAGGTTTTGAAAAAGGGAGAAGATTTTGAAAATTTAAGAAGGGGTGGAGAAGAAGAGACTATCCTAGTGCATAAAATAAAAGTTAGGGTAAGAAAGATCTAACCACATGGAGGCACTCCTTAAAGCATAATAAGAAAAGAATTCCATCCTCTTGAGCCAATAAGCAAGCCAAATAAAGGCTAGAATATCAAACTCCATAATGGTCCAAAGCACAAGGGAGAGAATCCTAAGTCTAAGTCCATAAGTCCATAATCAAGCCAAGAAGATCCTCCAATGCAAGGGATAGTGGCCATAGTCCAACAATTAAGAGCAAAAGTCTTTTTTTAGTGGTTTAATCCTTTATTAATGTTTTTGAGTCCAAATGGACAAAAGAAAAACAAAAGCACAAGATAATATGGTCCAGTGGACAAAAGAAAAATGACATAAACATAAACATGATATGATATATGATGACATAAAGCATAAAAAAAATAAAGAGAGATAGGGAGCAAGAAGGAAGCATGAAAATTAGGTTAGAAGTTAGTGATTAGTAGCACAAGGCTCTAGTGCCATAAGCCTTCACCGATTATTCCATTTCGCGTCTTGAACTATAATGATTAAACAATGCACTTTGGTCAAGGTTAATGAAGACTTGACAGAAGATTGGTAGAACCAAAGCCTCTACAACGCCAAGCTTCAAAGGTTATGGACCTAATGCAAAAAATTAATCACCATTAGGTTGACGCGACCAATCAAGGTCCGGACCACGAAAGTTCAAGTTCCGAATTGGATAAAGAGGGACAAATGTAGGGCTATGTTAAGCAATCGCTGAGTAATTTACGTAGTAATTACCCTACAATGACGCCGGTTAAAATGATAGATGTGCTAATGCATGCTAGATGAACGATATGTAAATCGTCATCCAAAAGCAATACCGCACAAAAAGAAAATAGGTAACGATCTAGTCTTGATCAAGAATTCAACAAAGAAATTCTAAGATCCATTAGACTTTCATCGCTCAAAAAGAAAAAAAATAAGATGAAGAGAAAGATGGATCTAACATTTATGATCCAGCAACAACCAACAATTAATCAAAATAGAAAAAGAAATCAAATGAAAAGAAGATAGAATTAAAATAATTTTTCAAATGATTTTTTCCAAGAGGTTTTTCTAAACAAATTTCAAAATAATAGTAGTATAATCCAAATTTAAAATAAAAGTATTAAAAGAAAATATAAAAAAGAAAAATTAAAGAAAATCTTTTAAAAAATAAAAGAGAGTGAAGTTTACTAGAAATAGGGAGGTAGTGGTTGAAAACGGGCTAGGCCCAATCCATTTTTAAAAAAAAATAAAAGAAATATAAAAAACAAATGATATATTAAAAGGAAAAAGAAAAATCAGAAAAGGAATTTCATCATCTTCCTCAAAACTCAAACACGCGGCCACTGTTCACACGGCGGAGGGAGACAAATCGTAACTCATCAACGGTGGAGCGACGGGAGGCGAGATACGCACGGCTGTGATCGAAACGTGAAGGAGATTCAAAATATACGTTCAATTTCGAAAGAGAGTCGATAATGGATCAAAAATTCAGATTGCGAAATCACGTCGGAAACTGGTAACTACCTTCAAATTGAGGTTTGTATGCTTCTGATTTTTCCTCCTCTTTTCTGAACTTGAATTTCTGAAGTCGTTGTTGAATTGTGATGTTGAAGATGAGTTACAAATTGTTACGTTGTTTTATTGCGAGATGCGTTGTTGTTGAAGTTTGTAGTTGTTTTGAAATTTGGAAATTGAATGTTTATTGAAGAAGGTGGAATTGAGATGCTTGAAGGTGAATTGGTGAGTTTAAGAGTGTGAAATTGTGTTTTGAGTTGTGTTTGCAGGTTTTGGAATGATGAAGATTGATGAAATTTGATAGAGGGTTATAATAGTAATAGTTTAATTTATATTTTGATAAATTAATTGTTATTTTAATATTTCTAGAATGTTCTTAGGACTCTCAAGATTACTTAAGATTGAGAGTCCTAAGAACATTCTTGAAATATTAAAATAACAAGAGTGAGAAAGCTATAAATAAAATAAAAGACAAATACAATTAAGAGAGAGATAAAATAAAAATAAAGACTTTCATTGATTTTCTTGATGATTACAATAGAAGATAATGCACTTGTTATATACTATTTTAAGCAAATGCTAACCATCCAAGTGTCTCAATCTTAAGTAATCTTGAGAGTCCTAAAAACATTATAGAAATATTAAAATAACAATTAATTTATCAAAATATAAATTAAACTATTACTATTATAACCCTCTATCAAAATTGAAGCTTGAAGGTGAGGGTAGAGTTGTGGTGGGAATTTTGCAGAATAAATCTGGCTTTTCAAGCTTGAGAGAATTGAAGGATGGAGCCTCTATTTATAGAGAGATTGAGGTGAAGATTTGAATTGCAATTGGAAATGAGCTGCTGCCGTTTTGATGCGATGATTTGCGTTTTGATTTTTATTTCGCAACTGCTGTGTTTTGCTCATTTTTCGTTTTCAATTCGTTGTCGTTTCATGTTAGCAGCAGCTGAAGCTTACACGGCTCGTTGGCTTGCTGTTTTGTAACAGTAGCAGCTATGCATTGAGGACTTGCCTCACTTGGAGTTTGGGAAGGCTGGCGTGAAATTGTGCTTGGAAAGTCGCTTGGAAAGCTTGGCAACATGACTTGTACACCCTTTCATTTTTGGCAAGTGATTTGTATTTCATAGGCTTATGAATTTTGAAAGTGTGCAAATTTTGGACATTTGATTTTTTTTTGTGTAACGGACAATTAATCTTGGATTCATGAATTTTGGAATTAAATTTGAAAGATAGAAATTAGTTAGAGTATAATTGAAAAAAATGATTAAAAATATTTATGGATATATAATGGATAAAGGTTAATGGTTTAGAAAATAAAGATAATTGAAAATGGATATGAAAACAAATTGGATTAAAATGGATTTAATGGAAATTGAATGGATATTTATGAAATTGGATTGGATTATGGATTTTGGTCATGATTTTAGAAAAATGGTCCAATGAGGATAAATGGATATGGATTAAAAATGGTTATTGAAATATTTATGGAAATGGATAATGAATGGATTTGAAAGAAAAATAAAAAGGTGAATAATTGTTTAATGGATTGGATACTAAAAGTGGATAATGGAATAATGGATAATGATATTTATGGATTTTTTTGAATAAGATGGATAATGGAATTTTGTGAATTGGATTTAGATGGTAATTGGATATGAATAAAGAAAATGGATATTGGATAAATGAATTGAAAATGGGTATGGTTTAGAAATGTGGATTTAAAATGGATAATTGGTTTATGAAGATGGATAAAAATAGATAGAAATGGATAGAAAAATGGATAAGTGGAATATGATTTGGGTATAGGTTTAGAAAGGAAATGGTAAAAAAAAATGAATAAAAAAATGGATAAAGGTGAACTTAGGAAAGAAAAAAGGATCTTGAATCTTTGATAAATGTCTTAAATTCCAAGCAATCCATGAACCATGAATCTTTCAACTTGAACCAAATCATGAGTGAAATAAGTCCTTGAGAATTTAACGTCATGATGAATCCAAATATCAATACTTGCATCTCATCCAATAAAATGCCTTGATTTAGCAAGATCCTATTCATATTGATGATCTAACCACAAAGATAAATCTTTGAGGAATCCTCATTGAAGATATTGATTTGTGAAACAAATAATTAGGAGAAACCCTGAGATGATGATGAACTTGCCATAGAGAAAGAATAATGCTCAATGTAGCCTTGACAAGAAACCCTAGCATCAAGAACTTCAACTGAGGCACCATTATCAATGCTCAAGCACAATGAATTGAAACCCTGATTCTCTTGTTCTTGAGAAATATTTGATGAAGAAATCTCTTGGATACACATTGCCTGAGAAATAGTCCACTGCCACGGCCAATTTGCAATTCAAGCAATCCTTTGATGTTTTGACCAAGATTAGGTCAAACTTCCATCTGATCTTGACCATAATTTGAATAGCCACATTTGACTCGAAGTCATGCGATTACCATCAATCTCCTTGCAAAACCTTAAACACACAGAGAAGAAGAAACAAGCAAATTGTAAAATATTTTTGGTATTTTAGTTAGAGGTTAGTAAACAGAAACAAACATAAAGCAAGTAATAAAAACACATGGATACTGGTGATCTTGTTTGTGATATGAGATGCAAATGATATGTGGGATCTTAGGGGTAAAAATTAGGGTATTACACATGTGATCTTGCTCATCTTGGAGGTCAGGGATAAGTGGCAGTTATCTCTGACTTTCTACAGACTGCTCTACTTAAGGAAAGTGGCATTCTTTGGTATGACTATGGTGTAGTCTATGACTACTTCTCTTCTGAAGAATCGGACTTGGCACGTTGAGTTCTTTGGAGTTGTAAAGCAGATATTCATCAAGGTGTGAGCTTGAATGGAATACCTGTGATATGATTAAGCAGGATGAAGGTTGTCTACTTAAACTTGGTTGTTGAATCAAGTCTATGAGAACATGGAAATCTTATTCTGTAATAGGGAGGAGGTTCTTCTAAGTGGCAGAAGGAAAGACTGAATTCTCAGCTGGATATTTGATCAAATGTCAGGACATCAAGCAGAAACTTCAGAGTCTTAGTTGATGTTGTGGCGCATCATCGTAAGATAAGTTGATCTTCTCAGAAATAAATGGAATTATTTCTTGAAAAAGGTCTATCTCATGCAGTTTGCGAGAGCTGTGGAAGGAGAAGATGTTACATGTCTAAGGCTTGGTGGATCCAAGATGGATTTCTATGGAGTAATTAGTTCATGTAACTTGAAGACTAGGTTTCATTGGTGGATCAGAAGATTGAACAACGAACAGTCAAGTCTAACCAAATTTCATCAGAGTTACCATTCATCAGAGTAACCAAATTTCAACAACGAACAGTCCAGTCTAACCGAAGAGACTTACCATTCATTGGAGTGGAAGAATCTCAACAACGAACTGTCTCTTCTAACCAAAGAGACTTACCATTCACCGGAGTAACCAAATCTCAACAACAAACTGTCCCATCTAGTCGAAGAGACTTACCATTCATCGGAGTGACCAAATCTCAACAATGAACTGTCCCGTCTAACCGAAGAGACTTACCATTCATCGGAGTGATAAAATCTCAACAACGAACTGTCCCGTCTAACCGAAGAGACTTACCATTCATCGGAGTGACAAAATCTCAACAACGAACTGTCCCGTCTAACCAAAGAGACTTACCTTTCATCGGAGTGACAAAATCTCAACAACGAACTTTCCCGTCACTTACCATTCATCGGAGTAACCAAATCTTAACAAAGAACTGTCCCGTCTAACCGAAGAGACTTACCATTCATTGGAGCAGAAGAATCTCAACAACAAACTGTCCCGTCTAACCGAAGAGACTTACCATTCATCGGAGTAACCAAATCTCAACAACGAACTGTCCCATCTAGCCAAAGAGACTTACCATTCATCGAAGTGACCAAATCTCAACAACGAACTGTCCCGTCTAACCGAAGAGACTTACCATTCATCGGAGTGACAAAATCTCAACAACGAACTGTCCAGTCTAACCGAAGAGACTTACCATTCATTGGAGTGACAGAATATCAACAACGAACTGTCCTGTCTAACCAAAGAGACTTACCATTCATCGGAGTGGAAGAATCTCAACAACGAACTGTCCCATCTAACCGAAGAGACTTACCATTCATTGGAGTGACACAATCTCAACAATGAATTATCCCATCTAGCCGAAGAGACTTACCATTCATTGGAGTGACAAAAATCTCAACAACAAACTGTCCCGTCTAACCGAAGAGACTTACCAATCATCGGAGTGGAAGAATGTCAACAATAAACTGTCCCGTCTAACCGAAGAGACTTAACATTCATCGGAGTAACCAAATCTCAACAACGAGCTGTCCCGTCTAACTGAAGAGACTTACCATTCATCAGAGTTGAAGAATCTCAATAATGAACTGTCTCGTCTAACCGAAGAGACTTACCATTCATCGGAGTGGCAAAACGTATTAACTGCATCGCCTCAGCCTTCTCAAATAAAGGAAAGCCACAAAACAGTATTAAAATCATACGCAGATTTCAGCTGAAGGGCGCAGAATCCTCAATGGTGCAAAATAAATGCACTCTTAATCTAGGTTTCACAACCAGAGATCCAAACAAATGTAGCAGGGGACCAAAGTTCAATCCAAGAACAAGCTGGAGAGAAACGGTCAAATAAGACTCATCCCGAGGAGGATATATCTCAACTGGGGGTTAATTCCATCCAGACAACACACTAGGGGGGAAACTGAATCAATAATCATCCACGAGGAACAAATTCAGTGGGGAATTGGAAAGGATAAACACTTTCTGCTTAAGGGTCAACATTCTATATTTGAAAAGAGGGCGCACAACGGTCTGAGGAGAAAATAACATCAGAGAGCGGGGAACAACAAGAAGAATGCAAAATGCATGATGTTATGTGCAAAGCAAATGCATGAATATGCGTATGAATATGCTGACACCACAGACATAAAGATAAACAGAGGATGAATAAACATCACAACTAAATCGGATACTCGACTAATCTCAACAAGACGGGAATATCACTGGGGATCCGCTAGGGATTCAATCTTGGAGAGGTCCTGCAGGGGATAAACAACAACCATCAAAGGAAATCAAATCCTATTGCCAGGCTCACACTCTTGCAGGGGAAACAAGTAGATACTGTTTGGGAGAAAAACCCAAAAAGAATCAATCTTCCACAAATCCTTAAGAAAGGATATCAACATAAATTCCACTCTGAGGGGAAACGAGTACTGCTGATGCACACAAGCACATAATTCTTCCAACTCTCTGGAGAAAATCTTGTCTATATCATCCTGCTGAGAAGAGGTATCGTGCATACGAAGTGAACTTTACCAGGAAAAGCATCAACCAGTCAACGACAAGGAGAAAAGGTGAATTAACTGGGGATAGGATCATCAAACATGATCTTCGTACCCTGCTTGGGGATAACATAATGTCAAAGTATTTCCACTACGGGAACAAATGGCGATTTGCTGGAGATGAATACACAACAAGAACTCTCCTGGGGATATCGACCTTTAATACCAACTCTGTAAAGGGGAAGGAAATATCCACTGAGGATCATCACATCCCAACTTCTACATTTAAGAGGAAAACATCTGGAACTTGTTGGGGAACCAAGAAGTTAACATCATGGCGTATGTCAAGTTGCAAGGGATTTTACATCAATACCCAACACAAGGTAAGAGAAAACCTTAACAAATGACAACCATACCAATATTTCTTGTTCGGGGAGCGACATTCTCTATTTGAGGAATGATTTGGAATTCATCTAGGGGATCGCAAGAATAACTCCGCTCAGGGGAAAGAAAGATCTTGCTGAGATAATCACAAACTAAACAAGTCTTCCAAACATTTATGAAGATAAAATCTTTCACCATTGCTCACAACTGGAGATAAATCATGAAATCCTTCGGAGGAGGATACTGAATAATCTGGGCAACCCTACTGGGAAGGAAATTAAGCTTGATTGAATTCACAAGATCGAGCTCTGCTTCCGAGAATGTTGAATTAACAACTTTTTCCCCAGACTGCATGATCCACAGAGGATTTTACACCGAAAGGAAACTTTGTACAATAAGGACTTGAGATAATCTGCCCCAGTGTCTTCAAACTCTTTGAGAGATTCATTGAATCTCGACGTAACTTCCCCAGATTAACTGAACTCGACACGCTCTTTGATCAACAGAGTCTTCAAACGTGGCTCCATGTGAAAGCATCAACCGGGCAATACAAACTTGCTTATACTCAACAAGTCCTTCAGGAAGCATGTCCCTGGATATGATCATCCTTGAAATGATTTGCCAATCACTCATCACAGTTTCAGGCCTCAAAAGATTACGCTAACCACTGATGCTCAAATGTAAGCTTCTATGATGTCAAACAAATGTATGCAAGCAGAAAATGTTAATTTTGAGAATGATAATTCTAATGCAACATACATTTTAATCTTGAAGTTTTTATTGAAAAGATGTCGCAAAACCTTGTTAATGAATCACTAGTTTAGATACGACATTGATTTTTGAATGCACATGCAATACCAACAAAGATCTTTTAGCGCAACTCATGGGAGTCAGGAATGATATCTCGTTTGGGGTATGCTCTCAAAATAAACCCGCTTCAATTAGGTCTTTTGAGGGTTGAAACTTGGCCTGGTTCACGGTTTTAAGAAAAAAGGATTTTTAGGCTCAAAATCATTTGTACCCACCCATTCTCCGTGATGTTCTTCAGTCCTACATTCAGCTAATTTGACACAAACGTTCATCTCTCAAAAGGATAAAACGGATGGTTTAAGAACCAATGAGGTTATAACAGTCACCCTTATCGTCTTCCGACTTATAGTCACACATAATTGTTCTTTGGATGAAGATTTTTCTTTTATTTTTTTGCGTTTCACATTTTTATTCTTTTATTTTCCCTAACTTTTTCCTGGACTGATTCTTTTGAATTTTTGATGTCCAGCGGGATGCCCTAATTTTTGCCCAAGTCACTTGTTTTCAAGTTTTCGACTTAGCGAGCTTTTCCTTTTTTTCATTTTTTTTCTTTTTGAACAAATCATGTGACACTGGCTTATCTGAAAGGGTTATGACATTCTCTTTCCTTCATGGATGAGGAATAACCATTGTGGTTTCCTTAGACGCACACTCTTTTTGAAATTTGGACACTTGGTCAAATTAACTGAAGACTACCCTGCCCCAAGGTTAAATGTGAGGGTTTTTTCATTTAGAAAAGAAAATCCTACTTCAAGACTCAAAGGGGTTAACAAGGGATTATCTTCCTTATATCTTCGGTGTTTGGGAATTTGAAACAATGCCTTACATCATCAGCAGGGTCTTATTCAAAAGCACACAACCAGAAATTTTGCGTTTTCACTTCATCATCCTCCCTCCAAGAGTTTAAACAAGAAGTTGGTATTGCAAATGCAAAAAAGATTTTTTTAGAGCGAATGCGAATGGATTACTTCAAGATAAACATACTCATTGCAATATGATTAATATTCAAAACAAACAAATTCTACATGCAAACACAACATTAACAAACATAAAATATTACAAGTAAAATTGCAGTAGATGAACTAATAATCTGAGGAAACTGTGTCAGCTGGAACTTGAAAGAACATCCTCGACTTTCTTGGGAGACATAAAAGCAACAACACGACCACCAGTGGTCAATGCACTTCCTCTTCATCGTGACAGCATAACTCTTGTTTGGGAATGACCAATGGAGAGGCAGAAAACTTTTGAATGTTGTAAGTAACTACCAATGGTTCCAGTATCTTGAAATGCGGAATTATGACATTTACTTCGGGATCAACATCAGCCCTCTCTCTAGTAATATGAAGCAATCTTTGATCCAACATATCTTGGAGATCTCTCTTCACAACAGAACATCCTCGGGGATTCACAGAGCAGATTTTGTAAGAATCATGATCATGCTCATAATAGGTAATCCTACATAAATCGACATGCATATCAACTAAAGATCCTCTTATCGAGTCCATGTCAGAGATACGGTATCTTTCAGGACATCCCTCCATAGCTTCTCCAAACTCGGCTTGCACATTAGGTCTCTTATTCTCAAAAGACAGAATACCATTTCGTATAAGCTTTTTTACTTCATGTTTTAGAGGAAAACAGTGTCCAGTGTCATGACGGGGTGCTTCTTGATGAAAAACACAATGAGCGTCAGGTTTATACCACCATGGAAGTTTTTCTGGAACAGCAGGTGGGTCACGCAGATGCACAAGATTATTCTTAAGCATTGTTGGAAGCAACTCAACATAAGGCATTGGAATTGGATCGAACTGCTCTTTATTCTGAACATTGTTTTGTTTAACAATATGAGTTAGTGACGCTGCTTCCTGATGAAGTTGATTGGTCCTGTGAGATTTCCCATGTTTTTCTTGTGAGATAGCGTTAGCATCCTGTTCTTTCTTCTTGGAAAAGTCATTTCCAAACCTCTTAGAACTGCTAGAAGAAATACTTCCTTTTATCAATTGCCCCTTTCAGATACCTTCCTCTAGACGCCTCTTCATATTTCTCCCCTTGGGAGCCACGAAAATGGATGTCGAAACAATCTTAGAGACAACGATCCTTTGAACAGGAGTCTGAGGAAGAGGAAGTAGTTGATTCTGAGCAATCATCACAGATTCCATCGGAACAGGGAGCCTATCCATATAGTAATGGTAACGACCCAAAAATCTAAATTATTTATTTAATGAGTTATTTAATTAATTTAGATGAATTATTGAGGTTTGTGACAATTTGTAGAATTATGGATTAAAAGATGCAATTTTGAATAATTTTAATAAAGCAAATAATCAAATATTATTTATGTTATTATTATTATTAAAAAGTAAAATAAGAAAAGGGCAAGGTGGTCTTATGTGAAAATGAGTAAGGATAGGATGGGAAGTTCATAAGTTGGGATTAGTTATCCAAGAGAAAGGAGAAACACGATCACATTTTCTCATTATCGTATTTTTGTGAAGAACTCTGAAGAGGAGAAGAGAAGAAGGCTAGGGCTTGAGGATTTCTAGAGGAATCTTGAAGAAAGAAAGGAAAGGCTTCAGATTACTCTAAGGTATGGGGAGAATTCCTAATTCCTTATAGTTTATGAGGTTGGAGATGAATATATTAGGTTTTGTATGAATGTTGTTTGATTTTGATGATTTTGATGTGAAATATATGATGTGATGTGAAATATGATGAATTGTTTGGCATGTATTAATATATATGTTGATGTAAGTGTATCGTGTAAGCATTTTTGGTCAATTTTCGTTTTGGGAAAAATTGAGTTTTTAGGGTATTTCGAGTCGAAAACGTAGAAAATGAATTTTTGGGAAATTGTGGTGTTTGATGATGTAGAATGAATTAGGGATGAATGATTCGATGAAATATAATGAGATAGAATGTTATGTGTTGATATATGTGTATTGTGTGAGTCTTTTGGTCAAATTTTCGTAATGGAAAAACTGAATTTTTGGGATATTTGAGGCCAAAACGCAGCAGAAAAATCTTTTGAAAAATTATGGGTGCATACTTCCTGACACAGCCGTGTCATAGGACACGGGCGGCCGTGTCAGACCCCTATTCTTGCTGGATTTTTGCTTTTTTCGAAATTGTGCTACAGACTTCCTGACACGGTCGTGTCACAGGACACGGGCGGCCGTGTCAGACATGTTGTTTTGCTGTTTTTTTGTTGTTTTCTTGAGGTTTCTCGACGTTTTCTCGTGTTGATCTTTTGTTGTCAAGTTGTTGTTGATGTAAGATGATAAAACATGATTGTATGATAAATCCTTCTTGAATATGAAATGAATGATGCACACGTTGATTTTTGATGAATTGAGGAGAATTAGCATCATTGCATTTCATAGCATTTTTACGTTGGGGCTTCGGCCTATTGGTAGCTTCAATCCCATTATGCGGATTGAAGTGATACGTTGATTACGTTGTGCTCCTTTTGGAGGGTTGATGGCCAAGTGTCCATCCACGTTGAACTGGTACCACATGCATGTTTCCGATGAAGTTGCATTTCATTCTAAGTGGCATTGCATTTGTATGAATTGGTTGTCGAATAATATGTATGTTTTATTGTGGATAACATGGTGTTGTTGTTGATTGAACTATGATGTTGTTGATCACATCATGATGTTGCCATTGATTTTACTATGAGATTGATGTTGATTTTGCTATGATGTTGTTGATTGATTATGATATGATGCTGTTGTTGGCTATGCTATGATGTTGTTGTTGCCTTCCTGTTCATTTTCCATGTACTTATATTACTATAATGAACTGTGATTCTCACCCTGCCTGCTTGGAAATGTTGCCTCTTATGTGGGTAACTTGCAGATAACCAAGAGTAGATTCGCGATGATGGAGGATGTAGCCTTGAAGTGTGTCGTTTTCGCTGTTTAGTTTAGAGGTGTCCTGCTCTGTGTCATGTAACATCGGGTTGGGATTATTTGTGAACCTCATGTCTTCTTTTGATTTTATGTTGCAAATCTTTATATTGTTGAGGCTATGTTGAATTGGATACTTTATCCATGGAGTATTTTGTTGATCAAAAATTAAAAGTTGATTTCCGCTGCGTAGTTATAAATTTATGTTATTGATGAATGAATAACCCGTGTTACGGGACAGGACAATGATTACTAAATTATGCTTTTGAATATATGTGGCACCTTTCTTGCTAATTTTACTCTGATAATATTACGTGTTTTCCCTAAAATTGTTTGTGGGGTAGAAGGGTGTTACATTAGTGGTATCAGAGCAGGTCGGTCTGTCCGGCCAAGTTGTCTATGTTGTTTATTCCTTAGTACGCGACATGTGTGTGAACACTGTCGGTAATTGTTTATTTTTTTTAACCGTTGGCATCCGGTGTTGGTTGAAACAAGTAGGGGAGAAGTTTACTTTCCGGAGATGTTTCCGGTGTGAGGAGTTGATTCAAAGTGATATTAAGGGTAAGAGTACAAGTGTTGTTGAAGTTGTAATGTCGCGAACCACTGAGAGTACAGATTCACGGATTCTTAGTTGCCGGTCAAGTTTAAGATTCCTGGAGATAGAACAAGCCGGTATAGTTGATGTTACTTCTCGGAGGATAGAGAGTAATGTGACGAATGTTGATATGCAAGCGAAGTATAATTATGATTTGCCTCTGGAGTGTAGATTAGAATTGGAGACAATGAAGAAATAGTGTTTTATCGGATAAACGAAGAAGATGACTCCTAGAGAGTGAAGCTTATATGAGTGTATGTATATGATGACGGTTTTATAAGATGTGTGGAGATTAATGACGGCGGGTTAAGGAGATGATTGAAAATAAGGGTCTACTCCGAAAAGATTGACGATTTGATGGATCAACTGATAGGCTAGTATGTTTTCCGTATAATTGGATTGATGTCTGATTATTTTCGGATTTGGATGAAAAGAAAGAATAGTTGGAGGATCTAGAAGCAAGAGAGAGAGGTAGAACTCATGTTTATCAATCTCGGGTTCTATTTTCGCAGTTATGGAACAGCCTTCAGAAAAAGGGGTATAACTTTTCGCTTGTAAGTCCGATGGAAGCGATTCTAGAATTTTTGGAAAGCTTACGAAATTCCCTTCAGTTTGCATATAAACTTTGTTTTCGGTATGTTTTTGAAGAGAGAGAAAACGCGTTTTAATATTTGGGTCTGATGCTGATTTTTGAAATATTCTGCATACAGAAATTCTGAACCAGTCCGGTGTAAGGATGATAATTTTTACTTGTAACTCGGATTCGAGCGATTCTTGAAATTCTGGAATCTTCACGAAATTCTCTTCATTTTGGAATATAATTTTATGTTTGGGAGGTCTATTTTGGAAGAGATAAATGTGTCCGAAGTTGAGCGACTGTTGCTGAAAAAAATTTTGGAAGGATGAAGACGAGTGTGAAATATCGATGAGGAATAAAATGCGGTATTAGAAAGTATGCGACAGTATCGGAGAATGCATAGAGATACGATTTATGTCGAATGAGGATGGTTAAATGACGATGTTTTGTGATGGTAATGTTGAGAGAAAGGCGAATGTTTGATTAGTGTTGTTAAAAATTTTAACTTGGATGAAAATTGTAATTGGAGCGAACCGAGTTGGATAGTACTTAAAGTAGTTGCGATTTCGGTGTTGGAAAGATATTCAATAATTGTGTTATCCTACGAGCATGTATAAGAGATTATGTATTGGATTTTGGACGTTTTGGTATAATTGACGAGGTCGGAATTAAGAAAACTAAGAAGTTGTTGGTAAGCCTTGGGAAGTTGGCGGAGCATTATGCTTACGGACTTTGGTCACAAGGTAAAGTACGCTATTGTTGTTGGGTAATATGATTTACGCCACTGCTATGGTTGCCGGCTGTCTATTGACAAATTGAGGAACTGATCACCCTTAATCTCTTGTTGATAGTAGATGGAATCATAATTGATGGACAGATATGTCATGCCAGTTAGCATAGTATGTACGTTGAATTGGTTGAAGTTGAGCCCAGTGCTTGTGGGTTGTTTTGTCGATGCAGGTTCATATATAAGGAAATTGGTTGGGTTTGCAGACGTAGCATGAAGTTGCGATTGGATTGATGAGTAGTATGGGAACTCATCATCGAGTTCTGGATAACTTGGTGTTGTTTTGTGATGAGTCAAGTGACTTGAGACTTGAAGCTTTCTTGAGATGATTCGAAGGGAAAGTAGATAGAAATGTAAGACCATGATTAGACAAGAATGTCGGATAGAGTATTAGAGGATTGAGTTGCAAGTATTAAAAGAAGTGAAATTATAAGTTGAATTGTAAAAGTAGAACTTTTGGTTGGTAAAGATGAGTTACTTGGTTGTGTTAATTCGGATGAGAATTTATGAAGAATTGTGTCAGTATGAGTAAAAGTTGATGATTTGGTTTGTCGGATTAGTTGGAAAGGAAAAGATGATTTATCTGGTTGAAGTTAATTGTACACAGGTACCCTATGTTATTGTAATGATGTTGCATGTTTAAGATGATTTTCGAGGAATGTGTAAATAGGAGATGGTAAAGTTGTAGTTTATGTTTGATGATAATCGGGAAATTTGTGGAAGCACATATATATATGATCCAAGATCTGGAAGTAGTCGTCGTTGAAATGGTGTTGAATGTCATAGGTGTTATCCTACGGATCTAAGTTGAAGTATTCGGTAACTACGAGAGTGTAGAATACCTGTTGGAATGAAATTCCGAAGAATTAAGTCAAAAGTCGTTGTTATGTCGGATTGGTGATTAGAAGTTGGAGTTAAACTGAGTAGTCTTGATACTTTGCAAGTAATCAGAGTGTGCAGCTGAAGCATGGTGTGTATCATGTGAATACGACTTATTGGAGGTAAGGATCAGGCATCAGAAGCTTGCGAGAATTATGCACACTATTGGATATTCTAGAATGAAAGTGATATGAGAAAAGTTTTCGAGTTACTGCCATGTCGGTAGAAGTGTTGAGGTATATGTTCGTTAAAAGAATCACAATATTATGGGATTAATGTGGTAAGACAAAATTATCGGTGTTATAGGTTATGTTGATGTTCTTATGGTGGTGTTGATGGCAATGGTAACGGCATGGTTTTGTTCCGACCTAAGAGTGAAAGAGATTGCTCTAGTAAAGGTGTTGTAGGGCAGACCAGCTGGTGAGAGTTGGACTTGGGAGTATGAGGACCAGATGAAGGAGTCGTATCCGACTCTGTCCACTTCAGGTAATTTTCGAGGACGAAAATTCTTAAAGTAGGGGAGAGTTGTAACGACCCAAAAATCTAAATTATTTATTTAATGAGTTATTTAATTAATTTAGCTGAATTATTGAGGTTTGTGACAATTTGGAGAATTATGGATTAAAAGATGCAATTTTGAATAATTTTAATAAAGCATATAATCAAATATTATTTATGTTATTATTATTAAAAATTAAAATGAGAAAAGGGCAAGGTGTCTTATGTGAAAATGAGTAAGGATAGGATGGGAAGTTCATAAGTTGGGATTAGTTATCCAAGAGAAAGGAGAAACACGATCACATTTTCTCATTATCGTATTTTTGGGAAGAACTCTGAAGAGGAGAAGAGAAGAAGGCTAGGGCTTGAGGATTTCTAGAGGAATCTTGAAGAAAGAAAGGAAAGGCTTCAGATTACTCTAAGGTATGGGGAAAATTCCTAATTCCTTATAGTTTATGAGGTTGGAGATGAATATATTAGGTTTTGTATGAATGTTGTTTGATTTTGATGATTTTGATGTGAAATATATGATGTGATGTGAAATATGATGAATTGTTTGGCATGTATTGATATATATGTTGATGTAAGTGTATCGTGTAAGCATTTTTGGCCAATTTTCGTTTTGGGAAAAATTGAGTTTTTAGGGTATTTTGAGTCGAAAACGTAGAAAATGAATTTTTGGGAAATTGTGGTGTTTGATGATGTAGAATGAATTAGGGATGAATGATTCGATGAAATATAATGAGATAGAATGTTATGTGTTGATGTATGTGTATTGTGTGAGTCTTTTGGTCAAATTTTCATATTGGAAAAACTGAATATTTGGGATATTTGAGGCCAAAACGCAGCAGAAAAATCTTTTGAAAAATTATGGGTGCAGACTTCCTGACACGACCGTGTCACAGGACACGGGCGGCCGTGTCAGACCCTTATTCTTGCTGAATTTTTGCTTTTGTCGAAATTGTGCTACAGACTTCCTGACACGGCCGTGTCACAGGACACGGGCGGCCGTGTCAGACATGTTGTTTTGCTATTTTTTGGTTGTTTTCTTGAGGTTTCTCGATGTTTTCTCGTGCTGATCTTTTGTTGTCAAGTTGTTGTTGATGTAAGATGATAAAACATAATTGTATGATAAATCCTTGTTGAATATGAAATGAATGATGCACACGTTGATTTTTGATGATTTGAGGAGAATTAGCATAATTGCATTTCATAGCATTTTTACGTTGGTGCTTCGGCCTATTGGTAGCTTCAATCTCATTGTGCGGATTGAAGTGATACGTTGATTACGTTGTGCTCCTTTTGTAGGGTTGATGGCCAAGTGTCCATCCACGTTGAACTGGTACCACATGCATGTTTCTGATGAAGTTGCATTTCATTCTAAGTGGCATTGCATGTGTATGAATTGGTTGTCGAATAATATGTATGTTTTATTGTGGATAACATGGTGTTGTTGTTGATTGAACTATGATGTTGTTGATCACATCATGATGTTGCCATTGATTTTACTATGAGATTGATGTTGATTTTGCTATGATGTTGTTGATTGATTATGATATGATGCTGTTGTTGGCTATGCTATGATGTTGTTGTTGCCTTCCTGTTCATTTTCCATGTACTTATATTACTATAATGAACTGTGATTCTCACCCTGCCTGCTTGGAAATGTTGCCTCTTATGTGGGTAACTTGCAGATAACCAAGAGTAGATTCGCGATGATGGAGGATGTAGCCTTGAAGTGTGTCGTTTTTGCTGTTTAGTTTAGAGGTGTCCTGCTCTGTGTCATGTAACATCGGGTTGGGATTATTTGTGAACCTCATGTCTTCTTTTGATTTTATGTTGCAAATCTTTATATTGTTGAGGCTATGTTGAATTGGATACTTTATCCATGGAGTATTTTGTTGATCAAAAATGAAAAGTTGATTTCCGCTGCGTAGTTATAAATTTATGTTATTGATGAATGAATAACCCGTGTTATGGGACAGGACAATGATTACTAAATTATGTTTTTGAATATATGTGGCACCTTTCTTGCTAATTTTACTCTGATAATATTACGTGTTTTCCCTAAAATTGTTTGTGGGGTAGAAGGGTGTTACAGTAATCGTATTGTTTCACAAAAGCATCAGCTAGATCTTCCCATGACTGAATATGGTTCCTTTCTAATTTCATGTACCACATCAAGGATGGCCCACATAGACTCTCTTGAAAGCAGTGGATCATCAGCTTATTGTTGTCGATATAAGCAATCATCTTTCGACAGAACATCGTCAAATGGTACTTTAGACAACTAGGACCCTTGTACATTACAAAGACATACATTTTAAACTCAGGAGGAATAACCACATCCGGAACCAGACACAAGTCATGAGCCTTAAAGCTAGATGCATTGGGTCCTTTCACCATCTTCAATTGCTTCTCGAAGTTGTGAATTTCTTCCTCGATTTCCAGAAATCTGGGATCATTCATCTTTGAAGCAGGATGGACACTCTGATCAGCCACCAAGCTCTTCATCATAGCTGCCAATCTCTCAAGATTGTCCTTCAGAGTCGAAACCTCTTCACGGAGTTAAAAGTTCTCTTGTTGCAGTTGATCCATCTTTCTCTTCTGATTAGCCCGAGTATAATACCGGTGAGTCAGCTTGGCTGAATGAAGACCAAAAGAAACAATAAGACACCTGGAAAAGGCAAGTAACAATACAGAATGATGCTTGATGTGCAAGTGCAGATGCAGAGTTTCAAGGAATTATAAGGCATATCGTAAACATTGTTATTTGAAATACTAAAATCTCATTCATTAATGATGGAAAAGATTACATCTTTGAAGTACAGATTCAAGAATCCTAAAACAAAAGAGAATAAAGAAAACTAGAATCCTAGAGAATCTCATGAGAAGAAGTCCCAGCCCTCTCTTCTAGCTTCTTGATGCGGGCCTGCATCTGAGTATTCTCAATCAGCAACTGATCGACGATCAACTTCCAAGGAGATTCTGAACTCTTTGGAATATCAGAAACTGGCTTAATGTGAGAGGAAAATAAATCCTTTTGCACCTTTCTCTTCTTGTTGGCGACCTCGTCTTCATTCTTCTTCTTGAAGTGCTCTTGAAGTCTTGTATTCTCTAACTCAACAATCTGATACTTGTTCTTCCAAACATCTCTCTCTTGTTGCATCTCGGCCAAAGTAATCTGAAGCTTCTCTGTGTCTTCCATAAAGTAGCGGATAGGCTTCTTAACAGTTAGAGATAAAGTCCCCTGACACGCATAAGGCATCTTCAAAGTAATAGCTCTATTTTTAACCCACTGGAGGTAAGGTTCTGAAGAGACACAATTCAGATTTCCCAAACTTTCCTTTCCTTTTCTACGAATGTTATGCCAAGCTTCCACTATTTCTCTCTTGATAGTAACCTGAGATTCATTTTCCTTGAAAAAGAAACCAGCCAAATGGATGTTCTTCGGCCTCTCGCAAAGGATATCCCAACTGACGACGAGCCAACACCGGATTGTAGTTTATTCCTCCCTTTGTACCAAGAAGAAGCACGTTGGGAAACTCACCACAACTATCAATAATCATTGCTCCAGAAGGAACACGGCTACACCAATCAATATCAGAATGAGTGAGAGATATGATCTTCCGCGACCAATATAAACCATCCTTGAGGTTCCAGAAAGCTGCAGACTTCGGCAAGTGAGAAACAAACCACTTGTAGAGCAAAGGCGCACAACAGATAATCATCCCTACACCATGAAAATTCCTGAGGTGAATAGAATGGTAAACATCGGCAAGTAAAGTAGGAACTGGATTCCCAATCAAGAAGATCTGAATAGCGTTGATGTCGACAAAGTTCTCAACATTCGGGAAGAGTAACAGTCCATAAATGAGGAAGGCAAGAATAGCCTCAAAAGCAACTGTGTTCTTCACACTAGCAAAGTGGTGAGCTTTATCCATCAAGAACTTAGCGGGTAACCCAAGAATCTTTCCTTTGATTACATGCGAGCCTTAATCTCAGAAACCTTCAAGTGAGTAGCATTCGCAATAACATGATGCTCGGGAGCGGGATCCAAACCATAGAAAATTCGACCATGAACAGGCAAACCAAGCAGGAGATAATACTCCTCTAGTGTAGGTACCAACTGATAATCAGGAAAGGTGAAACAATGAAGCAAAGGGTCATAGAACTGAACCAAAGTAGCAAGAAATCCTTCAGCTATATCAACCTTCAAGAAAGATAAAAGCCTTCCATATCTAGACTCGAAATTCTCGGTATCAGCAACCAAAGATCCTAGCTCACTCAAACCCCCTAACTTAGGACTCTTGAAAGTGTACTTCCTTGTACTTCTCCTTCCAAAATCCATAACAAAAGTACATGCAATATTTGCAATAACACCTTTAAGTTCCTTGAAACCTTTTAGAAGAATGCTCATGAATGCATGGGTGCATGAATGCAACAACCACAAACAAGATCACACAAAGCACACGGGTCAAGGTTCAAGTCACGAGCATGAAGACAAGGGTAAGAACCAATCCTACAAAGGTATGTACTAAGGTTTTGTCTTCATTGTACCTGCAGAAAATAGTGGTTCTAACACAGAGTGCCCAGGGTCCACAATCCACTATCAGACACACCAGCGCACCAATTTACTCGGAGGTTGGTAGTTATCCTCAAGAGAATCTAACCTGAGTGTGGCATCGCGTAACAGCTAAGTCGGATTTGCATCCTCATAGCTTCCGCGCCACGATCCTAAAAAGGCTAAGATGGGTTAAGGGTTCTACAATTCTTAGCTTCGGGTCCTCGGATCAAGAAGTATAATGGGTTTGCCATTTCTGGTATGCCATTACTACCTCTTGGGAGTAGTGCCTCAACTGAGTCCTCGGGGATGGTCGCCAGAGTCGACAGCTCTCTAGGTTATATTCTATTGTCTGCACCAATGCGCAGGATGGAACATTACCAAAGAAAACCTCGTCTGGATGTGGAATTTTCGTGTATACTAAGTCTGGCCAAATGCCACACAAGTCACACTACTTTCCACTTTAATCCTAGGTGTATACTCAAGCCTGGGTATTGGGCTTATCTCACCACACAGATCGCCAAGCACCATGGCAGAACAACCAATAACAGTCAAATCAAACAGAAAGCGATAAATAGATCAAAGTAGGCTAAACCCACTAGGAACTTGTTATCCCCAGCAGAGTCACCACTTTTCTGTAGCGGTAAAAATTGTGAGCGTAAGCTATTGATTAACTTAACTCATAAAGCAAGAGTCGCCACCGCACTTTTATGTTATCCAAAAAAATGGAAAGGAAAAAGAGCGAACAAAACCAAAAGAGGTTCTAAAATAAGAACAAATAGAGAATGGGTAAGGGGGTTGGTTACGCAATGGGAAGGTGTGAGAAGAGAAATATTTTTTAATATTTTTGTGTTTGGAGAGACTTATCGCCTCATGCCTATGTACCCACAAAGTGCAATATAGGATCAAAACCTCGTAGTTCGTTGTGTAAATAACAAAAATTTATTGGTTATGATTCATTTTATCTAGAAAAGACAACCCGTCATTCTCAAGAGAGAATACTCAACTAATTACCCAAAGGTATGGGAAATAGGCATTTGCATCACATATTAGATGGAGGATTTGCTTAGATAAAAATCAACAAGACTATCACTTCAACATCTAAGTGGAAAATGGCCATACTTTACACATCACACCATGGTTAGGAGCTTTACATCTCAAAAAAAGAAAATAACTCATGTCTAAATCTTTTTGAAAAGTTTAAAAGAAAAAGGTGCATAAAGCACAAAAAGTTTGAATGAGTTTTGTATTTTTTTTAAGTGTTTTTGAAATGGTCAAAATATGATTAACATGGATTGACATTTATTAAAGAAAAGAAAAGTTTAAAAATCACTTGACCAAAGTCAAGGTTTTATTATGAAAACGGTTTTAAGTTTGGAAACAAGAAGGTTTTGAAAAAGGGAGAAGATTTTGAAAATTTAAGAAGGGGTGGAGAAGAAGAGACTATCCTAGTGCATAAAATAAAAGCAAGGGTAAGAAAGATCTAACCACATGGAGGCACTCCTTAAAGCATAATAAGAAAAGAATTCCACCCTCTTGAGCCAATAAGCAAGCCAAATAAAGGCTAGAATATCAAACTCCATAATGGTCCAAAGCACAAGGGAGAGAATCCTAAGTCTAAGTCCATAATCAAGCCAAGAAGATCCTCCAATGCAAGGGATAGTGGCCATATTCCAACAATTAAGAGCACAAGTCTTTTAGTGGTTTAATCCTTTATTAATGTTTTTGAATCCAAATGGACAAAAGAAAAACAAAAGCACAAGATAATATGGTCCAAGTGGACAAAAGAAAAATGACATACACATAAACATGATATGATATATGATGACATAAAGCATACAAAAAATAAAGAGAGATAGGGAGCAAGAAGGAAGCATGAAAATAAGGTTAGAAGTTAGTGATTAGTAGCACAAGGCTCTAGTGCCATAAGCCTCACCGATTATTCTGTTTCGCATCTTGAACTATAATGATTAAACAATGCACTTCGGTCAAGGTTAATGAAGACTTGACAGAAGATTGGTAGAACCAAAGCCTCTACAACGCCAAGTTTCAAAGGTTATGGACCTAATGCAAAAAATTAATCACCATTAGGTTGACGCGACCAATCAAGGTCCGGACCATGAAAGTTCAAGTTCCGAATTGGATAAAGAGGGACAAATGTAGGGCTATGTTAAGCAATCGCTGAGTAATTTACGTAGTAATTACCCTACAATGACGCCGGTCAAAATGATATATGTGCTAATGCATGCTAGATGAACGATATGTAAATCGTCATCCAAAAGCAATACCGCACAAAAAGAAAATAGGTAACGATCTAGTCTTGATCAAGAATTCAACAAAGAAATTCTAAGATCCATTAGACTTTCATCACTCAAAAAGAAAAAAAAATAAGATGAAGAGAAAGATGGATCTAACATTTATGATTCATCAACAACCAACAATTAATCAAAATTGAAAAAGAAATCAAATGAAAAGAAGAAAGAATTAAAATAATTTTTCAAATGATTTTTTCCAAGAGGTTTTTCTAAACAAATTTCAAAATAATAGTAGTATAATCCAAATTTAAAATAAAAGTATTAAAAGAAAATATAAAAAAGAAAAATTAAAGAAAATCTTTTAAAAAATAAAAGAGAGTGAGGTTTACTAGAAATAGGGAGGTAGTGGTTGAAAACGGGCTAGGCCCAATCCATTTTTAAAAAAATAAATAAAAGAAATATAAAAAACAAATGATATATTAAAAAGAAAAAGAAGAATCAGAAAAGGAATTTCATCATCTTCCTCAAAACTCAAACACGCGGCCACTGTTCACACGGCGGAGGGAGACAAATCGTAACTCATCAACGGTGGAGCGACGGAAGGCGAGATACGCACGGTTGTGATCGAAACGTGAAGGAGATTCAAAATATACGTTCAATTTCGAAAGAGAGTTGACAATGGATCAAAAATTCAGATTGCGAAATCACGTCGGAAACTGGTAACTACCTTCAAATTGAGGTTTGTATGCTTCTGATTTTTCCTCCTCTTCTCTGAACTTGAATTTCTGAAGTCGTTGTTGAATTGTGATGTTGAAGATGAGTCACAAATTGTTACGTTGTTTTATTGCGAGATGCGTTGTTGTTGAAGTTTGCAGTTGTTTTGGAATTTGGAAATTGAATGTTTATCGAAGAAGGTGGAATTGAGATGTTTAAAGGTCAATTTGTGAGTTTAAGAGTGTGAAATTGTGTTTTGAGTTGTGTTTGCAAGTTTTGGAATGATGAAGATTGATGAAATTGAAGCTTGAAGGTGAGGGTGGAGTTGTGGTGAGAATTTTGCAGAATAAATCTGACTTTTCAAGCTTGAGAAAATTGAAGGATGGAGCCTCTATTTATAGAGATATTGAGGTGAAGATTTGAATTGCAATTGGGAACGAGCTGCTTCCATTTTGATGCGATGATTTGCGTTTTGATTTTTATTTCGCAACTGCTGTGTTTTGCTCATTTTTCGCTTTCAATTCGTTGTCGTTTCATGTTAGCAGCAGCTGAAGCTTACACGGCTCGTTGGCTTGCGGTTTTGTAACAGTAGCAGCTATGTGTTGAGGACTTGCCTCACTTGGAGTTTGGGAAGGCTGGCGTGAAATTGTGCTTGGAAAGTCGCTTGGAAAGCTTGGCAACATGACTTGTACACCCTTTCATTTTTGGCAAGTGATTTGTATTTCATAGGCTTATGAATTTTGAAAGTGTGCAAATTTTGGACATTTGATTTTTTTTTTTTGTGTAATGGACAATTAATCTTGGATTCATGAATTTTGGAATTAAATTTGAAAGATACAAATTAGTTAGAGTATAATTGAAAAAAAATGATTAAAAATATTTATCGATATATAATGGATAAAGGTTAATGGTTTAGAAAAAAAAGATAATTGAAAATGGATATGAAAACAAATTGGATTAAAATGGATTTAATGGAAATTGAATGGATATTTATGAAATTGGATTGGATTATGGATTTTGGTCATGATTTTAGAAAAATGGTCCAATGAGGATAAATGGATATGGATTAAAAATGGTTATTGAAATATTTATGGAAATGGATAATGAATGGATTTGAAAGAAAAAAAAGGTGAATAATTGTTTAATGGATTGGATACTAAAAGTGGATAATGGAATAATGGATAATGATATTTATGGATTTTTTTGAATAAGATGGATAATGGAATTTTGTGAATTGGATTTCGATGGTAATTGGATATGAATAAAGAAAATGGATATTGGATAAATGAATTGAAAATGGGTATGGTTTAGAAATGTGGATTTAAAATGGATAATTGGTTTATGAAGATGGAAAAAAATGGATAGAAATGGATAGAAAAATGGATAAGTGGAATATGATTTGGATATAGGTTTAGAAAGGAAATGGTAAAAAAAAGGATAAAAAAATGGATAAAGGTGAACTTAGGAAAGAAAAAAGGATCTTGAATCTTTGAAAAATGCCTTAAATTCCAAGCAAGCCATGAACCATGAATCTTTCAACTTGAACCAAATCATGAGTGAAACAAGTCCTTGAGAATTTAACGTCATGATGAATCCAAATATCAATACTTGCATCTCAACCAACAAAATGCCTTGATTTAGCAAGATCCTATTCATATTGATGATCTAACCACGGAGATAAATCCTTGGGGAATCATCATTGAAGATATTGATTTGTGAAACAAAGAATTAGGAGAAACCCTAAGATGATGATGAACTTGCCATAGAGAAAGAATAATGCTCAATGTAGCCTTGACAAGAAACCCTAACATCAAGAACTTTAACTGAGGAACCATTATCAATGCTCAAGCACAATGAATTGAAACTCTGATTCTCTTATTCTTGAGAAATCTTTGATGAAGAAATCTCTTGGATACACATTGCCTGAGAAATAGTCCACTTCCATAACCAATTTGCAATTCAAGGAATCCTTTGATGTTTTGACCAAGATTAGGGCAAACTTCCATCTGATCTTGACCATAATTTGAATAGCCACATTTGACTCGAAGTCATGCCATTACCATCAATCTCCCTGCAAAACCTTAAACACACAGAGAAGAAGAAACAAGCAAATTGCAAAATATTTTTGGTATTTTAGTTAGAGGTTAGTAAACAGAAACAAACATAAAGCAAATAATAAAAACACACGGATACTGGTGATCTTGTTTGTGATATAAGATGCAAATGATGTGTGGGATCTTAGGGGTAAAAATTAGGGTATTACACATGTGATCTTGCTCATCTCGGAGGCCAAGGATAAGTGGCAGTTATCTCTGACTGTCTACAGACTGCTCTACTTAAGGAAAGTGGCATTCTTTGGTATGACTATGGTGTAGTCTATGACTATTTCTCTTCTGAAGAATCAGACTTGGTACGTTGATTTCTTTGGAGTTGTAAAGCAGATATTCATCAAGGTGTGAGCTTGAATGGAATACCTACACTACAAGAAAATTGGCAAGTTGCGACGGTTAATTTTGGCAAGTTACGCCGTTTGAACCGCCACAAATTGCTAGTCGCGACGGTTTTGTTTCTGTCGCGAAAACGTGTGTCGCTAGGATGTACTGCGACGGTTCTTAAAACTGTCACTCCAACCGTCGTTCTTAGTTGCGACGGTTAGGCAACTGACGTAAATTGCAAATTGCGGCGGTTACAACCGCCATAAAATAACTTTGTTTTTGTGACTACATCTTGTCCAAAGATAAAACCGCAGGTATTTATAAAGGTAAATCCGTAGGAAATTTTTAATCTGCAGGTATTACCAAAGGTAAATCCACAAGAAATGTTTAATCCGTAGGTAATTCCACAAGTAATGTATTTCTAAATTTAAAAAGAAATTGTTTCTTAAATTGAGAAAGCATGATACTCATCAATAAATTTGCAATGGTTCCTTATAGGAACAAACAATTTAAAATCATTCTAGTACTCATAAATTTTCAAATTAGAAACACAATTCAATTCAATACTCAAATTTGCTTTTTCAATCATCTCTTTACATAAAAATCATTTATACTTTAGCAACATAAATACATATTTAGAACCTTCAACGTAATTGATATTCACTAATAAATATAAATAAAATTTTCATTAGCTACAAATGCTTCAACAAATCGAGCCATACAACACCTAAAGTTCCAGATCTAATATGTCCCAGTGCAGATTGGTACGGTGGTTGGACAAGCTAGCCCATTGAAAAGGGGTTACATATCTTGATAAACAACATAAATCATCTGTTTGGATAAGCTGGCCCATTGAAAAGGGGTTACATATCTTGATAAACAACATAAATCATCTGTTACACACAAGAGAACATTAACAGGATTAGAAATGTGAAAGAAAAAACGACATTTACGATAAAAATTCGCTAAGTGGTGTTTCTATGTGGGTCTGTTGGTTTGGAACATAGTCCCATATCTGCAGAGTACAAAAATAAATCAAGAAAGATTAGAAAAATAATATAACAATTTTAAAAATTATCATATAATGGCACCACCATAAGAAGCAATGCAGAAGAGAAAACTAGTAGCGGAAAGGACAACAATTATTAGCAGATGCACAGTTTTTCTAGCACCATAACCCAATTCACCCTACCTTTCCCTTTAGTGGCATAGGAGGTTTCCAAACCTTGGAATGTTTTATCTTTGAACAATCGAAACATGTGAAATAAGGAATTCATTCATCCCATGTAGCCCACCATGTGTTGCAAGCCTACTATTGGCAATTGTAGTGACAAACAAGGGTCTCATCTAAAATAGAATTCAATTCAACAATGAATTTATAAAATAAATACTACTTTACCAAAAACCTTATCATTGATAAATGACATCGAAAAATATTGGCATTTGTTGTTGTAATATGCATCTAAAAACTTACCATTCCATAATAGTTTTCTAAAATCGTAAGGGAACTTCAGCTCATCATTTATCTTCTCCTGGGTCTTTGGCTTCACTGAATCACCAATGATGTAGGCCAAACGACTTGAAGGCTTTTTAAGGTCAGAACGAGCCAGAAAAGGGAATTCCTACATGTCTATAACATGATAAATAAACTTATTTTTAGAATTTAAAATATGTTACAGCGGCTCAAGGGTTCCAAGCTTTTCATAATGTGAAAGCTATCAGAATTATCCTATTCATATCTAATTCTTATCTTTCTTTTTTTTTGTATTTTCCCCCATTTGCAGTAGATTAGTTGGTATTTTACTTAGCAAAGTGACCTTTATATTCAATATTTGTATATCTTCTCATGAAAGGGAGAAAAAATTATTATATTCTCCAAAATCACATGGTACAATGATTCATGTTAAGATAAAGAAATTGTCCCACTAATTGTGAAAACATTGATGGCCGTACTAATAGCTACACTAGAAAATATACATTAGAAAATTAAATTGAAAATCAAATGGACCTAGTTATTAACATTAATACCTACACCTCCAACAATACCACCTATAATGGCCCAATTGTTTCTTAAACTTCATTCATAACAGAAAAGGAAGAGGTCACACCAGTTCAATTGAATTAGATACTACTTTTAATTGGTTGTATGCAACAAAACATATATTATGTACATTATGTGATTATATACAATTGTACCTTGATTTAAATAGCTTGTGATATCAATCATTTGATTGCCAACCATAAAAATGCTACTTGCTTTGCTGCCACTTTCCGTCTATTAATTTCTTCTTCAGCCAATGTCCATCATTACCTCTTCAATCTGAATTATAATGACGAAAATTGATTCATAAAGATAGAAAAAGTAATGAAATTAAATGCCTCGCACAAATTACCCACGTCAAAGAATTATTTATCCAAACATAGGCTATCAAGTCTAAACTTATCTTACCTTTTACACACTTGTAAGATTTTCATGTACTTTAGAGTAAAGCTATGCTTTGTAGATACCATAATTTCATTGTTTTTGGACGTTGATACTAACAATTCAGTAACAAAACTCTTATTCTGCTTTAGTTTTGTTGCAAAATTTCTGACAACAACCTCCCATCTAGAATAACAACCATTAAGTGCATTACTTTGCATGTCACTTGAGCCAAACTCCAAACTAGACTAGCAACCATCAAGTACAACAAAACTCCCAGTCTGATTGCAAGGGCATCAGTCCCTTTTCCGCAATTTGCAACACAAAAGTAAAGATTTTATATAAAATCAAGCTCTATTGCAATCATAGAACAATACCAAGCAACAAATGACCAAACTAGGCATCATACCTCAACTGTAGTGATTGGAACATCAAGATCTGTAGCCTTGGTAGTACTTTGAACTTCATTCTCAGTTTACTAGAAATTTTGATCGAACATTTTAAGAACTATTTGAAAGCACAACCACTTGCTATATGACATCACTTGTGAATCTAGGTACCTATAATGTATGCAGTGTTAATTAATTCACAGGGTATTAACATTTTAAAGGATTGTTATCTTCAATATATAAAACACAAAGACAACTTAAAATTAAAAAAAAAATCAATTAGAGGATAGCCTTATGTGAACATATAATCTCAAGTCTTAACTAAATATAAGAACATGTTTAGAGAACGGTTAAATAACAATCATTAATCATTTTGAGAATGAGAATTAAGAACTAGAGAACAAACCCCATAAGTTATGAATTCCAATATCAAATCGTTGTAATTATGAATAACATTCATATCTCACATCCTTTTGCTCCAATGGCATGGTTAATTTGAGTAACACAAGTCTGCAAACAAGAACTATAATACACCAAATGAAAAATGTTATTCGTATAAATAAGAATTGATTTTTTTATAGATTTGAAGCTAAGTAGTTGACTTGATCAAGTGACTTGGGTATTTTTAGTTAGCCATTGATGATAGTTATTGTTCCATTTCTCTTCTAGCTTCTCTAGTATTCATCTCAAACTAATACAATCCTTGTCTACAATGCCACCTACCACCTCTGCACTTTGAAAATAATTCTAGATTTTTACTTTGTTCATAAAATAAACAAATTTAATTGTTGTGATACTTTAACATGATAAGATTATATTAAAGTGAGTCACTAAGAGAACCCACTCTCAAGAAATTGTAAGACAATAAAATCACTAATAACAATTTTCAATTCCAAGAAGTTAAGTCTTTCAAACAACTTATCCTTTCCCCTAAAAAATGTGTCATTCACAAGCATGGCTTGTCAATAATGAATGTACAAAACTGAATGGGCTTCTCAATTTCTACATCACTTTGAGCCGGATCTGCGAGATAAATTTGTAGAGTAGGAACAAACCATACTCACACAATACAGTTTGCTCACTTGAATTTCAACCTACAGAAAACAAAACCACACAATACAATTTGCTCACTGTCAAACTTTGGAAAGCAAAACCACACCCACACAATTCTATTTTCTCACATGAATTTAAACCTACAGAAAAAAAAAACCATACAAAATAATACCATCATAATCAAAATCCTAAACAATCACGATTCACGACTCTAAATTCAAAACACTACAAAACCTAAGCAACCAAAGAACAAAACCAACATGTTGTGTGGCACCTTTAATAAGAGCAGTCGGAATGGAAACCACACCTATGACATCAAGAATAGATAAGCAAAAAAATCCATGAAAAGAAAAAGTTTGAACCTGGTGATGTTGATCTAATAACGGCCACGTAATTGCTGCCTGGTGAGATGTGAGGGTTCCATGAATTCGCCAGTGTGTATGAGGGGAACTATAATTGAGTTTGTACATTAAATCGATTCCCCCATCATTTGATTCATTCAGAGTTTTCATAGAAGATCTATTTGTGGTTTGAATCGCATTTTCATATGGAGGCATCGACTAGGTTTTTACGGGATGTGAGAGAAAGCAGAGAAAGAGCAAGGGGAAAAACGAATTAGAGGGATTAAAAATTGAAAGGATTTTGAGAGAAAGATGAGAGAGTTAGTAATTAGGGATGTGAGAAATTTGAAGGAAGATTGAATTGAGGGTGATTGAAGGGTTTCGTGGTTGGCGTTGAGGATGTAGGAATCTAAGGAGTGAGGATCGAGGGTTTCTGAAGTTTTTATGTGAAGAGTAATGTGAGAGTTCAGGGAAGGAGTTGCTTATTTTATTTATTTAATTTTATAACACTTTATTTTGTTTATTTTTTATTTATTATTATAAATATATATTGAGAGTCTTTTATTTTAGACCTTATACCAACCGTTGATTTATAATTCTAGTCTTTAAATGCTACCTATACCAACACTATTTTTTGGTCACTAAAGGTGTCCATTGGTATATGGAAAAAATTTTGTAGTGTTTTCTGTCTTTTATAAACGTAAGTATATAACAACTATACCTACAAAATTAATTACCGTAACTAAATTTGTTTTCTGTCTTTTTTTATCGGAGGAATTAAAGGTTTGAATCGAATGCGGTTTTCACGTTTGAGGAAAAAATTGAGAGTGAAATATTAAAGGGTTTTCATTTTTTTTATTTCTATTTTTTTATAGAATGTTGTAGTATGGATATTACTATTATATTGTAAATAAATAATAATTATTATTTATTAAAATTAATTAGTAAAATTGAAAAGGTTAGAAAATTAAAATGTAAGAAATTGCGACAGTTCGCCTTAACTGTCGCGAGTGTGGAAAGAGGGCGGTTCTTTGGTAGCCGTCGCAAATATTTTATACAACATGCCTAAAAAATCTGCGACGGTTGGCTCAAACCGTCGTGATAATTGTCGTAGTCCAGGAATAAGGACGGGTTTTTTATAACTGTCGCAAAAAATCTACGACAGTTGACCCTAACTGTCGTGACAACCGTCGCAATCCAGAAATAATGACGGTTTTGTGATAACTGTCGCACCTCAAGTGTCGTAAATCTCCTTTTATCTTGTAGTGCTATGATATGATTAAGCAGGATGAAGATTGTCTACTCAAACTTGGTTGTTGAATCAAGTCTACGAGAACATGAAAATCTTGTTCTGTAATAGGGAGGAGGTTCTTCTAAGTGGCAGAAGGAAAGGCTGAATTCACAGCTGGATGTTTGATCAAATGTCAGGACATCAAGCAGAAACTTCAGAGTCTTAGTTGATGTTGTGGCGCATCATCATAAGACAAGTTGATCTTCTCAGAAATAAATGGAATTATTTCTTCAAAAAGGTCTATCTCATGCAGTTTGCGAGAGCTGTGGAAGGAGAAGATGTTACATGTCTAAGGCTTGGTGGATCCAAGATGGCTTTCTATGGAGTAATTAGTTCATGTAACTTGAAGACTAGGTTTCATTGGTGGATCAGAAGATTGTCTGAAACTCTGAAGAAAAGTTAAGATGAACCAAACAATGGCATTTGGTTGATCTTTATTGTGCATTCAAGCAAGGTGCTTGGAACTAATTACTCTTGGGCAGAAGGGTAGTTGGTTAAGACGTAAGGAGGTTCTGGTTCAGTTCAATCTTGGAGCTTGTGGTAGAAGTTCTAAGCTGATTATGGAAGATTACCTTCTTTTGGTGGATGAGAGTTTATTTCTCTTTGTGGTTATCTGGAGTTCTTATTGATCAAGCTGGTGGCGCAGTGTTGTTTGAAGATCTTCAGTTGGATTACTATGCAAATAGTAATTCCAATGGTGGAACATATCTAGAACCATGTCGGTTGGTGTCTATGATATGTGAAGGATGTCCTAACTGATGTTAGAATATCTTTTGGGTTAGTTATCCTTGGAGTAGGATTCTTAGTTCACATCTTGGAAGTCTTGGAAGTCTGATGTGAATGTGGCATGCTAGAGAGAAATGGATCACTTTGGTGCTTGTGGAGAAAATAGGCTGAGGATTTCTGGAGCATGTGTTTGATGTCCTTCAAGTGTGAAGAACATCTGGGTGAGCTAGCAAACTAAGGGCCTCTGTATGTCTCTTTGAGGAATGTGAAGTATTCCATATTCAATTAGGTTGTATCTCAGGGAACAAGGAGATCTATACATGAGAATTTAGGAGGAATTCGTGTGGTGTATGGATGGTTTCTGGACGAGAAGGATCAATGATGTTTTGGTCTCAATCCAAGAGTTTGTTGGTCGTGGTACAAGGATGCGTTCCTGGTACTCTCACTATATGATCATGAAGGTGTCATGGGATATCATGTCGTGATTTTGGGTGTTTCTTGCTGAAGAAGCATCATTTGAGGAGGATAGGGGAGAACTTCTATCTATTAAATGTACTAGTGTAGTACATGGATTGCTTGAGGGTCAAGCATTAGGTGAATGCGTTCATCAGGTGTGTTGAACAGAGGGTGCGCTCTTGAAGACATGAAGATGCGTCTTATGTTTTCCATTCATTCAGGGTATTCTTCTTGCAAAGGAGCACTGGTTATCTACAACCACTACAAGAAAAAAGGAGATTTACGACACTTGAGTTGCGACAGTTATTACAAAACCGTCCTTATTCCTGGATTGCGACGGTTGTCACGACAGTTATGGTCAACTGTCGCATATTTTTTGCGACAGTTATCACAAAATCGTCCTTATTCTTGGACTAAGATGGTTGTCACGACAGTTCAGGACTTGACTACAACGGTTGTCACAACAGTTATCACAAAACCGTTCTTATTATGTTTTTTACTTAACTTTTTTATATAACTTTTTGTCAAATAATTAAATAATATAACGAGAGACACTCTCGCAAAACAATTTTCCAAACTCGCGATAAACTTTATCCCTCACGAACCCTAAATTTGTCAATCTCCATTCACAATTCCTTCATCTTCAATTTCCTAGTGATTTCTGTTATTCAACAACTTCTGTATACAAATTCTCTCTCGATTTAATTTCATTCCCTCAAACTTAGGGATGCTCAAATTAACCGGTTTGATGGTTTATCCATAACCATATTTGAATCCGGTTTTCAAAAACCGGATAAATTTATTTTGGTTTTTCAACCAGTCCATTTTTAAAATTAGTTGGACACCCATATCCAATTGGATGGATAACCACAACCAAATAAAAATCCAGAAGAAGCCCAATTGCAATTTTCTCTTCTTCTCTCTGATCGAAGATACTGTGCTTCTCTCTCAATCCCATTCCCATTATGAAACCCTAATTTTAACCTAAACGAGTCCCATTTCTTCTCTCTCAATCGATGTATTCTTTGTTCCTATCTCTCTCTCAATCTCAATCGATGTATTCTTTCTTCTTCTGTCAATCTCATTGGAAAACCCTAACGTAAACGATCATCTTCCTTTTCAACTCAGGTAAATGCATTTATGTTCCTTGTATTTCAATTGTTCCATTTTTTGAATTTTATGTTTGATATGTGTTCTATTTTCAATTTTGTTACTTATATTTCAACCGTACCATTTTCTGATTTTATGTTTGATGGTGTTCCATTTTCCATTCAGTTTTATTTTCAAGAGTTTTATTTTCAATTCAGTTTAATATATGACTTCAATTCGATTATATTCTTGAGTTTGATGATACCTTTTCATGCTTATTGCAGGTTCATTCTGGAAATTTCATCTCGACAAACGTTTAGAAGAAACCCCAGACATTTTATTAATCAGGTGCCTCATTTCTACTTTATTTTAGCAATTGATGAAAATTATTCAACTAGTGTATAGTTTTATATTAGATAGTAGCAACTGATTTATCAATGGAACCTAATATTTTATAATCTGGGCAGTAGTATTGGAACTGGAACTGGAACAGTTGTTCATCCACGTGTTGTAAACAATTTTTGCTTATTTCTTTTTAACTATTTAGTACTATTCTATCACTAACACCTATTGACAATGACTTAGTCTGGACATGGGAGATCCTAGATTAGCATATCATTAGATTATTTCCTCCCTTCATACTAAAGATCGCAAAACAACCTTCTTAGATGTGGATTTGTTTGTTTGTGAATAATTTCATCACTGTACTATGTTGTAGTAGAATTCATGTTAAATTGTCCCTGGTTGTGTCTCATGACTTGTGTTTCTTACATTGATAATTTACACTTTCTATTTTGAATCTATTAGCATAAGGTATATGGTGCGGGTTGAATCTGCATTCTTTGTCTCGGCACAACATTGATATGGGACATTCAGTCTTAAAGTAGACAAGGTGACACAGTTAATATATTCTGAACACACAAACATGATGGCACTGTGTTTGTAGGAGCAGTTTGGTTGACAAAGTGAATCAATGTGAATATTGTAATGTGCATGTTAGGTAGATTAACACGCGTACGTCACATGTGTAATGTAATGATGAGTATAACTAGAAGGAGTAGAACCAATACCACATTGAAACTTGAATGTTGTGTTGTTTTGTTGGAGATATTATATTTACTACGATGCTAATTAAAGACACATGATGCTGATAGCAAGGCATTAACTAGTGTGTACTATTTTGTTCTGCCAGAAATAAAGAACAAAATCCAGGTTTATCTATTAGAATAAAGGGAAATCAATTTGATGTTTGAATTTTTAGCTTTTTTGGTTATCTAGGTCCTTACAAATTTCAGGAAAATTATGTTCTTTCAAATGATTGAACTTAGCATGCAGAGAATGAATTTTGCAATAATTCCAGCACTATTATTTTGACAAGATTGTAGCATCATTGTCATTGTTGTTTTCCTTTTGTTTGTGTGTTGTTTTATGGTAAATCTGTACCGGAAGAACGGTGCTCGATGAGTATCTCAGTCGCCTAACTGCTAAATCTGTGGAAGCACTTATATGGACAGAAGATTGGCTTGGCGGATCACCTTCACCATTGCCCACACAAGATGATATTGAAGAGCTTGAGAAGATTGAGCGAGGTAAGGTTAAATTTAATAATAAATTGAACAAGGTTGATTAAATAGATGGTATTTATTTCATATAACTACTTTTTTTTCAGAATATTTTTTGCAAAATCAATCTAATGGAGGTAATTCTTATGACACTTTTGATGAGAATTGAAGTTAAAGGAGACTTCTAACTATGAGGTATTTTCTTGAAGCTTTAATACAATTAATAAGTTGTTATGGTATTTGTGATGTTGATAGTGTAATGTTAATTGCTTCTATTTTAGTAGTGTTGGAGTAAGCAGTCCAGTTTTGTATCCAAGTATTGTTAAGCTTCTTTTTTATAGGATTTTATATATAATAATTTAGAAATGAAAGTTTGATGGCTAGTAGTGTGGCTTATATGGGGCTTATTTTTTATATATAAGAGTGAGACCGAATTCGTTTCCCTTTGTTTCTCTACTTCTGGAATTACGATTTCGAGATAGTCATTCCCTCTCATGCCTGCCCAGGTTCATGAGTATGTCATCTTGATCCTGAGTTAGATGGTTGCCATAGCTTTTTCTGGCATATCACTATCTTCTCTTTCTCAACATCATACTCAGTGTTTTCTTTGTGACATAGCCATCTCTTACCCATTGAAACTGTCGTCACATTTTGGAGGATATGTCTCCTTTAACTTTGTACAATAATTTCTGTACTATCACTTTGACTTAAAAATGTTTTTAAAACTTGAATTCCATATTGATTGTGGATTCCAACACCAAAACTCCACATAAGTAAGAAATAGAAAAGTATTTAAGTTACACAAATAGTTTGAGTAAAAACTTTTGATGTAGACTCAAGATAAACCCCTTCCATCATTTTCACAACTTCATACATTTATGGTCTCTGATATGCCTTTCTTACAGCACAAGTTATCCCAATCTACAACATCTCCACCATTTCTTCTACATTTGAATACTTCCAAAGCTCCACGTCGAAAACCTCTACAGTTCATTCCTCTTTCATAATATATTTCACCCACCTAACCAAGTCTACAACTTGCTCACCATCTGAAACATATAAAGGTGGCTTCCCAGTTAGAAGCTCAAGCAACATGACACCCAAAATGTGTACATCAGACGACTGTGTTGCTTTAAGCGTATCAGATACTTCTGGCGCGCGATATCCTGTTACTCTAGTATTCTACATACATTCTGATATGTTTTTTATGCTTCTGATTCCATACTTTGTTGTAGTCTTGGAGTAAGCAGTCCAATTTAGTATTTATGTTTCATTCTTTGTTGCATGTCTTAATTGGAACTTATGAATGAATAAAACAAGAGGTTCATATAGGGACCATAAATTTGAAATTTTGAATTCACTTAGATTTGAATCTACTTTCTCTTGGAATATAAATTGTTATCAGAATGTATGCTATTTTGAGATGAGAGATGATTGTCATACCCCAAATTTTGACCACTATGATTTCCCATCATTGTGCAAATCATCATCACAATATGGATGAACCTTTAGACTCCCCAAAGATGGGTGAATATTCACTACTATCAAAATTAGGGTTTCAAACCCTCTCAGAGCTTCTAGACAAAGGATCAATCAAGGAATGACATGATCCTCAACTTGTCTAAACCTCTCAAGTATATACTAAGGATAAAGAGAACTCCCACTTCAAGGATTAATGTAACACCCCATTTTAATTATTTAGATGTCCGGTATTATTTTTGATTGTTAGCTTTGGTTGGGTGCGTGTTTGAGTGCGTAGGGGGTGATATTAATAATATGGAAATATTGTTATTATTATTAGTATAATAGTATATTTCATCTTATTATTATTAGCATTAATATTGTTTTGGTTACTATTATTATTAAAATTATTTAGTAAAAATAGGATCTAATGTAATTAAATGAATATTGGGTTAATGAGATTAGTGAGGGTAACTTGGTAATTAGAGCCTAATTAGTAGTAATTGGTAAAAGTTGGAATAGTAAGAATTTTAGAGATAGAAAGAGAAAAGGCTAAGGAGAGGAAGAGCAAGAGAGCACTAGGGCAAGGAATCTTCATCAATTTTCGCAGGGATTAAGCAAGAATTCGAGGTAAGGGGGAGACACGGGTTTAATATTGGTGTTTATTTCATGATCGGGTAGTGGGGAGTCCTTAACCCCGTAGGAAATTGAAGTACAATTGTTGAACTGTTGATTGTTGTGTATGCTGGCTTTGAATCTGAGATTCGTGCATGATTTACTGTGTATTCTCCTGAATTTTGAGTGTTGTTGCTGTTGTATAAACACATGTTACAGATTTGTATTTCTGATTCGAATTTGGGGGAAACGATTTGAGATTTTAGGCTTGTGATATCTGTAGTAAGACTAGATGCAAGTGTAAAGATGAAAATCGGACCTAAAATCAATGTAGAAACGAGTATAGGACTGAGTAGAAGTGGAAAAATGTAGAAAACGTAGCAGACTGCAGAATAGGAAGGTCTCTGGTGGAATGCGTAACGGATCTGGCCGTACGCGTATGGGTTGCGTATGCTTGGCAAGGCAATACGCGTATGGAGTAGCCGTACGCGTATGGGGATCTGACAATGAGATTTTCTTGGGAAGAGAGCCTCTGCTCGTACGCGTATGAGGAGGGGTAATACGCGTAAGGGTAGAGTGGGGGAGTGAGCCATACGCGTATCAGATGGAGCCTTACGTGTATGGATGGGCGAGGAAATGAGGCATACGCGTATGACCTGGGTCCGTACTCGTATGGGCTGGCAGAGTGCAGAATTTTACCGTTTTAGCGATTCTTCTCCCTTTTCGCAGCGGTTTCGAATTCCCATGGTTTGAGAGATTGAGGGTAGAAGTCATTTCTTGAGGAATGATAATTTGGTGATGAAAACAATTAGTTTAACAATTTTAAATTAATTAATTGATTAATTAATAGTTGACGTATGTGGTGTGACGTAATTGCATGGTGTTTGGTGTTAAATTTTGGTGTGATCAGGAGGATCGTGGACATGTATCTATGTGGTAATATACATGTGTTTCATATGCATTGGGTGTCATTGCATTTCATGGTGATTGGTGGGATGGATCGTTGCTCAGGAGGAGTGTATGCGATTCATCCGTACTCCTATATGGAGAATGGTGGAGATAGATCATTGCCAAGTGGAGGTGTATGTGATCTATCCGGGTTCGATTGAATGAACCAATGAGTCGGTACCGCATGCATGGTGTTGTGTCGCATTGCATTATTATTTGATGTTGTTGATGATATTGGGCAGTAGGCCGTGTTTGATAATTGATGGTGCTTGAGTATGATGACTACCTGTTTATCATGTATTTATTCACCTATAATATTTGAACGTGATTTCTCACCCCTTTGTTGTGGTTGTGTCTGTGCTTCTTCGGAAGTACAGATAATCCAGGTACCTAGGTAGCTTGGATATTGGTGTTGTTGATCGAGTCTATAGGAGTGCTCTGATACGTAACACGGGATTATTTTGGGGATTTCCATTTATTTGTTATTTGTTATTCTTTTGTTACGTATCTTTCTTTTGGATGATTATTTTGGTGGACCACAATTTTATGTGGTATATTTGGTGTATTTGGCAGATGGCCGTAAATTAAATAAATGAATGAATATTTTCGCTGTTTATTTCATTTAATAAAGGAGTATTTGGTGTTGTTTTGAAAATGTGGCATCCTACTTGATTTTGGGTGTAAAGAAACTCTGATTATTTTATTGATTACTTTGTCTATTTTAAAAGTGGGAAAAGTGGGGTGTTATAATTAAGCACAAGGTTGCTCCCTTCTAGGTGGATCAAGCTTCAAGATCGCCAGTGTCACCAAATTAGGGTTTTGGTCAACCAGGGCCTCCAGATGGAAATTTTCCTCTGGGCATGAGCCAAAGATCCAAAACATAACCTAATATGCTCCATGGAACCTCATGGACCCAAGAATCCAGTCAATTTTGCCTCAGGGGATGCATCCATCAAAAATCAGGAATTAGGGTTTCTTGACCTAATTCACCCCTAAGTTGACTTTTGGGACCAATCATGAACCAAGACCTCAAGAGAGGATTTTAGGATCTCCAATATGCCATATTGATCCATTTGGAACAATGGATTGATCCAAGAAGCTTGAGCAACAAGTTTCAATTTCATCTGAACCACAGTTAGGGTTTCGTGGGAAAAGTCAACTGTAACTTTGACTTTTGACCAGGACATGCTCCCAAGCCCTAAGACATGATTCAATACACTCTATACCATCCATATAACATGTCCATCAAGTTTGATTTAGGTCAAGGACATGATTTCCTGAAGAATTGCACAGTTTGGAATTCATCTGGTAAAAAGTCAACTGTGCACAAAAGTCAACTTTGACTTTTTGAGATTTTTCACTAAAATGGATTTTTAACCCTAAAATGATGTTAATGTATGATTTGAATCATCATTCATCAAGAAAAATCAAGAAAAGTTGGATAACTTGTAAAAAGGGTAACCATAAAAACTTAGAAATTTTTCTAAGTTAAAAATAAAGTGGCTAGGGTACCAACTTTGGAGGATCATAACTCTTAAACCACAAAGCCATTTTCTCCCATCCAAAGCTTTATTTGTAGATCTCATTTCCCTCTACAAAAGCTTCACACTGACCTATGTCCAAATTCCTCATGGATTTTGAGTTATGGAGTGATCAAATTTCACTAAGTCAGATTTTGCCTTACTTTTTTCCAAATGTAGGGACATTTTTCACTTGGATTCAAAAAGTATCAAAACCAAATATGATCAAACAGTTGTTGTATCATATAAGGGCTTTCCAAAATGGCCAAGAACATTACCAAATTCTATTTGAGCCATGAGATATAACATTGGCAAGTTGCCTTGTTGAAATCTGTCAAGGCAAGACAGATTTTGCACTTTTGCTCGATTTGCCAAAATTGTGAAAATCCAAACACTCCTATCCACTTGGACACCTCTGAGGATTGAATCTAAAGGGGACAATCACTGAGCCAAGCCTCCAAAGTCTTTGGAACAAGAAATAGCATGTTGAATCTAGAATTGCCAAAATAGGGACAAGACTCCAATTTTGGATTTGAGCATTCAATGGAAGCATCAAGGTGGCATGGACTGAGCCCTTCTCAATGGAATTCAGTCAAGACTTATCCAAGACCAAGGGAACCACAGCCCTGTGCCCTAACCTCTAGTCAATGGCTAGAGGAGACTTGGATTTCCATTGGACAACATTGGCCAAACCTCTGCTGCAGTTGCCATTCCCTGTGGATCCCAAAACAAACTTGCTCTACTATAAATAGAGCTCATTTGTGCTCAGTTTGAGTACACCAAAGCCATCAAACAGATGCTTTCCTCAAAACCTCTTTCTCTTGGCATAAATGCCTTCTTTAGCAAGGCAACTTTGAGTTTTTGAGCTTGAGAGCTTTTCCATCACAATCAATCACACACACACCTCACTTATATCATATGTAAGTTGTTCAAACTATCACAAGTGACCTGTAATCACAAAATTACAAAGTCACCTCTCAAAACCTCAAAATAGGCCTTTTGTACATTTTTCAAGCCATGTCTTGATTCAGTCACTTTCCAAACCAGATAAAACCTCAAACACTCTCCAAATATCACCCTTGAACTCTCCCAAATGGTTTCATACATCTGGAACACCATTTGAGAGAGTTGCTATTTTGGTCACTTTTAACCCCTTTTGCAAGAAAGGGACTGTTTGTGTTTTTGCAGGTACCAGCCAATTCCAATCATCCTAAAAGCTTCTAAGGGATCATTTGAGTGTGTCTAAAGCATCAAATCATTTCTGGAACAAGAGGCTTGATAGATTTCACAAAAGCTCCAAAATCTCAAAAAAAAGAGGTAAGCCTCACAACTTGGAATCTTTGAATCATGCAATGCTTTGAAGTCCACTGATCATATACATCTCATACATGTTGTATATGTTGTGTTTGAGCTAATTCACCACGTAATCCATGCCTGTACCAAGTTGTAGCATAGCAAATGCAATTATAGGTCATTTTCAAAACCACTATCGGGTTTTGAGGAGGGAGTGTGATCTAAAAAACTACCACCATCATTGGATTCCTTGTGAAATTTTGGTCCAGATGCATATAAATTTTGTCTCAAACCATTAAGAATTGAGAAAGTTATGACCTTCACGTTTCTGAGGGGCCAGGCCTAAAACCAAGTCATGCCTTGTATATTTGTTGTTGTGTTTCAAACAATGGATGTATCACCACCCCAGTGGTAAGGCGCGCGCCTTGTAACCTTGAGGTCTTGGGTTCAAACCCCACCCATGCCATTTTGTGGTTTTTCACATTTTGCCATTTTTTCCAATATTTTCATGTTTTATTAATTAATTGGAAAATTAATAACTCTTTCAATTTTAATTATTTTTTATTAGTTATTTTTGCAAAAAATCACAAAAATGTTGAAATATTTTATTCCACAAAAAAAATAAAGTTTATATTATTTATTTAATATAATTAGTATTTTTGTGAATAAATTCATTTTTATTTGTTTTTAAACATTTTAAAATGAATATTCATCTTGAAAAATCAAGACCAAATGAGTTTTAATATCTCTTGTGATTTATACCTCATTTTTCAAACCTTAAACAAAAATCACAAGTGGTTTATTCAAACCTATTTGGTATTTTTCATTGATTTCCTTTAAATATTTACTTTTAAAGAGTAAAATTAGGGTTTCTTTGATTTTCACTCAAACAAATCATTTCCAAACACTCATGGGCCTCTAATAGAGTGTAAGACCCAATCCCCTTTTAACCAAAACAAATTTGGGCCTCACATATTGTATAAGTCCCTCTGTGTTAAAAGAAAATCTCGGCGCGATCGCCATTTCGAACGAAAAATCATTTGGGCCTACCCTCGTGTTATAAGCCCCACTCTTTTTCTTTAAAAAAAACTCCTTGGGATTCTTGAGAGAGAGTAAGACCCATCCCTTTGTACAGAAAACCTTTTTTGGGCCCCAGTCACTTGTATAAGTCTCTCTGTACAAAAACAGCAGTGTAATCACTGATAAAACCCTGGGCCTCTCCTTGAGCTGTAAGCCCCAAATATTTTTTTTTCAAAGCACTTTCTCCTTTGATTTTGAAATATACTGTTGTTTTCAATCTTTCTTTGTTGAACAACTAACCAAACATCATGGAAGCTCTATAACCGAGTAAGTGGTTATTGCTTTCATTTACCGCATTCATATACATATAACTGTATTGTGGGGCTGTTTCGCTATAAGTCTTCTTTCATAAACTCATATCAACTGTGTAATAATAGTATAGATATTTAGAGTTTCCCCGGCAACTATGTCAAGCATTAAGCCTGTTGATCACTCTTAAATAGTCAAAACTAGATCCCCATAGGATTACCAGACACAGTTTTCCCTCCTCTTGGGGTTAAACAATATGGAGACATGAAAGGCAGCATTCTCGGTGAACCCTTTCATAGACTGTCACCTTTAGAAGATGTCAAAGAAACTCTATTCCCCATAGATGATCTCTTCTCCGTGAATTGTATCTCTTGAGTTTCTTCCAAATTCTCGAACTTTCCTGGCTTGAACTATTCCTCTTGAATAGCCTGTCTTGAATTTCTCGGGGTTTGGGGACCCACAGGCTTCTTAAAAGCACTTGTCAAGAAACTCTATTCCCCAGAGATGATCTTTTCTCCGTGAATGGCATCTCTTGAGTTTCTTCCAAATTCTCAAACTTTCCTGGCTTGATCTATTCCTCGTGAATAACCTGTCTTGAATTTCTCGGGGTTTGGGGACCCATCGGCTTCTTAAAAGCATCGGCCTCCTCTTTGGCACTGTTCAAGGACCCACAGGCTTCCTATAAGCATCCCCGCCTCCTCTTGGGTGTTGTACAAGGACCCGTTGGCTTCTTAGAAGTATTCATAGCCTCCTCTTAGGCTTCGTATAATGATTCTTCCTCCGGGAATGATAGCCTCCTCTTGGGCTTCATACAAGGACCGATCGGCTTCTTAAAAGTTTCCAGCCTCCTCTTGGGCTTCGTACAAATTGTCCCGACCCTCCTAAAGGTATAGGAACAGAAATCAATCATCTTAATAGAGCTGTCTTTCTAAGAGTCTACTACTGTTTCTCAAAGCATAGTACAAAAGATGAAACTCTAGACTTGGACAGTCTGATTTCCTTGAGTCTCAAAGACATTCTTAAGCACCCTTCAAGAATAGGAAGGAACCCCGTAGACTCGGACAGTCTCAATACCCTTCGGATTTACCATTTCCTCAAAGAAAAGGAAATATCCCTGATCCTCGAATCAAAATCCTTGAGTACAACATTACTCATATAAGAACTGATTTTCTCTTTAATCAGCATACTGGACCTGTCACTCAACTGAAACAACACCATTACCTCCTCTCGGGCTTTGTACAATGATTCTCCCCAGCGGAGCTAACAATTTTAGCCTCCTTCTCGGGCTTTGTACGAGATACAAAAGACTCTTTTTTTGAGTCAAATCTTTTAGCCTCTCTCTCAGGCTTCGTACGTGACACATAAAAACTCCCTCATGTTGGGCCAATAGCCTCCTCTTAGGCTTTGTATAAGAAAACCACTGGTTGATCCAATCAACCTTTTAGCATCAAAGTTGTGCCTCATTCACAGTACACAAACATCAACAACTCCTTCCCCTTCATCTAATCGCTATAAGCGGCAAGCCTCTGGATCATCTACATCCATGCCACTGTCCCTCTTTTAGCATGAGAAATTCCTAAGGAAAGATAGCATTGCTCTACACTGAGTTAAAATCTTCTCCTTCAGGTTGGAACCCCCCTATAAAGGAAATTATGGCATTGCCGGATTCACACATCCCGGTTAAAGTAATTCTCCTTTATAAACAGTTGTGACAAATAAACCTCTTTAGAGATGAAAAATTCTCTCTGAAGACAAAACCCTTCAGCTTCACATCTTGGGCTTCGAACAAGATACAAATAGACCCTTCAGCTTCACATCTTGGGCTTTGAACAAGATACAAACTACCTATCGTTTCACGTCTTGGGCTTTGAACAAGACACCAAAACACCATTTCCTCCCATAGAATAGGAGGAACTACAATCGCTCTGATTTCCCTGTTTCGGAAAAAACGGGAATACGTAGGCATAAGATTGAAAGAAAAATCTTAGCGAGCACACTAAACAAAAACCCAAAATCCCATACTTTCATACATCCGTCCTAACATCTTAACCTCCCACCAATCGACCGAACACTACTTTTAAAAAAATAAACCTAATAGAGACCCCGAATCTTTGTAGCATCTGTAAACCAACAGTTTTGACTGTTTAACCTCAGTTTGCAAGCAGGGTTAATTTGAGACATCTATTTCCCTTCCTTCATCAGCTTTAATAGGATAAAAAATGAATCGAGCTGTAGATACCAAAGAGTGGTAGTGCTTCACAACCACATCCAAAACCGCTCGCTACAATGATATATTTCATTCTGATAATATGATTCCACCTTTTTCTTTGTGATTATTTGATTTGATTGATTCCTTGATAACATAAAAAGAGAAGTGAATCTGCTGGTGCTTAAGGTTCTTGAGATCGAACAGAAGGTGAAAATTCTAACCGTTGCTAATATTTGCATAGATTTCATTGAAAATCCTACTCATTGAAAATCCTGCAATTATTTTTATGTTTTTGAAATTCTGATATTTTGATTTGAATTTCTATTGTCAGAGTAGAAGAATCGTATCTATTTATTAATTTATATATCTGTCTCTATAAGGAGGATTCTTGTGTTTATTTGAAATTGATTTGAATAAAATGTGCAGGATGCTACCACCCTATGTGTAGGATGCTACCACCCTATGTGCAAAATGGTTATTTTGGTATTATTATGATACAAGGAGGGATTGAGAAGGATGCTTATTATGCTGGAATCAATAGGCCATAGTCGAAGCTTTAAATGTAACTCTCTTAGTTAGTTAGGGAATTGACCTACATCCTCTTTGTTGTATTTACTTAATATTTATTAAGTTGAGTTTGTAATTTATTTTATGGAATACTATGTGCTAAAAGTTCATTTGAATTTCCTGTATGTAAGTTATTTGTCGTTTCTTTAATATAGGTTTATTTTATGGGATACTGTGTGCTAAAAGTTCATTTGAATTTTTTTTAATTTTAGAAATATATTAGCTGCAGAATTACCTGCGGATTAAAGATTTCCTGCGGATTTACCTTTGGAAATACCTACGATTTTTATCTTTGGATAACAAAAACAAAGTTATTTATGGCGGTTTTAACCGCCACAATTTTCAATTTACGACAAATCTCTACCCGTCGCAACATAGAATGACTGTTGGAGTGGAGGTTTTAGAAACTGTCGCGATATTGCCTGGCGACACACGTTTTTGCGACAGAAACAAAACCGTCGCGACTAGCAAATTGTGGAGGTTCAAACTGCTGTAATCTGCCAATATTAACCGTCGCAACTTACCAATTTTCTTGTAGTGAACAGGGGAGTTAGACTTCTGTTTTGGATATATGTCTGCAGTGGTGCAGATTATTTATCAAGATTGTTTATGGTTTCAAGCAGTTTGTGATAGATTGCCTCAGGTGAGGTTGATATTTCAGACGAGATGTTGTGACATTGCTCTACTGGTATAAGTTCTTGGTGAACTTATCAGGTTGTTCTGATTCTGTCATTGGTGTCAATAGATTGAATTAGAAGTGGTACAAGTATCTTGGGAATCACTGCTGATGGGAATGTCAATGGAAGAATTCTGTAGCAATCAAGTTTGCTAATTCTGGATTAAGAAAGTGATTCAGAATAAACAGAAGATGGGTGTAATCGTAGTTCTGTCTGTGGGGACCTTAAATCTGACAAAATCAGGTTAGGTATCAGGACACTATTCAGAAGCGGTTTCAAGGACATGTCAGAAAAGGTGGAATCTTTCGAAACTAACTTGACCAGCATTTATTTCACTCATTGATTAATCTTTTCTTTCAAATGGATTGGCTCTACCTACATAGCTTCTTTAATGTTTAAGGAGGATCGTGCTAGATCATCTTTCTTAAGTTGAGAGCAAACGAGTTTTGTCTGTGGTTGGGTAAGCACAATCTGGGTATGGGCTTGCATGGGGCACTTTTGCCATCTTTTGGCTAAAATGGGGGAGAATGGCTATGTTGTTACTATGAACTGTTTGCATGCTTTTGAGCTATTGATCATCTGGAAAAATGTCTCAAAGAATGTTATGACGTTCTGGGTGCTAACATCTAGGGTAAATTGTGTTTTGTGATCAGAGTTAGGGAGCAAGTTGTGTTTTGTGATCTGAGTTACATTCTCTATGTACTCAGTATCACAAGGTGAATGAGGAGGGTATCTTGAAATTATCTTCTCTCTCTTTCTTGACACTTGCTTCAGGTTTTCTCACTACATGCACTATCAAACTAAAGAATGTTTTAGCAAAAATTTGTTAAAAGGGGGAGATTGAAAGCTCCAAGAGTTTGACTAAATTTTGGTAAAACATAATGTTGTGAAAGATGTTTCAACATGCAGGGTTCTGCCCCTGACCAAAGATGTCGAGTGAAATGTCCCAGCATGACGACTCGACATCATGATCATTACAGCAGGTTTGTTCTAAATCTGTTGTAATATTTAAGGAGCAATCAGAACATGGATCAAGGAATCAACCAAAAGAAAGTTAAAAGCCCAACGCAGCAGAAGGCTATAAAAGAAGACCAAGACCTAGGCAGAAGAGAGAGAGAGAATGACATAGACTTAGGAATCCTATTTTGTAAAGTAGGGTTTAGGGTTTGAGAGTCGTAGGTTTCTCTTGTAAGTCTCCCTCTGTATCGATTTGATACACTGTGGTAGATATAGGTACTTGTACAGATTCAGAAACCCGTAGTTAATGAATCGTGTATTGTTCTTGGATGAAACTTTGAAGAAAATCCAAGTTAACTTGTTAGTCAAGGATGCTTGACTGAACTTTGTATTGAAAGGGATGTCTTTTAATAGGATGATACAGTTATGGTGTAGTAACTGTTAGATAATCACAGGTTGTGATTTAGGGAGTGAGATTAGTTTCTCTTATCTAGGATGGTGTTCTTAGATAAAGTCTTCATTGGGTAGTGATAGGTAAATGTGGGTGTTTACTGTAAAACTGAGATTGTTTAAATAAAACTATACTACTAATAGTGGATTCTTCTTCCTGGATTGGTATCCCCAAGGTGTATGTGATTTGCACCGAACTGGGTCATCATATTCTATGTTGTTTATCATTATGCAATTTACAGTTCAGTTTTGATTAACATGTTGGAACAGATGTCGAAACATCTGTGTTTCTGCAGCTACTGATATCTTGGGTTTCAGTCTGTTGTTCTATTCTTGTTTAATAATTATGCAGAACAATGTCTTGACATGTGTTAGGACGTTTGCAGTCTGCTATGCCAGAATTTCATTTGAGAAGTCCTTACTCCAAATGTTGTCACATTACTCTTTATGCTTTGGTTGTAACCATATGCTTTACTTTTGTCATGCTTTCATTAACATCATGTTTGAATGTTACTTTGATTTGTCTTCAAATTGATATCATGTTTATTCACATCATCCATACTTAAACATACTCCATTTAACTTTGTTAAGTTATTTCCTCCAAGTGATGTTAGCTTGTTAACTTCCATCCTCAATTTACCCTAATTCTTAATCCAAGGGAAAGTCTCTCTATTGACTCCATGTCATAGATAACTCATCATTACATACACCCTTTGACCTTGTTAGAGTCATTAGGTTTTTGAGTCTTAGACTTAGGTTAGAACCTACAACTCTTGTGACTTTGTCAAGTCAAGTAAGTGTTAAGACCTTAACACTTAATCCCCTTGAATCTTGATCGTAATCAAGCATTCATCCATTTATATTGAGGTGAACTACAATTTCTCTGATTCCATCCTTGTAAGGATATGTAGGCACAAGACCGCAAATGTTTGGCGAGCATACTTAGTGACTAAACCCTTAGGTTCCTATTTCTCACCATATAACCCAAACACAAAACAATAGCACACAATAAGCAAATACTAGTAAGAGGTTCCTATAAAGTACTATAGATACATAGGGTGCTAATACCTTCCCTATGTATAACCAATCCCCGATCCCCCAAAATCTCTTAGCATTGTTGTTACATTGCAAACCTAGGGTTTTCTACGATCTTTACCCTTTCCCTGAGATAAATCAAAGCTCGGTGGTGAATCTTTAATAGATTTCTGATTCAAGTTTAATTAATAACTTGATATCCAATTTGCACCGCAACAGAAAAATGGCGACTTCACTGGGGATTATTCTTTTAATAGGATTAAGCCTAACTTATTTGTATTTGCTATATTCTTGTTTGCTTGTTTGTTTGTTGTTCCATTGGGCTGTTACCTTGTGGTGAGATAAGTCCCAACCTTGGACTTGAGAGCAAAATAAGATAGGAAGGTGGTACATTCAAGAAGGCTTATAGGGAGTTGATTCCCAACCAAGCTAACTTGAGAAATCACCACTCAGTGGAGGGACCTTTAAGAATAAGTATTGCTGATCAAGAGATTGTAAAAACAATACAATTTCTTGATTGAGCCTACGAAGCTGAGAACTTTTAGTCACCTTTAATCCCTTTTGGCCTTGTTAGGAATGTAGTGCGATGACTATGAAGGAGTAATTCCAAAATAGTTGATACACGATACTACTACACTCAAAAGAGGTTCTCTTGAGAATATTATTAACTACCGAGTAATTGGGAAATTGATAATATCTGAAAGATGGGTTGATGACTTTGGAAACTTGTTAGAACCTGTTGTACAGGTACAATAAACCCTAGTACATACCAAATGGGAGGGGTGAACGTTTAACTTCATGCAAGCCTTACACCATATTTGAGTGTGATCTTGTTTTGTTTGTGTATACCTGCATTCATAAACATCATTCTTCATAAAAAGTTTCATGGAACTTAAGTGTTGTTTATAAACATCATAGGATAATCATGGATAAGGATAGAAGAAAAACTATTATGTACACTTTCAAGAGTCCTGATTTGGGTGACCTAAGGATATTAGGAGCTTTCGTTAAGGATCGAGAAGGGTTCAAGGACAAATATGGGAAACTCCTATTGTAGCGGTAAAAATTGTGAGTGTAAGCTATTGATTAGCTTAACTCATAAAGCAAGAGTCGCCACCGCACTTTTATTTTATCCACAAAGGGAAAGGAAAAAGAGCGAACAAAACCTAAAGAGTTCTAAAACAACAAGAACAAACAGAGAAAGGGTAAGGGGGTTGGTTACGCAATGGGAAGGTGTTAGCACCCAAAACGTCTATAGTACCCTATAGGAGCCCTTTGAAAAATCTATCGCTTTTAGGTTTGAAAATGATTTGTTTGTAAAGAGATTGAGGAGATGAAAAGAGAAATGTTTTTTAATATTTTTGTGTTTGGTGAGACTTATCGCCTCATGCCTACGTACCCACGATATGCAATGTAGGATCAAAACCTCGTAGTTTGTGGTACAAAGAACAAAAAAATTGTTTGTTTTGGTTGATTTTAAGTGTAAAGACAAGTCGTCATTTCTAAGCGAATAATTCCGCTTAAAGAAAAGAATCATGTCTAAACTTATGAAAACGAGTTTTAAAAGAAAAAAAGGTGCACAAAGCAAAAAAAGATTTTATGGGTTTTTTTATTTTTTATGTTTTTATGAAATGGTCAAAGTATGATTAAGATGGATTGACATTTATTAAAGAAAACAAAATTTAAAAAAATCACTTGACCAAAGTCAAGGTTTTATTATGAAAGCGGTTTTAAGTTTGAAAACAAGAAGGTTTTGAAAAAGGGAGAGGATTTTGAAAATTTAAGAATGAGGAGGAGAAGAAGTGACTATCCTAGTGCATAAAATAAAAGCTAGGGAAAAGAAGGATCTAACCAAAATGGAGCCACTTCAAAGCAATATTTAAAGAATTCCATCCTTAAGCAAATTGGCCAAATAAAGGCAAGTCTTCAATCAATACTCCAAGCAAAGGGATAAGAAGTCCTAATTCTAGGTCCATAAGTCTGATATTACTTCAAAAGAGGTCCATAAAGAGATCACTCCAAAGCATAGGATAGTAACCAATAGTCCCGGATGAGGAGAATTAAGTTTTTTATTTTTTTTAGAGTTTAAGCCTTTATTAATGTTTTTGAGTCCAAATGGACAAAGAAAAAAAAGGCATAAGCATAAACATGTGTCCAACGGACAAAGGAAAAATTGCGGAAGCATAAACATGTGTCCAACGGACAAAGGAAAAATTGCGGAAACATAAACTTGATATGAAATGATAATGATGAAGCATAAAAGTAAAAGAGATAAGGAGCGAGAAGGAAATGTTAACAAAGCTAATATAATAATTGTTAGTAAGTTAATGATTAGTTGTTAGAGTTAGTGATCAATAATAATTGAATTATTGCACTTAGGCCAAGGTTAATGAGAACTCATTAGAGGATTGATAAGACCAAAGCCTCCTAACAACAAGTTTCATAAGTTTTGAACCAAAAGACAAATAATCAACTATTCTTGATAGTTTTTTTTCGATGCGGGACAAATATTGCGCTATGTTAAGCAATCACTGAGTACTTTACGGAGTAATTACCCTACAATGAGGTCGGTCAATAGCTCTTTGTGTTAATTCATGCTAGATGAACGATATGTAGATCGTCATCCGAAAGCAATACCGCACGAAAAGAAAATAAGGTAGCGATCTAGTCTTGATCAAAATTCAACAAAGGAATTCTATGATCCAATAAGAATTTCATCGATCAAAAGAAAAGAGAAATAGATGAAGAGAAAGCCAAATTAAACCACACAATTATGTGATCTAATGCTAAGAACAAAGGGAAGGGGTTAGGAATGAAGAAACAACCAAAACAGTCCCAAAAATAGGTGAAACACACCATTCTGCCTCTGCTCAGTCGATTGCACAAAAGGTGTCGTCGATTGCACACTGACAGATTTGCAAAAACAAGGCAAAATACAGCACTGTGCAGTCTATTATACAAAAATGCAAATCGATTGCACCCTGCTGTGACAGCAAAAATTCAGCAAAATTCAACATGATCATGATCTAAAACTTTTTTCAAACACCTCATGATCATGGAATCAAAAGTGTACGAAAATGCAAAGGAAATAGCAACCAATACAGTAATTAAACACAAATTGCAAGATCCAAAGATCAAGCAAACAAGATCAACAAAGATTTACATTGTGGGTGATGAAATTGAAGCTTCAACAATGGTGAAAGATGAATTACCACTTCAAATCTGAAAATTCCTTCAAATTGCTTCAAGATCCAAACTCCAAAGCCTTGATCTATGAGAATTGGTAAAGAAAACAAGTTTGGGTGATGGTTTAGCTCAAAGTTGAACAAGATTCAATGAGAATTCTTGTTAACTTTCAAAGGAAGAAATGTGAGCTTTGGTGAATTTTGTGGTTGGGAAGAGAATTTGCAAGAAGTTTTTTGGCTCTCAAAAGCTTGAAGAATGAATGAAATGAGGCCTCTTTTTATAGAATTTAGGCTTGGAAATTTGGTGGTTTGGAAGATCAAAATTAGGATTGGAATTCAAATTTGGAGGGAAATCACAAAAGAGTGGTGATTAGTAAGGGTGTATGGTGGGGAATGATCAAAATGATGTAGAGGAATTAAAATGAGATGATCTAGAATATTCCACATGTGATCAATGGTCAAGATTGGTGCCAAATGCTTCAAAACTTGAAAAATGCTGATTTTGGCCAAATCTGTCTTCGTTCAGTCGATTGCACTGTAGCGCGAATAGACAGCACTGTTGAAAATTTCAAAATCTAGGCAAAAAATGTAGGGTGCAATCGATTAGACCATTAGTACAATCGATTGCACAGTTGAAAATCTTCAAAAATGCCATTCTTGCTATATTGTGTTGGTTCTGGCTCGATTCTCTTGTTTGTCAAAGAAGGCATGAAAATAAACACATGAACCTTGGAATCTCTTGAATAAAAATTAATTAAATCTTGGAAACTCTTGATCAGATGATTTTGAATGACTTGCAGATCAACTTTGACTTTGTTCAGATGAAATTCATTCGAGCTGAGGGACTGATTTTTTTTTTGGTATTTTTAACCTGTTCTTCCCCTAAAAATGTTAGTGAAAGGAAACAAAATATTTTTGGATTTTAATTAATGGTTAGTAAACATAGACAAATTAAACAATAAAACAACTAACACACACACACACAAACCCAAAGATCCTTGCAAGGCACAATCCTATAGAAGAGGGAACCAATGTGTGGTCTTGTTTGTGGTGTACAAAAATGCAAATGAAAAACAAAGAATCTTAGGGGCAAAAATTAGGGGATTACAGCTGCCCCTATTTAAGTTTCTTCTATCCGGAGATACGAAGATGGGCATCTTTGTCTCGACAAGATATAAGAGACTTAAATATAACAACAACCCAATTTTTGGCCCTAAGAGACCACAAGATGATATGATCATGCAAATGATATGCAAACACAAGACCACTGTGGGGAGAATATACCACGGGTGATAAACAAAAGCTGGGGAGCAAAAGAAATGAGAACAGACTCCGTAGGGGAAAACACATCCCAACAAAGGGACGAGACAAACTGGGGGTAAGTGTATGTGGAAATAAACTGCATCACAACAAGGATAAAACCCAACAGGGAAGACTTACCACAGCAAGGCTCCACTGGGGAAAATCAATACCTCAACAATGAAATATCTCTAGCATACTGAAGAGACTAACCATCCATCGGAGTAGAAAACCTCAACAACGAACTGTCCCGTCAAACCGAAGAGACTTACCATTCATTGGAGTCATAAAATCTCAACAACGAACTGTCCCATCAAACCGAAGAGACTTACCATTCATTGGAGTCACAAAATCTCAACAACAAACTATCTCATCAAACCGGAGAGACTTACCATTCATTGGAGTCACAAGATCTCAACAACGAACTGTCCCATCAAACCAAAGAGACTTACCATTCATCGGAGTGGAAGAATCTCAAGAACGAACTGTCCCGTCTAACCGAAGAGACTTACCATTCATTGGAGTCACAAGATCTCAACAACAAACTGTCCCATCAAACCAAAGAGACTTACCATTCATCGGAGTAACAAATTTCAACAACGAAATGTCCTATCAAACCGAAGAGACTTACCATTCATCGGAGTCACAAAATCTCAACAACGAACTGTCCCATCAAACCGAAGAGACTTACCATTCATCGGAGTAACAAATCTCAACAACGAACTGTCCCATCAAACCGAAGAGACTTACCATTCATTGGAGTAGAGATCACCTACTACCAGGCATATGGTAGGCGAACCAAAGAGAACACGAGATATATTAACTACAACAAGGGTAATAAACTCAAATGGAGAGATTTTAATGAGATCTTTTAACAAATTTCACTTGGAGAACCTGCTGAAGAGGTCCACTGTGGGGATTTCCAAAGATATCAAATGCAGGAGTCTATTGTCGAGACTTAGGACTTCATTTGGGAATACTTTCTACCAAGATTTTTTTTTGGGAAATGTGTCAACCATCAAAAATTTACTGGGGAATCTATTGCCAAGATTAACCAGAGAACCTTCAAATGAAACACCTTCTGCCAAGATTTTATATGTAATTCCTACTGCCGAGGAATAATCGAAAACATGCCTGCTGCCGAGGCTTTACTGAAAGATCTTTTAAGGATTCTACTGCCGAGATCCTAAAAAGAAAAATACCTTTTGCCGAGGTTGCTGTAATAATCATTTTTTGAAGTTATCCGAGAAATCTACTGCCAAGATTCTTGGAAAGAAAATACCTTATGCCGAGGCTTGTTGCAAATTCTATTTTTGAAATTCACTGGAGAATCTACTGCCGAGATCAACCAAAGAAATCTGAAATAAAGCCACCTTCTGCCGAGGTTTGCTAGAAATCTTTTGAAAATATCCAAGAAATCTACTGCCGAGATTCATGGAAAGAAAATACCTTCTACCGAGGTCAAATGGAAATCTTCTGCCGAGACTTGCCAGGAACTAGGAATCAATAACTCTACCATGGATCTTAACAGGAGATATGGGCAAGTTAGATCACGCAACAGACTTCTCAAATAAAGAGACAACCATCTGGTGGAAATTCACAACAAACTTCTCTGACAGTCGCAACCTGAGAGATACCATTTGATGGAAAAGATAACGTCTGATAATTGGAGACACACAAGTTTCTCAAATAAAGAGGATGCTGCTTATTGTCACGTAATAAATTCCAAAAGAGTGTTGTCACAACCCTATTGGAGAAACAAAATCTCCATCTTCTGATGGTAATCACAAACAGATCATCTGCTGAGGAATACAAAATCCTCAAAGGTGCAAAATAAACGAACTCCCAATCATCTAGGTTACACAGCCTAGAGAGTTTTAAAATAGTCACCGTCGGAGACCAAAGTTTAATCCAGGAACAAACTGGAGAGAAACGGTCAAACAAGACTCATCCCAAGGAGGAAATAACTCAACTAGGGATTGGTCACATCCATATAATGAATTGGAAAGGAAAACTGAAGCAAAAATTTCCACGAGGAATAAACTCAGTGGGGAATTAGAAAGGATAAACGCTTTTTGCTTAGGGTAAACACTCTAATGGAGAGAGGACACACACACACTCTGCGGAGGAAACTACATCAGAGAGCGGAGAAGCACTAAAACAGATGCAAAATACACAATGCAACAACAACAACAACAACGCTATGCACAACAAAAGGATGTGTATGCAATACGTATGAGTATGAATATGCTGACAAAACAGACACACGGATAAACAGAGGATGAATAAACACCACAGTTCAACTGAATACTCGGCTAATCTCAACAAGATAGAGATACCAAAAGAGATCCTGTCAAGGAGTACACACAAAGCCAAACCTAATGGGAATATCAACCAATTGGGGGAATAAGAAGTCAACATTACTCTTTGCTTGGGGAGTGATCAAAGCAATCAGAACAAGAGGTAAAACTTTGTGCAAGGATTCCACATCAAGGGGAAACATCACCCCAAAGCTTCATAAATTCTTGATCATAACCTGGTTGGAGAATAGAATCATACTCAGTTGGGGAAATCTGAATCAAGACTTAGCCGGAGGAATACCCAAAATAGTATTTGGACGGGAAATACCCAAACTGGGGTTCAATTGGGGAATAATGGATTTCAAGAGTCCAACACCTCAACACAATCTTGAGGGAATCCATCATCTAATTAACAACTTAATTACATCCACAAGAAGAAATCTACTTATGTGCGTTGAATTCACCATTTAACTTTTGCCCTAGACTGTATGGTCTTCAAAGGATTTTACACCAAAAGGAAACTTTGTACCATAATGAATTGAGATAATCTGCCCCAGTGTTTTCAAACTCTTGGAGAGATTCGTCGAATCTTGACGTAACTGCCCCAGATTAACTGAACTTGGCACACTCTTCAATCAATGGAGTCTTCCATCTTTGCCCCATGCGAAAGCATCAACTGGGAAAACAAGTTTGCTCATACTCAACAAAGCCTTCAGGCAACATGCCCCTGGATAGGATCATCCTTGAAATGATTTTCCAATTACTCATCAGAGTTTCAGGCCTCAAAAGATAAAGCTCATCACTGATGCTCAAATGTAAGCTTCCATGATGTCAAACAAATGTATGCAAGCAGAAAAATGTTAATTCTGAGAATGATAATTCTAATGCAACAAACATGTTAATCTTGAAGTTTTTATTGAAAAGATGTCACAAAACCTTATGAATGAATCACTAATTAAGATACGACATTTATTTTTGAATGCACATGCAATACCGACAAAGATCTTTTAGCACAACTCATGGGAGTCAGGAACACTATCTCGTTTGGAGTATGCTCTCAAAATAAACCCTGCTTCAATTAGGTCGTTTGAGGGTTATAACTTGGCCTGGTTCACGGTTATCAAAAAAAGGATTTTTAGGCTCAAAATCATTTGTACCCACCCATTCTCCGTGATGTTCTTCAGTTCAACATTCAGCTAATTTGACACAAATGTTCATTTTTTAAAAAGATTACTGAAACTGATGGTTTAAGAACCAATGAGGTTATTCGGGGATAACATTCACCCTTTTTGTCCTTCGACTTGGTAGTCACACAAAGATTTGCTCTTTTGATGAGAATTGTTCTTTTATTCTTACTTTTCACATTTTCATTCTTTTTATTTTTCCCTTACTTTTGCCTGGACTGATTTTTTTTTGAATTTTTTTATGTCCATCGGGATGCCCCAATTTTTGCCTAAGTCACTTGTTTTCAAATTTTCGACTTAGCAAGCTTTTATCTTTATTTTTTATTTTGATTTTTTTTCTTCTTTTTTCTTTTTGAACAAATCATGTGACATTGGCTTATTTGAAAGGATTATGACTGCCTCTTTCCTTCATTGATGAGGAATAACCACTGTGGTTTCCTTTGGTGCACACTCCTTTTGAAGTTTGGACACTTGGTCAAATTAACTGAAGACTACCCTGCCCCAAGGTTAAATGTGAGGGTTTTTTCATTTAGAAAAGAAACTCCTACTTCACGGCTCAAAGGGGTTAACAAGGGATTATCTTCCTTATATCTCCGGTGTTTGGGAATTTGAAACAATGCATGTACATCATCAGCAGGGTTTTATTCAAAAGCACACAACCAGAAATTTTGCGTTTTCACTTCATCATCCTCCCTCCAAGAGTTTAAACAAGAAGTTGGTATTGCAAATGCAGAAAAACAATTTATGAGCGAATGCGAATGGATCACTTCAAGATAAACATACTCATTGCATTAAGATTAATATTCAAAATAAACAAGTTCTACATGCAAACAAAGCAATAAAAATCGTAAAATATTACAAATGAAAATGTAGTAAATGAACCGAAGATCTGAGGAAACGGTGTCGGCTTGAACTTGAAAGAACACTTTTAACTTTCTTGGGAGACACAGAAGAAAACATACAACCACTGCGGGTCACTCTACTAATATCAATATAAAGGCATTCCATTCACAAATGTGATTCCTTCCTTAAAGGTCAATACCTCATCGTCAATCATCTCTTGAACCTTTTCCTGGAAAACCTTGCACTCCTCAATTGGATGCCCTATTACTCCATCATGAAATTCATAACTAGTATTTGGGTTGTACAAAGGAGGGCGAGACTTCATGGCTCTGGTTTTTCTAGGTGTCATCACCGAGTTTCGGGAAAAATAAGACCACAATTGACAGTAAGTCATTGGAATTGAATCAAACTGATGAGTCTCTCTTATTGAATTATTCAGAGGTCTATGTTGATTCTGGCACTGAGGAGAATCTTGGATCGCATCAACTTCAACATTTTCTTCCTCTTGGGAATCACATACAAATTTCTCTTCACTTGCATGGTCATCTGGAACATCTCGGATCCTTCCATATTTAAATGCATTCTCGAGGTTCATCCCGACTTCAACAATTTTGGAGAACTCTAGAGGCACAACGCCTACCATCCTGTCATAATAGGAGTCTGACAACGTTCTTAGAAACATTTTGGCTAGTTCTTTCTCTAAGTGTTGTGGATGAACTTGAGCTGCTAATTCTTTCCACCTTTGTGCATATTCTTTGAAGGATTCGCTGTCCTTCTGACTCATACTCATCAATTCATCACTATCTGGAGCCATGTCCAAATTGTAGTCATATTTTTTTACAAAAGCATCAGCTAGGTCTTCCCAAGACTGAATATGGTCCTTTTTCAGTTTCATATACCACATCAAGGATCCCCCATATAAACTTTCTTGAAAGCAGTAAATTATCAGCAGATCATTATTGATATGAGTGGTCATCTTTCGACAGAACATCGTCAAATGGTACCTTGGACAGTTGATACCCTTGTATAATTCAAAGACAAGCATTTTAAACTTTCGAGGAATAACCACATCCGGAACCAGGCACAAGTCATAAGCCTTAAAACTAGACGCATTGGGTCTTGCCAACATTTTCAATTCCTCACTGAGATCTCGAAGTCCTTCTTTCATTTCCATAACTTTAAGATCAATCATCTCTGTCACAGGGTGTACATTCTAAGGATTTGGCATATACCTCGAAAATCGATAATCTTTTTCAACAACTTGACCAACCAGATCATTTTGCACAGGTCGGGATCGAGTAGGAACATCCACTTGTGGAACATCGTCGCCCAGAGGAGAATCATACATCAGATTAGTCAGCATTGTAAAGCCTGACATGAGATCATCATCTTTTGTTCTCTCCATGTTCCTTCAGTAACTACCTCAAACTTGGTACGAATGCCAGAAAATCAGCTAAATCCTCTTCTTTCTCTGATTAGCCCAAGTATTATACTGGTGCGACAACTTGGATGAATGAAGACCAAGGGAAAACAATAAGACACCTGGAAAAGGCAAGGAACAAATGCAGAATGATGCTTGATGCAAATGCAATGCAATATAAATGCAGCAGACATGGGATCAAAGCTTCCACAAATTCTGAATAACTATTGTGCTAATGACTGGATAAGCTCAAAGGTCCGCTCTGAAGAGAATACCGGAATACTAATATACCAGAATAATCAGAATACCAGAATACCAGGTTGATAAGTCCACACTGATAAGAAATCCAAAGTACCGGGCATGCTGAAAGTCAGGGTTTCCTGCAAACCTGTAAACACCCTCCCATTCTCACATGTGGGTACTAAAAATCCGAGATCCTCAGTTTCAGATTCTCGATTTGAGAAGCAATAGTACATTCATCCCTCGGGGTACAATACTATCGCCAAACAAAGAGGTCGTCCACTGATTCCCCCAAAAAGGATATCCTATAGCAAGTTCCCAGCATTGGGTCCTCGGATCGACAAGTGTAACGGGTTTGCCATTTCTGGTCTGCCATTATCACATGTCGGGAGGAGAGGCATTACTGATTTCTCTGGGAAACGGTCGCCAGAGTCGCCAGCTCTCTAGATCAACACCCTGAAATGCGCAAAACATGCACGTCAGAATATCTCCCAAGATAGCCTCGTCTGTATGTGAATTTCTTGAACACCAAACGTACCAAGACGACACGTAGGTCCCACTACTTTCCACTATAGTCCTAAGTGTATACTCAAGCCTGTGTATTAGGCTTATCTCTCAGAACATCCCAACCAGAACAAACAAATAACAAGCAAATCAGACAAAAAGCAGTAAATAAATCAAAGTAGGCTAAACCCCTTAAGGGATGGACCAGCAAGAGGTCAATCTTTCCCCAGCAGAGTCGCCACTTTTCTGTAGCGGTAAAAATTGTGAGTGTAAGTTATTGATTAACTTAATTCATAAAGCAAGAGTCGCCACCGCACTTTTATTTTATCCACAAAGGGAAAGGAAAAAGAGCGAACAAAACCTAAAGAGTTCTAAAACAACAAGAACAAACAGAGAAAGGGTAAGGGGGTTGGTTACGCAATGGGAAGGTGTTAGCACCCAAAATGTCTATAGTACCCTATAGGAGCCCTTTGAAAAATCTATCGCTTTTTGGTCTGAAAATGGTTTGTTTGTAAAGAGATTGAGGAGATGAGAAGAGAAATATTTTTTAATATTTTTGTGTTTGGTGAGACTTATCGCCTCATGCCTACGTACCCACGATGTGCAATGTAGGATCAAAACCTCGTAGTTCGTGGTACAAAGAACAAAAAAAATGTTTGTTTTGGTTGATTTTAAGTGTAAAGACAAGTCGTCGTTTCTAAGTGAATAATTCCGCTTAAAGAAATGAATCATGTCTAAACTAATGAAAAAGTGTTTTAAAAGAAAAAAAAGTGCACAAAGCACAAAAAGATTTGATGAGTTTTTGTATTTTTTATATTTTTATGAAATGGTCAAAGTATGATTAAGATGGATTGACATTTATTAAAGAAAACAAAATTTAAAAAAATCACTTGACCAAAGTCAAGGTTTTATTATGAAAGCGGTTTTAAGTTTGAAAACAAGAAGGTTTTGAAAAAGGGAGAGGATTTTGAAAATTTAAGAATGAGGAGGAGAAGAAGTGACCATCCTAGTGCATAAAATAAAAGCTAGGGAAAAGAAGGATCTAACCAAAATGGAGCCATTTCAAAGCAATATTAAAAGAATTCCATCCTTAAGCAAATTGGCCAAATAAAGGCAAGTCTTCAATCAATACTCCAAGCAAAGGGATAAGAAGTCCTAATTCTAGGTCCATAAGTCCGATATTACTTCAAAAGAGGTCCATAAAGAGATCACTCCAAAGCATAGGATAGTAACCAATAGTCCAGGATGAGGAGAATTAAGTTTTTTTATTTTTTTAAAGTTTAAGCCTTTATTAATGTTTTTGAATCCAAACGGACAAAGAAAAAAAAAGGCATAACCATAAACATGTGTCCAACGGACAAAGGAAAAATTGCGGAAACATAAACATGATATGAAATGATAATGATGAAGCATAAAAGTAAAAGAGATAAGGAGCGAGAAGGAAATGTAAACAAAGCTAATATAATAATTGTTAGTAAGTTAATGATTAGTTGTTAGAGTTAGTGATCAATAATAATTGAATTATTGCACTTAGGCCAAGGTTAATAAGAACTCGTTAGAGGATTGATAAGACCAAAGCCTCCTAACAACAAGTTTTATAAGTTTTGAACCAAAAGACAAATAATCAACTATTTTTGATAGTTTTTTTTCGATGCGGGACAAATATTGCGCTATGTTAAGCAATCGCCGAGTAATTTACGGAGTAATTACCCTACAATGAGGCCGGCCAATAGCTCTTTGTGCCAATACATGCTAGATGAACGATATGTAGATCGTCATCTGAAAGCAATACCGCACGAAAAGAAAATAAGGTAGCGATCTAGTCTTGATCAAAATTCAACAAAGGAATTCTATGATCCAATAAGACTTTCATCGATCAAAAGAAAAGAGAAATAGATGAAGAGAAAGCCAAATTAAACCACACAATTATGTGATCTAAGGCTAAGAACAAAGGGAAGAGGTTAGAAATGAAGAAACAACCAAAACAGTCCCAAAAACAGGTGAAAAACACCATTCTGCCTCTGTTCAGTCGATTGCACAAAAGGTGCAGACGATTGCACACTGAAAGATTTGCAAAAACAAGGCAAAAAACAGCATTGTGCAGTCTATTGCACCAAAATGCAAATCGATTGCACCCTGCTTTGACAGCAAAAATTCAGCAAAATTCAACATGATCATGATCTAAAACTTTCTTCAAACACCTCATGATCATGGAATCAAAAGTGCACGAAAATGCAAAGCAAATTGCAACCAATACAGTAATTAAACACAAATTGCAAGATCCAAAGATCAAGCAAACAAGATCAACAAAGATCTACATTGTGGATGATGAAATTGAAGCTTCAACAATGGTGAAAGATGAATTACCACTTCAAATCTGAAAATTCCTTCAAATTGCTTCAAGATCCAAACTCCAAAGCCTTGATCTATGAGAATTGGTAAAGAAAACAAGTTTGGGTGAAGGTTTAGCTCAAAGTTGAACAAGATTCAATGAGAATTCTTGTTAACTTTCAAAGGAAGAAATGTGAGCTTTGGTGAATTTTGTGGTTAGGAAGAGAATTTGCAAGAGGTTTTTCGGCTCTCAAAAGCTTGAAGAATGAATGAAATGAGGCCTCTATTTATAGAATTTAGGCTTGGAAATTTGGTGGTTTGGAATTTGGTTTGGAAGATCAAAATTAGGATTGGAATTCAAATTTGGAGGGAAATCACAAAAGAGTGGTGATTATTGAGGGTGTATGGTGGGGAATGATCAAAATGACTTAGAGGAATTAAAATGAGGTGATCTAGAATATTCCACATGTGATCAATGGTCAAGATTGGTGCCAAATGCTTCAAAACTTGAAAAATGCTGATTTTGGCCAAATCTGTCTTCGTTCAGTCGACTGCACTGCTAAAAATTTCAAAATCTAGGCAAAAAATGTAGGGTGCAATCGATTGGACCATTAGTGCAATCGATTGCACAGTTGAAAATCTTCAAAAATGATATTCTTGCTATATTGTGCTGGTTCTGGCTCGATTTTCTTGTTTGTCAAAGAAGGCATGGAAATAAACACATGAACCTTGGAATCTCTTGAATAAATATTAATTCAATCTTGGACACTCTTGATCAGATGATTTTGAATGACTTGCAGATCAACTTTGACTTTGTTCAGATGAAATTCATTCGAGCTGAGGGGCTGATTTTTTTTTGGTATTTTTAACCTGTTCTTCCCCTGAAAATGTTAGTGAAAGGAAACAAAATATTTTTGGATTTTAATTAATGGTTAGTAAGCATAAACAAATTAAACAATAAAACAACTAACACACACACACACAAACCCAAAGATCCCTGCAAGGCACAATCCTATAGAAGAGGGAACCAATGTGTGATCTTGTTTGTGGTGTGTAAAAATGCAAATGAAAAGAAAAGAATCTTAGGGGCAAAAATTAGGGGATTACACCTATCATTGTTGAAGATCAAGATGGAAGATGGTCTTCTCTCCACACTCCTTCAATTTTATGATCCAGTCTAACATTGTTTCACCTTTCCTGACTACCAACTTGTGCCTACATTGGAGGAGTATTCTTATCTAGTTGGATTGCCTATTTCTGACAAGTCTCCTTTCCCTTTCTTGGAAAAAGATCCTAAATAGTAAGACATCGCCAAAGCCACACATTTGGAGTTTCTGAAATTCAAGACAATATGACCACCAAAGGAGGAGTATTTGGTCTGACTACGGAGTTTTTGATTGTGAGAGCTCAGTATTATGAAGATCACATGAACATGGATGCTTTTGAGGCTATTCTCGCCTTACTCGTCTATGGAGTGTTCCTCTTCCCAAGCTTCGAAGACTTTGTTGACATCAATGCTATCAAGATCTTCCTGAAGAAGAATCCAGTGCCTACCTTGTTAGGAGACACTTATCACTCAGTCCACTTGAGGAACTTCCATGGGAAATGAATGATCACTTGCTGTGTGCCATTACTATAAAAGTGGTTTATTTCTCACTTTCCTAAGCCAATCTCGTTTTGGAATATCAATAATAGCTGGTGGTCACAAAAGGTTATGGCTCTCACACACTCTAACATTGATTGGTACAACCGTGTCTATGATGGAGTCATGATCATTGATAGCTGTGGGGACTTTGCCAATGTATCTCTTCGTGTTACCAAAGGAGGAATCAACTACAATCCCGTCATAGCTCGCCGTCAGCTAGGATATCCTTTGAAGGAAAAACCCAAGAGTGTGCATGTTGAGAGTATCTTCTTCAAAAATGGTGAAGATAACAAAGGGATTAAAGAGAAGATTGTGATCACTTGAAGCCATTTTCATAAGAAAGGGAAGAAAGACATAGAGAAGCCCAACTGTGTTTCTTTGGAACCCTATCTCCAATGGGTCCAAGATAGGGCCATCGAGCTAAAGATGCCTTATTCTCATCAAGAACCCATAACTCTAAAGGAGGAACCTACTCTGATCTTCATGTTTGAAGCAGAGAAGTTGAAGTTTGCTTTAAGAGAAACACTTCAAAAAAGGGATGCTTGGGAGAACAAATACCAAGTAGTTGTCCGCGAGAACTTAGAACTCCAAAAACAACTATAGACTAAGACTGAAGAAGTACTCTCTTGTAATAAGAGGAGGGTCCAAGGGGATTTATTTTCCTCTAGCCCTCAATCAATTCCTTGGAAGTTGATCGTGGATAGGATTACTATCGAGAAGACTCAAATGGAGGAGCAAATCAAGAAGCTCAACACAAGGTTGCTAGGAGAATCTCCTTAGGGCTTTTGTAGCTTTTATTTAGCTTTTAGTTTAGGATTCTTGTAAGAAGTACTAAAAATTTTTTAATCCTCTTTTAAATTAATGAAATGAGTTCCTTTTGATGTATCCTTGATGTTTGCAAATATTTAAGTTCCACGAAGAATTTTTGCATTGCATCTTGCATCTTGCATTTGTCGTCACATTTGCATTGCATTTCTTTTCATAAAACTCATTTTCGTCTTGTCATCTCCAGTTTCTACACTAAATCCTCCACACCAGTATAACACCGGTGCTCAAGCCAAGAAAAGAATGGAAGATCAAGAGCACGAAATCGATCACATCAGCAACGAGCTAGAAGACCTCCGTGGCAATATGGGACAGATCATGGAGATGCTTCAAGTTATCCATGCCAAAATGGATACTCAAACAACTGTTGTTTTCAAGATTGTGAGCCCCGTGGTAGACCTTCTGCCTGTTACTGCTTCTATCACTCTACCTCCGTTTGGACTACCTCCAGATTTTGTTCCTCGACCACAAGTTCATGTCTCTACTCAACAGACAGCTCCATTAACAGTTGATGTGCGTAATATAGTTCTAACTTTTACACCCGCTGCTGTGCACACTCATGTAAATCAACCTTTTTATGAGGACCACCATCAAGTTTATGACATACCTGATGGGTCTGAATATGAGGATGAGAAACGTGATAAACTGAAAGAGAATGTGGATTTGATGGAGAAGAGACTCAGGGCTATGGAAGGAGATCAGGTATTTGGAGCCACTGCTCGTGAAATTTGCTTGGTATATGGGTTAGTAATTCCCAACAAATTCAAAACGACAATCTTTGACAAGTATGAAGGGGTATCTTGCCCTAAGAATCATTTGATTATGTATTATCACAAGATGGCATCTCATGTAGACAATGACAAACTAATGATCCATTGCTTCCAAGACAGTTTGAAAGGAGCATCTTCAAAATGGTATCTAGGTTTGGATCAGTCAAGGATTCATTGTTTTCAAGACCCCTCCGATGCTTTTATGAAACACTATAAGTACAACATGGATCTTGCGCCAGATAGAAGACAGTTGCTCAGCATGTCCCAGAAAAATTTTAAATCTTTTAAAGAGTATGCCCAAAGATGGAGGGAAACAACCTCTCAAGTAGAGCCTCCTCTTTCAGAAAAAGAGCTTGCGGACTGGTTCGTTGACACTGTACAGCCAGAATTTTATGAAAGAATGGTGGGTAGTGTCACTGCTAACTTTTCTGACTTGCTGGCTATAGGAGTTAAAATTGAGTTGGGTCTAAAGAATGGGAAGATGAGTGGTTCTATAGGAAGTTCTAAGGATATGGTTAAAAGGCCTTCTAGAGGTTTCCAAAAGAAAAAGGAAGGAGAAACCAACATCGTCACGACTGCCCATAGAAGAAATTCCTCTTGGAAGAATCAACAACAACAGCAACAACAGTTTGTTTAACAGTCAGTTTATTAGTATGCCCCTCAATCAATGTGGAAGCTGTTACTCCTGCTTTCAATTAACCACAACCTATTTTTCAACAAGTTCCTCAACATCAGCAAGCATTTAATGTTCCTCAACAAAATCTTGTTCAGCGTCAGAATAATCAAAATCAGAATAGAAGACAGGGAGGAAGGCCACCAATACCCCTCATCCCTATGACATATACAAAGTTGTATCAATTCCTCATTGAACAAGGTTTGCCAAATCCAAGACCATTGGGTCCTCCACCAGACAAATTGCCACCATATTATAATCCCAATGCCTATTGTCCTTTTCATGAGGGCGCTCCAGGTCATTATCTTGAGGGTTGTTACGCCTTGAAGCATATTGTAAGGGAGTTGGTTGAAAACAGATCTTGTCTTTCAACGATACAAATCTAAATGTGAAGAGTAATCCTCTACTTGCCCATGGGGCATCTGTCAATGCAATAGAGGAAGGGGTTGATGAGTTTTTGATCTGTGATGTAAAAGACATTAAAACTCCACTTCCAGAATTCCATGCTAAGTTGTTTAAAATTGGTTTAGCTAAGGAATGTCACAAGCATTGTGTTAAGTGTGTTGTTCAGCCAAAGTGTTGTGAAGGGGTCCAAAAGGATGTCCAGTCTTTAATTGATCAAGGTATGCTTCAGATAAGCAAACATGTGAAAAAGAATGAAGTGGCTGTGATTGAACCAATATTCAATCTGCCAACTCCTATGTTCAAAAGAGTTGAGTCCTCCTACAAAGAAGTTGAACTTATCTTCAATCTCCCTAAACCTGCTTCCAAATTTCCAGATCCAGTTGTGACTACTGTTCAAGGGAAGAGGATGAAGTATGTGCCAAAACAGAGACCTTTTAAAGTTGTGTCTTGGAACTATGGAGTGACTGATAGTGATCAGAAAACAGTGAGTTCAGAAAAAGGGCCAAAGGTTGTGGATGATGAGGTGACTAATATAGCAGGGCCAAGCAAAATGACCCGCATTGGTCGAATCTAAAACCCTCCTATTCATGTGGTACCTCAAGTGCAAAAAAAAGCTATTATCTCTTCCAAGAACAAGGATGTTGTTCCCATCAATGAAGATGAAGAGTTTCTCAGAATTACCAAGAGGAGTGACTATAAGGTTATTGATCAGCTGCATTAGACACATTCGAAGATCTCCATGTTATCTCTCCTCATGAGTTCTCCCGCGCACCGCATTGCTTTGCAAAAGCTTCTTACCCAAGCTCATGTGATACAGGACATTACTGTCGAGCAATTTGATAACGTGATAGCCAACATCACTACCTGTAACACTTTCAGTTTTGATGGGGGAGAATTGCCTAAAGAAGGTAATAATCATAATCGTGCTTTGCACATTTCTATTAAATGTGAAGAAGATACCTTGGCTAGGGTGTTGGTGGACACAGGATTTTCCCTCAATGTGTTGCCCAAAAGGACTCTTGCAAAGCTGGCATGTGAAGGAGCAGAAATGAAGCCCAGTTCTCTTGTTGTAAAAGATTTTGATGGCTCTAAGAGATCTGTGATCGGAGAGGTAGAGTTACCTATTCTCATTGGTCCCCATGTATTTGACATAACTTTCCAGGTGATGGACATCAACCCTAACTATAGTTGTCTGTTGGGAAGACCATGGATTCATGCCGCTGAGGCAATCACATCTACTCTTCACCAAAAGATGAAATTTGTGGTTAATGACAAGCTGGTAACCATATTTGGAGAAGAAGATCTCATGGTGAGTAATATTTCTTCCTTCAAGTACATTGAAGCAGATAAAGACGCGCTGGAAACTGCTTTCCAAGCAGTGGAAATTGCAAACGTGGTCATGTTTGAGGTAGAGAAACCTGAGCAGAGGGTCTTCCCGCCCTTTGCATCTTTGAAAGGTGTCATTTTTGCCATTGAGGATGGTAAAACGACAGGCTGGGGTAAAGTGATCAACGTCAAAATCAAGAAGGACCGCTTTGGGTTGGGTTACAAACTAACTAAGAAAGCTCAACTCCTAATCAGATCCAACCAAGAGAAATCCAAAAAGTGTTCGTCAGTGCTGGCTTCCAAGTGAATGCAATTGTCGAAGACTTTGAAGATGAAGACCTAAGCCATTTGGTATACCATTCTGATGCGGCTTTGAGCAATTGGGATTCTGTGGAAATTCCCGAGATCCTCCCGTTATCAAAGTAATCTTTGTTTTTCTTGTTTTAATGTTTTCAAAAATCCTTAGTCGTGCCCAAGACTATATGATCATTTTGTAAGGGCCCCCTTCTGTTTTTCAAAGATTAATGAATGAAGGCGTTTTGTTAAATTCCTGTTTTGTTCATTTACTTTTCCTGCTTTTCACTTTTTAAATGAAAAAGGCAATTTTTCATAACCACTAAAAAGAACAAAAAGCATTCCCTCATTGCATCACCTTTTGTTTCATTTTTAATAAAAACAATCATCTAAAATATGCAGAATCATTGATACCCACATTGAATCTGATGACTCTCCGATCTCTCCTAACTTTGATGCATAAGGAGGGTGAGAAAGATTGTGACGTCCTAGATAAATTGGCTAAGATGTTTGATACGAGTATGCAGATCTCCTACCTCACCAAGAGCAAGTCGAAACCATCAACTTGGACAGTGAAGAAGAGAAAAAGGAAATTAAGATCGGCACCACACTCGGGGAAGATGTTAGAGCAAAGTTGGTAAAGCTACTCCAAGAGTATGTGGACGTGTTTGCTTGGTCATATCAAGATATGCCCGGTTTGGACATGGACATCGTCGTTCATAAGCTACCACTCAAGCCTGATTGCCCCCCTGTCAAGCATAAACGCCGAAGAGCAAGACCAGACATGGCCTTGAAGATCAGAGAGGAAGTTAAAAGACAGATCGACATCGGATTTCTTGCTGTTGTAAAGTATCCGTAATGGGTGGCCAATATTGTTCCTGTACCAAAGAAAGATGGAAAGGTTCAAATGTGTGTCGACTGTAGGGATTTAAACAAAGCCAGCCTAAAGGATGACTTCCCTCTTCCGCACATCGATACCTTAGTGGATAATACTGCTAAATTTGCGGTCTTTTCTTTCATGGATGGTTTTTCCGGATACATCCAGATCAAAATGGATCCTGACGATATGGAGAAAACTACCTTCATCACACCTTGGGGGACCTATTGTTAGAAGGTCATGCCATTTGGGCTAAAAAATGCAGGTGCTACTTAACAAAGGGCGATGGTCACACTCTTCCATGACATGATGCATAAGGAGATAGAGGTCTATGTTGATGACAAAATAAACCAAACTAAAATTTATTATGCTTCGTTGCCTCTTAGTAGCACTATTTTAGAGTCTTATTGCCTAACTTTCAACACAAATAAGATTAATCATTCAAGTTTAAGGTGACCCTTGTGTTGTGTGAGGGATCACCAAATATGTCTTAACTCTTTTCCCACTGACTTTAATCTCCTATTGTGTTTTATCATTTAAGAGGTCAACAACCCCATGTGGATAAATTTTCAAAAACTCAAAGGGGACTGATGTTGAAAAGTATTTTAGGTGGGTTGTTTTATTGTATCCACATGGATTGTCCGGATAAATGGATGCTTGTCGTTCAATAGTTTATGAGTTTCAAGAAAAAGGGTTTTCAAAGAGTTTTAGTTTAGTAACATATGTTTTCACTTGTTTTGGTAGCAAAGAGTAAATTATAGAAAGATGTTTGTTTTAAGAAAAGCATGCCAAGATAAGATTTCGTTAACCCATTTCATACATATCCGATTAATCAAGCATGTGAACTTGGTTTAGATCAATACAATCGTGTATCCTCTCAATTCCATTTATTTCTAAAGCGGCTTCGTGGATATTATTGTTTCAATAGCTAGATGATTTCTCTAAACAACAATCGAAACAATAAACATAAAGATTGATACAAAGCAAATATTAACTCCCAAATCTATGTCTAGAGTTTGTTTGTTAATAGTTGAAGAACTTAGATCATGACTTGGAAAATATATGTCTAGAGTGATGCAAACTATACATATATCATTAAAAGCAAAAAATTTCATCATATATTGATCATCAACTTTGTTCACATACAAAAGATCAAAATAAATACATACTAATAAGGTTAACTACCTCTAATCTTGACACAAAAGGTGTTTAGCTAGCCATCATCATGGTAGCTTGATCGAAGATTGATGCTCCAAAGTTTTGATTTTCACTTCTCTTGGAATTTTTAAGCTTCAAACCCTAAAAATCTCTTTACAATATGAAAAAGTGCAGAAAAAATGAAGTACCCCCAGAATATATAACCAAGTTCCTATTTATACAACTTCTAAAATGTGCCTATAAGTGGCACCGCGCTAAGCGCCATCAGAGTGCACTTATCGCGATCAGTTCAATGGAGGAAAATTCCCAGAAAGCGCGCTAAGTGCGTTTGGAGGGCGCTAAGCGCGATCAAGGACCCTTAGCTCCTGCCTTCATCTCAAAAGTGCGCTGAAGTCTCGCTGGAAAACGCGCTAAGCACTAGTTTCCGTCAAAATGTCGTGAAATTGATCTTCAAAGCCCTATTCCATCATCCACAGGTTCCAAGCATTATCTCCAGCAAGAAAACCTATCAAAAGGCATCAATATGATTGCAATTCATAATATTTACATGCATAATTGAAACTTGCGTATTTACATTAAAACATATGGATTTACTACTAAAACACCAAAGAAACAATTGGAAAGGGCCACAAAATAACATCAAAATATACACAATTTGACATTTAACACCTGACCATCTTGACTTAAGCTTTCCAGGGAATAGGTTTAGTATTTAGTTAAACACAAGGACTCTTTGGCCTTCCACCAATTCTCTTGTATGCCACTTCCTGTCGTGCCATTTCTTAGTTTTATCCTTATATATCTTAGCACTCTCATTGGAGAACAACCTGTGTTCCTCTACCTCGTTGAGTTGAAGCATTCTAACTTGACTAACAGACGTCAAGTTGAAATTAAGGTTTTTGCTAGCCCAAAATGCTTTGTCTTCCAACTCAATAAGTATGTAACAAGCCTTGTCATACACAAGTATATATGGAGACATGCCTAAGAAGGTATAATATACAGTTTTGTAAGCCCGCAAAGCATCATCAAGATGCTTGGACAAGTCCTTTCTTGAAGGATTAACCACATTTTCTAAGATTCTTTTAATCTTCCTATTGCATAACTCGGCTTGCCCACTACTTTGAGGATGATAATATGTAGAAACTTTTTGTTTAACCCCATATTTTTCCACAAGATTTTCAAATAACTTGTTGCAAAAATGGGTGTCTTCATCACTGATGATATATATCTCTAGGTGTATCATGTCTAGAAAATATATTTTTGATTAAAAATTATGTCACAACCTTAACATAATTGATGGGGGTTACTAATGTGTTTATCCACTTGGAAACTTAATCTACAACAACTATGACATACATATTACCAAAATATTATGATAAAAGCCCCATGAAGTATATGTCACACACATCAAAAAGTTCAATTTCAAGGATGTCGGTGAGTGAAATTTCTTGCCTCCACTACGCCAAAAATAGCCTTAGGTAGCACTAAAAAGACAGCGCTTTTATCACAAAGCGCTGCTATAAGGAATAAAAAAAATTCACTAAAAAAATGCGCTGGTAAAGGATACCTTTAGAAAGCGCTTTCTAAAAGCGCTGCTAAAGGCCGTAAATAGTCCCCACCTTAGAAAGCGCTTTTTAGAAAGCGCTGCTAAAGGTATAACCTTAGAAAGCGCTTTTAAAAAGCGCTGCTAAATGATAGCCTTAGAAAGCACTTTTTAAAAGCGCTGCTATAGGCCAATTAAAAGATAACCTTAGAAAGCGCTTTTAATAAGCGCTGCTATAGGCCTATTCAAAGAAAGCACTTTATTAGTAAAAAGCGCTGTCTTAGGTCAATGATTATTAAAAAATAAAATAACACTAAATTTTCAGAACCCTATTCATTTTCACTCAAGACTTATACCTCCTTTCTCTCTCGCGATTTCTCCGACCACCAGCATTCTGTTCTCCGACCACCGCTATTCTGTTCGTTCTCCCACCGCCGTTGTTCTGTTCGTTCTCCCATCGCCATTGTTCTATTCGCGTCTGTTCTCGCGACTGCTCCCTCATCTCTCTCCCTCTTTCTCGCGTGAAGTAAGAAGAGGTACGTTGTTGTTGATACAATGTTGTTGTCTTTTACGTTGTTGTTGATACATTTTGTGTCAAGGTATTGTCAATGGCTATTTTGGTGTAAATATATTGTGTGCATGTGTTTGGTTTACCATTTTCTATGACTGTCTTTTTCTGGTTTGCCATTTGTTATCTATTTCAATTCAAGAATGAAGAAGATGAAAGTTTATATTTAGTTTATATTCGATTTAAGAATGAAGAAGATGAAAGTTTATATGACTGTCTTTTGACTAATTTTGGTGTCACAAAATTAGATACAAAGAATGAAGAACTGAATTTATTTTGTCATTTTACGCTATGCAAAGTATTGTTCGCGTGGCGAACTTGCTCGCTCTCTCTCGCTTCCTTCACTTCAAGGATGGTTTGGTTCTGTCTTGCATCGCTTCTTATCGCTGTCCCTCGTTGTCCATCACTTTTCTCTTGCGTTCTATCGCTTCAAGCGAAGTCTGTCATTTTGATTCTGCTTTGTTTTTCCTTGCTCGCTTCCTATCCCTGTCTGTCGCATAGCGAACCTTCGCAAAGCGAAGCATTTGGTCGCGATGCGAAAGTTGCAGGGTGTTGTACCCCAAATTTTACCCTTAGATTCTTTGATCTTTTGCTTGTCATTCTATGTCAACTTTTTTTGCATTTTAGTTAAACCTTATCATTGGTCATCAACCATACCATTTTTATCCAATTTTATCATTCCATGTCATTTATATTTTTATTTCAATTTATAACTTTTTAGTATATACTTTTAATTTAGTGTATATTTTTATTTTAGTCTTAATTTAGTTTAATTCTATTTCCATTTTAATTTTAATTATGGTTTTTACTTTTCATTTTTGTCTAATTTAATTTAGTTAATCTTAAAAAAAATAAAAATACAAATGTCCCATGCCATTGCTCCATAGAATCAAGATTGGTAGTATTTTGGTCTATGGTTGGAAGTGTTGTCGTGTGCCAAAAGAAAGAGCCATAACTTGTGTTTCCATTACTCAAACCAAGTTTTATTTTGAACTAACACTAGCCAAATACAAGCACGATTCTACTGACTTTTGACATCAGTCCCAATACTCACTTTTTGCCACAAAACTCGTGAAGCAAACAACAAAGTATCATGCTCCTTGCACTTTGTGGTTGACATATTAAAGGTTAAAAACAAGAACCATTGTGTAACACCTTCACGTACTAGATTTCCCTCTAGTCCTTGCATTTCTTCTGCTGACATGAACCAAGAACAAGCAACCATTAACCTTCTCACTTGGCTCAAGAATGAAGGAAAAGTGAGTCATGCGTATAGTCGCTACTCTATCTTCTTTCTCTTCACGACAAAGCCAACACCCACTGAGTTTTAAAAGTCATTAACCAGCTGCTTCAACTATAAAAAGGAGACTTCATTCTCCTTTGTAAATCATCAACAAAGCATTACACTACCAACAAAGACAACGACAATCAGACCTAAACATTATAACCACTCCACAAGATATCACACACACCACACCAACAATCAACACACGAAAAACAACACAATATCAGAATACACATTAGGGTACACGGTTTCAAAGCACAAGAGCAATTTGTGAGTTTTTCTTACCAACAAAGAGGAGAGAAGAACAGCTATGCATCAGTTGGCCTTTTGGGAGAGGAAGTTCAATCATTTCTAAATCCTTAGAACTCATTCCAAGTGAAGGTGCAGTGGACTTATTCCACTAGGTAACCCTCACACTCTTTCACCCCTGTTCAAATAGCATGATCATTTTGTCTTACATACTGTTGTCATTTTAATGTATTGCATTTACGCCAGTTGTATATGATTTGTGAATAATAATATTGAGTGTACGTATGTGATGCTTTTGGTACCGCCAGTTCTTGAGAATGTGATGTTCATGCCCTTATCCTTCCATGTTCAAATGTTCAACTATTTCTGAATGATACCGTGTATCAATACATTGAATCCACATTGTTTTGAAATGATAACATGGTTGTTTGCTTAAGATTTTGATCACACATCATCATGTAGCTTGTTAATCTCAGTACGAATGCCTAACTTATGTTACCTTTTTCTCCATGTTTGAAGCTTTGTTTTGAGTCGTGTTAGGGTTAGTATTGTTCTACTTGCGGAGTACTCCACCATGCTATGTTTTTTGTTGGTTTTGATTGAGAACTAAGAGAGAAAATGGCTGGGAAAGTAAAGCGGAGCCATGGTAGTTTTTTCTGGTTTTTCACGAGGGGGTTCCAGGCTTTGTTTAGTTTGCATGAAGGTGACGAAGTCGTGGCAAGTGGTGATTGGATAGGACGTTGTTCTTGTCTTTTAGTCATTAAAAAACCAAGTGACCAGTTGATGCTAATGTCACGTGATTATTTTGTACACGAACCACATAACAATTCCTTGGCTGATGTTATTTATTTTGGACCGTGGGCCTGTGTTTCACTAACTGCACCTCCCTATTCGCAGCCCATGTGCACAATGAACATAACTTGGTTCATCTCAAATTCACCAGTGCACCCCCCTGCCTCATTTTGTTTCATATTTCTTTTTATTTTTAATTTTCATTTCAATTACATTTTATTTAAATATTTTCTTTAAACTAAAAATTTCCCACAAAATATTATGTTAATATTTCAATATTCAATTTTATTTTTCTAAATTTTATTTTCATTTCCACTTTAATATTATTTATTTTTGTGGACTTTTTTTTAGAACTTTGTTTCTATCCTAATTTTGAATTTACTTTCTCACCATTTTTTTGGGGGCAATTTTCTAAGTTTGTTTTAAGATTATTTTCAAGAGTTTATTTTGAGTATGATCATCAAAGTTGAAGATTTTTGAGGTAGGTCTTATTTGAGTTGTGGTTAACATCTCATCACCCTTGTCCATAACTTGTGACACTTCTTGGAGTTTGTCTTGTAGAGATGACTTTGTGTGGATATATTTGTCTCACTCCTTAGTTCTTAAATACTTTGCTATGCTTGTGTTCATTTATTCATGTTTGTTGTGAACTATTTCATTATCTTTTGCCATACTCATACATGGATGTATATATCATGCTTTGATGTTCATACTTGATTAATGCTACTATCTTTCTTGATTGCTTATCCCCTTTGAGTCCTTGAACTCGCATTGTTCACTCATACTTTAATCCCACTTCAACTCTTGTTTATAAGTTATTATCTTCCCCTCCTTCCAAAGGAAAGTCTCTCTATTGACTTTAAGGTCATAGGTATTTCATTCCCTTTCAACCTCGCCTTAGGTTTGGAGTCGCCGCACTCCACGTAGGCGTCTTGCTGTCAGACCCTACTTTCTCGAGAACATTTCATTCCCTCTTAACCTTTCTTTTAATCTTCACAAGAGATAGCAATTAATCTCTTCTCCTTCATGACGGTTTAACCCTTCATAATATTTTCCCAAGAGATATCCATTAATCTCTTCTCCTAAAACAATCAATCCTCACAAGCTTTGCTTTCAAGCTTTTCACCCTGCTTTACCTTGGAACCTTGACCACAGTCAAGAGTTCCTCATCCCCATTGAGGGGAACTACGATTGCTCTGATTTCTCAAGTTCATCTTGAGAATATGTAGGCATAGGATTGCGAGATCCTAGCGAGCTACCTTTTTATTTTTTCACCTTTTTCCAATGCCTTCTTGGATTCCACCTTTTCTTTTTCTACCTTTTTTCTTATTCCACCCTTTTCCTTTACATCCAATGCCTTCTTGGATTCCACCTTTTCTTCTTACCCTTTTACCCCATTGAGGTGAACTACGGTTGCTCTGATTCTTTAGTCAGATACGTAGGCACAAGATGCGACGTCTTGGCAGCATACTTAGTGTATATACCCCTAGGTCTTTACCTTAGCACATTTCACTTTAGTAAGCAAACATAACTTAACACAATACTAACAAGAGGTTCCCGTAGAGTACTACGGATACTTAGGGTGCTAATACCTTCCCTTTGTATAACCAAACCCCGAACCTTAGATCTTTAAGCTGTGTCTCTACACATCGCACTTAGGGTTTTCGTTCTTTACCCTTTCCTTTGGATAAATCAAAGCTCGGTGGTGAACTTCATGTTTTGCGATTCAAGTTAATTAATAGCTTGATATCCGATTCTCACCGCAACAGAAATGTTGCCCCTATTTAAATAGCTTCACCGGATGGCACGAGGAATGGAAATCTTCGGGGCATCCAGGCGAAAGGTATTTAAATATAGCAAACCGAAAATTTTTCCCTTAGATGGAATGTTGATGCTTAGGAAAAACAGCAAACACTCGAATGCTGACATGCCATGAACTTCTAGTATGATGATAATGATGATATGATAGATGCAAAGATGCAGACAGACTCCAGAAATAAAGGGCAAACCACCACAGACGAGATTTACTGGGGAAAAGTGAAGGTTAATATTCACAAGGAAAATTTATTGGGGATACAGGCTGACCAACAAAAGACTCACTAGGGAGACCTTGAGGAAACACCGAGGATAGAAAAATAAAGAGGAACTCCTACAGGTCCTCACTGGGAATGGGAGCCAGAGAGGTGCTCTTCACTGGGGAAAAGTCCAAGGAGATGGACGACAGGTTTATAGGTGATCGGACGACACTGGGGAAATGAAAGTACACTATTTACTGGGCTTGGAACTAGAAAGAAGACATAATCTCCACTGGGGATCAATTTGAAATAAAAGGATAGACATCTAGGATTTTCTTATACTGAAGAGTTCAAACAGGATCTTCAAGAAAAGCCAGAAAAGACAGAGAAATGCACATCCGAAAACACATCAGATGGCAAAAGAAACCAGACATCCAATAATGGGTTTGAATGAAAAGTACAAATCACAATATCTGAGAAGGCATCAGATGAAATTGAGAAAACAAGGGTAATCCAAGTCAGCATTGGATGCAAAGGAAACCGGTCATCCAATAATGGCTTTGATGAAAGGTATAGATCACAATATCTAATAACGGCTTTAGATGAATGTGGACAAAGACTCGATCTGAAAAACATCAGAAAGAGAGACACATCCAGATAGGCATCGGATGGTAGAGAAACCAGACATCCAATAATGGCTTTGAATGAAAGGCATAACTCACAATATCTAATAATAGCTTTAGATGAATGTGAATAAAGACTCGATCTAAAAAACATCAGAAAGAGAGACACATCCGGATAGGCATCGGATGGTAAAGAAACCAAACATCCAATAATGGCTTTGAATGAGAGGTATGACTCATAATATCTAATAATAGCTTTAGATAAGAGTGAACAAAGACTACATTCAAGAATGACATTGAATGCAAAGAAATCAGTCACCCAATAATGGCTTTGAATGATCGGTACAAATCACAACATCTAATAATGGCTTTAGATAAAAGTGAATAGTAAGAATCCAAGAAAGCATTGGACAAGAGGAATCACAATATCCAAGAAAGTATTGGATGACTGTGAACTTTCAGGAATGGCACTGAAAGTAAAGGTAGATCAATATATTCAGGAATGGTATCGAATGATAGTGAGAAAGACATCCAGGAATGGCACTGAATAAACAGATAAGACTTTCAGGAATGACATTGAAATATATCCAGACAAATTTGATGAGGATTACAAAAGAGAGGCAAAACTTCCAGGAATATCACTGGGAGAAACAAGAGGAACAAGATATCCAGGAATGGCACTAGAGATCACAAGAGACAGACATCCAGGAATGACACTGGAGTGAGAGAATATAAAGATACAGGAATAACACTGGAATGAGAGAAGACCAACATTTATCAATAGGATTAGATGCGCAAGAGAATGACAACATTCAAAAATGGCACTGAATGAAAGGACAGGTAACGTTTTGGTAAGGTCAGACGTGGATAACGACATGACCTCGGGAGAAATGCAAATGAGGATGAAACACTCATGATATTTATATGAATATGAATTATGAAGATGATATATGATCAAATGCAAATGCAGATGCTGACGACACCGCTCGACTCTTTTGTGGAGAAGACAAGACTAGAAGGCTGATTCCTCAACACAGAGATCACTATCATTCCGCTTGGGACTAGAGATGCAACTGTTGAACACATCATTGCCACATTAGTAAACTGTATCCAAATTAATGATCCTTGTAGGAAGGATGAAGAGCTGCTTGGGGATTCTTCAGGTAAACTGCCCCAGACTAGCTGATTATTGTAGATGAGCTGATCATTGCTTCAGCTTAATTGATTCTGGAAATGACCGTTTCATGGTGCTCTTAGAAAGCTTGCCCCAGTCTAAATCTTGAAAATGATTGTTTTACCGTACACTGGGAAAGCTTGCCCCAGTATGAGTCTTGAAAAATCTTCTGTATAAACCGATTTTGAGAAGTCGCCATTAAACCTCAAATCTTGAATTGATTCTCAACAGGATATGGAAGGAACTTGCCCCTGATTGGATCACCGACCAAGTTTCTCAAATGTTTGAAAATTCCTTAAGAAGAAAGCTAGTTTGCAAGCAAAAAAATGTTCATATAAACGTGGTAAATGCAAAGTTCATGCAACTTTTGAAATCAAAATCAAATTGCAAAACAAATGAATCACTGGTCTGAACACGGTGGTTCAAGACATTTAGGAGTGAAAAGTAAAGCAAAAGGTGTGATACCAAAACAAATGATCTGCAAAAATCTTTAGGAGCCAGGTTACGTAACCTTGCTGTAGTATGCTTTCAAAATGACCTTGCTTCAATTAGGTCTTTCGAGGGTTGTAAGGTGGCTTGGTTCACGGTTTAAGAAACAAAGGATAAAGGCTCAAAATTTATTTGTGACCCACCCAATCTACGTGATGAACTTCAGTCATATGCTCAGCTAACTCAAACTATGCACTCAGGTTCCCACAGGTTAGGAATTGCACTGATGATAGTAACGATGATGGTTCAAAATTCAATGGACTTGAGATGGTAGTCACTGCTTCTTACAACATTCAGTCAACTAGTTTTGTCTTTGAGGATTTTTGGTAACCTCTTGATTGGTTTTTGCTATCCCTAACTTTGCCTGAACTGTGTCATTTGAGCTTACAGCCAGCGAGATACCCAATTTTTGCCTAAGTCTCCTTCATGGGTTTTGACTTGGCGGGCTCTTTTTTTTTTTAGTGACTGCCTTGCTTAATGATTACAGTGAACCATCATTGGCGTTAGACCTGAAAGACATCTTCGACACTTACTTGTCGTGTGCGAAGGAAAACTGTGAGTGTAACATTTTGTTGAAAGTCGTCTTACATGAAGCTCTTATAATTGAATGCACAATCCAGTTAACTGAGAACTACCCTGCCCTAGGTTAAAATTGCGGGTTTTTATTTGTAAAGAAAAGAAACTCCTTCTTCCAGGCTCAAAGGGGTTAACAAGGGGTTATCTTCCTTATTTCTCCAGTGTTTGGGGATTGAAACAATGCCTTACATCATCAGCAAAGTTTTGATTTGAAAGCATATCAACAACAGTTATGAGTATTAAGTATCATCATCATCCCTCCGATATTTGCATAATCAAAAGGAAAGTGGAAAAGAGATAAAGTATTTTGCAAAAGAAAGCATAGAGATGTAAATAGCAAACACAAATGAATTGAATCAAAAATTGCAATGCTCATTTCATTAACTTTGAAAGTACAAACATAGTTGAAAGCAAACAACTATTACAAAATAAAGAAAGTGCAAACAACAAGAAACAAAGGCCTAATGACTAATTAAACACAAGGATGGGCTGTCCTGTCTTTAAGAAGTAGCTGAGCCGAAGTCGATTGAGGCTTCACTTGGTGTGCCCTGGCAGAGGATTGCTCTGAACATTGGGATTGTCCTTAAAGGAGAGGATTTTGTTTCTCATCAGCTCTTGTACTTTAGCTTTCAATGCAAAGCAACCTTCCAAGTTATGGCCTGCACCACCTTGAGGGTATTCACAATGAAGATCAGCCCTATAGCCGGCTAGAAGAGGATTTGGAGGAGGAGGCAACGGCCTTGTGGTAATCAAACCTTGTTGAACCAAACCAGGATAAAGTTCAGTGTAAGTCTTGGGAATAGGATCAAATTGACCCCTATTACGGTACTGGTTTTGTCCAACAGCCGTACGTTGGAAAGCTTGAGCTAGTCATGGTGCAGCAACCACAGAAGTAACAGCAGCAACAACAGGGTGAATGGTATACCGAGGTTGGGGACGAGGCCTTCTTGCTTCAACCATGACAGCATTAGTATGTTCTTCCTTCTTCTTCTGAAAATTCTCATAGGATTTCTTCACAGCATTGGAAGATTCAACAACCTTGGATACTTTTCCCTTCTTAAGTCCTTCCTCGAGTCTCTGGCCGATAGTAACCAAATCAGTGAAGTTGGAGGAAACACTTCCAATCATCTTCTCCCAATAGAATGGGGACAGGGTATCCATGAACATTCCGGTTAACTCTTTCTCGGCCAGGGGAGGTTCAACTTGGGAAGCCAACTCTCTCCAGCGCTGAGCATACTCCTTGAAAGACTCTTTATCATTCTGAGACATGATTTGCAGTTGACGGCGATCAGGAGCCATGTCAAGGTTATACTTATACTACTTCATGAAGGCATTTGTGAGATCTTGGAAGCAGTGAATTGAGTTTTGCTCGATACCCATATACCACTTAAGTGATGCCCCACTCAAGCTATCCTGAAAACAATGGATAAGCAGCTTCTGATTTTTGGTGTAAGCAGTCATCCTGCGAAGATACATGACCAAATGAGCCCTTGGGCAAGAGTGCCCCTTATACTTCACAAAATCTGGAGTTTTGAACTTAGCAGACATAACAAGGTCAGACACCAAACAAATGTTGTCTGCGTCCAAGTTAAAGAAGTCATTACCCTCAACAGCTTTGAGTCTTTTGTCTAAGGTCTGAAACTGCTCACGGACAACTTCAGGTTCAACAAAGTCTTCAGGTTCTTCACCCTGAGCACTAGCAGCATTGTACTCATAGAGGGGATTCTCGAAGGAAGCTCGAACTGTCTGTGGAACTGCATGGACCACAGGTCTAGGCTCGGTGAAAACAGGTGCTTGAAATATAGGCATAGCAGTAGATGCAATCGGTGGAGAATAGTTGTGTGGCAAACCAAACTCTGGCCAAGTTGAAGGCGGCATCTGAACAGGTGGAGGATCAGCACTTGAAACTTCCTGGATGAAAATCCTTTGGGGTGGCTCTCATCTAGCAATCAAAACTTGAAGCATCTCAGTTAGTTTAGTCATGCTCGACTTAAGGTCATCGATTTCCATTCGGACCTCGGTATTGTGTGCCTCTTGCTCTTACATCTTGCGTCTGTAATTGGCTCTAGTTTGGTATCGGTGTCGAGGAATCAGCTTGACGAATCACAGGTGAACTCTGGAATATGGAGACTATTGGAAATGAGTCACTGGACAGACAGACGTATGCAATGAATCATGCAAAGATGCAAATGATATGCAATGCAATGCAAACAGGGTGCAAAACACATGCAACAGGATCAAGGGTTTAAGATCGCAGCATGGAGTCTGGGTAAAGCACCAACCACAGGGTGTGTACTAGGGTTCTTATATTCGTAGAACAGGGTTCTAAAAGTTCCTAGAGTCTACGTAAGTCCTTCGGATATTATTGGCCTACGTGACTACTCACACGGGTTAATAATATTCTCAAGATAAACTCGTCTGAGTGTAGTATCGCGTATCAACCATTTGGGACTTACTCCCTCATAGCCACCGCACTACATCCTAAAAGGCCAAGTGGGGTGAAGGTAACTACGGTCCTCAAAATCACTGGCTCCCAATTGAAAAAGTAATATCAATGCGATTGCTCACATCAGACATCAACAATCCCAAAGGGCCTCATCTGAGTATGGTCATCATATGCCATAAATTGTTAGGACTAATCCCAACAACCGACTATTGATTACACCACAATCCTATCATAAGTGTATGCTCAAGTCCGGGTTAGGACTTATCCTCACCACTCAAAGTAACAACCCTGCATACAGAAAAACCAAGCACAGACCGGTATATATACGTATATATAAAATATACAAGTATACAAGCAAACAAACATATAAATAACACAAATGCAAACAAGGTGGGCTTAACCCTCTTAGGGGGATCCCCAATGAAGTCGTCATTTATGTTGCGGTGAGAATCGGATATCAAGCTATTAATTAACTTGAATCGTAAAACATGAAGTTCACCACCGAGCTTTGAATTATCCAAAGGAAAGGGTAAAGAACGAAAACCCTAAGTTCGCTGTGTAGAGACACAACTTAAAGATCTAAGGTTCGGGGGTTGGTTATACAAAGGGAAGGTATTAGCATCCTAAGTATCCGTAGTACTCTACGGGAACCTCTTGTTAGTATTGTGTTAAGTTATGTTTGCTTACTAAAGTAAAATGTGCTAAGGTAAAGACCTAGGGGTATATACACTAAGTATGCTCGCCAAGACGTCGTATCTTGTGCCTACGTATCTGACTAAAGAATCAGAGCAATCGTAGTTCACCTCAATGGGGTAAAAGGGTAAGAAGAAAAGGTGGAATCCAAGAAGGCATTAGATGTAAAGGAAAAGGGTGGAATAAGAAAAAAGGTAGAAAAAGAAAAGGTGGAATCCAAGAAGGAATTGGAAAAAGGTGAAAAAAGAAAAAGGTAGAAAAAGAAAAGGTGGAATCCAAGAAGGCATTGGAAAAAGGTGAAAAAGAAAAAGGTAGCTCACTAGGATCTCGCAATCCTATGCCTACGTATTCTCAAGATGAACTTGAGAAATCAGAGCAATCGTAGTTCCCCTCAATGGGGATGAGGAACTCTTGACTGTGGTCAAGGTTCCAAGGGAAAGCAGGGTGAAAAGCTTGAAAGCAAAGCTTGTGAGGATTGATTGTTTTAGGAGAAGAGATTAATGGTTATCTCTTGGGAAAAGATTGTGAAGGGTTAGACCGTCGGGAAGGAGAAGAGATTAATGGCTATCTCTTGTGAAGATTAAAAGAAAGGTTAAGAGGGAATGAAATGTTCTCGGGAAAGTAGGGTCTGACAGTAAGACGCCTACGTGGAGTGCGGCGACTCCAAACCTAAGGCTAGGTTAAAAGGGAATGAAGTACCTATGACCTTAAAGTCAATAGAGAGACTTTCTTTTGGAAGGAGGGGGAGATAATAACTTATAAACAAGAGTTGAAGTGGGATTAAAGTATGAGTGAACAATGCGAGTTCAAGGACTCAAAGGGGAAAAGCAATCAAGAAAGATAGTAGCATTAATCAAGTATGAACATCAAAGCATGATATATACATCCATGTATGAGTATGGAAAAAGATAATGAAATAGCTCACAACAAACATGAATAAATGAACACAAGCATAGCAAAGTATTCAAGAACTAAGGAGTGAGACAAATATATCCACACAAAGTCATCTCTACAAGACAAACTCCAAGAAGTGTCACAAGTTATGGACAAGGGTGATGAGATGTTAACCACAACTCAAATAAGACCTACCTAAAAAATCTTCAACTTTGATGATCATACTCAAAATAAACTCTTGAAAATAATCTTAAAACAAACTTAGAAAATTGCCCCCAAAAAAATGGTGAGAAAGTAAATTCAAAATTAGGATAGAAACAAAGTTCTAAAAAAAAGTCCACAAAAATAAATAATATTAAAGTGGAAATGAAAATAAAATTTAGAAAAATAAAATTGAATATTGAAATATTAACATAATATTTTGTGGGAAATTTTTAGTTTAAAGAAAATATTTAAATAAAATGTAATTGAAATGAAAATTAAAAATAAAAAGAAATATGAAACAAAATGAGGCAGGGGGGTGCGCTGGTGAATTTGAGATGAACCAAGTTATGTTCATTGTGCACATGGGCTGCGAATAGGGAGGTGCAGTTAGCGAAACACAGGCCCACGGTCCAAAACAAATAACATCAGCCAAGGAATTGTTATGTGGTTCGTGTACAAAATAATCATGTGACATTAGCATTAACTGGTCACTTGGTTTTTTAATGACTAAAAGACAAGAACAACGTCCTATCCAATCACCACTTGCCACGACTTCGTCACCTTCATGCAAACTAAACAAAGCCTGGAACCCCCTCGTGAAAAACCAGAAAAAACTACCATGGCTCCCCTCTACTTTCCCAGCCATTTTCTCTCTCAATTCTCAATCAAAACCAACAAAAAACATAGCATGGTGGAGTACTCCACAAGTAGAACAATACTAACCCTAACACAACTAAAAAAAAAGCTTCAAACATGGAGAAAAAGGTAACACAAGTTAGGCATTCGTACTGAGATTAACAAGCTACATGATGATGTGTGATCAAAATCTTAAGCAAACAGCCATGTTATCATTTCAAAACAATGTGGATGAAATGTATTGATACACGGTATCATTCAGAAACAATTGAACATTTGAACATGGAAGGATAAGGGCATGAACATCACATTCTCAAGAACTGGCAGTACCAAAAGCATCACATACGTACACTCTATATTATTATTCACAAATCATATACAACTGGCTTAAATGCAATACATTAGAATGACAACAGTATGTAAGACAAAATGATCATGCTATTTGAACATGGGGTGAAAGATTGTGAGGGTTACCTAGTGGAATAAGTCCACTGCACCTTCACTTGGAATGAGTTCTGAGGATTTAGAAATGGTTGAACTTCCTCTCCCAAAAGGCCAACTGATGCAGAGTTGTTCTTCTCTCCTCTTTATTGGTAAGAAAAACTCACAAATTGCTCTTGTACTTTGAAACCGTGTACCCTAATGTGTATTCTGATATTGTGTTGTTTTTCGTGTGTTGATTGTTGGTGTGGTGTGTGTGATATCTTGTGGAGTGGTTATAATGTTTAGGTCTGATTGTCGTTGTCTTTGTTGGTAGTGTAATGCTTTGTTGATGATTTACAAAGGAGAATGAAGTCTCCTTTTTATAGTTGAAGCAGCTGGTTAATGACTTTTAAAACTCAGTGGGTGTTGGCTTTGTCTTGAAGAGAAAGAAGATAGAGTAGCTGCTATACGCATGACTCACTTTTCCTTCATTCTTGATCCAAGTGAGATGGTTAATGGTTGCTTGTTCTTGGTTCATGTCAGCAGAAGAAATGCAAGGACTAGAGGGAAATCTAGTACGTGAAGGTGTTACACAATGGTTCTTGTTTTTAACCTTTAATATGTCAACCACAAAGTGCAAGGAGCATGATACTTTGTTGTTTGCTTCACAAGTTTTGTGGCAAAAAGAGAGTATTGGGACGGATGTCAAAATTCAGTAGAATGGTGCTTGTATTTGGCTAGTGTTAGTTCAAAATGAAACTTGGTTTGAGTAATGGAAACACAAGTTATGGCTCTTTCTTTTGGCACACGACAACACTTCCAGCCATAGACCAAAATACTACCAATCTTGATTATATGGAGCAATGGCATGGGACATTTGTTTCTTTTTTTTTTTTAAGATTAACTAAATTAAATTAGACAAAAATGAAAAGTAAAAACCATAATTAAAATTAAAATGGAAATAGAATTAAACTAAATTAATAACTCACCGCTGTTTTGTTCGTTCTCCCACCGCCGTTGTTCTGTTCGTTCTCCCACCGTCGTTGTTCTGTTCGCGTCTGCTCTCGTGACTGCTCCCTCATCTTTCTCTCTCTCTCTCTCTCTCTCTCTCTCTCTCGCGTGAAGTAAGAAGAGGTACGTTGTTGTTGATACAATGTTGTTGTCTTTTATGTTGTTGTTGATACATTTTGTGTCAAGGTATTGTCAATGGCTATTTTAGTGTAAATATATTGTGTGCATGCGTTTGGTTTACCATTTTCTATGATTGTCTTTTTTTGGTTTGCCATTTGTTATCTATTTCGATTCAAGAATGAAGAAGATGAAAGTTTATATTTAGTTTATATTCGATTCAAGAATGAAGAAGATGAAAGTTTATATGACTGTCTTTTGACTAATTTTGGTGTCACAAAATTAGATACAAAGAATGAAGAACTTAACTTATTTTGTCATTTTACGCTATGCGAAGTATTGTTTGCGTGGCGAACTTGCTCGCTCTCTCTCGCTTCCTTCACTTCAAGGATGGTTTGGTTCTGTCTTGCATTGCTTCTTATCGCTGTCCCTCGCTGTCCATCACTTTTCTCTCACGTTCTGTCGCTTCAAGCGAAGTCTATCATTTTGATTCTGCTTTGTTTTTCCTTGCTCGCTTCCTATCGCTGTCCGTCGCATAGCGAACCTTCGCATAGCGAAGCATTTGGTCGTGATGCGAAAGTTGCAGGGCATGGCCTTTTCTTTGTTTCAACTGGTTTTTCTTGAGCCTAATACCTGTAAAACCATTCAAATCCCCAAGTACCAACCTTTTGGGTCTTTTCTTAGTCAATTCTCATAAAAATTGCAAAGGAACAATGTGATTCGTATAAGTTTTGACTAATGATATTTTTACTTTTGGATTGTTATCAAATTCTCCCCAACTTAGTTTCTTGTTTGTCCTCAATCAAGAGCATGAGATTTTTAACAAAGCAAGGACTTTCATCAATCAATTTATCGTAAACAAACATGCGAAAATCTCATAAGTTCCAACATCTTACAAAACAACAAAATTTCAGACAAGATGAAATTAAACTTGAAAACTAAAGATGGAAACATATAAAATTAACTTTGAAAGCAATAAATTTCCTATTCTTGGCGCGCTTTCCTTCATGATTTTAGCATCCTACTCCTCATCCATCTCCTCACTTCCATTATCTCCCACTTCCTCTTCTTCTCCTTCCTCCTCTTCTTCGTCTTCATTTTCATCCCCCTCATTTTCTGCAGTCTCAGTTGCTGCATCAACTGTACCTTCACCAGCAGCCCCTCCTAAATAGAATGGTCTGTCCCCAGGCCAAGATACATGAGTTTGATAAGCCTCGGGGGTAAGGATATGCTGCTCAGCGTCCTCGGGCCTGCCTATTTGCAATTGCATCTGATACATGGAGTTCTGAATACTAGTTGTAACGCCCGGTTATTTAATTAATTATTTAACTAAATATATCTATATATTTGGTGTTGATTTATGTTGATTATCAGAATTGTGTTGTGTTGAGTTGCTAAGTTGGTTTTAGCCGAATTAATTTGATTAAGTTGATTTAATTTGTAGAAACAATATGTTGTTATTATATTAAGATTATAAAAGATTCATGGGCTTATTTAAGTGGCTAGTAGTAAGAGTAGGGGTGTAGAATTTAGGCCCGATGGAAATTATTATAGTAATAATAATAATTATTATTATTATTATTCCCAATATTATTATGAATTGGGTGGAAGGGAGAAAAGTAAGGAAGACTACGTATTAGTCAAATTGTTAGGGTGAGAAAATAAAGGACTAATGGGTCAGCAGTGGGAGAGAAAAAGAAGGAACAATAAGTAAGTGTGAATTTAGTGAGAGGTTAACCAAAAACAGAGCAATTTTCACGTACAAACAAGTTGAGAAAGAAAAAGAGAAGTTGGAGAGAAGAGGCACAAGGGTTGATGGAGAACACGTAGAAACGGCAATAGCGAGAGTCCAATCGGAAAAAAATAGAGCGACCTTCAATCCAAGGTAAGGGTGGGGTTCTGACTCTATAATTGGGTTTATGATAAATAGTATGTGGGATTGGATCTGTGTAGAATTGCTTCTGTCCATGTTTGATTGTTATGCTTGATTTCGGAATTTGGTTGATGTTATTAAATTGGTCGTATAAAATTTGATTGTGTTGTTCGTATATAATTCCTACGTTGCTGTTACACCGTGATGGTTGGGGCTTGATCTGGAACTGAGTCGAAGGAAGAATTAGTAGAATTAAGAAAACTAGAAAGAAACAAGCATGTGACGAACGAAGTCTGGTGCGTACGCATAATTGGTATGCATGACGACCGTAATAAGGGCATGACGACCGTCACACCCACAAACAACATCACGACCGTCACACTCTCGTTACGAGCGTCACGCGGGCAAATTCTGGGTTGTGAGGAAGTTTGGAGATTCTGTTTCGTGGTCTTTTGGTCTGTGTAGCCTGGCGTGATTACTGATACACTTTAGTTTAGTACATAGCCATAATTGAAATGAGTAAATAATTAATAGTTGGGTTGCGATGAATTCGTAAGGAACATAATTAAGTTGAACATCAGTATAAGTAGCAGTAGTAATACAAACCAGTGGAGGCTATAAGGAACTGATAATAGTACTATGACTAATTAATAGGAGGATAATTAAGTAACCGTGTTGTAGAATTTAGTAGTATATTTTGGTAAGTTGTTGCTGACCCGAATTTAACAGGGGAATGATAAGAAGCTAGTAAGAAGTGGACATGGTAGAGTTTAGCAGAGCAGTCTTCTACCTATAATTAAATAGCAGTATAATTAAAGTAGCAGTAGAGATGAAGCAATGGAATGAACAAAATAATTAGCAGTGTGCATTAATTTGGCAGAGTAAAAAAATATAGAGCTGAGACAAGTACCAAATTTGCAGAGTATATATGGGTAAGTAACAGAGGTGATTATAATAAGTGGCATACTGAATATATATGTAACAGAGTCATAATAATGGTAGCTCATTAAAGAAGGATAGTAGGATTAATTTAGTAGCAGGTTAGTTACGTGGCAGAGCTAGTATTATATGGCATAACCGATATTAATAGTGTAGTATTAATTTATCAGAGGCATAATAAGTACTTTAGTAGAGTAGAAAATATTAGTATTTGTAACTGGTAGTTAACTAACCGATCTTAGTAGAATTGTCCAGAATAATTACGGATCGTTGTTGTATATTTTGTTGATGTTGAATTATTGTTGTTAACATGTCGTTGTTGATAAGTTGTTGTAGATGTGTTATATTGTTGTTAAGTTGCTGGCGAATTGTTGTTGTTGCGTTGTTATTGTTGAATTGCTGTTGAAATGCAGTCGTTATGTCGTTGATGAAATGATTGATTTTAGTACCTTTTAGTGGGTGCATTATAATTTCTAGTTGCTGTGATCCTGGTTGTTGAGAAGTATAAAGCTGTGGAATATGTTGAATTGCCTCTAATTATTGGCAAGGATTAAGTTGTAGGCCTATGGGCAACTGATTTGCTGTTGTGCTGGTAGATATAATTATCAGTGTTGTTATTATGATGTTCATGTTGGGTCACATGGCATAACATATTAAGCTGGCCTGGATTGGCAAAACATTAAGCTGGCCTAGATTGGCAAAATATTAAGCGGAAGGCTTATGCCTTGTTGACGTGAATATTAATTGGAAAATTTTTAAGCTGGGAGTTATGCTCTAATGGTCTCACATGCATGTGCATTTTGAGTCGCATTTCATGTTGCATTTTGAGTTGTTATGATGATATATTCATTGTTAGTATGTTGTTGACCTGTTGTGACAGGTACTGTCTGAAAGCTATAAAAATGTTGTTATAACCTGTTGAGGGTTTTGTTGTTATGTTTGTGGTTTGAAAGTTGTTATATTAAGTTGGTTAAATTGTTGTGATATTAAGTTGATGACTGGATGTGATAATTGTTGTTATAAGCTGTAAAGTGGTAATTTTATATGATCTAATTCTAATATATTATTTATCATACATCTTATTATATGGTTAGATATCTCACCCCTTTTGCTGATATTTCCCCTACCATGGGAAATGGGCAGGTACTCAAGAATAGCAGAGGCAGTTCAGAATAGTTTTTGGAGTCCTTATGTTGCTTTATTGCAAGTCAAGAGGGTCTTGCTCTGATACGTAACACTCGGGGGGATGAACAATCGTTGTTTTATAGTTGTTATATTTCAGTTGTTGAATTATAAGTTGACGTCATGGAATACTTGTTGTGTTGAAGTTGTTTTTAGTTGAACAAAAGACGTTATGACAATTAAGTTGAAAATTGTGATTCCACTACGTAGTTAATAAAAGTGGTTTTGTCTTTCAAAGACTAATTATATTGTTATCGGTTCATCCGAGTTGAAGTGTTATGTATCTGTTTTACATGAGATTAAATGAAGTTGATTCTAAGAAGTAAGTGTAGCATCTCATTTGTTTGTTGAAATTTTGTAACTCTGATTTTTAATAATATTCGCTGGGTAGAAATGGGGTGTTACATTAGTGGTATCAGAGCATGTTGGTCTGTCCGGCCAAGTTGTCTAATGTTGTTTGTCCCTTAGTACGCGACAAGTGTGTGGAACACTGTCGGTGCTTTCTTGCTTTTCTAATCGATTGTATGCAGGAGTAGGTTTGAAATAAGTGGGGGAGAAGCTTGCTTCCCGAAAGTGTTAATGGTATGTGAAGTTGAATCAAGGCGATATTAATTGCAAGAGTGCAAATGTTATTGGAACTGTGTTGCCAACCGACGAGAGTATGGACTCATGATTCTTATCGGTCAAGTTTGAGATGCCTTTGAGGGAGGACGAGTCGATAATTGCGATTGGCCTCTGAAGTGTAGATCAGAGTTTGGGGACAGTTAAGAGATGATTGAGGTTAAGGATCCACTTCAAAGAAAATGATAATTCGATGGATCAACTGGTAGACTAGTATGTTTTGAGTATAATTGGATTGAAGTCGGATGATTTTCAGAGTTGGGTGAAAAGCAAGGATAGTTGGAAGAGTTTAGAAGCAAGAGAAAGAGGTAGAACTCATGTTCACCAATTTCGGATTTTATTTTCGTATTTATGGAACAACCTTCAGTATAAGAGGCATAACTTTCTACTCGTAACTCCGATGAAAGCGATTATGGACTTTTCGAAAAGTTTACGAAATTCCCTATAGTTTGCATATAAATTTTGTCTTCGGCATGTTTTTGAGGAGAGAGAAAGACGCGTTTGAATAGTTGGGTCTGATGCTGATTTTGTTTGGTGGAAGTTTGTATACGGGATTTCTTGACCAGTCCCATTGCAAGGACAATAACTTTTTACTCGTAATTCAGATTTGAGCGATTCTTGAAGTTCTGGAATCTACACGAAATTCTCTTCATTTTGGAATATAATTTTGTGTCTGGGAGGTCTGTATTGAAGAAGATAATTGTGTTTGAAGTTGGACAAATCTTGCTGGAAATAGTAAGATGAAGTCAAGTATGAAATGTTTAGTAATAAGAAGAAGAATATCGGAGAAGCACATGGAAGTGCGGCGTATGATAGTTGAGAATGATTAAAGTATAGAAATCTTTGAGGAATGTTAAATAGTAAAGTGGATTGGGTGTTGTTGGTGAGATGTGTCGACATGAGTCGGAAATTTTTGGAAGTTCTATCACCAACCAGATGATGAGATGGTATTGTTGAGATTGTGATTGGAATGATGATCAAGTGTGAAACTATACGGATCATCGAAGTTGTGAGATTAAAAAGAAAGACGAATGACTGGTTAGGATTGTCAAAAGTTGTGAACTTGGATAAATGTTTCGATTGAAGTGAGCCGATTTGGATTGTACTTGATGTATCAGAAGGATATTCGATAATTAGGTTGTGCAACCAGTGTGTATAAGAATATATGTGTTGGATTTTGTGCGTTCTTGGAAATAAGGAAATTAAGAAAACCGTTTGTGAGCCTTAGAGAAATGGTATAGCAGTATGCTTAGATAACGTTGATCACGAGGAGAAAGACGTTATTTTAGTTGGATAATGATGATTTATGCCACCATTATGGTTACCGGCTGTCTATTGACAAATTGAGGAACTGATCACCCTTAATCTCTTGTTGATAGTTGACGGAATCATGTTGGATGGAGTAGACGTGTCTTGCTAACTAGAATAGTATGCACAGTGAATTTCTTGGGGTTGAGCCAAGTGCTTATGAATTGTTTGAGTTGTCGATGCGGATTCCTATATAGGGAAATGAGGCGGACTTGAGGATGTTAGTATGAGGTTGCAAGTTGATCAGTGAGTAGTTTGGAAACTCACAGTTATGTTCTGGATAACATGGGTTTTGGTTTGTGGTGGATTGAGAATTCGACTGACATGAGACTTGAAGAATTGTAGAGATAAACCAAGTAGGAAGTAAATGGTAATGTAAGACTATGATTTGACCAAGGATGTCGGATCGAGAAGGGTAGTGGCTGGTATGCCTTAAAGTGTATAGATGGAAATATGAATGGTATTTTCCATACTTGTTTGGATAAGCTAGAACTGGTGTTCGTTATGGATATCCCGATGTTTTATAAAATCAGAAGGAGAGCGCGTAGAGTATTTGAGAGTTGAGTTGCAAGTATTGAGAGAAGTGAAGCTATATGTTGAGTTAGCAAGGTGTGAATTATGATTTGTAAGATGAGGTTGCCTTGTTGTGTTAATTCAGATGAAGTTGTATGAAGAATTGTGCTAGTATGAGTAGGACTTGATGAATTAGTTTGTTTGATTGGTTTGGTTAATATGCCATGTTAAGTGTAGGTTTTAAGGCTAAATCTATGGCTATTGAGTGTTAAGCACTGTTGGTAAGATGATTTTTTTCTTGTTGAGATTTATTGGACATTGTACCCTTATGTTGTTGTAATGCTGTAGGTGTTTAAGACGAGTTGAGACAATGTGTTAATACAACATGGTAAAATTATAGCTTGTGTTTTATGATGATTGGGGATTCATGAAAGTATCTATCCTATTCCTATTCAAGATTTGGAATTGGCCGCAGTTGTAGTTGTGTGGGATATTCAGAGGTATTTATGGATCTAAGTTTGAAGTAGTCACTAATCAAAGTCTAGAATACCTGTTGGTCGGAATTTTTGGAGAATTAAGTCGAAAGTCTTTTCTTATGACTGCTTTGATAGTCGAAAGTTGATGTGAACTTGGTAGATTTGATGGTTGCTAGTACTCAGAGTACGCAGTGAAAGCATAGTGTGGGGCAGTTTGTTCTTATGTGAGTAACAACGATGTTGGTGGTTTGATTACGTTGATGTTGTGTTGTGACTTTTGTGCTCTTATCCTTGTTGTTGCCTCGTTACCTAGGGCGATGGTTCGAGTGCGAGTAGCTAATTCCTATGATGGGGGATTAGGGGAGTGTTTCCTATGGTAATGGTAACGATTGTGTCGTGTTCTGGTCCGTAGTGAACTTGTGTGTTCTTAACTTGGTTATTCTTTGTGTCTGGAGTTAGTCGTTGGGTGCGTTGTGTGAGCATTGTTTCGTGTTGTTGTTGTCGTTGATGTGATGTATCGTTGTTTGGTGTTAGAAGTGAGGTTGCCTTTTAGGGCAGGGAAGTTGATTTGTTAGCTGAGATAACGTACCTGGAGTGTGGTGCATCGAGTAAATTTTCGAGAACGAAAATATCCTAAGTGGGGGAGGGTTATAACGCCCGGTTATTTAATTAATTATTTAATTAAATATATCTGTATATTTGGTGTTGATTTGTGTTGATTATCGGAATTGTGTTGTGTTGAGTTGCTAAGTTGGTTTTAGCCGAATTAATTTGATTAAGTTGATTTAATTTGTAGAAACAATATGGTGTTATTATATTAAGATTATAAAAGATTCACGGGCTTATTTAAGTGGCTAGTAGTAAGAGTAGGGGTGTAGAATTTAGGCCCGATGGAAATTATTATAGTAATTATTATTATTATTATTCCCAATATTATTATGAATTTGGTGGAAGGGAGAAAAGTAAGGAAGACTACGTATTAGTCAAATTGTTAGGGTGAGAAAATAAAGGACTAATGGGTCAGCAGTGGGAGAGAAAAAGAAGGAACAATAAGTAAGTGTGAATTTAGTGAGAGGTTAACCAAAAACAGAGCAATTTTCACGTAGAAACAAGTTGAGAAAGAAAAGGAGAAGTTGGAGAGAAGAGGCACAAGGGTTGATGGAGAACACGTAGAAACGGCAAGAGCGAGAATCTAATCGGAAAAAAATAGAGCGACCTTCAATCCAAGGTAAGGGTGGGGTTCTGACTCTATAATTGGGTTTATGATAAATAGTATGTGGGATTGGATCTGTGTAGAATTGCTTCTGTCCATGTTTGATTGTTATGCTTGATTTCGGAATTTTGTTGATGTTATTAAATTGGTCGTATAAAATTTGTTTGTGCTGTTCGTATATAATTCCTACGTTGCTGTTACACCGTGATGGTTGGGGCTTGATCTGGAACTGAGTCGAAGGAAGAATTAGTAGAATTAAGAAAACTGGAAAGAAATAAGCATGTGACGAACGAAGTCTGGTGCGTACGCAGAATTGGTATGCATGACGACCGTAATAAGGGCATGACGACCGTCACACCCACAAACAACATAACGACCGTCACACTCTCGTGACGAGCGTCACGCGGGCAAATTCTGGGCTGTGAGGAAGTTTGGAGATTCTGTTTCGTGGTCTTTTGGTCTGTGTAGCCTGGCATGATTACTGATATACTTTAGTTTAGTACATAGCCATAATTGAAATGAGTAAATAATTAATAGTTGGGTTGCGATGAATTCGTAAGGAACATAATTAAGTTGAACATCAGTATAAGTAGCAGAAGTAATACAAACCAGTGGAGGCTATAAGGAACTGATAATAGTACTATGACTAATTAATAGGAGGATAATTAAGTAACCGTGTTGTAGAATTTAGTAGTATATTTTGGTAAGTTGTTGCTGACCCGAATTTAACAGGGGAATGATAAGAAGCTAGTAAGAAGTGGACATGGTAGAGTTTAGCAGAGCAGTCTTCTACCTATAATTAAATAGCAGTATAATTAAAGTAGCAGTAGAGATGAAGCAATGGAATGAACAAAATAATTAGCAGTGTGCATTAATTTGGCAGAGTAAAAAAATATAGAGCTGAGACAAGTACCAAATTTGCAGAGTATGTATGGGTAAGTAACAGAGGTGATTATAATAAGTGGCATACTGAATATATATGTAACAGAGTCATAATAATGATAGTTCATTAAAGAAGGATAGTAGGATTAATTTAGTAACAGGTTAGTTACGTGGCAGAGCTAGTATTATATGGCATAACCGATATTAATAGTGTAGTATTAATTTATCAGAGGCATAATAAGTACTTTAGTATAGTAGAAAATATTAGTATTTGTAACTGGTAGTTAACTAACCGATCTTAGTAGAATTGTCCGAAACAATTACGGATCGTTGTTGTATATTTTGTTGATGTTGAATTATTGTTGTTAACATGTCGTTGTTGATAAGTTGTTGTAGATGTGTTGTATTGTTGTTAAGTTGCTGGCGAATTGTTGTTGTTGCGTTGTTATTGTTGAGTTGCTGTTGAAATGCAGTCGTTATGTCGTTGATGAAATGATTGATTTTAGTACCTTTTAGTGGGTGCATTATAAATTCTAGTTGTTGTGATCCTGGTTGTTGAGAAGTATAAAGCTGTGGAATATGTTGAATTGCCTCTAATTATTGGCAAGGATTAAGTTGTAGGCCTATGGGCAATGCTGATTTGCTATTGTGCTGGTAGATATAATTATCAGTGTTGTTATTATGATGTTCATGTTGGGTCACATGTCATAACATATTAAGCTGGCCTGGATTGGCAAAACATTAAGCTGGCCTGGATTGGCAAAATATTAAGCGGAAGGCTTATGCCTTGTTGACGTCAATATTAATTGGCAAATTTTTAAGCTGGGAGTTCTGCTCCAATGGTACCACATGCATGTGCATTTGGAGTCGCATTTCATGTTGCATTTTGAGTTGTTGTGATGATATATTCGTTGTTAGTATGTTGTTGACCTATTGTGACAGGTACTGTCTGAAAGCTATAAAAATGTTGTTATAACCTGTTGAGGGTTTTGTTGTTATGTTTGTGGTTTGAAAGTTGTTATATTAAGTTGGTTAAATTGCTGTGATATTAAGTTGATGACTGGATGTGATAATTGCTGTTATAAGCTGTAAAGTGGTAATTTTATATGATCTAAATTCTAATATATTATTTATCATACATCTTATTATATGGTTAGATATCTCACCCCTTCTGCTGATATTTCCCCTACCATGGGAAATGGGCAGGTACTCAAGAATAGCAGAGGTAGTTCGGAATAGTTTTTGGAGTCCTTATGTTGCTTTATTGCAAGTCAAGAGGGTCTTGCTCTGATACGTAACACTCGGGGGGGGGGGGGGGGGGGGGGAGGGGGGGGGATGAACGATCGTTGTTTTATAGTTGTTATATTTCAGTTGTTGAATTATAAGTTGACGTCATGGAATACTTGTTGTGTTGAAGTTGTTTTTAGTTGAACAAAAGACGTTTTGACAATTAAGTTGAAAATTGTGATTCTACTACGTAGTTAATAAAAGTGGTTTTGTCTTTCAAAGACTAATTATATTGTTATCGGTTCATCCGAGTTGAAGTGTTATGTATCTGTTTTACATGAGATTAAATGAAGTTGATTCTAAGAAGTAAGTGTAGCATCTCATTTGTTTGTCGAAATTTTGTAACTCTGATTTTTAATAATATTCGCTGGGTAGAAATGGGGTGTTACACTAGTCATGGCACGGTTGGTGGCCTCATTTTGGTCCCATGTATAGGAGAATAAAGCGCAGAACCATGGATCCCACTCATCGAAATTCAAGTTGTCAAAACTAGGTTGGTCGGGAGTTGCCCTTGTGTTTGGTTCCTCCTTGCAAAAATGAGTAATATATGCATCATTCACAGTCCCCTTGAGAGTTTGGTGCACTTGGTTAGGGATTACCATGCAGGAAGCCCGTAGTAATCCCATGATTAGCCCCGGAAAAACCAATGGACACGATGCTTTGGTTCCCAATCCTGGTTTTGTCCCACTTTCCGCCACAATTTTCATTTCATTTGAAATGATGCGTGCCACACATACACTTTTACATTTCAAGATGAAATAAAGTAACTGAGCGGTATCCATGGTGAATGTTGGGGTGTGACTCCGAGGATGGATGTTGTGTAGAATAAGCATTAATATCACCTGAGCATGTTGCCTGAGGTCCTTACGGAGAAAGTGTGTTGCCACCCCTGCTGCATTCTTCTGCACTCTCTTTCCTTGACATAAAAGGTACTTGGTGAGTTGTTTGACACCTGGTGCTGCATTCAAATTAAACTTATAATCACAAGCGTGGCCTTCTGAAATAACCAGAGGATTTCCAAGATATTCGTTGATGGCTTTGCGGCTGAAATCAATAGTGCGACCTTGGACCATGATTTTGTAAGTAAAGGTTCTGTCACTTGAAGGAAGAGCGTTGGCGTAGAACTCTCTGACCATAGCATAATTGAGATGCTTGGGAGGGGTGACCAACTTTTCCCATTTCCGAATTGTTATCACTTCCATGATCTCGTGGTAATCACCTTCCTCATCTATTTCAAACCTACGCTCAGGCCAGATACTTCTTGACTCAAGTTCTCTGAACCGTTCTTCTTGTTCAGGGCCGACAAAACGCGATTGATCAAAGGGTCTGCTTCTTGAAGTTTCTCCTCCCACCTTTTTCTTCTTTTGTTGGACTTGCTTTTTTGGTGCCATGTCTACAAAACAGAAAATTTTTTACAGCACAAGGATAACTTTGGTTAGCACAATATATTTATGAATTTTTTTGGCTGAGATTTACTGTGAACAAGGATTCGGTGGCTGCAATTTGATTTGCTTTTCTAAGTTCTTAGCCAAATCTTGACAGCTTGTACTACCAAACTACCCAGCAATGATAATCACAGTAAGTTTCTCATATACCACAACAAGAGTTTAAAATATCCTTCAAGCTCCACAGTAAAACTAAAAACCCTAATTTTTTAAAAGCCTAAGGATTTAGCAAGAATGATTTAGGCCAAGGAGATTCATGGTGTTTTCTTTTTTCATTTTTTTCCAAAGGTTTTGTTCAAGTTTTGAAGATTTAACAAGTAAAGAGATGCAGCCCTTTAAAATCTAGATTTACAGAAAAAAAATAGTGAAAATGAACATACCTTGAAGCTCTTGAGAGAAGTGAAAAATGCAAACTTTTTTTCTTGAGATTTGATAATTGTGTGAATTGATTTGTGTGTGAAAAGTGAAGAGATAAAGTGAGAAAAGTAAAGAAATAGAGAAGTAAAGGCGCAGTAGATGAGCAGACACGGTCTTCTAAGGTATGCAGAGAGTGGGTGTGTGCAGTAACTGCCATAAATGCCGGTTTGACCAACCTAATTTCGCGTTGCAAAATATTCGTCGCGTCGCGAACTTTCGCATAACGAAATAAGTTTTGCGATGCGAAAGTTGCAGGGCATGGCCTTTTCTTTGTTTCAACTGGTTTTTCTTGAGCCTAAAACCTGCAAAACCATTCAAATCCCCAAGTACCAACCTTTTGGGTCTTTTGTTAGTCAATTCTCATAAAAAATGCAAAGGAACAATGCGATTCGTATAAGTTTTGACTAATGATATTTGTACTTTTGGATTGTTATCAGCTTGCAATGATTGAGAACTAACTTAATGAATTTGCTATATATAGGGGTTACTTGTGATCAAAGTGTGAAAGTCGGATCGTTTCCCTACAGGTAAATATTTTTTATTTTGTTTTTGTTTAGCTTAATTAGTATAACTATGGATAAGAAATGGATGTCTTCAAGTCGATTGTCGAAAGAGTACGAGAATGGGGTATCGGAACTCGTTAAGTTTGTTGTTGCACACGCCGATGACCCCAGTCAAATGATATATCCTTGCTTGGGTTGCTGTTTTGGGAGTCGGGTTGACGCGGTTCAATTGGCATCGCATTTAAAGAGGCGTGGAATTGATAGAAGTTATACATGTTGGAATTTGCATGGTGTGAAAATTAATAGGAATGTTGAACCGGGGGATACTACGACCTATTCTTCAATTGACAATGGCACAGATTACATACTATTATGATCGAGTCGAAGAGATTGCAGAAGCTCTTGAAGAAGATCTTAAGGATTGTCCCAAAATGTTTGATAGGTTGGTTAGCGATGTAGAGAAACCGTTGTATAATGGTTGCACTAAATTCACAAGATTGTCTGCGGTATTAAAGTTGTACAACTTAAAGGCGGGCAATGGATGGTCGGATAAAAGTTTCACAGAGTTATTGGCCCTTATGAAAGACATGCTTCCAGAGGATAATGTTCTTCCTAATCAAACATATGAGGCCAAAAAGATGTTGTGCTCTATTGGCATGAGCTATGATAAGATACATGCATGTCCAAACGATTGTGTTTTATTTCGAAATGAGTATGCATCGTTAAATGAGTGTCATAAATGCGGTGTCTCTCGATATAAGAAAAAGTTGTCTCCAGCAAAAGTCTTATGGTATTTTCCTATAATTCCGAGATTTAGACGCATGTTTCGTAGTGAGACCTATTCAAGACACTTGACTTGGCATGCAGATGAAAGAATTATTGATGGAAAGTTTCGACATCCGGCAGATTCACCACAGTGGATGAAAATTGATGATGATTATCCTGAATTTGGAAAAGAAGCAAAAAACCTTCGCTTGGCATTATCTACTGATGGAATGAACCCACACGGTCTTCAAAGTATCTCACATAGCACTTGGCCTGTGATCATTATGATTTATAACCTACCTCCATGGCTATGTATGAAGCGTAAGTACATGATGTTATCTATGTTAATTTCTGGGCCTAGACAACCAGGGAATGACATAGACGTATACTTGGCACCCTTAATCGAAGATTTAAAGTTTTTGTGGGAGAACGGTTTGGAGGTTTATGATGGGAATAGGAGAGAAAGTTTCAACTTGAGGGCGATGTTGTTTGGCACAATTAATGATTTTCCAGCATACGGAAATCTATCAGGGTACAACATAAAAGGTCAATGTGCGTGTCTTATTTGTGAAGATAAAACATATTCGACGCGATTGGAGTTTGGTCAGAAGAATGTCTTTCTCGGTCATCGTAGATTCTTAAATTCTAATCATCACTACCGTGGGTGGAGAAAAGAATTCAATGGAGAGCCAGAACAAGGTAGAGATCCACCTATATTGACAGGTGATCAAATTTTTGAAAAGGTGAAAGATTTGAGTACTCAGTTTGGCAAGCCTTTTGCACATACCCTTGTCAAGAGAGGGTGGAAGAAGAGGTCAATTTTTTTTGAATTGCCATATTGGAAGTCGTTGTATGTAAGACATTTTCTTGATGTTATGCATTTTGAAAAAAACATATTTGACAGTGTTATTGGTACGTTACTCATTATACAAGGAAAGTCTAAGGATGGCCTTAAAGCAAGAAAGGACTTGATAGCGATGGGGATAAGAACTGAATTAGGACCCTTGAAGAAAGGAAAACGAACATATCTACCACCTGCTGCGTATACTCTATCTAGAAAGGAGAAAAAAGTATTGTGTAAGTTTCTAAGTGAAGTTAAAGTTCCAGAAGGATACTCTTCAGATATTAGAAGACTTGTGTCTATGAAAGACCTCAAGTTAAAGAGTTTAAAGACGCATGATTGCCATGTTATAATGGAACATTTTCTACCAATAGGTATACGTTCTATTCTTCCAGAAAAAGTTAGAAGCGCAATAACTAAATTGTGTTTTTTCTTCAAGTCAATTTGCAGTAAGGTGATCGATCCTGTGATCTTACCAACATTGCAAAAAGAAATAGTTATTACTTTGTGTGATCTTGAAATGTATTTTCCTCCCTCGTTTTTTGACATAATAGTTCATCTAGTTGTTCATCTGGTGAAAGAGACACAATTGTGTGGACCGGCTTATATGAGATGGATGTACCCTGCTGAACGTTATATGAAAATATTAAAAGGGTATATGAAAAACCGAATTCGACCAGAGGGTTGTATTACCGAATGATACATTGTTGAAGAAGCGATTGAGTTTTGTAATGAATATCTGTCCAATGTACAATCAATTGGACTCCCCAAATCTCATATTGCCGAAAAAAAAGAAGGAAAAAAGTTAATTTGAAATGAAGTTGTGACAGTATCAAGGGTCGAACGGGATCAAGTGCATTTGTATGTTCTGCACAATGAGAATGAGGTTGAGCCGTATGTTGAAATGCACAAGGATGTTCTCCGAGGTTTAAATCCGAATAGAAATGAGAATTGGATAGTACGAGAGCACAATCAAAGTTTCATACATTGGTTTAAGGATCATATTTATTCAATGTATTGTTCAGATCCCGCTTCAATAACAGAAAGGTTGAGATGTTTAGCATATGGTCCAAGTTTGGTTGTGTTTTCTTATAGTGCATACGCAATTAATGGATACACATTTTATACCAAAGAACAAGTTGATAAAAGTACTATGCAAAATAGTGGTGTCACCGTGGTAGCTGAAGCAATGCACATTTCAAGTGTGAAAGACTTAAACCCCAAATTTGCAAATCTGTCATATTTTGGGGTTATCGAGCGCATTTGGGTGTTTGATTATGAGAAGTTTCAGATTCCTATATTTCGTTGCAAGTGGGTTAAAAATAATAATGGCATACAAATGGATAAGTCAGGATTTTTGCAAGTGGATCTTAATAGGGTGGGGTACAGAGATGAGCCTTTTATTCTAGCCTCTCAAGCTAAACAAGTGTTCTATGTCACTGATCCGACAAGTACAAAATGGTCTATAGTGCTTTTATCTAACAAAGTAATTGCTGAAAACATTGGAGATCAGGGTGATATTGATGTTGATATTGAATCATTTACTAGAAATGATCAAGAAGAAAATATTATAGTGAATGAATCATATACTATAAATGATCATAATGAGGGTATTTGGATCAATCCAACCGTCAGTGTTGTTAAGAGACGGGTAGAACATATTCCAACCAAGAAAAGAAAGAGACGTTAGTGAAAAAGGTACTAGTTATAAAATTATAGCTTATATCATTCAATAATATTAAATAGTTGTCATGTTATATATATTCAATGGATTATGGATTATGGATTTTTATATTTGTCATTTAATTTTTGTTTTTTCTTTCTTACAGGTCAAATGGCTAGTAACCAGGAAGACTCACACGAGACACATGATACAAATGAAGCTCAGAATGTAGAAAGTGAAATTAAACGAGGAATAACTATTATGAAGTCAATCATCCGTGCAAGAGATAAAGGGATCAAATTTGATGTACATTGGAGTGATGAAAACCAACTAATTGAGCCAAACGGTTCAATGTTGACTAGTTACATAGGTTCCCTTGTCCATCAGCACATTCCAATCACCAGCGATAATTGGAGGAATCCATTGTTGCAAGCCGGGTAAAGATAAAATATGGACTGAGATACAGGTACTTACCAAATATGATTGATGTTATTAGATTTTTGTTGACGATTAAGTTTTTAATTTACTTATACTAACACACTCTATGTGTATGTTTTTTTGTAGAGGTCTTTTAATATTGATGAAAGCCGAAAAAAGTATTGTCTTCAATTGGCCGAAAAAAGACACAGAGGCTTTCGAACTATGTTATCAAACAAATATCTTAGGGATGCGGAATTTTTTTTTTGTTGAAGCAGAACTTTCACAGTTGTATGCGGACTTGATTACATCTGAAGAATGGAGCACTTTTGTAGCCAAACGAAAATCCAAAAAATTCAATGTAATGTTAATTTGTCATGTCTATTAATTGTATTATATACTTGTTGCATTAGTTTGTTATGATATGACTTAAACTTGTTTATCCAGGAATTGAGTGCCATTAATCGCAAAAGAGCATCAAACCCCGCGTATCCATACAGAAAAGGGCGTGTGGGATATGCACGCTTACAGCAAAAATTGGTATGTATATATAAATGCTATGATTTTATTAATTGTCTTATTGTGTTATAATTGATGATCTTATTATTTATCTTAATGTGTAGTTAGAAGAGACGAAAAGTGAAGAAACATCACTTCCGGACCATGTTTTGTGGAAGGAAGCTCGTGTGGGCAAGGATGAAGTTGTTAGGGAAGATGTTCAACATGTTTATGAAGAATGTGTAAGTATAACATTATGTCTTTTAGTTAATCGAAATTTTATTAAAATATAATTAGTTTTTAATCCCCACTAATAATTTTCGATATGTCAATGAATTTCAGGAGACTCTATCTAAATCTGTAACCACAGGTGAGGAGGATTGCAGGAGCATACTTAGTCGAGTACTAAATGTTCCTGAGTATTCTGGTCGGGTGAGGGGTAAAGGATTTGGTGTGACTCCATCTTCCTTGTATAAGCAACCAAAGAGAAAAAATCCTAGCAATCGCGAAGTGATGCAATCGTTGGATGAATTAAAAGTGCAAGTCCGTGAATTGCAAAAGGATAAAGAGAGAAATGAGGCGGAAAAACGCGGTTCGGAGTTAAAAGATACTAGTGACAAAGCTAGTATCAATTGTCAAAAGAAAATTCCCGAGGTAATTAGCACGTTTATTTTAATTGACATATATTTATTTTAATTAAATTAGCACGTTTATTTTAATTTACATATATACACATTAACAGTTACATATTTATTATTGCTTTAGGGCATTTCATCTTGTCAGCTATTTTTATCGTTACCGACTTATCGCATAGTTGGCAAGGGAAAAGTGCATAACACTTTGGGAGATTTACTTCACCATAAACCGCTCCCTGATGGATATTTGAGAGTATCAGTTGATATTGCATTAGAGCTTGATGCGTTGCTACCGATACCCGACGTTGTTTCAGAGACAACATTGTTGCGGGATGCAATAGGATGGTTTGTTGCATGGCCGTCAGACCTCATTTTCATAGATGATGAGGTATGTTGAAAACCATTATGAATCTTTTAGTATTCAAATGTCAATTCTGAACCATTATGAAAATCATTCTGAACCATTACGTACATTTTTTTATATGGTAATGTTAGACTCCTACAAAACCCGCATCTAAGGATAAAGGGATTTTGCCGCACAACGAGTCTGTTGCATCACAAAAATAGGTACATTGAAAGTGTTATTCTATGATCCGAATTCAAAAACTTCATGATTTTCTACTTTACCTAACTTATATGATTTTTAGGTTCCTGCTCAAGTTTCACAACAAGCCAGCAAGAAAAGAGCTCCTACAAAGACCGGGCAGGCAAAAAGAGCTCTTATACCTCGCTTTCGGATGTGTCTTGAAACACTTGTGGCAACATCAGATTTGATGGATGGTGCTATTTGTCAAATAGACATGGACGAAGGTGTTTTTGGTTTTCCTCATTCCGAAATAATTGCAAAAGAGGACATGGAACAGATTTTTTGGCATCTTGAATTAGGCATCGGTGTTATGCATTCATACATCTGGTACTCCAATCAATCTATTATTTAATTAGTTAAACAATTTATTTACACATTTCAATGAAAATAGTCTAATGTTTATTATGTTTTTATTTAAGGTGCTTGTATGAGAAATTGATGTGCGGGAATCAATTGTCAAACATATTCTATTTCTTGTCTTGCGCCCGTATCAATGCACCGACAATTGCTATTGATCCAAATTCAGTAAGAAATCACTTACTCGAGAGATTTATGGCCAGCAGTACAGAAAGTTTGTATCTTTTACTGTATAATGCTGGAAACGGGTAAGAATTTCATTCTAATTTCATTCTAACCTTTGTATATTTTGCATAGAAATTATCCATTTAAACTTTTGTTATATTTTACAGTGGACACTGATTGTTGGTTTCTATTAATCTTACAAGAGAAGTGGTGTATTATCTGAATTCATTAGATCATGATTGGACAACATATCAGAATATAAAAGATTTGGTTGATACGTAAGTGAGATTGTTCTAAATATTCGTGTGTATTTGTATATTTAATTATTTCTGTGAGATTGTTCTAAATTTACGTTTTTCTTTTATAGAACAATACTAGTATACTGAGCACAAAGAGAAGCTCAAGTATCACGGTCTAAAGCAAGCAACATTACATGGATCAAAGTGGAGGTATATTAATTTTCACAATGTTGCTTATAATAGTGATGCTACTTTATAACACAAGACAACTATATATTAATTCTTATTTGTTTTTCTATGTGTAGTGTCCTCGTCAGCGTAACAGAATAGACTGCGGTTATTTCGTTTTGAGGTTTATGAGAGAAATCCTTGATTTGGATCGATTAGAGATTCCCATCATGGTGTGGATTTATAACTTAGGATTTATTTTAATACTTATCAGATATTTCATATAATTTATTATTTAAAACTAAATCATGCATATTGTGTTTTGTTATGTAGTACTTTGATGAATACACGTGTGATCATTACACGAAAGATAAATTGGAACAAATCAAGGAGGAATTGTGTGAATACCTTATTGAGAAAAGAATCATATAAGGTATGGAAGTTGGTGTGTAGTTATGGAGTGTAATTGTATAGTTTTGGAAGTTGTTGTATATTAGGAGATCTTTAGAAATTAAAGGATTAGAATGGTTTAATTGTGTGAATGGTTTATATGAATGGTTTATGGATTAGAATAGTTTAATTATGTGAATGGTTTATGTTAATGGTTTATGTTTAATTATGTGAATGGTTTATGGATTTGAATGGTTTAATTATGGAAATGGTTAATGGAAATGGCCTAAAATGTGAATCATGGATTAGAATGGTTTATGTGATTTATAAAGATTAGAAATGGCCTAAAATGTGAATCATGGATTAGAATGGTTTATGTGATTTATAAAGATTAGAAATGGCCTAAAATGTGAAGGATTGGAAATAGCCTAAAATGTGAAGGAAAATAACAGCAGGTTTCTGCATAAAAAAGAAGGAAAATTTGATTTTTTAAAAAACTCATTAAAAAAAACGTGAAGAAAAGACAGCGCTTTTAAGAAAAAGCGTTGCCTATTGTGAAAATAAAAAAAATAAATTTAGACAGCGTTTTCAAAAGCGTTGTCTAAAGGGGGACAATAGAAAGCGCTTTTTCCTACGAAAGCGCTGCCTAAAGATTCCAATAGAAAGCATAAAAGGATAGAAAAAGCGCTGCTAAAGGGCCACTTTAGAAAGCGCTTTTTCAGTTAAAAGCGCTGCTAAAGGCCTACTTTAGAAAGCGCTTTTAAAGGTAAAGCGCTGCCTAAAGTAGGCCTTTAGCAGCGCTTTCTCATAAAATAAAATGATGTCTTTACCTACGGCAGCGCCACCTTAGGCAGCGCTTTTAAGCGCTGTTAAAGGCCAAAAAAAGCGATGTCTTTTCCTTTCTTTGGCGTAGTGCTCATTGAGATATTCCCAATGATTTGGCATTTGTCACATGCTTTGCCCAGTTCATGAGCATCTTTAAATAAAGAGGTCCAGAAATAACTTGATTATAATACTTTTACAGTAGTTCTGGTTCCTCTAAAATGTCCTCTATATGGTGCATCATGACAAGATGAGAAGATCTAAGGTGCCACTGGTTGATCTACACACCTCCTTAGGATTTGGCCATCACAACACTTGTAGAGAAATGGTTCTTCCCATGAATAGTTTTTAGACATGTGGAAAAACCTCTTTCTCTATCTAGTGTTGAATTCTGGTCGGACATACCTACTGACCAAGTAGTTTATCCCAAAAATAGATACTTCATGTTCAATAGGTTTCAATCCTTTTCAGGAGGTGTCCATTTGTTGATGACAAATTTCAGGATTTTCTAATCAAGGATTTAAGAAAGACAACCATGTAAACCTTCAAATAGTTTTAATTTGTACCATCAAGATTCAGTGAATAGTTAATATATCCTCCCTCCTTGATATTGTCCATCTTAAACAGAAAAAGGATAATCACATTAAAACACACCTAAAAGGTACATGGTGTCAACTCTGATGACAATTGAAATTTGGTTTAATGAAAAACAAGACGTCACATACAATGTTGAAACAATGTGTGAGACGAAATGACATGAATTAGTAGACAAAAAATTAAACAAATATTAAATAAAATAAACAAGGAATTGTTAATTCAGTTAGATGAAATTGTCACTTACGGCTAGAGAGCACTTGCCTAGTAAAAAGAAAATTCATTAATAATAAATAGTCAGTAAAACATGACAATCTTATTTTAACTCTTCTTGATCATAGTAACTTTTCTAATACTATCAGTGCATTTCAACGCAGACTCCCATTAAATTTGAGATTCCCTCACATCTTCTCAAACACTGTCTCAAATGTTAGTAAGTATAAAAAATATGAATGTGACAAAAACCATGAACACAAACAAAAACTCTATCTCACACTAAGTAGTGAAGAATAACCTAAAACAGAGTTTAAAATAAGTATAACACACAACAAGACACATAGTATAACCACTAAGAATGTGTGTATCTTTAATGTACACCCATTAGAGAAAATGGTCCCTTTATAGGGAGAAAGCAACAAAATGGTCCCTTTACAGGTAGAAGATCTCTTAGAGTGTGTTTGGATGAGAAATTTGAGAATATTTAGGGAATTTAAAATTCTAAGTAATTCAAATTATTCAATTGAAATTCATTTATTTTTAAATTCTTTTGTTTGGATGGAGTATTAAAATGATTCAATGTAAAAAATTTGGGGCCATTTTCATAATTTTTAAAGATTTTGGTCAAATTTAAAATATGAAAAATAGGGACTAATTTGTAAAATTTAAAAATTATCAGGGACTAATTTGCAATTTTTTGAAAATTTTGGGGGTGAATTTGAAAATTTCATAAAATATAAGGACCATCTTACAAAATTTGAAAAATTAATAATAAACAATTTAACATTCATATTATATAGAGTTAAGAAGCAATTTGAAATTCTTTACTTTTTGGTGTCATTTTAAATTCCTTAAATTTAACATGAGTAAAATACTCCATAAATTTATATCATTTTAACAATTCTCCATATTTTTTATTCAAACAATAGATTATGATCAAGTCATTTCAAATTCCCTCAAAAAATTGCTTTCCCTCATTAAAATCCTTCATCCAAACACACTCTGGAATTTGAGAATTTTTAGAGAATTTAAAATTCTAAGTAATTCAAATTATTCAATTGAAATTCATTCATTTTTAAATTCTTTTATTTGGACGGAGAATTAAAATGATTCAATGTAAAAAATTTGGGGCCATTTTCATAATTTTTAAAGCTTTTGGGTTAAATTTAAAATATGAAAAATAGGGATCAATTTGTAATTTTTGAAAATTTGAAGGGACCAATTTGTGAAATTTTAAAATTATTAGGGACTAATTTGCAATTTTTTGAACATTTTCGTGGTGAATTTGAAATTTTCATAAAATATGAGGACCATCTTGTAAAATTTGAAAAATTAATAATAAACAATTTAACATTCATATTATATAGAATTAAGAAGCAATTTGAAATTTTTTACTTTTTGGTGTCATTTTAAATTTCTTAAATTTAACATGAATAAAATATTCCATAAATTTACATCATTTTAACAATTCTCTATATTTTTAATCCAAACAATGAATTATGATCAAGTCATTTCAAATTCTCTCAAAAAAATTACTTTTCCTCGTTAAAATCCTTCATTCAAACACACTCTAACTAAAATATTAATATCAGATCCAACAAAATCACACGGACTCTTGAACAAAAGAGAAATATGATCCATATATGATTTTTCCTAAAAGATCAAACATAATTTAAAACATAAAATCTTTCCATAAATATTACACTAGAAGATAACATAGGTAAAATATGTCAACAACTTATGTGACAACTGACATCTTCCTTAACATTTTTCCGATGAAAATTAAACAAGTCATATGTAATAACAGAACTCCTCAAGAAAAATGAAGAAGCTCTAAGTTCTTTGAGGAAAATTTTGACTCAAATGGAATCATACTAATAGAAGGTCACGAAAATAATACAATGACATCTCTATAGAGAGAGAGAGCAATTAACCATTAAACTATATGCTAACGAGACACTATAAAATTATAACTATTTTCTATTAAATTTCATATTTTTAGAACAAAATGGAAACAAATAATTACTGAATTGATTAGAAGTTATTTATACGAGAACTAGCATAACAATATGTTATGAGAAGCCCAAGACCAATTAGAAACAAGAAAATATCAGCTCTATTAAAGGATTGTTATTTTTAAATTAGAGGTTTATTTAGCAATTCTGTTTGTAGTATTGGGTCAGATGTGTTTGGACCCATTAGTATTGTAGTCCTAGCTAGAAACCCTAGCTATTTATTGTAAGCACTTTGTCTTTTGGGAAGTTAAGAAATATTCTGAAAAGTTTGTTTAATTGTGTTTTCTTCCATTGCCATTTTTATCTTTGATTTTCCTTAGTGTGACCTAACATATGGTGCTTTCATTCTTGTTCTCATGCCCCCCCCCCCCCCCCCCCCCCCCCCCCCAAACCCAACAACCCCCAAACCCAACAACCCCACGTCAAAGGAGATTATTGAAGAAGCTGTTCAAACTTCTCATTTCCACCTTGACAATGCCATGGCAGAAGTTCAGCAGCAAATGGATGAACGATTTGACAAGATTAATGCAGATCTAGAGCAACATTTGAGTCAAATCCACACCATAATGGGTAATGACAAGCAGATTTTGGATTCTAGACATGATTCTATTATGTCAACCCTCCAAAAACTCCTAACCCATAAAGATCCACCCCATTCTGCTACTATTCATTCAGCAGCAAGCTCATCAGGTATCACTCAAAACTCATCTTCCATTCCAATGCTACCTACCCCAACTATGCACATTCCCTCCCCCTCAACCACCCCTTTACGAAACTCAGCAACATTGTCTTATTCACCCACACAACCCACTATAACCACCACCATTCGACCCACCCCTGTTCGACCTCCACCACAATTCGCACCATTTATCCCCACCCAACCGACCTTTACACAAACCCCAGCATATACCATACCGATTTTTCAGCAAAACCCTTACCCACTCTTTCCCAATATTCCTCCCTTGCCACCTTTCCGTACCCCTAAACTTGAACTTGCTATGTTTGATGGTCCCAATCCTTTAGATTGGCTATTTCAAGCAGAACAATTTTTTAGTTTCTATAATTTGCCACCAGAAAATAGATTATCATTAATTTCTTTTTATATGAAAGATGAAGCTTTGGGTTGGTTTAAATGGATGCATCAGAGTTTACTTTTGATTGATTGGGCTTCTTTCACAAAGGAATTGGAATTACGTTTTGGGCCTTCCTCTTATGAGAATCATCAGGCTGCTTTATTTAAATTGAAACAAGATGGTTCTGTTATGGAATATCAAGCTAAGTTTGAAAAACTTGGAAATCAAGTTGTGGGCTTACCACCGGATGCTATCCTAAATTGTTTCATTTCTGGGCTGTCAACAGAAATCCAAAATGAACTAGCCATTCATAAACCCAGCTCTATTTCACAAGCAATTGGGCTGGCAAAGCTTATTGAATCAAAAATTAAGGATGCTAAACCCAAATTCTCAAAACCATTTCCTAACACCTTCCAAAAAACCAGCTCACCAAGTTTGCAAGTTTCCAAACCCTCCACTGTTCCTAATCCTCAAGGAATACCAACCTCAAAACCTTCTACCATCCCTTCAACAGCTAAACTACCCATTCGTCGCCTATCCCAAACCCAGCTCCAAGAACGACGAGCACAAGGCCTTTGTTTTAACTGTGACGAGAAATTCACCCCTGGCCATAAATGTTCTCAAAATCGTTTTCTTATACTATTTGCTGAAAATGAAATTTTGGAAAGCCATACTGCAGCTGAAGACAGCCCTGACCTTGAGAAAGAGGACTCAGTCCATGAAGATACCTACTTTCAGCTCTCTACCCATGCTCTCACTGGTCAATTTTCAGCCCAAACTCTTAAGTTCAAAGGGCAGATTGGAGGATTATCAGTTATCGTACTCGTTGATACCGACAGCACCCACAATATCCTTCAACCACGAATTGCTCGTCACCTCAATCTTAAGACAACCCCTATACCCCAATTTTCAGTCATGGTGGGAAATGGATCGCATTTAAGTTGTGAAGGAATTTGCCAAAGAGTCCCAATTATCTTACAAAATCAATCTTTCCATTTACCATTCTACTTATTGCCAATTGAAGGGGCAGATGTTGTTTTAGGAATGGCTTGGCTTCGCACCTTGGGCCAGATTCAAGCAGATTTTTCAATTCCCTCAATTACTTTCACCCATCAACACAAAACTATTACCCTAACAGGCGATCCTACATCACACCCAATTCACACCACATTTCACCAACTTCGCCACCTGATACACACCGACTCTGTCTCATATTTTCATTTGATGACCTTCCAACCATTAGATCCGCCCAAAACAAACCCCACCAACAACCCAAAAACCACTTTTGAATCTGTACCTCATGATTTACACCCACAAATTCAAGCTTTACTACAACAATTTCCTGGTATTTTCCAAAACACTACCGGCCTCCCACCCAAACGCCCTCATGACCACCATATTGCCCTTGAACCAAACATAAGACCCATAAATGTAAAACCCTACAGATACCCTCACTCTAAAAAAGAAGCCATGACTTCAATTATCCAAGACATGCTACAACAAGGCATCATAATCCCAAGTCACAGCCCTTTCTCCTCACCCGTCCTACTAGTAAAAAAAAAAGGATGGAACTTGGTCTTTTTGTGTTGATTACCGTGCTCTAAACGCCGTTACTATCAAAGACCGTTTTCCCATCCCAACCATTGATGAATTATTGGATGAATTAGGTAATGCCAAATTTTTCACCAAGTTAGACTTACGCTCTGGTTATCATCAGATACGAGGGGCATCGGAAGATACACATAAAACAGCTTTTCGAACTTTCGATGGGCATTACGAATTCCTCGTTATGCCTTTCGGTCTCACTAACGCACCCTCCACGTTTCAGTCAGCTATGAACGACCTTTTGAGGCCTCACTTAAGAAAATTCGTTTTAGTGTTTTTTGATGACATATTGATTTATAGCCCTACATTCAGTGACCATGTTTCTCATTTGCAGGTTGTTTTTAAGTTATTAGATTCCAATTCTTTTTATGTGAAGTTATCTAAGTGTGTTTTTGCAGTGAATCAAGTCCATTACCTTGGTCATGTTATTTCAGTGGATGGTGTTGCACCCGATCCGGACAAGGTCAAGGCCATCTTGGACTGGCCTCAACCGCGTTCTCTCACAGCTCTCCGCGGTTTTTTGGGTCTTACAGGCTTTTATCGTCGTTTTGTGCGCAACTATGCTACTCTCGCCGCTCCCCTCACCGACTTACTGCATGGCACTAAATTACTATGGAGTACAGAGGCGGCCAAAGCCTTTACAACATTACAACAGACTATGGCCGACATGCCGGTCTTGGCTCTACCAGATTTTACAAAGAAATTCATCATTGAGACAGATGCTTCGGGCGTTGCTATTGGTGCAGTTTTATCCCAAGATGGCCATCCTATAGCTTTCTTCAGTAAGAAACTCTGTCCTCGTATGCAGTCTTCTTCAGTGTATGTACGGGAGATGTTCGCCATCACTGAATCTGTAAAGAAATGGCGCCAATATCTGTTAGGGAAGAAATTTGACATTCACACGGATCAAAAGAGCTTGAGAAATCTTCTTTTACAAAAGATTCAAACACCAGAACAGCAAAAATGGACTTCTAAACTTCAAGGTTTTAACTTCGAAATATTTTACAAACCTGGAAAGGCAAATCTGGTTGCTGACGCGTTGAGCAGAAAATTCCACACTGAAGATCCTTTGTTACTCGCCTTATCATCGCTTATCCCAGATCTCTTGCTGAAACTGAGGGAGTTTTACTCCAAACACACAGAGGGTAAAGCATTAGTTACACACCTCCTCACCAACAACAAAGACCAACTATACAAGTTTTCAAAAGGAATGTTGTACCACAATGATAGACTGTTTATACCTGACATTGAGGGACTCCGCCACAACATTCTTCTGGAATTTCACAGCACCCCATCAGGCGGTCATTCAGGTGTAAAGGCAACATTAGCCCGAATTTCCGCTTCCTTTTCATGGCCAAGACTAGCTTCTGAAGCTAAGCATCTGATAAAACACTGCTCTGTCTGCCAGCACAATAAGTACCTAACCCAAAAACAAAAAGGATTATTACAACCTTTACCAGTCCCAAATAAAGTTTGGGAAGATCTCACGATGGACTTCATAACGAACTTACCCAATTCTTTTGGTCATACCACAATCTGGGTGGTCTGTGATCACTTAACAAAGTACGCCCATTTCATTGCCATGCCAACCAAGTTCTCAGCCAAAGACCTTGCCTCGAGATTTGCTGTCGAAATATCACGCCTTCATGGGATTCCCAAGTCCATCGTCTCCGATCGCGACCCTCTCTTCCTCAGCAGGTTCTGGAAATAATTTTTCAAGGTTCAAGGTACAACTTTAAAGTACAGTACGTCTTACCATCCAGAAACAGATGGACAGACAGAAGTGATAAATAGATCCATTGGTACTTACCTGCGCTGTTTTGCTAGCGACCAACCACGCACATGGTATAAGTTCCTTCACCTCACAGAACTTTGGTATAACACTTGCTTCCACAATGCCATTCAAATGACACCCTTTAAAGCTCTGTATGGTCGAGACCCTCCCAACATTTCTGAATACTTGGCAGATGCGGGTTCCGAAGACACTTTAGAGAGTACCTTGCAACAACATCACGATGTGTTAACAAAGTTGAAGGAAAACTTAAAAAAGAGTCGTATCGAAATGGAAAAACAAGCGAACAAGAAAAGAGTGGCCTTTACCTTCCAAGAGGGCGAGCTTGTTTTGTTGAAACTCCAATCCTACAGACAACAGACTTTTGCCAAAAGAACATCTCAGAAACTTGCAAAGAGGTTCTACGGACCCTTCACCATTATCAAACGCGTTGGAGAAGTGTCTTACTTGCTGGATCTACCCTCTTCCTCAAGAATCCATCCGGTTGTGCATGCATCCCTTTTGCGACCGTTCTTTGTTGAACCCCAACCCCAAAAGTTTCAACCCCTGCCGCCAAACTACTCCACCATCTTTTCACAACAACCACGAAGTGTTTCTGGAAACCGCAACTTGCATGAAGACGATCTTCGCGAAACCACTTTAGAAGATGTGGAGTTTCTGAACGAAGACGAAAACACAGATGAGTTTAAGAACTTCAGGACAAAAAGGGTTGGTTCTGTTTGGAAAGAAAAGGGAAACGAAGTGTTTAAGGGTGGTGAAAGTATCAGGTTTGCGGAGGAAGTGTTAAAGAGAAATGAAGTACAAAACACTTCCTTTGTTTCAAACAAAGACTCAAACTTTGTTCCAAGCTCTCCCACTCCTTTATTTAATAACCCTCCCCAACGATCCAATAAATATCCTCCTCACCCACGTGAAGTTTCTGACCAAATCCCATTACCCAAGCCACACCCACGTGTTCCCTTCCTTCATTCAAGCAAAAACACTTTAACCCACCCCTCTTCTGCAGCTTCACGTGACAAGTGGGCCCAAAACCAGCTGGATGATTCCCTTCACACGGCTCAAAAACTGAAAAGCATACCTACCCCCAATATCCCCACTTCCCCACGCAACACACTCTCCAATAACCTTATCACTTCCCCTTCCCCATCGGATTCCCCCTTATCTCCACCCTTCATCAAGATTCCCTCTTCCCCAATCAATGCCACGTATACACATCCTATATCTCATTTGCCAGCAATTTCCCACCAGCCCAAGATCCCTAACTCCTCCTATTCACTTGTTACGGACCAAACTTCCTTTCCTTTGGGCCATCCGTCCAATTCCACTTCTCAACCCATTATCTCTTCATCTATGAACCTTGAGGACAAGGTTCTTTTTGGGCCCGGGAGTAATGTTATGAGAAGCCCAAGACCAATTAGAAACAAGAAAATATCAGCTCTATTAAAGGATTGTTATTTTTAAATTAGAGGTTTATTTAGCAATTCTGTTTTTAGTATTGGGTCAGATGTGTTTGGGCCCATTAGTATTGTAGTCCTAGCTAGAAACCCTAGCTATTTATTGTAAGCACTTTGTCTTTTGGGAAGTTAAGAAATATTCTGAAAAGTTTGTTTAATTGTGTTTTCTTCCATTGCCAATTTTTTTTATAATCAAACTCCATATATTATATAAACCATCAATGTGAAAATGCTAAAAGAAATGAAAAATAAACTTACTAGTAACTTAATTAATAACATACTAAAGTTATCCTTCATGAACATTTTATGATGCCATGAGTTTTAGTGCCAACATATAACTCAACTAGAACTTTCCTTTTCCTTTCAATAAAATTCATTTGTTTTTGCAGAAAGGTCACACTTTATTTATCTTCTTCTGCAACATTTCAGTTCCAAAGAATTTCACCACATTTTTGTTCTTGATTAGATTTTTTGTGGTCATATCAAGTGGCTCAAATCCAAAACAAGAAGTCCAAGTGTGCAATACTTCTTGAGCAGATGGAATGATTAACATCTCAACATTTAAGTATCTTAATATCTGTGAGTCAAAAACAAAAATTGTTATCTCTAATATATACTTACATGATACATGGTAGTAATATAATGTGAGAAAAGTAAAAAAAATTTAACGAGTAAATCTAAGTAATTTTATACTCAATCTAGACATAAATATAAAAAAAATCAAGTATACTTTGTCTATATTTTTTTACAAATATATATATTTGATATAATTTGGTCGAAGGTGATATAGGTAGGGAGTTTAATGCTGTTGTTTTTGTTCATCCTTTGATGCTTGTATTGTTACATTAGGATTGAAGATTCCCTTAATCTCTTCTTAATAAAATTCATGCTTATTATAAAAAAAAAAAGATTGGACAAATATATTCATATATAAGAAAAAAAACAAGGTGAACACTCCGGTACGCTGAGATTTAGTTGGGTACCGGTATCCACATATAATGAAATTATCACATTTAATGCCACGTTATTTTTTATATATATTTTATTTAAAAATAAATTATTATTTTTATTTAATATGGGTACGTAACTATTTATTATGGGTACGTAAGAATTTGCCAAAAAAAACAATAATATTAACCATGAACTCACCGATTCAATGGCATTCATGAGTCGACGACACATTCCTCGTTTTCGATATATAAAGCGTGTTCCAATAAATGGCATCTCTGCATACTGGTTTTCATGAATCCTATTTCACCAATTAATAAATTTCATAATGATTACACAAATTTTTCCCTATTAAATATTTGTTTCCCAATAATTACTCTATAAGTTGCATGAGAGTTTATAAAAAAATTTAAAAAGAGATTTACCTGATAGTAGCAACACTAATCGCCTGGCCACTATTTTCCAAAAGTACAGTAAAAAATCCAGCATAATTAATTGAAGGAGAACTTGACCTAATCAAGATAGTAAGCATATAAATACAGATAAGAATATCTAATATGATAATTAGATTTTTAGTTTCACTAATCAAGAAATAAAAAAATAAAAATAAAAAGTTTTGGTTATCGACATAATAGATGATTGCTTCTCAGAAATAATATGATTGCAGAAAATGACCTTACCAGCGGCTAGATAAAATATTTGGGATCATATCAATCTTGTTGGCATTATGATTGACAAAAATAGGTTGAAAGCATTCATACATTATTGATAATGCCTCATCCATCTTTGAATCACTCCAGTGAATATCATGTGATTTACAAAATACAGTGACACGAAATCCATCTCCAACATCATGTTTACAACGTAGAAGTATTTCAAACTTTTCATATATCTAAGATCACAATTTTGAGTTATTAAGTAGTTATAATGGTCAGAAAATATATTGATGACTGAAAAAGAATACAAACAAGGAAACATACTTTAATAATTGCATTCACTAGAAAATCATAAATATTAAACTTACCAATCTAAAAATATCTTTGCCTCACTAACAAAATTTAGAACAATATTTAAAATAATAAAATGTTTAAAAAGATAAAGTCAACATTTAATAAATATTTTTTTAGAGAGAAAAACTCTGGCTTCTCGCTAACTTTACTGTTCTATTTCTTCTCTGTTTCGTCTCCCTTCCTCTGTCAATCAACCAATCAACCAGCCATGTACCAGGTACATTAGTTTTTCCCATCATTTTCGCTGTGTCTGGATCGCAGTTCTTTCAAGTGGTGAGTGGCATTGTAAAGTTTGGAGGGTTTGGTTTAAAGTCCTAATTTTAGGATTAGGGACCTTCCTCCTTCCAAGCTGGTTTCAGTGCTCTTCATTCTAGGGGGTTAGGGTTTCTCTTCGTCTGGATTCATTGCAAAATAGAGGCGATTTGTCATACTTAGGTCGTTTTTGTACTCTTAGATCTCATTTGGAATCTGGGTCTGGTTTGAACATAATGGATTCTGATGGTTGGAAGAACATCAAAAGGAGGATTCATTTTTCGGATGCTAATGCTAGGCGCTCTATTTGGAAAACAAATAGGGGTAAACGTACTGAATCAGACTCACAGGAGGTTTCTTATTTCTTTTTTTCGGAGTTCCCGGAAGCCTTCGAAGCAAAGCAGATGTTCGACGTTTTCAAAGATTACAGTCTGGTGTTGGAGGTATACATTCCTCCTAGGAGAGACAAGAGAGGTAAGAGGTTTAGATTTGTTAGGTTCAAGAAGGGTGTGGATGAACATCTTCTTGGCATTAAAATGGACAATATTGTCTTTAATGGCAAGAAGATATTCGTGAATTTTCCTAGGTTCCAAAGGGGTGACAAGCCTGAACAGGAGATGGGTCATCTCAATCAGAGAAACGGGAAGGAGGTTTTGCTAGGCACCAGGCAGCAACAGGTTCATCGTCAGAAAAATCATCATCCAAGTTCGGTACATGATGGGATCTTTGTCAAGATGGATGCAGACACTAAGAAACATTTGAGATTGGACGTAGCACGTTTTCTAATCAGAACTAAGTTCGCGATGAACTTGAATATATGAAGTTATTAACATTGAAGTTAATGAGAAAATTTTTAGAATAAAGATAGTTGAAGATTCTTATGGCCCTTATCAAAAAGATTTGTGCGACCACAAAAAACGTAGATATTTTGAGGACAAATCTGAGGTGGATTCTTCGGAATCAGAGGAGGAAGAGGAGGATTTGGATGAAACAGGTACAAAGTTGGGCGAAAGGATCGATTCTCAATGGCTTGGCTAAGAAGAAGTTGAAGAAAGGAGAGATTTCATGGCAGGTGGGTTGGGAGGATGTGATACAAAAGGTGGCCATTCGGTAGATGGGGGCCCGAGGATTCAAATGTCCATAAAGAGGATGGTGTTGGGATGGGAGAGAACTCGGTTACAAACAATATGGTGCAAAATCATTGTTAGTTCTTAGATTGGCTGGAATTTTGGTAAAACAAAGTATATGCAATGTTGATGTCAAGGTATTGATGTTGCAACATTGAGTTTTAACACTGGGCTGTGTTAAGTTTGTAATTACTGAAGTTGGATGTCTGATGTCACATGGCGATGTTGTAACATCAGATCTGCAGAATTAACAACAGCAGGAGGTGATGTTGTTAGGGTTGCGTGTTAGCTGGAATTGTGGAGAGCAAGCTGTCTCATTGGATGCGAATATCTTGGGATAGATATTTTCTGCTGCATAGGAGATCTGATGCAGATTTGTAGGAGATTTAAAAAGATTTTAGGAGAAAATCTGTTTTGAATATTCAGTTTTAAATAACAAATCGGGTCAGATATTGTAGCAAGTCCAAGACCAATTCAAGGAGCTATATAAAGCGCACAAGACCAAAGGAAAAGACACAGAAAACATTCAGAAGATCTGGAGCTGGAGGGTTAGTATCTAGAGTTTGTTTAGAGTGCTTATATTTACACTATTCTAGGGTTTGAATAGGTGTTGTGTTTCTGTCCTCTCTAGAAGCTGTGAAGCAATAGAGAGTGGTTGCTTGATTGAAGCTAGGAAGCAAGATCAAGGGTACTCAAAGTGGTTTCTTTGAGTGTTTGTAAGGGATTGAGTGGTGTTCTCATACCTAGGTGGTTTCTTAGGTAGGAAGTCATTAGTAGAGTATAAGTTTAGGAGATTGTCAACGGGTTGTTGAGTCTGTAAATTATATCTACAAGTAGTGAATTCCATCCCTGGCTTGGTAGCCCCCAGAGTAGGTTGGTTGTAACCGAACTGGGTGAACAATTCTTTGTGTTGCTTTGTTACTGTTATTGTTGTCCATTGTGCAGAGTGTGTTGTTGTGACATCACACCTTAACATCACATGTCTGATACCAGAATTTCAATTGGTATCAGAGCAGGCATCCTGTCTGTCTCTAGGTGAGATATAGGGAAGTTACTTTCTGGTGTAAAGATGGACAAAGAAGTTGGAGGATTCGTCAACAGACCCCCTATTTTGGATGGATCCAATTATGACTATTGGAAGCCAAGGATGACCACCTTCTTAAAATCCTTGGACAGCAGAGCTTGGAAGGCTGTTATTAAAGAATGGAAAGCACCTGTTGTGTGTGAGAAAAATGATGCTGGCAAAGATAAAGAAGGCACCTCAAAGCCAAAGCCTGAAGAAGAATGGACCAAGGAAGAAGATGAGCTTGCCCTTGGAAATTCCAAAGCTCTAAATGCAATCTTCAATGGAGTGGATAAGAATATCTTCAGGTTAATCAATACCTGTGAAGTTGCTAAGGAAGCGTGGGATATTTTGCAGGCTACACATGAAGGAACATCTAGAGTTAAGATGTCAAGACTTCAGCTTTTAACATCAAAATTTGAAGGCCTGAAGATGAAGAAAGATGAGACTATTCATGACTTCCACATGAGTGTTCTTGAGTTGGCTAATGCTTCCAGTGCTCTTGGTGAAAAGATGTCAGATGAAAAGCTTGTAAGAAAGATTCTTAGGTCCCTTCCTAAGAGGTACAAGATGAAGGTGACTGCTATTGAAGAAGCTCAAGACATCAGCAAGATGAGAGTGGATGAGCTCATTGGATCTCTTCAAACTTTTGAGCTTGGGTTGAATGAGGAAGATCCAGAAAAGAAGCCAAAGAGTATAGCCCTGGTGTCAAATGATGAAGAAGAAAAAGGGAAGAGCTCGAAATCCCAGGAGGATCTATCTCAGGCCATAGTTATGTTGGGAAGACAGTTCAACAAAGTGTTCAAGAGAATGAATAATAACTCCAGGCCTAATGTCAAGGACATATCTTCTGACACCAGCAAGTCAAAAGAGAAGGATGAAGAGAAAACTGCCCAATATAAAGGAGTTCAGTGCTTTGAGTGTGAAGGGTATGGACATGTCAAGAAAGAATATCCCACAATCTTGAAGAAGCAGAAGAAGGGCATGTCAGTTTCCTGGTCTGACTCTGATAGTGAAAGTGAAGGTGAGTCAGCAAAGCATGTTAGAGCTTTAACAGGAGCTGTTTCTGATGATGATTCTAGTGATGGAGAAATAACCTATGAGAAGTTAGCATCCACATATCAAGAGTTGTGTTTAAAAAGTGTTGAGATCTGTCAAGAAAGTGAAAAACAGAAGAAGCAAATTGTTAAGCTTGAGACTGATAAAGCTGATTTGGAAAATGATGTCTTATTAGTCAAAGCTCATCTTGATCATATGACCAAAACTGTTAGGATGCTGAACAGTGGTACAGACACACTTGATAAGATCCTTCAGACTGAAAAGGTTGCTGGTGATAAGTCAGGTATAGGATTTGTGGCTGAGGCAAGCACTTCAGGAGCAAAGGAGGAGGTGTCCGAACCAATGTCTCAAACAAAGAGACAGGATCCTACACCTAAGAAGGTTGTTCAGCCTCAGAATGTTAAGAAAAAGAATAGTCCCCATCAGAGGAAGATGCAGCCTCACGGAGCTAGTCAGTATATGCCTCCCCAATATCATCAGAGCATGCAAGCTGCCAGGTTCAAGCAGAACATGTCTCATCAGTTGTCTCAACATCAAGGAAACTGGTATGGATATGAATATGGTTACACCAATGTTGTTCCTCATATCTATGGAAGAAGAAAGCCACACCATCATGGGAGACAATCCAGGAAACAGCATTCTCAACCTTCTTATGGAAGAAGGTACCAGCATAATAGAAGGCAGGCCAGTTATGGTAGGAGGAGACCACATTATGGATGACAGCCTAACCAATCTCATCATGGCAGAAGATTCAGAGATGAAAGGGTGAGATGTTTTTATTGTGGAAGGTTTGGACATATGCAGTACTCTTGCTACAAGCTGCATGGATACCCTCAGCCTCAAAACAGATGGAGAGAGTACAGGCCCAAAGTTGTTAAACAATGGGTACCTAAGGAGAAGGTGAAGTGCTTATTGGCTCACATGGCTGACAAAGAGTTTAAAGAAGGAACATGGTATTTTGACAGTGGGTGTTCCAAACACATGTCTGGATGTAGATCCATGTTTGCTGAAGTCAGTCATTGTCCCTCTCATGAGGTTATGTTTGGCAATGGAGAAAAAGGTGTTGTTGCGGGAGTTGGGAAAGTGAAAGGTGATGGTAGACCTGAACTTGACAATGTTCTGTTTGTCAGTGGTTTAAATGCAAATTTGATCAGTATAAGTCAGTCGTGTGATGAAGGTTACAAGGTAAACTACACTAAGGATGAGTGCGTGGTATCTGATGAGCATAATCAGGTTGTAACGAAGGGTGGCAGAACCAAGGATAACTGCTATCAGTGGATTTCCTTTAAAGGTAGTTCAACTAATGATGTTCAGGTTGATGTTATAACATCAGATTATGACGTCAGGATGCTGAAAGGTCACTCAGAGTTAATGAATCCTGATGTGAATTTTTTAAAAGGTAAGTCTTTTTGGAGGGATAAAATTAGTAATTGGTCTTTAAAAATTACACAAAATCAAGCTCCTTGCCTCAGACCCCCATTTCCCGGTGCTGCAACATCACGCTTCTTCAAAGCCCTGTTCTTGCAACGAATTAACTTCTTCGCCTTCAAGAATCAACCCTCGCTGAAAGGATTCATGGCTTCTCCATCCAAGAAATCTGAGTGTCAGAGTTCCACAAAAGGAAGAACTAGGGTTTCCACTGACGAAGGTTCAGCATCCGATCCTATGGACATTGAGCCCCTCTCAACCATTCTTCCTGAATCAGGTACTACGAGACCCACTAAACTAACTCCCAAGAGACCTGCTACTGTCTTTAAGAATCCTGAAACAAAGAAAGTTGTTACTAGTGTGTTATTTGGAGACAAACCTAGAACTACCAACCCGAGTCCACAAACTGCTGAGGAAAGGGTAGATGTTGACAAGTGCATAGGGCAGATCGTTGACAAAATTCTTGAGAAAGGACATATTGATTTATAGCCCTACATTCAGTGACCATGTTTCTCATTTGCAGGTTGTTTTTAAGTTATTAGATTCCAATTCTTTTTATGTGAAGTTATCTAAGTGTGTTTTTGCAGTGAATCAAGTCCATTACCTTGGTCATGTTATTTCAGTGGATGGTGTTGCACCCGATCCGGACAAGGTCAAGGCCATCTTGGACTGGCCTCAACCGCGTTCTCTCACAGCTCTCCGCGGTTTTTTGGGTCTTACAGGCTTTTATCGTCGTTTTGTGCGCAACTATGCTACTCTCGCCGCTCCCCTCACCGACTTACTGCATGGCACTAAATTACTATGGAGTACAGAGGCGGCCAAAGCCTTTACAACATTACAACAGACTATGGCCGACATGCCGGTCTTGGCTCTACCAGATTTTACAAAGAAATTCATCATTGAGACAGATGCTTCGGGCGTTGCTATTGGTGCAGTTTTATCCCAAGATGGCCATCCTATAGCTTTCTTCAGTAAGAAACTCTGTCCTCGTATGCAGTCTTCTTCAGTGTATGTACGGGAGATGTTCGCCATCACTGAATCTGTAAAGAAATGGCGCCAATATCTGTTAGGGAAGAAATTTGACATTCACACGGATCAAAAGAGCTTGAGAAATCTTCTTTTACAAAAGATTCAAACACCAGAACAGCAAAAATGGACTTCTAAACTTCAAGGTTTTAACTTCGAAATATTTTACAAACCTGGAAAGGCAAATCTGGTTGCTGACGCGTTGAGCAGAAAATTCCACACTGAAGATCCTTTGTTACTCGCCTTATCATCGCTTATCCCAGATCTCTTGCTGAAACTGAGGGAGACCCACTAAACTAACTCCCAAGAGACCTGCTACTGTCTTTAAGAATCCTGAAACAAAGAAAGTTGTTACTAGTGTGTTATTTGGAGACAAACCTAGAACTACCAACCCGAGTCCACAAACTGCTGAGGAAAGGGTAGATGTTGACAAGTGCATAGGGCAGATCGTTGACAAAATTCTTGAGAAAGGACTTCCTATTAAGGGTATATCTAGACCCCTGAGACAAATGGTTGCTGATCAGGGTACAAGAGAAAAGAGTGACATGCAATCTACTGATACAAATCTTCACAGATTGGCTGTCTCCGTGATCGAAGATGCTGAGAAGGAAGTTGAAGTTAATGCTGAAGCAGATGATTCTCATGTTGAAGGGGATGTCAGAACATCGCCTAGTAGGGATGCTGAGACTACTCCTGGAGGAGAAAAGAGTAATGATGTGATTAATGTCGATGACTTATCTGATGATGAAGTCATTGGAAGAGCAGTGCCTGGTCTGGCTAAGAGACTAAGGACAAGGAAAGAAAGGCAGGGTGAATCGTCTCCAAAGAAGTCTTCTGATGATAAGAAGAAAAAGACTGTTGTTGGGCCAACAAAAGCTTGGAGCAAGGTCGAGGTGACTCCAAGAAAGAGGAAGATTGTGGAACAATCTGAGTCTGAGCATGATGATGAGGATGATGTTCAGAACATCACTCATGTCAGAAAATCTATTGCAAAAAGGATTGCAGACAAAGTCCCAGATGTGCCTGTGGATAACATCTTCTTCCACCGTGCAAGCAATGCCTATATGTGGAAGTTCATTTGCCAAAGGAGAATTGCTCTTGAGAGAGAGATTGGCAAAGAAGCCATGGAGATTAAAGAAGTGATGGAAGGAATTAAAGCTGCTGGGTTAATGAAAACTGTGTGTGGATTTTCAAGGTGCTATGATGGCCTGGTAAAGGAATTCATAGTAAATCTTCCAGTAAATATCTCTGACAAGAGCAGTCCAGATTATATGAAGGTCTTTGTCAGAGGAAAATGTGTTGAGTTCTCACCTAAGATTGTCAACAGCTACTTAGGAAGAGAGGATGCCGAGTATACAGAACTGGAGGATACAGATAATGAAGTGTGCAAGGAAATTACTGCTGGACAGGTTAGAGTATGGCCATTAAAAGAAAAGCTACCAACTAGCAAACTGAGTGTGAAGTATGATATACTACACAAAATTGGAGCTGCAAACTGGGTGCCCACGAATCACAAAACCACCACAGCTGTGGGATTAGGAAGGCTTATCTATGCTATTGGTACACAGAAAAAGTTTGACTATGGCACATACATATTTGATCAGACGGTAAAACATGCAACAACAAATGCTATTAACATGCCAATAGAATTTCCTTCTCTCATTAGTGGAGTCGTTCTGAGTCAACAACCAGGAATATTGACTTGTGCAGATAAAGCATGCAAGAGGGAATCTCCATTATCCTTGCATCAGAAATTGTTTATGGGAAGCCATGTTGCAGATATTGTGTCAACATCAAATGCAGGTATCAAGAAGAAAACTTCCAAGGCTGATTTGCTAGCAGAGCTGAAGGCAACCCGCAAAGACTTGGATGTTGTGATTAATACCAGTCTGGCTAGAAAAGAAAAGATTGAGAAAATGATCCAAATTTTGGAACAAGATGATCATGCTGACTCTGAAGATGAAGGACAAGATAGTGCAGATGATGCAAGTTCAGAAGAAGACTAGCTTATTTACTTTTGCTTCTAGTAGTTTTAGTTTTTGGTTCTGCGATGTTCTTTGTGTCAGCACTTTGTGTGCTTGGTTATGTAATTTGAATATTGTGCTGTTATATGCACTGGTTGTGTTTTTCTTTCTATGATTTGTTTTGCCTGGTTGCTAACTGTGAGGCTAACAATGAGAGCTAGGGTGTACTGACTATAGTTCATAGGGCTTCTGGTTGAAGCGTGTCTAATTGTGTCTAATTGTGGCTAAAAAGGGGGAGAAATAGCCAAGTGAGGCAAGAGTATCAAAGAATGCCAAATGCTGCTAATGTGATGCAGATATTAAGGGGGAAATTGATATTAAGGGGGAGTAATTGACAGCTGCTATGCTGGTTGTTGCATTGAGGGGGAGTGCTCATTGGTGCTAATAATGAAATATGTGCAGGTGTTGAAGATAATATGTGCAGCTGTTTTGAAGCATAATGATATATGCTGAAGTAAATTGAAGATACTGCTAATGAGGTGCTGCAGCAGAGTATTCTGAGGTGAATTGAAAATTGATATATGCTGAAGTTTTTATGTGAGCAATTGAAGATGTTACTGATGCTGCTGCCTGGAGGTTCAAATTATTGATTGAAGTCTTATTCCGCTGCTAAAGTCTCTGAAGGTGCAGAGTGCAGAGTTTGTTTTAGCCAAAATTAGCCAAAGGGGGAGATTGTTAGTTCTTGGATTGGCTGGAATTTTGGTAAAACAAAGTATATGCAATGTTGATGTCAAGGTATTGATGTTGCAACATTGAGTTTTAACACTGGGCTGTGTTAAGTTTGTAATTACTGAAGTTGGATGTCTGATGTCACATGGCGATGTTGTAACATCAGATCTGTAGAATTAACAACAGCAGGAGGTGATGTTGTTAGGGTTGCGTGTTAGCTGGAATTGTGGAGAGTAAGCTGTCTCATTGGATGCGAATATCTTGGGATAGATATTTTCTGCTGCATAGGAGATCTGGTGCAGATTTGTAGGAGATTTAAAAGGTTGAAGATTTAAAAAGATTTTAGGAGAAAATCTGTTTTGAATATTCAGTTTTAAATAACAAATCGGGTCAGATATTGTAGCAAGTCCAAGACCAATTCAAGGAGCTATATAAAGCGCACAAGACCAAAGGAAAAGGCACAGAAAACATTCAGAAGATCTGGAGCTGGAGGCTTAGTATCTAGAGTTTGTTTAGAGTGCTTATATTTACACTATTCTAGGGTTTGAATAGGTGTTGTGTTTCTGTCCTCTCTAGAAGATGTGAAGCAATAGAGAGTGGTTGCTTGATCGAAGCTAGGAAGCAAGATCAAGGGTACTCAAAGTGGTTTCTTTGAGTGTTTGTAAGGGATTGAGTGGTGTTCTCATACCTAGGTGGTTTCTTAGGTAGGAAGTCATTAGTAGAGTATAAGTTTAGGAGATTGTCAACGGGTTGTTGAGTCTGTAAATTATATCTACAAGTAGTGAATTCCATCCTTATCTTGGTAGCCCCCAGAGTAGGTTGGTTGTAACCGAACTGGCTGAACAATTCTTTGTGTTGCTTTGTTACTGTTATTGCTGTCCATTGTGCAAAGTGTGTTGTTGTGACATCTCACCTTAACATCACACGCCTGATACCAGAATTTCAATCATGATATGTTTAAAAGGTCATCTGTGATGACTACAACATAGGGAGAATTTGTTGTGGAGTCTAATAATTCTGGCCATGTGGGAGACCAACATGTGGCTTGTGGGTCTAATGTCAATATAAATGACGTAAATGTAGCCTTGGATCAGTATACGGGTGAATTGGTGGAATCAGCCAATGTACATATGGAGAATCATACTGGGGTCTGCACCACAATCGAATATGTGGCGGATTCGTTTGAGGACATTGAGGTGGGGCAACCCTGTAATTTATCCGCGGGTGGGTTTAATGGTCGTGGACCAGTACTGCTGGAGATGACATACCGAGCAAAAAGAAGAAACTGTTGGAAGAGATACACCAAAAAATTAAAATTCCTTTCGAACCATCGTATTATGCCACACTATTATATGCTGATAATATTTATCAGGCCAAGCCCAAGCCTTTAAATACTCGGTACACGCGGAAGCAGGTGACGAGGGATGTGGCTAAAGGTGATACACTCATATCTTGTCCGCCTGCAGAGGTTTCTGGGAGTTGTTCCATAGGTGATTCTGGAATTTTTCATAGTAATTCCAGAATTAAAAAGAGGCTTGAAGGGCTCCCAACTAAGGTTTGGGAATCTATAAAGAAGTTGGGGGTGGAGGCCGAAGAAGACGACAAAGCTTTCGAGACTATTCTTCGCAATTTGGAAGTGAAAGATAGAAAGGCGAATACAGGTAAGAAGGTGGCTGCTATAGGTGAACCATGAATTTTGTCACCTATAACATCAGAGGGTGTGGTAGTAGTATTAAGAGGAGGAAGATTAGATCGATGTTAACTAGGGGAGGAGCGGATGTTTGTTTCCTACAAGAAACCAAATGCACTAAGATGTCAGACGATTTGGTTTATAGTTTATGGGGGGATCGGTGTTGTCAATGGACGACTTCTAATTCTGTTGGTCTTGCGGGGGTATGCTCATAATTTGGAAAGAAAATGTGCTTATCCCGGTTTACAGCTTTGTAGGGAAAGGATATATAGGCTTAAAAGCTTGCTGGAGAGGGAGGATCTGCTATTTCTTCAACATTTATTCTTCATGTGACAGTTCTGATAAAAGAGAATTGTGGGGTAGATTGTTATCTCTGAAAGCTAACTTGGAAGCGAGCGAGTGGGTCATAGGAGGCGACTTTAACGCTATTAAATGCTCTAGAGAGAAAATTGGAGGTGAGAGTCATAGTAGGAGGCTTATGGCTGAATTTAGAGATTTTATAAACTTGTCTGGTTATGTCGATTTACCGGTAAACAGAAACATCTTCACTTGGTTTAAGGCGAGTGGCAAGTCTTGCAGTAGACTAGACAGATTCTTGATTTCTCCCGGCCTATTAAATGAGTGGAATATGGTATGTCAAAAGGCAGTGGAGAGGGACATTTAAGATCATCGGCCGGTATAGATCTCGGCTAGAAATATTAACTGGGGTCCTAAACCGTTTAAAATTATGTCTTGTTGGTTTGAACATCCGGGTTTTATGCCATTTGTGAAGGAAGTTTGGGAAGGGTATTCGGTGCAAGGGAAAGCGTCGTACATCTTGTCCAAAAAGCTTCAACATCTTTGCAACAAGCTGCAGGAGTGGAATGTCAAGATATTCGGGTGGATTGATACAAACATTGTAGAAGCAGTGGGTACCATAAATAAAGTGGAAGACTTACTGGTGGTTAAGGAAGGATGCGCATCATCTCAGGAATTGCTTAAAAGGAAGGGTGCAGAGGATGAGTTATGGAAGTTTCTCAGAATTAAAGAATCATTATTAAAATAGAAGGCTCGGTCGAAATGGTGTGTGGAAGGGGATCACAATACCAATTTGTTCCATGCTACAATTAGAAATCGTATCAACCTCAACACTATCTCTGCAGTTACCGTTAATGGTCAGGTTTTGGAGGATGTGGAGGGAGTTAAAAATGCAGTAAAGAATCATTTTGAAGAAATATTTAGGAGAGTCAGGAGACCGTTCCCATCCATTGGCAGTGAGGGGTTTAAAAGATTATCTGTGGAGGACAGCTATGCTTTAGAGGTTCAGTTTGAAGACGAAGAGATTAAGAAGGCGGTTATTGACTGTGCGGGAGATAGAAGTCCCGACCCGAATGGTTTTAGCATCGATTTTTTAAAAATATGTTGGGAAGTGGTTGGTAAGGACTTATTAAATTGCATTAAGGAATTCTTTGATAGAGAAAAACTGCCCAAGGTGTTAGCATCGCCGTTCTTGGTTCTTATACCAAAACCTGACGTTCCTTGTGACCTTGATAAGTATAGACCTATCTCATTGATCGGGGCGGTGTATAAGGTGATCTCCAAGCTACTCGCTAATAGACTTAGTAGAGTGATTGGTAGTGTCATTTCTAACTCCCAAACGGCTTTCATTGAAGGTAGAAATTTGATGGATGGAGTTTTTGTTCTCAACGAAGTTGTCGATTTTGCTAAGAGGAGTAAGAAAGTAGGATTGATTCTTAAAGTTGACTTTGCTAAGGCGTACGATTGTGTGGAGTGGGACTACCTTCGCAATCTTATGGATATAATGGGTTTTGGGGTGAGATGGAGGAGTTGGATGGAGAATGGTGTTATGAATAGCTTTATGTCAGTTCTTGTTAATTGGAGCCCCACTCGGGATTTCGTAGTTTCATGAGGTCTTAGACAAGACGATCCTTTATCGCCTCTTTTGTTTACCATTGTGGCGGAAGGTCTTGCGGTGTTGATGAATAGAGCAGTGTGGGCAGATTTGTTTAGAGGATTCAAGTTCATCCAGGAGGTATCTTTCCATCTACTTTAATACGCGAATAATTCAATGATTGTTGGGGAAGGTTCATGGAGTAATTTGTGGGCAATCAAGGTTGTGCTTAAAGGCTTTTTTCTTGTGTCTGGGCTTGAAATTAACTTTAATAAGCCTACGTTAATTGGCCTTGGTGTGGAGGACTCTTTTCTCGGGGCAGCGAAAAATTTCTTGGCGTGCAAAGTGGGTGTGTGTCCTTTCAAGTTTCTTGGGATACATATTGGTGGGAATCATAGATTAATTTCCTTTTGGAACCCTATGATCGAGAAAGTTCGTTCTAGATTGGCTTCTTGGTAAGGAAGATTTTTGTCCATGGGAGGTTGGGTGACACTTATCAAATCGGTGCTTGCAAACCTTCCGATTCACTTCATGTCCTTCTATAAGCTTCCAAGTAGAGTCATTAGTATCTTAACCAATATTCAAAGGCGTTTTCTATGGCATGGGCCCATTTGTAAGAAAGGTATTTCTTGGATTCAATGTAGTACGGTGTATAAACCTAAAGGGGAGGGGGGACTTGGTATTAAGAATATTAGTCATTTTAATAATGCACTAATTTCAAAATGGATTTGGAAAATTTTTTCGAGTTCGGATTTTTTGTGGAGAGATATTATTGATTGCAGGTACCCCGATTATGTGCTTTCTCTGTATCTTGGAGTGATTCCCAAAGTATAAGGTGTCGGCATCCCTTTGGTGGAGGGACGTGTTCTTTGTCTCAGCTGGCTTCGGAGTTAATGCATTTCCTAGTTTTGTTTCGCCCAAGATTGGCAACAGCATTAGTACTCTTTTCTGGTTGTCTCGATGGGTGGGTGATGTTTCGTTGGCATGGTCGTTCCCGGATCTGTGGAATATCTCGTCTAACAGGGGAGGTTCTGTGGCTGAGTTCGGTAGTTGGGAAGATGGAATTTGGAGCTGGAATATCCCATTCATGGAGGGCGGAGTGAGTATCGATCTACAGCAGCAGGTCCAAACCCTGTATGCTGTGTTGCGAACTGTTTCTACAATAGGAGTGGGGTGGGACTGCCTGCTATGGCAGTTTGAAGAAAATAATTATTTCTCAGTGAAATCTGCTTATGCAATTCTCTTGGAGCAGGTGACTGAAGTTCAAATGGAGGAGTCTATGTCGAATGTTTTTAGGATTTTGTGGAAGGCGACGGTACCATTGAAAGTTATTACGTTTGGTTGGAGACGACGGTACTATTGCACAATAAATTACCGACTCGAGACAATCTTTGTGTTCGTGTAGTGTTATCAAATACACATGATAAGGTATGCCCCTTTTGTTTTCTTGAGGACGAAAGCGCGATGCATTTATTCATCTTTTGTCGCAAAAGCCAAATGGTGTGGAGGTTTATTTATAATTGGTTGGGTTTGTCGGTCAATAACTGTGGGGATCTTCTTGGCCATTTAAGGAATTGGTTAGTGGCGGCGGTGTCGAAGCGTATTAACCATAAAAATGCTATGGGCTTGTGGCTGGTTATTTGTTGGATTTTGTGGTATTCTAGGAACAATATTTTGTTCAGAGAGGAGTTTTGGGACTTAGAGAATATTACTTATAGGTTTTTTCTTTTCTCTTGGTGGTGGATAGGCAAGAAATACAAAAATGCAAACTTATGTAATTATTTTGAATGAGTTAGTGTTCCTTGTGAATTTTTGTAGAACTTGTTTAATGAAGTAGAAGGTCTTGTGTATATGGGTTTGGACACCCTTTGTATCCAAGATATATATTTTTTTGCTTATTAAAAAAAATATTAAAAAAAAAAAAGTAGCGTACCTGTAGACATATTTTTCCACATACAGATGCACGATTGAAATGAACTGTCTCATCGGTGTTTGCGTCAATACAAGTTTCATGATCTAAAAAAAAATAAAGTTTAGTTAAATTTTTGTCCAACTAGGGCACAAATGATATCTTCTTAAATCCTTTTCGGAGAAAGAAAATACATTTTCAAGAAATAAATATTCAATTAACTAAAAAAATGTAGAAGATATATTTATTATAAAAATAGCGAACATACATTTTTTCCTGCATGATTGACATGTGAAAAACACACATCCATAGTTTGGATTATATGTAGTATCTTGTTTTTTACTTTCTTTAAATAATCCACAAAATTTACAGCAACAGAAAATGCAGTGCCAATCACCCGATGGAAGCTCCTGTAAAAGGAAAACAAAAAATGATGATTTACTTGTTCGAATAATATTTTCTGTATTTTTCATGAAAGTATGTTAGAAATTAAAAACATTTACCCTATACTTGTTTTCTAGGAAGTGTTTTAAAAACCGAACCGATTATTAAACCGGTGAGAGTACTGAGTTATTGATTTCTTGGTTGAACTATTGGATCAGTGCTTGAACTGTATGACTAAATCTAATTTAATTGGATAAATCAATTGAAAAATTCAGTTTTTAAAACAAAACTATATAGTTACTAAATCGATCGAACCGAATGACTCGTCTCTAAAAAAATTACAACACCTTCAAATTTTCAAATTTTCAAAATATTATAATTTTACAAGTTAGATTCTTCAAATTTGAATTCTAAACATAGTCACCGCACACAACAAAATACAAATTCAAATAAATTTTGAACAAAATATGATTGCAACATGAATAACAAAATAATTTACGGCGTTTAATAAATTTAATTCTAAAAAAGAGAATTTATTCCAAATAAATTTTCAACATAGTCTATTTTTATTTTAATTTTAATTTTTTAAAAATAATTATCGAAAACAATATCATTTTGTCTAAAAAACAAGCAACCAATTTGTTTGTTTTCCAAAAACACAAATTCGTCGATTTTTTAAACTATTTTGACCGGTCATCAGACAAGATCGTTGACCCTTTTGACTTTTAATTCTACCGGTTTGATAGATCCATTTGGTATGGTTTTTAAAACACTGTACATATGTACATCAATTGTTCAAATAAATTTATGACTTTCAACCTCCTTTATTTTTTTTTTTAAAGTAAAAGCAATATATAAAAAAGAGCACAAAGGGTGCTCAACCCTTACAACACAAGGAATCACCAAAGAAAAACAACAGAAAAACCACTACCCGACTAAAAATAAAGAAGGATTGGTTTGCCACACCAAAGAATTCACATTGATCCGCCCACAAAACTGGGCCAAAAACCACTCCCTATACAAGAATTTAATGATTCCCAAAATATTCATCTCCTTCAATCTCCCTTTTTCAAAGATGATAGAATTTCTAGATGTCTACAAGGCCCAACAAACCGCTAACCAATATGCAACAGTAAAACTCAACCCTAAATTTTCTTAAACATAATTTCTTAAAGTACAAAAACAAAGAGACTAATGAAATCTACTCCCCACATAACTCGATGCCTAGTCAACCACACAAACGATCCCAAATCAATTGGGCCACATCACAATAATAGAAAAGATGAAAGAGAGTTTCTTCGGCATTAAAGCAAAAAGGACAAGTATAATTACCTAAATTAATACCCCTTCTCAATAAATTCAGCTTTGTAGGTGACCTATTGAGCAGGAATCTCCAACCAAAAAACTGAATTTTACTCGGCGCTTTTGATCTCCAAATATATGCCATACCTTTAAGAACCAATGTCTACGTAAATGAAATATCCTCATTGAACGCATATATCAGCTTGTAACTACTAGCTGTTGAAAAACCATTGACATCCAATTTCCAAACAAATGAATATTCCCCCAAGAGCTTCAGCTGAACATTCTCCAACAATTGTTGCACCTCCGATAACTGATCTGCTGCTTGCACAGAGTGAATGTCGCTACTGCCCAAAAAATTCCACGACCAATTTTCACCTATCCAATCACCATCGAAAAGATGTTGACAGGGCCTGCACTGAAAGTCTGAAACAGTTATGGAAAAATAACAGCAAGTGGTTTCGTACCGATCCAAGTATGCTGCCAGAAATCAATTAAATTATTGTCACCGATTTTCCCACAAACAGACTCATTGAACCAATTAACATTCGAATTGAACATGGTTCCAATGCGTCTAATGTCTCTCCACCTCAACAATTGTTTTCGCAGCGCTGCATTATCCACATATGAATTTGACAAAATGTTGTAATTCAAAATGTCATAGCTTGCCTTTAATAAATCAGACCACAAATTGTATTTCTCAACCATGATCCTCTATAACCATTTACTGAGCGGTGCAATGTTAAACTTCCCGACATGCTTGACCCTGAGACCCCCATCCTTTATATGCTTACAGATATCGTCCCAACTTATCCACTAAACCTTTTTAACTTCATCGACCCCACCCCAAAGAAATCTCAGCTGAATAGTTATTAATTTCTGCTCAACCACTTTAGGATCCTAGAAAAAAGAAAGGAAGTAATTAGGTATATTAGCCAATACCGCATTCAACAGTGTAACCCTACCGGCCAAAGTTAAATACCTGCTTTGCCAAACCGAAGCCTCCAGTGCACCTTAGAAATAATATGATTCCTAGTAGCCCTTCTACGATGATTAGCTCCTACCAGTAAGTCCAAGTACAAAAACGGAATGGTTCCAACCTTGCACGTAAGGAAAGATGAAGCAGCCTGTAGAATCTAAACAAATGTTAACACCAAACAACCTGCTTTTATTCAGGTTAAGGTTTAGACCATACGAAAATTGAAACCCCCTTAGAATAGCTTTCAAACTCCAAAAACTTGCCTATTTCCATCGCATTAAATCATTGTGCTGTCTGCAAACTACAACAATTCGAAATGAACCGAATCACCAACCTTGAAACCACTAAAATTACCCAAATTTACAGCATTCTGCATCAGCCCTGCAAGCCCTTTTGCAGCAATCAGGAACAAAATCCTCTGTCAGGCTACTATTGATAAGGATCGACATAGAGCTGTTAAAAATCAATTCATTCATCCAAAGTAACCAGCTAACATCAAACCCCAGCCCATCCGCCCTAAAATGTTTCTCAAATAACCCTAAGATATGCAGTCATACACCTTCGAAAAATCGACCTTCACAAGTAAACATTCCTCCTTATTACGCCTAGCAAAATCCAACATCTCATTCACCACCAGAATACCATTTAACATTTGCCTTCCTGCCAAAAACGCGGTTTGGGACTTCGAAACCATATTATGTCCTTTCAGAACGAGAGTAAGGAATGATGTCGTTATTTCCTTAGACACCCTACCACACTCATGAAACTCCTTAGAAAATATGAATAAATCATCTTTAAGAAAATCCCAGCAAACCTTAAAGAAGCCCAAATTGAAACTGTTTGGGCCTAGACTCTTATCTTTATCTCCACTCCACACGACTTCTCTAATCTCCTCTAAGGCAAAAGACTCTTGAAGCAAATCCTTATCCTCAAAGAAAAGTTGTCTAAAATACACTTCATTCAACATAGGCCGCACATAATTTGTTTTAGTAAACCTTTACTCAAAATGCCTTTTGAATTCTGCTTTCACTTCATGAACCTGCTCGATTCTGCCTCTACCATTGTTGAGACCCACAATGTTATTCCTCCTAAGTGTTGCCCTCAAAGAATTATGAAAAATCTTCGTATTGCGATCGCCCTTTTTGATCCACATGCTTCTAGACTTCTTCCTTGAAAGGCTCTATCTATTATGCAAGAACTTCCAAACCTTCCTGGTAGTCTCCCCCATCTTCCTAGCAAAATTAACACCATTGGAACTTTCCTCTATCTCCCTACCGATGAAAGCTAATTTGTCTAACTGTTTGAGGTCCTTAACAATACTATCCACCTCCAAGTTGATGACACCAAAAACATCTTAATTCCACTTCCTCAAAACATATCTCAACAACATTAACTTCCCTTTCAGTACAAAAGCAGCATTACCTTCAACAATAGTAGACTCCCAAATATCATTGATCAATGGAACTAGATCATAATTATCTAACCAACAATTGAAAAATTTAAACGGTTTGAGACCCCAGTTCAAATTTCTACCTTTGATCCGAACTGGAGCATGATCTGAAATGTCCCTAAGACCCACATGTTGACAGCTTATATTCATTTGGAAATTAACTCCTCAAATAAGAGAAACATATCTAATCTACTCAGAGATTTGCCATAAAAAATGTACCACGTGAACTTGTTACCTGCCGTAGCAACATCTCCCAACTCCATATTCTGAATGAATTCACTAAATTCACGTATCTCCCTCAAGTTAACAACATCACCACACCCTTTTCTTTTCGACTCTAATTTGACTGCATTGAAGTCACCCGCTATACACCAAACTGTGCCAGGAATGTTACTTTTATAGTCTTGAATCTGCTTCCACATAATCCTCTTCTTAGTTAATGAGAAAGAGGAGTAAACATTAACTAAAAAACGACTGTCCTTGCCAACAAACGTTAATTCCGATGAAACCATTGCCAATAAAACTGAACAAAGGCTGAAACATCCCATGTTTCTATATCATAATGATTCCCCCTGACCTTCCTTCAGCACCTTTAGAACTCTACTCCACCTCTCTGTTACGTCAAAGATCGAAAATATTGACTTCAGAAACCACCTGAATCTTGGTCTCCTGAAGAAAGCAAACATCAAAACAATGCTCTTTAATTAAATGACTCACATGTTTCCTCTTGATAGAACTCCCTGATCCTCGCAAGTTTTAAGATAGCAAATTCATTGATCATCACTGATTTGAACATCCTTATGAGAAACTCTCTCCTTATCTTTTGCCTTCAATTGTCTAATAGCTTCGATGTGAACATCATCAACTTCCCCACCTCTAACTCCAAAAAGAACCGCATTATCCCAAATTTTAGAAGATACTTCTTCGTATGTATAACAGATTATCAATAAAATATTATATATATATATATATATATATATATATTAATATTTGAAATACAATATCAGAATAACATTTCCATGTTTAATGTTTGACTAGATGATTATTTAATTAATTCTTAACAATTGATATAATATGAGAAATAAATAAATAATATGAGAAATAAATGGTATAATATATTAGAAATTAGGAAGGCATATATACCTATAACTTTTTTAAGGAAGTGAACAAACAAAATCAAAAACAATTTGAATGATTCATGATAAAAAAGATACACAAGTACATCAATCAATTGTTCAAATAACGTTAGAATAAATTTATTACAATTGATTTTCAAAAACAATGTCACAGTAAATTTTCCATATTTAATTTTTTACTATATAATTAAATATATTATTTATTTTTTCAACAACAAAAAATGTCACAATAAATTTAACATATTTAATTCTTTACCAGATAATCATATGATTAATCCTCAACAAATGGTGTAATGTGAGAACTAAATAAATAAATAATCTCAAAAATGATATAACGAAATAATGAAAATCAACTAAAAAGAAGCCATGATCATAAATTAAGGCACATACTTTTATATTCAAGCAGCTTTGATGAAACACTGAAGGACAGCTATCACAACAAATTAAATCTCCCCCATCCCTACAGAGAGCACATGTTTCATCATTCAGGTTGTCATGGTATATCTGAGATGGAACCATCATTTTGATTAGAGTATTAAGCCTCTACAACAAAACATCACGAGTTTTCAAATAGAATTAATAAAAAACAATAGTATATTAGTATATGAAAAAGAATATAAAAAATCTTACATGACCACAAAGAATAATTTTATTTTTGAAAGAATGAAGATTTTCTTTTGATTGGATCTAGGCCTTATATGAAATTATGGAGAGAGAGAGAGAGAGGGAAAAACGATAGGGAACAAGAACAATCAAGAAAAAGAGAGTGGAATTATTTTGCATGGAGCATAGGTATATTTTATAAACTGAAATGGGAAAAAATGTGGTGTGGTTTTGTATTAGTTTTGAGAGGAATATATGGGAAGGAGGAACTCAAACTATGCATTGGAATTATTTTTAAAAGGAATAATTTATATTAAATTTCTAAAACATACTTCCACCAAAACTAAAGTATAACTTAGTTTTGACCAAATTATATATATATATATATATATATATATATATATATATATATATATATATATATATATATATATATATATATATATATATATATATATAATTTGGTCAAAACTAAGTTATACTTTAGTTTTGGTGGAAGTATGTTTTAGAAATTTAATATATATTATTCCTTTTAAAAATAATTCCAATGCATAGTTTGAGTTCCTCCTTCCCATATATATATATATATATATATATATATATATATATATATATATATATATATATATATATATATATATATATATATATATATATATATATATATATATATATATATATATATATATATATATAACAAAAATATAACTTAGTTTTGACCCTATCATTCAATAATAAAAAAAGAAAGTTAGATTCATGGTCTAAATTCATGACTAATAAATTGACTTGTCAAATATAATCAAAAATTAAAAATAAATGGCATGTATTTTAATATTTTTCATTTAATAAAAGTATGGTGTATTAATATTATTTTTATTCTAAAAATTAAGTATTAGTTATTTTATAATACACTATAAAAGAGTGTAAATTCGTTTTAAAACAAAAAATAAAATAAAAAGAAACAAAAAGTCATTATCTTTCTTTTTTATTATAGATTTTTTCTTTCACACTCTTTAATATTTTAAAATCTTTCAATAATTATATCGTTTTTATACAAAAATAAATTTTTTAAATCATTCATTATATATATTATATTTTATTCTAAAAAATAAGTTTACGTTTTTTTTATAATTCATTATGAAAAGTGTACATTCTTTTTGTTCATATTTGAAATTAGAATTTGATGTCGTTGGTGAAATGAGGATCGTTAACTGGTGGTGGTGATCTCTCGTACGACGATGCGAGATAGATCTACAAGGTTAGCACTCCAACGACGAAGTCAATTCAAGATTCAAGATGACTGTAGTGAACAGTGGAGATTTGTAAATGTATCTGCTTTTCATGTGAACTGACTTTTATACCTTGGGTTAAGTGGAATGAATTTGAGTTGAAGCAGGCCTCTGCCATGCGGGCCTTTGGTTGGTCCAGAACAGTTGCTCCTATGGCTTGTCGGACATATAGGAACCCAGAAAAGCCTTTTACCAATTGAGGTCAGCCTTCCAGAATGTTTCCTGAGGTGAATAGGAGGTGAAACACTTGGAATCAGTTGAAAAAGTCATGGGGCACAGAAGTATTAAATGCTTTCTTATCATTAAAACATTTCACCATCCACTCCCAACACATTATCTTAGGCAAAACGTGCTTGGTGGATTTTTAAATGAATCTGTACAACGGAGTCAACATACCATTCAACTTCTAGACCTCCTTTTTCAACGTCGGTGAATTCATATGTATCAATATTTCACACTTGTCGGGGTTCATTTTGATTCTTTGCCCAGCTAGATAGAAGCCTAGCAAATTGCCAACTTTTACCCCAAAAATGAACTTTTCTAGGTTGAGTCTCGTATTATAATATTAGACCCTCTATAACACCCAGTGGAGATGCTGAGCGTGAAGCTTTTCCTGACTTGATTTCACAATCATATCACACATGTACACCTCTTGCATCTCTCCTATCTCCTATTAAAAGATCTTACTCATCATCCTTTGATACCTCGTGCCAATAATCTTTAATTTGAATAATATGATGTTGTAGTGGTAATTCACCTGCTCGGTCATGAATGTTGTCTCTATCTGATTGGGTTGTAGATAAGTATCTGATTTTACCCAGAGTAGGCATCCAGGAAGGATATCAACTGGTAATCTCTCGAGTTATCTATAAGCTTGTCAATGTTGCGAGTGTGTAAGAATCCTTTGGGCAAGTCCTATTTATAACTGTATAATCAACACACATTCTCCACTTCTCTAAAGCATTCTTAACTTGAATAAAGTTGGAAAGCCATTATATATCATTTTCCTCAGAAATGAATCTGGCATCCATAGGCCTTTCACGGTGCTCGCGATAGCTTCATCCTTTTTCCGAGACTGCCTCCTCCGCAGTGGAGAGACATAATAGGAACCAGCATCAACATTTAACCGATGGCATGCCACATTTGGGTCGATGTCAGTCATCTCATATGGAGAGATATCAAAGACGTTTGTGTTCCCCATAAAGACATTCAACTAGAGTGGATGTTACTTATAGAGGAAGTCCTGATCTTATCCTTACGGAACACATAGGGTTATCTCCGAGCTGGACTTATTCAAATTCACCATCCGGAGTAGGTCTAACTTCATCCTCGTGCGTGTCCAAATTAAAGGTATTAGTATCCCCCCCAGATCTTCTCACTTCTATGGAAAACCCATTTAACAACGGTTGGGAAAGATGTATAATCACGCGGGCGCAGGTGTTGTTATGTAGAGTGTCGTTGTAAAATGATACTTACTATGACGACCCATTAACCATTGTAATAACCTGGAAACAGCGCGCCCTATCACAACGGTTTTTCAAACGAACCATTGTGATAAATATAATGGACCTTGGTTCGATTCCCAGCTGCACCATTTTGATATTTATTTTTTCCTAGACAATGCGCGAGATATTATAACGGTTATGATGTATAACCATTGTTATATATTCTACTGGATTAACAAATATCATCCTACTTTTATATATAATCCCATTTTTAACCTATATTATTGTTCATCATATCACAACAAAAAATACAACCCACATTTGTGATAAAGTTTTCATTCAAGTACTTTTAGTAAGAATTGTGTGCCATATCGAAGACAACAAAATGCAAGTTTCATATAAAGTTTCATAAGTGCAAGTTTCATATTTAATACATCTAAATTAAACTCCTGAATATTGAAGATAACAAAGACACTTTTAAGCTTTAATTATCAAATCTAAATGCCCTAGCTGACATAAAATTACTCCAACTATACGGTGCTACGTCATCATCATCTGAATCAACTGTAGCTGCCTTCCTTCTCTTTCTTCTTGATCTCCTTATTCTCCTCCTGGCTCGTATTCCTTGCAAGGCGACCGTCTGCTGGGTCTGTACAACTTGTTCGGGCTGGACAACTAGTTGGACCTCTGCAGCCTCTACGACCTGGACAACTTCTTGGACATCTACAACATCTACGACCTGGACAACTTCTTGGACATCTACAGAATCTTTAACCACACGCGCAGTTTGTTGGACTTCTTGGGCAACTTCTTGAACATCTATTGTTTGTTGGACCTGGACTGAATTGTTGGAACTCATTTTGATTATTCCTCTTCAATGATGCTTCTTGTGTGATGGTAAGAAGAGGAATATCATATTTATAATGATTTCTCTGATTCTTCATCTTCTCTCTACATTGAAAATCTAATCGTTTTAGTTGAAAGTCATTATTATTTCTTTAATTCAACAACCATTGCTAATTCTTCATCTTCCTCATTCAATTTTTATTATATTCTTATTTAAGATGTGGCATTGGAAATCAAAACATTAAATAAACTAATATAGGCCCTAATGCTATTTACATAAGAAGTGGTAATGTGTGTTTAAGGAATAACGGGCCCTAAGATGCCACACCATGATGTTACTATAAATTTTTTTTATGTATAAAACATTACTAAAATAACCTGTCACAAAACATTAAATAATGATGATATAAAAACATTCATTGATGATGCATGTACATGGTTACGATGACAAAATTTTGATTAGAAGTTTTAGTACACAAACATCATACCGGACCAGATTACGAATAAATTAAGTTTGAAGTAGAAGAAAATATAACTGACTTGCTTATTTCCCGGACTGCTACCCAAAAAAGACGCACGATCTGCTTTGATGTCATTGTTCCATTCAATCCCTGAATAGCTTCCTCAGCATTCTTTCTGTTACAGAAACAACTTGAAGGCATTAAAACATAGCGTATATGGCAAGTGAGGCATAAATAACACACTATTGATGATATTGGCAATACAACAAGTGTTACCTAACACCAACTTGAACATCATGCCTACCAGATTTCTTGTAAAACTTTGCAGAACCCTGTTCTATATACCTGTAACTTCCACAAGATAAATCAAAATTCTATCTATGATAACCAACAAATGTCATATCATAGCCAGTGAAATCAGATTACCATGGTATGTATTACGAATTGGTAACTTATACCAAAGTACATCCCAACAGACAATCATAACCTAAAGCATATGAAACATGTACTCTCATATTGACTTGAGCATATAGAACATAAAAAAATAAAAAAAGAATGAAGATGTTGAGGAATATCGTACTTCGAAGCTGAGGAATCAAATGAAGGAAGAGGGTAAGAGGGTGAATATTTTAGCATATACAACATAAACCAAGATAAAAGGAATGAAGATGTTGAATAGTACCGTACTGAGAAAGATGGAGATTTGAGCTCCAAATGAATGGAAACGAAAAAAGTAAAGATTACGCCACCGCTGTCGCCTCTGGCTCGCTTGTTCGCCTAGGGCGTCTTATGAAAGAAATATAGATTAAGTTTTGTTTTTAATTTATCAGTAAACCCTTAAATCTCGGTTGTGTAATGCAACCGTAGTGGAAATGTAAGTCCTCTAACAACGGTTGACTTTCTTCACCGTTGTAAAATCATTTACAATTTATTTTTTAAAATAATGGACTTAAGTGACACAAGCGTATAACAACGGTTGGTTAAACTAACAGTTGTAAAATCATTTACATTTATTTTTTAAATAATGGACTTAAGTGACACAAGCGTATAACAACAGTTGTTTAAACTAGCTGTTGTAAAATAATTTACATTTTATTTTTTAAATAAAAGACTTAAGTGACACACGCTTAATGTACTCTGAAAAATGGAAAAAATGAAGTTGCTGAGAATCGAAGCTTGCAACACATCATTTATTACTATGGTTTTTATAGTCAACCGTCATTAAATCACTGTTTATAACTCCAGCAACTCACTGGGCGCAAAAATTTTAATATATTACAACGGTGTATATTTCTTCCGTTGTAAACCTGGCGTTGGTGTTTGCACGTTTTGTAGTAGTGTCTTCTGCCCCTAGCATAGACGCGAGAATGTACTTCTTAATTTGTTCCTTGATTCGCCTAACTTCCTCCAGGCCGACACTAATAGTAGCCACCCTTGCATCCATATCTTGATAAGTTACTTTCAAGTGGACCAGTGACGTCACTATGTCTAGCTTCCCAAAGATACTTATAAAGGAACTTTTCCACGATATTACATGAAAGTTGAGGATTACCTTTTTTTCTCATGCTTCTTCTCCAATTCTTAATGTCAGATATATTTCTCCCTAAAGGTGATTTATCGAGTCTTTTAAGGCTAAAAGATCCCAATTTCTATATGGATTCATATCTACTTGTTGTATTCCTAAGAGTTTCATTATGTCTGCATGGAGGATGTTGCAAGATCTTCTGTGATCCACGAGGAATCCTGTTAGTTTTTTTTTTATCATCCATTGGAATTCAAATGATCTTTTTTCGCGATCTAGAAATACTAACTCCACTCGATCTTCGATTCGTTGGATGATAGTGTCTATCATGAGTAGAAGGAAACTTTGAAAATGATAGGTTCTAGATGATGTGGCACCACAAAATTCGTCAATCAATGAAAACTGGTGATAGTTGATTCAAAGGATGGATTGAATATCTTAAACATGACTACCAGATTTACCATCTCTGCACCTTCTTCTTCTGCTAAAGATCTGATTTCAAATTGAGATTGATTGGGTAATGGAATGTTTAGCAAGAATCAGAAGTAGATTCCAACAAACGCCGCCATTGTTCTGTTTTGGAACCAGAATCGGATGTAGTTGGTGGTGCTAATCTCCGGTATGACAGTGCAGGGTCGACCTACAAGGTTAGTACTCATACACCCAAGTCAGTTCAAGATTCAAGATGAGTGAAGTGAAAAGTGGAGATCAATGAATCTACATTGCTTTCCGTGTGTACTAAGTTTTATACCTTAGGTCAAGTAGAATGTATTTGAGTTGAAGTGGTCCTCAACCATTTGAGCCTTTGGCGAACCCAGAACATTTTAAAACAAAATAAAACAAAACAAAGAAAGCATTATCTTTCCTTTTTATTAAATAATTTTCTATCACACACTTAACTATTTATTCCTTTATTTAAATTATTTAAAATTTTCTTTTCGATATTATAAAGAAAAAATTTTTTTGAATAATTCATTTAATATATTTTTCATACAAAATTAATTATATTTTAGATTAAAAATAATAATGAAAAACAAAAAACTGACAATCTTTACCATTTCTCCTTTTTTATCATTAAAATCCAATTATGACTTGTATAAAAAAATCCAATAATGAATTTGTGAGGTATTTTATCTCTTGTTGGGTTTCTTAAACTAAGAGGTGGCTTTCTTATAGTTTGTCATACAGTGGTTTAGTATATCTAGAAGTCTAGGAATGATTTTGTTTTTGTATGTACTCCTTGGGATGAATTAGATCAGACAAAACCAAATAAACTGAAAATTCATACCAAACTAAATCCAAAAAATCAATCTATTCTAGTTCAGTTAAAAAAATCGAACCAAACCAATAAAGCTAAACTTGTTCTATTTGGTTCTCGATTTTCAATTTAAAAACCACAAAACCAATTAACTAAGTGATGTATATAACATCTAATGTTTAAATCCTATGAATAGTTGGTCCAACACAATAAAACACGCATGTTTTTCTTCACTTCACTTCATACCATCACAAATAACACCAAACCCTAGGATACGATTTTCCGCTAACCTCAAACCCTAAGTTTCATCGCTCATTATCTCTATTTCGATATCCTTTATTGGTCCAATCACCACCACTATTCTTCTAACCTCTGTTTTGGATTGTCGTGTTTGTGATTCATATTTTTATATTTTTTATATTTATTTCCTTCTAACCATTATTTTATATTTTTCTATATTTTTATTTCTTTTTCCTTTTTTGAAAATTATTTAGAATTTTATTATGACTGTATTTTTTTTAATGATGAAATTGATTTCAAAATGTTTGTATTTTTAATTGATGGCGAACTATCATAATTTTGAATATGTAGTATGAATTTAATTGTATTTGATGGTAACCTATCATTATATGTTGTATACATTTATTTCATTTCAATATAAATATATTTGTATTTGATATCATCATTTTGAATATCCTGTAAGGATTTATTACATTTCAGTGTGTCATACAGACTTATTTAATTAGTTTGAAGTTTTTTCAAAAATAAAGATCTTGGAATAATTTGTTGGAAAAATATTATCGTTAAAAAAATTAATAACATGAAATAGAATTTTTACAAGATGAATATATTGTTTGAAAAAAAATAAGTATCTTAAATTAATAAACCGAACTGAACAAAATTAAACCAAAATTATTTGTTTGATTGAGTTTCGTTTTTTATAAATAGTGAAAACTGAACCAAACCAAAGCAATATAGATTTCATTAGTTCATATATTTTTTGACTAAAAACTGATCCAAATTGAAAAGTTACACCCCTAGGGACCCTTATAAACGTGAAGGTCCTTGAAGCAAGTACTTCACTCTGGCCTTAAAATGGTACTTTAGTACGTCTTCAAACACATCTTGTCCATTTTCTTGTTGGTTTACGAAATCTATCATGTGTTTGAGCCAATAAAATATTGAGTGATTTTGGTCTATTTCCAAAGTATTAAGTTCTAGTCGATCTTCTCTTAGTGTCTCTTCCTCTCCTAGTCCTCTGCTGCTTGGTCTATTTCACATAATCAGAGCATAAGTACCCTATTGCGATTACACATGTGAGCAAGGTTTTCCCTTCATTGTATTTCACAAGTACAATTAGCAACTAGCGTGGGGTCTCAGTAAAACCAACTTAGACCTTACTCACTACGAATTTCCAATTGCATCAACCACCCTTTTAAAAATTGTAACATGACAAGGTATTACCACAACTAGTAGCCTTGTAAACAATGACCATGAAACATTATTAGAGATGCAAGATGTCATGGATGAGTTGTGTTGTTCCAACGGAATTTTAGAGGTCAATGTCCTAACTAAAGCTGTCAAAATGGGCTAGCCCATATAGGTCCGGCTGCCAAGGCCGAAAAATCATAGGACTTGGGGATTAAAATTAGAGCCCATATTTTCCATGGCCTTTTTAGCCCAGCCTTAAAAAATCCGCTACCCGTTAGAGCTAGCCCGTATGGGACGTGGGTAGCCCATTAGGCTCGCATAACTATATATATATATATATATATATATATATATATATATATATATATATATATGTGTGTGTGTGTGTGTGTGTGTGTGTGTGTGTGTGTGTGCGCGCGCGCGCGTGTGTGTGTGTGTTAATACTTATATTATCTTACCTCAAAATAACACATTACTTTTTTCACCTCACTAAATTGTATCTCTATTATATTCAATATTTTTCTCTTAAATCTTATAAATTAATATAATCAACACTCTTTTCTCATATTCTATTAGTTTTTCTTATGTTAAATATTCGAGTATTATTTTATACAATTTAAAAAAAGTGTTGTATTTAAAAACACATTATAATATTTATAAAAGCTAATATAGAACTTAAAAAGTATTATGTTTAAAACAATATTATTTTTAATTTCATTTATAATAAATATTGTGGGGTTTTTATTTTAATTTTTATTAAAATAGCCTGTTTAAGGCAAGGTAGCCCGAAGCCCATACAGGGTCGGGTTCGGGTAGTAATTTTTGAGCCCATATTACAACAGGGCTTTCTTGGCCCAACCCTAAAAAGCCTTAGACCCGCTAGGGCCGACCCGTTTACGATCTGGTAGTCCATTTTGACAGCTCTAGTCCTAACTCTCAGGGAGTGACACCATGAAGATTTCCATATTGAAAATGTGATTTTGGATCCCTTTCCTCTGTCAATAGAGATTTGAGTTCGTCAATACTATAGAATTTTAAACTGCCGTCAATGTTGAAGTTTGATGAGAAGAGAGACCCCGGGAACACATTGCTTCCATCAACACCCAAATGGCGATCATAGGCACATACGGTTCACTGAAGGTCAAGATCATATCAATTAATTTCAAGGTGGAAGCCCTAAGGTGGTTCATGAACCTCCCTCACCTTTTAGTAACGAATTATCAAGACCTCTATAGGAAACTAGCACACCACTTTTCGTCGAGTAAGCACCGAAAGGTGTCTACAACTAGTTTGTTCAATTTTTTTTTCCAATGGAACTCTGACTATTGAGAGAATAACTTGCCTATTTTAGTGAGGCAACCATCAAGATAATTTATCTAAACTAGGAGATGTTCGTGGGAGAATTTTGGAACAACATAAGAGTCGGCCATTTCAACGAATCTCTCACCCTATAAATTGCAGTCTCTGTGTCTGAAATCATGGCACGATATAAACTTTACATCTAGAAAGAAGAGGGAAACACTAAGAAGAAAGCAAAAGACGTTAGGTAACGCACCTATAGCATAACTGACTCATTGTAGTTGTAGGGAAGAAGCCACTACACCTCTCCTATTAGAGACAAGGCAACACCCTCCCGGAGAAATTTGGCATGAAGTACACCACATTCACGATATTCCTCCTCTGTTAGCCCTCAAGTTAGATGCAACAAGGCTCGAACTCGGTAAATTGTGCAACTACCATAAAGTGAAGGGTCATTACACTAATGACTGATACCAACACAAGAGGGAGATCGAGCAAATTTTTCAGGAGGGCCACCTGAAGAAGAAGAGGCTCTTAGCCGACTGGAAGCCCTAGTGATGTGAGAGAAGAAATTTTCAAATGAGATGAATGATATAACCAAATGGGCCCTTTAAACAAAAGTGACACATAAAAAGGCAAGTACAAAATATATTTGAGATTAAGAAGTTGAAGGAGATAGGAACCATAACCTAGAAGATTGATAATTCGGTGAGGAATAACCACAATGGTAAGTAATCCATTGAAGAGATTCAATAAAGGTTCGAATCAAAGAACCAAAAAGAGAAGTCCTTTCTCACTCGCATTTCTCATGATAGGAAATTCTAATTCATTTGAAATTTGTCTCAATGAGAATACAAATGATTAATTATATCATGATTTCTCCTAAACGTAAATTGGCAAAAAATGACACCACATTATAGACCCATATTGAGCCACGCCATATTTTTAAAAAAATAAATGGCACGAAAACAAACATTAACTAAATTTAAATTAAAACTATTAAAATTCCAAATTAAAATTAAGTAAATCATTACAAGCCAAATTAAAATAAAATATTTCATTATTTTCTTCATGCTCTTTATTATTCCTCATCATTCCCCCCTTTTTTGAAGAAACTAACATGAATTTAAGCCCCCTTTTGCTCTTTATGAAGGAAAAATTTTAATTAACCAGAAGGCCATGATATCCACTAGGATCAAATGGTTGTGGGAAAAATCAAAATCTACTAAGTAGGTGAATCACTATTTCATATTTTTCATTCATTAATCCAACATAAAAGCTTCCAAGGTAATGAAGTTGAATGTTGCACAGTCTCATGGGTTAAATGTTATATTTCTTATCTTTTAACCTTTTGTTTTTTTTTTAATTTAGCTATTGAGTCTCCTCCAATAGAATAGCTCAAGTCATGAAAATTATACAATCTTTAAAATCATTTGAAATTTTGCAAAAATGAGATTCTGGTAGTATGATTCAAATCAAACTATTCACCTAACTCGAATCAGACTTACAGGGAGCTCAGGGATCATTTTCTAGCATTCTGATTTGAATCACATTCTTCGTGATTCGAGTCACAAAATTTTTAATTTAATCACAAGACTACTTGATTTGAATCACATTGAACTGAAATTTTCCTTCTTTGCGTCTGGAACTTTGATTCGAATCACCATTTCTTATGACACGAATCGTGTGATTCAAATAACATTTTGTGCATCTCGAATCACATAAATGGGTTCTCATATCGTTTTTGCTTCTTGATTTAAATCACTTAAATTTATGACTTAAATCATACCTCTTATTTATGACTCGAATCATACATCATTTTCACTCATTTATGTACCAGATCTTTAGCACATATATTTCTTTCAAAACCTCTAACAATGTTGGAAAACATACACTTCCATTATTGATTTGAAAACTCACAACTAACTTTTTCTCTCATTTTAAAAAGGTTTTTACATATTTGTTGAGTGCTTGCAAATGAATTCTTTCATCTTTTATCTCATTCCTTTTCCATTTTCATGTGAATCTAAATCTCATCTTTGCAGATTTGTGATTGTTGAGAAGATTTTGTTATTGGATTTAATGTTTCTTTTAAGATATGATATTTCAGAGGTTCCCAGGGTGTGTTGTGTTATGGCTAGTTTTTAACACAACTTATCTCATCTAAATTGAAGCCTCCAAGCTCAAGTTATGTTGTTTTTAATCCTGCCTCATATTTTTAACACTGTTATTCTAATTCCAACTGGTGTTATTCGAATACCACTCATCTTGAAGTCAAAATTACACATTTTTAACACTTCATTTTGGATATCAACTAATAGTATTCAAATACCACTCATCCAGAAGTCAAATTTTCACATTTTTAACATTGTTATTCAAATACGAACTAGTTGTATTCGAATACCACTCATACTAAACAAAAACAAAAAATTAATTTTTCGCTGCATATTTATGCATCCAACCATCACCTAAAGTTCTTCTTTCCCACAAACAGTTCTCAACATATAAAAATTACACGAAATTAGCAATTTGGTACATCGAACTAGCATGCAACTCATATCGAACAATTGAACACAAGAACATATAAAAATCAAGCATTCAAGGACAATGAAATAAGCACAAAATAAAGAACTAATTTGAGTCTGGAATGGGTGGATGTTGCTTCTGCTTTCCTCCATTGTGAGGAACTGCTTTTTCCTTGTACTTTTCTAGGGGTTAAAATTGGTGATAGTCCAAGGAAGGTGTCAATGTGGAACGGCGTTATTGATCGAATGAAACATAGGTTATCAATTTGGAAGGGGAAGAATTTGTCTATAGGAGGTAGAGTTGTCTTGATTAACTATGTCCTTAATGTTATGCCGATTTATTCTCTATCGTTTTATAAGGCTCCGGTAAAGAAAATCAAAGAAATTCAGCCTATTCAGAGTTGTTTTTTGTGGGGAGGGAGTGAAAGTCGTAAGAAAGTGCATTGGATAGATTGGAAAACTGTTTGTGCTTCGAAAGACAAAGGAGGATTGGGTGTTAAGGATGTCGCAAATTTCAATCGCTCGCTGTTGATTAAGTGGAAGTTGAAGATAGAATGGATTAGGTGTTTGAATACAACGTTATATTCTCCGTCTCGTCGTGTTTCAAGTCGTTGTATCAGAATAAGAGGGAATGTGAGATTTCAGAGGAATTATTGGCTGGTTTCAAAGCTCTGTGGGAGGTGCGGGTGCCGTCAAATGTGCAGGTCTTCTTTTGCCGCTTGTTTCGGAATCGAATTGCTATGAAAGACCAATTGAAAAAAAGAAATATTCTGAAAAGTGCCCAGTCGTTGTTGTGCGTTTCTTGTGAAGAAAAAGTTGAAAACATTCCTCATGTCTTTTTGCAGTGTGCTTATGCAGCAACTGTTTGGGACGGGGTAATTAAGTGGTTTGGTTGCAAAACCAAACTTGATGGCAGCTGTCCAGATTCTTTCAAAAATTTCTCTTCTTCTTCTGCTGCTCTTGTTGGTAATTCGATGGGAATTGTTGTTTGGATTGCAACGGTGTGGAGCCTGTGGTTGAGGAGAAATAGAATGGTGTTTTTGGGCAAGCAAACTTCGGTGGACGACTTGCTGAACTCTATAAAATTTCACTCTTGGAGATGGTTTTTAGGTTTTATCTACCCTGTTAATTGTTCATTCTATGATTGGTTTACTGTGCCTCACGAATGTATAAATCGGAAGTAACATTCCCGGTTTATTTTGTAGTTCTTATCGTGTTCGTGCATCCCTTGTGCCGGTAATATTATTGCCTATTTAAAAATAAAAAAATTTACCCAATTTCTCAAATGCAATTCCCTAAGTTGATTTACTTCAAAATCTAACCTATGAAATCCACATGTATAATCCCATTTAAAACTATCCAAAACTTAAGACTAAAACATGCATCCAACAATTGAAGGAGGTTATGGTTCAAAGGATGGAGAATTCATCACCTAAGAGAGCATGGTGGATCCAAACATTACTTATTAGCGTGGTTAAACATGAAAGATATTGTGAATTAAATTATATTAAAAATAAGAAATAAAAATGTTTAAATCAATAAATTTATAATGAAAATTGTCTACCAAATATGAAAGATTAGCAAATATAAATGTGAGAGAAACTTGAGAGATGGTGAATATGTTTCAAAAACCAAACTAGACCGGTCAGTCAAACCGGGAATCGGAAGAGTCAATAGTCTGATATGATTGATGGATCAGATAAGCTATTAAACAAGTGAGAATTGGCCAGAGCTGAACAATACCAATAAAAATCAATGAACCAACGAGTTTGGAAAACCGACAAATTAAAGGCTTATTTTTGTCTCAGACAAAACAACCCCATTTTGATATTTTAAAAAAATAAAATAAAATTAAAATATAAGTAGACTTTGTTCAAAACTGATTTGGACAACTTTCCCTATTTAGAATCATATTTATTAGACACTACACTTATTTTGAAACTTAGTATATGTAGCGATTAGCGTTTGTTCAAATTTTATTTTAATTTGTATTTTGTACTATTTTGTTGGGTTTGATGATTATATTTTAAAATTTGAATTTAAAGAATGAACTTGTAAAATTATGATATTGAGGTTTAGTCATCTAATTCAATTGGTTTAATAACTATGTAGTTTTTTTAGAGACCAGTTTATTCAATTGAGTTATATGGTTTATTCAACTAACTTATTCGATTTAATCCGATTTAGTCATGTGATTGAACCAATGACCCAATAATTCGACCAATTAACCAATAACTCACCCTCATTAATTTGATAACCAGTCTAATTTTTAAAACATTACGAAGAGAGAAAAATGAGAGATTCACTACTACGGAAAACCCCCTTCACAACGGTTTGAAAAGGGGTACCATCACGCCTGACATATCGTTGTTAAGTAGAGTGCCATTGTAAGTTCGTTGTTTCTACAACGGTCTGGAAACCGTTATTAAAAGGCCGGACGCGTGCCACATATCACAACGGTTATGCTAATAAACCGTTGTGATATATACACTTAGGTACTGGGTTCGAAACCCATCAGCAGCAAATTATGTAAAACATAAATTATCTTTGATCTCGGTTACAATAGATAACCGTTGTTGAAAGTACCCAGAGTTTATTATATTATCTTGATCTCGGTTACAATAAATAACTGTTGTTGTAAGTACCCAGAGTTTATTATATTAAATATAGATTGATTGTTTTCCAAACATCTCACTAAATAAATATACAAGGATTCAATTTGATGAAGAAGTCTATAATCAGCAAATTAAACTATTCTTGAAAACCAACTTAAGCAAACCAATGTTTTCTGATTGAATTCGTCTCATCGTGCATTTCACGCTCTTTTACATATATATTGTGGTTTATTGGTCAGACTCCTTCGATATATCGCTATCTTCGATTATAGTTAAATTTCCATAAGAACAAGACATTGGATAATCTGCCTCATCATCATCATCACTTATCATCATAATTTTTATAATCGTAAGTTTTACGATTATAAGTGTTGATGGAGAGGCAGATTAACTAATAATTTGTTGTTAATGAACTTTAACTATAATGGAAGATAGCGTTGCATCTAAGGAGTCAGATAATTATACCATAATCTATATATAAAAGAACGTGAGATAAACGATGAGAAGCATGCAATTCAGAAACATTGATTCATATAAGTTGGTTTTCAAATACAACTTAATTTGCAGATTATAAGTATCTATGTCAAATTAAATGAATGTATTTTAAGTGAGGGTTAGTGAAACAAATAATCTATATAGAATATAATAAACTCAAACAACATCATATACCATAACCAGATACTATAAACTCATACAATACGCTTGCTACCACCAGCATCATCACCATGTATCATCCTCTTAACCTGTCAGGAAACACGTCAAACTTCAACAATGAGCATCCTCAATTGAAACCAAACCCTAAAATCATAATCCAGTGAAGAGTAAAGAGAGGTCGAAAGAGATATATTATAAATTTCCAGGACGCACCTTTTAATGAAACTAATCGCGGAACAGGAATCAATTATGATGTTCATCTAGTTTGGGAAGCAATGAAAAAGAAATATAAGGAGGAAAAAGCTTACGCAAAAGCTTCATACTTCTTATATTTCTTTTCATTGTTTCTAAAACTAGATGAAGTTTGCTGACACTGTTGTTTCTTCATTTACTAACATCTTGTTTGTGAAGCTATGAAGAAGAAGTACAAGGTGGATGAAGTTTCCATCATAGCTTCATGCTTCTTGTACTTTTTTCCATAGCTACACAAACATTTTGTACCATAGCCAAAGTATGGTCTTTGTTAAGGTAGTGAAGACGAATCTGAAAAAATAAGAACAATCAACAAAAACAACATGCAACAAACGAGATAATGGGAAATATCTAACAATAGATGGAAGAAGAAGAATACCTTAATGTAAGAAGCACAAGGTTCACGACTAATGGTGAAGACGAAGAGAAAAAATGGGTTCTAGGGTTTCACTGTGAAGGCAACGACGCTACTGTCAATAAGTGAAAGTTAATTCACTTATATATGGGTAAACTATTTCACAACGATTAACAATACCAACCGCATAGATAAGTATTTATTTATTATAAATATATCACTACGGTTAACCAGAAGAACCGTAGTGATAACCCTTTTATTTGTGAATTTTAAAATAAATAAAAAAGAAAAGGTGTGCCTTAACGTTAAAGGAATAAAATATTTTATGGCACTGAGGTTCGATCCGAAGAAAGTTTGATTGTATCACAACGGTTGGCGTGACTATAGCCACAGTTTGCCTTAATGCGGATCCCCTATGGCAGGGAGGGGAAACCCATCACTTATCCATAAATTGCATAGATGATGATGATTGACTACTAGAAAAAACATTAACCTCGGTTGGATATGAGGTGTTACCTCATTTTCAAAGGAAAGGTATAAAATAGCGTCATAAAAAAGGTTCGCTTTACCTCTCAGTTGACACTCCACAGAAGAAAAAGGTTGAACTTGTAGTGGATTTTATTCCTAACAACTGCTTATTCGTTATTTTAATGGCGCTATTTTAATTCTCGATTATTCTTATAACCAACAGGATATATATATATATATATATATATATATATATATATATATATATATATATATATATATATATATATATATCGTATCCTATGAGAATGCTATTTTTATGTGAGAACATCAGAATGAATCTGAACTATTAGCTTTTAAAATAAATGGTGGAGATTATGAGTCATATTTTTTTCTCTCTCCTCCATCATTTATCTATACCTAGGGGTGGCAAAACGGGCCGGCTGCCCCGACCCGCCCCACCCCGCCTAAGGCCCGCCAAAAAAAAGGTGGGGCGGGCAAGCCCGCCAAGTGGAAATGGGCAAGAAAGTCTAGCTCGCCCCGCCAAAGTGGCGGGTTGGCGGGCGGCGGGCTTGCCCGCCTACTTTATTTATTTATTTTTTTCATTTTTTTAATATATTAATAGCTTGTTTTTACATTTCAATTAGATTTTTCACTTATTTTTTAGAACAAATTTTATAAAGCATCTTTTTAACAAACTTTACTTCAAAAAATATTGCATATATTCTCAAATAAATGTATAAAATAAAATCATCAAGAATTAAAATTACTAGAATTAACTAAAATATGGCAGGTTTAAGGTGGAACAAGCTGAACGAATAGGTGCGGCGGGCTTTGGCGGGCGGCGGGTTTTGGCGGGGCGGGCTTTAAGGGGCGGCGGGTTTTAGCGGGGCGGGCTTTGGTGGGCGGCGGGCCCAAAATCTCAACCCAACCCGCCATTTTTTGGCGGGTACGTGGGCCGACCCGGCGGGCCACGACCCGTTTTGCCACCCCTATATATATATATATATATATATATATATATATATATATATATATAAGCATCTTTTTAACAAACTTTACTTCAAAAAATATTGCATATATTCTCAAATAAATGTATAAAATAAAATCATCAAGAATTGGAATTACTAGAATTAACTAAAATATGGCGGGTTTAAAGTGGAACAAGCTGAACGAATAGGTGCGGCGGACTTTGGCGGGCGGCGGGTTTTAGCGGGGCGGGCTTTAACGGGCGGCGGGTTTTAGCGGGGCGGACTTTGGTGGGTGGCGGGCCCAAAATCCCAACCCAACCCGCCATTTTTTGGCGGGTGCGCGGGCTGACCCGGCGGGCCACGGCCCATTTTGCCACCCCTATCTATACCTATCTATTAAGGGAATAGCCAATTTTGGTCTAGCCTATTTTCTATTCCATGATTACCCCTCATCTATTTTCTATTCTCATAAATTTTAATAACTGCTTCCACCCCATGTAATAACTGCTTCCACCCATGTAATAACTGCTTTAGAAAGTTACACAAAGAAATGGGAAGTTTAAAATCAATGTAACGGTCTTACACTCACTCATAAAAGAAGGCGTGATGGACATTTGTGGCTTATACAAATGTAATATTACGTATGTTCGTGATAAAAGGAATTGATCAAAACAATACATTGCTAGGAGAATGCAATACTATTGTTTTGTTTGTTTTTTTGTTAATACTATTGTTTTAATTGATTTCTGAAAAAAATGTATTTTTATAATTATGATATATGAATGTTTTAATCTATTATGTTTTAATATTTTATTGATAATATTATGCCTCTTGGTTAAAATGGTAAGAATATTCATAATTTTTAGACTTTCTTTACCACCGCTTTCGCAGTATCAAAGGCAAATTGGCACCATGGCTGGAAAACAGCAATAAACTCTATCTTCTCTATCCAATCTTATTCCTTTCAATTTTTATTGTATTTTTTTATTTTTACACGGTTTCATTTGTAGAATAAAGAGATCACATGGATTGTGAGGAATTATTTTAGACATTACAAAAATTAATTATTTATTGAAGGATTACATGGAAATGCATCCTTTTGAATATATAGAAAAGTTATTTATTCATCTCTTTTTGTCTTTTTAAATTTTCACATATTTTTTTGTTATAACTTCTCATTCTATTTAAAATATTCTATTTCTTTTAATAGTTTTGATATTTTTTTTGTTATTTAATTTTTTTTCATGCATACAGTTTTTAGATAAAAGAAGCAATGATGAAAGATAGATAAAAAAATGAACATCTGATTTATAGATAGATTATTAAACATTAAATATGAAGTTTTATTTTTCTATTTTATCTCTTCAATTGTGTTATATGTCCATTTTCTATTTTTTATTATATATTTATAACTATCTATAAAGGTGTTCTAGATGGGCCAGTATCTGCCCCACAGTCGGGCAGGCCCAACCCAACATTCCATTGGGGAGGCATAGCAAGGCCCAATCCTCCTCTCCGTCGGGCTCGCTCAGTACTCCCTGTAGTCGGACAGGCCACTACCTAGCACGGGGAGAGATCGCGCGTCTTCCCCACGGACTCCACGTGCCCCCCACACAGGGACACGTCATCAGGAAACTACCCACTTCCTGAAGAACTGGTCAGTCCACCTTCCGAAGATCACAGGGGCAGTTGCTATTGGGCGAAGACCACGTGCTGGTCTTCCCTACGCCACGTAAGCCCTGACAGTTATTTGCATTGAACCTGGCAATCCAACCCAGTGCAGATGATCGTTGGCCCAAGACTGGGGGCACACTATAAATACCCTCTATCACTAGAGGGTCAGGTATTCTGAATTCCACTCTCTCTCCACACCTTTTATGTACTTGCGCTTTCTACTCTGTCTCTTACTTTGGCATCGGAGTACCTTGCAGGTACACCCCCACCTCTTCACCACCACCGGAGAATATCGGAGCTCACGACGTATTGCTGGCTGCTGATCCAATTCTGATTAGGTATGATCAGTGGCGCCGTCTGTGGGAACCTTTACTTTCCCGTTCTTCCTCCCGTAGAAACTCAAGAACCAATGCAACTTTAATTCTCTGACGATCATGGCCAGTTCGTGAAATAACGCCAATGCTCCATACTCCGCCTTCACCCCATTCACCAATGGGGATGATCACGACCCCAACGTGACCGTTCACGTCGAAGAAGGCGACCCTAGGCACAGGCACACCGCCTCTCCCTCCTCTGTTGATGCGGCCTTTAACGCCGCCCGACACTTTGATATCCTGGCTCTCTACCAGCCGATCCCTGCGCCAGCGAATGCTAATCCGACCACGGTGGCTCTGTTTGCAGCGATCAATCAAACAAATCTGATGATCTTTCAACTGAATGAGCGGATAGGAGTGCTCGAGAGGAAACAAAAACCACACTCTCCCCAGCAGAGACATCGTTGCCTCGTTTTTCGCAGTCCCTCTCCTCCCCCGTGGAGGACACGACACGATGACTCTCGCAGACCCTCTCCCCGGAAGCCTGGGCGCCGTCCGCGTCTGGAACGACCCCAGACCATGGTCACCCTGAAGCGCGACTGGTCCCCTCCTCGGAATGAACGACGTTCCCCCGCTCAGAAGAGAAATAAGGCTGATGGGTACGGCGAGAAGCTAAAGAGCCGACCAAGGAGTCCTCCTCGACGGAGCAGGAACGACCGAGGCGACTAGTCCCCGTTGCAATCGCCCGTCAGGCGCGACGAGGACGATCATTGCACCATGCTGTCCAGGGACATCATGGAGACCCCCTTGCAGGTCGGGATGGAAAACCTCCGCCCTTGGCGACATATGATGGTACGACCGACCCGGATTTCCACATCGAAAGCTTTGGCGCGATGCTCGACTATCGGAACATCCGGGAAGCCATCAAGTGTAGGCTTTTTCCCACTAACCTGAGGAAGGGTGCAATGGCGCAGTACAAAAGCCTCGCGCCCGAATCCTTCATTGCCTGGAGAGAGCTGAAGAGGCAGTTCTCCAGGCATTTCACCGCTTCCCGACGCCACCCAAAGACGTAAGCGTCCCTGGAAGCCATCATATAGGGAAAGGACGAGTCTCTCGGAGATTACATAGAGAGATTCAACTGAGAAGCCGTCCAGGTATCCACCTCGAATGACATGAAGAAATTCTTGACCGAGTGAGGACTGCGACCTCGCACCGAGTTTGCCAAGGCTGTCGGCATTGAAAGGCCCAACACCTTGGAAGCGCTCCTCCACAAGGCCCAAGCATACATACAGTACGAGGAGATAAAGACCGCCCACTGTGCCCACGATTCACGGAATTATGAGGGCTCAAGAAGCTCTAGGCACGAGGACTCCACTGCCCCTGCCCCCCCCCCCCAACGAGGGGGGGGGGGGAGAAGATGAGAAGACCGGCCCCGGGACCCTCGAGAGCCGAGGGGACCAGCAAGCCATTTCACTTAGTACACCCTACTCACCACTTCCCGCGAGCGCATCCTGGCCGAGTGCATAAACTCGGAATTCCAAAACAGAGGTGTCCGTTTCCTGAAGCTAACACCCCCTAAACCAAACGTCGACAAGTCCAAATTCTGTCGGTTCCACAGGAGCCACGAGCATGTCACGGAGGATTGCATCCACCTCAAGGATGCAATAGAAATCTTAATCAAATAGGGGCACCTCAAGAAGTACACGAAGAGGAACGATGCCCCCCGACAAGAGACACACGAGACGAAAAGGGTTGAGGAGACGACCCATCCCTCGGTGAGAACGGGATACAAGTTGCCCTGTGTATCACCCGACCAGAGGACTTCTACTTCCCCAAAGAGCCCAACTCGCATGTGACCGCTCGCAGCCTGTGGGAAAGTTCCCCCATCGTCATGGTCATATCCGGAGGAGGGTTCAACAAGGTCTTGGTGAGGTCGATCAAGCGGAAGTTCGACGAGTTGATAGAGGAGAGCTCGGTGCAGAACGCCACTTTTGATAAGGTCTAGGGAAGATCGAACCCCATCACCTTCTACCTCAAATAATTGTCGGGCGGCGCCCCCAACTCCAACATCCCCCTCCTAATAAGGGTACAGATGGCGAACCTTGAGATCCGCCGCATCTTGTTCGACCAAGGGAGTTTGGTGAACATCATGTATACCCACCTCTTCACTACCCTCCATCTCAACGAGACACATCTGACCCCTTACGTAGGCTCAGACCTGCAGGGTTTCAACGGCACCACCACCAGACTGTGGGGCTACGTCGAGCTTATGGTCACTTTCGGGAACGACGACACTGCCCGGAAAGTTAAAGTCCGCTTCCTGGTGATAGAGTGCCCTGGATGAAGAGCATAAGCCACTCCCACGCGTCAACGCGGTTGACCTCGACAATCGTTTCCCTAGCAAGCGGGAGCAGGACGAGGTAGCGGATCACACTCCTCCAGCTGAAGGCAACGAGCAGCCTCTTCACCCCTTATACCCCATTCCAGATGGAGACTTCTAGCTCATCACCATCGGAGATGACCCGGACAGAAGTGTTAAGCTTAGCACGGGCCTCTCCGACCTGGCGAGGAAGCAGCTGAAGGCCTGCCTCCGGGAGAATGCCGACCTGTTCGCGTGGAGCGCTGCAGAGATGCCCAGCCTCGACCCAGATATTGCCTGCCATCAACTCACAATAGACCTCACCGCTAGGGCTGTAGTGCAACGTAGGTGTAGGCAGTCTCCCGAGAAAGAGGAGGCTGGTGAAAAGGCTGTAAAAGACCTCTTAGAGACAAACTTTATCTCGCAAGCCCAGTACACAACCTGACTTTCTAATGTTGTACTTGTTAAAAAGAATAATGGAAAGTGTAGAATGTGCGTTGATTACAATGATCTTAACCGGGCATGCCCAAAAGATGCATACCCATTGCCTAACATCGACAAACAGGTCGAGAATTCTGCAGGTTTTAAAGTGTTGTCGTTCATGGACACGTACTCGAGATACAATCAAATCCCCATGGCGAAGGCCGACAAGCAGTACACGACCTTCATGACCGAGTCGGGCAACTGCTACTACAATATAATGCCCTGCGGCCTGAAGAACGCCGACACGACCTACCAGCAGATGATGAACAAAGTCTTCCGCGGCAAGATCGCTGACATGCTCGAGGTCTACATGGACAACATGATCGTAAAATCATGAGAAGAAATTGACCACACTGCCTACCTCAAAAGGGTTTTCGACACGGCGAGGAGATGCAAGATGAGGTTCAACCCGGAGAAATGCACCTTCAGTGTCCGAGCAGGAAAGTTCCTCGGTTTCTACCTCACAGAACGAGGCATCGAGGCGAACCCCGACAAGTGTAGGGCGTTCTTCGAGTTCCCGACGCCGAACTCGAAGAAATCAATACAATCGCTAAATGGGATGCTCACCTCGCTGTCCCGCTTCGTGGCCAAATCGGTGCAACACACACTTCCATTTTTCAAACTCCTCCGTAAGATGGCCGCGTTCAAGTGGACCAAGGAGTGTGAACAAGCGCTCCTCCACCTCAAACAAATCCTCTCGTAGCCCCTGGTCCTCTTACAGCCAGAAGATGAGGAGACATTGTACTTGTACCTCGCCATCACGAGTGAGGCAGTCAGCGCGGCTCTAATCAGGGAAATCCTCAACGAGAAAAAGCCGATTTAATTCACCAGTAAAGCCCTCCAAGGCCCCGAGCTTAGATACCAGCAGATCGAAAAGGTCCCTCTGGCCCTCGTCACCATGGCCAGAAGACTGCGGCACTACTTCTTAGCCCACACAATCGTGGTGAGAACAGACCAACCCGTGAGACAGCTCCTCGGCCGACCCGGCATGGCGAGCAGGATGCTCAAATGGTCGCTTGAACTCTCCAAGTTTGACGTCCAATACGAGGGTAAGATGGCCCTGAAGGATCAAGTACTAGCCAACTTCGTCGCAGAGATGAGCATCCCAGAACCTTCGACCGACGGATCCCAAAAATGGACGATCTACATCGACGGGGCGTTCAGTTTGACGGGAAGCGGAGCGGGCATCATCCTAGAGAACGAGGAAGGCATCTTGATCGAGGTCTCCTTCACGTTGTCATTCCCGACATCAAACAACCAGGTCAAATATGAGGCTTTCCTCGCCGGACTACGTCTAGCCGAGGACCTCGGCGCCAAAGAAGTAAAAATATTCATCAACTCCTAGCTTGTGGCCTCCCAGGTACGGGGAGAGTACCAAACCAAGAACGAAAACCTCATCGAATACCTGGCCTTGGTAAAAGAGAGGATGAAAAAATACGTCTCGGCGGAAGTAAGTCACGTCCCTCACGAACATAATACTCGGCAGACGTCCTATCGAAGCTGGCGAGCACGAAGAAAAAAGGCGAGAACAAATCTGTCATCTAAGAGGTGCTTCCACCTCCGAGCATCGAGAAAACCATATCCACCGCCGATGTGAATGCCATTAGAGAGAACCACTGCTGGATGACCCCGGTATACGAATACCTCAGCACGGGGAAACTGCCCGACGACCCCAAGCATGCCGGCATAGTTAGGCGGCATGCCTGCTCGTATACTATCGTCAAGGACAAGTTATATCAGCGGGGCTTCTCGATCCCCCTCCTCAGGTGCGTCGAGGAGTCTAAGGTCCCCGACATACTCCAAGAGATCCATGAAGGGATCAATGCGCAACACCTCGGTGGACGGTCCCTAGCCCGTAAAGCATTGTGAGCAGGGTACTACTGGCCTACCATGGAGCAAGACGCCAAGGAGCACGTCAAGAAATGTGACAAATTCCAGCGAAACGAGGACATGCACCTAGCCTCTCCCAGTGAGCTCAAAACACTCTCATCCCCGTGGCCATTTTCCTGGTGAGGGATGGACATCCTCAGGCCATTCACCATAGGGTCATACCAAAATAAGTATTTGATAGTCGGCGTCGACTACTTCACTAAGTGGATAGAGGCCGAAGCCTTGGCCAAAATCACCGCCCACAACATACTCCATTTCTACAAGAGGAATATACTTACCCGGTTTAGCGTACCCCAAGCAATCATCACCGACAACGGGACACAGTTCAACGACAAAAACTTCCAGGACTTCTTTACCGTGCTGGGCACGAAGCAACACTTCACGTCGATCGAGCACCCACAAACGAACAGGCAGACCAAAGCCGCGAACAGGGTAATTATGCGAGGTTTGAAACGAAGGTTGGGCGACGCCAAGAAAAGGTGGGTCGAAGAGTTGCACAGCATGCTCTGGGCCTACAGAACGACCCCACACTCGACCATAGGGGAAACCCCGTTCCAACTGACCTACGGGACTGAGGCAGTAATTCCAGTAGAAATAAGGGAACCCTCGAGGAGGATTGAGTCCCCCCTCGACAAGGAGGCCAACGACGAGGCCCTAAGGGAGGAGCTCGACTTAGTCGAAGAGATTCGGTCAGGGGCATCCATCCGCGAAGCCTCACTCAAGCAGAAGATAACTTTGCGCCATGACAACAAAGTTATCAAACACGAATTTTAGGTAGGCACCCTAGTCCTGCGAAGGAACCAGAAATATTCGCGCGAAAGCATGCTCGCTGCGAACTGGGAGGGCCCTATCGCGTCCGCGCTAAAACAGGGACAGGGGCCTACTACCTCGAAAATCTGCACGGGGAAGAACTTGCTCGACCATGGAACGTTGAAAAGCTTAAATAATACTATAGTTAAACACTGCTCTCGGCTTATTCGCGTCGCGACCACAAGAGTGCACTCAGGTACAAGCATGACTCCTTAACTCAGGACATGAAGACAAGGGCCCGTTCTTGTGTGTGCGCGCGGACTCTTGATCTGACGGGGACACCTCTACTGAGCTCTACCGTTGCCGTACCAACTAGGAAGAATGCATATCTCCCGATGGGAAGTTCACGCCTTGGAGCTAAGACCTTGATCGAGCTCTAAGTTTCATCGAAGGTCAGAATACGACTCCGACCATTCGACCAGTTCCCTGCACTGTCGAGGATCAACAGCGTCGAGCATAGGCCCCAAATACTTAGACAAACACACAAAAATAAAGCATGTATCCGAAATACAAGCAGCACACACAAAACATAAACATGCCAAAAGGTAAAAAACAATGCATTAAATCGGGCAGAGCCCCTGTCCAGATATTACAAGCAAAATCAACTACGGCACGCAGGCTAGCCAAAGCAGTAAAAAAAATAGCGCGCAGGCCATATAAGCTGGACAAAGGGAAATAGAGCTAGACGGCTACGCCACCTCGGGGTGATCGTCCCCCACAACCATCATCTTCGTCCTCGGCTTCAGGCGCGACCACCTGGTGATAAGGGTTTGTCCCCTCGGTGACAAGCTGGACGCCAGGGTTCACGAGCTGGAGCTGCTCCACAGCAGAGTTAAAACCCACCTCGACAGTCCCCAGTAAATCCTGCTTGAGCTCCTGAATCTTAGATACCAGGTCAATCCGAGAGACCAGAAGTTTCTCGTCGGCGGTCTCATCTTCAACAAGCCTTGCAGCCGCCTCTAACTCAGCAATCCTCGCCAAGAGCTTCTTCCTCTCCTCGTCATCATCCTTCACCTTTTCTTCATCTCGCCGCAAAGCTTGATCTAGTTCGCATCCTATTTCTTGCACTCGTCGAGGTCAGTAGCCAGCTTGTTTCTCTTAGCCTCTACAGACGCGAGGTCATTCTGCAGTTTGGTCAGGTCAGTCGAGGGGTAAGTCTCGTCGTTAAGGACCAAAGCCGTTTTCAAGACCCGCATCATCGCAACCATATCTTTCGATAAGGCTTTCCTCCTCGAATTCCGGTCAATGCCCAATATAGCCTTGGACTCAGCAGCGCTCATAGTTGGGGAGTTGGCCCCGCATAAGAAATCAGGCTGCAGATAATAGGGTAGGAGCACGTACTTCTCCTCGAAGATGTTCCCAGTGAGATCGACAGTTACGGGCTCACTAACATGCTAACTTTTGCAGGAGCCCTGCGACGTCGGAGATTGGGTGCATTGAGGGGAAGAGGATGAGCCTCCGGGTGTCGGGTTGGGGCCTTGTATCTGCTGAACCTGGGAGACTCGCCCATTGCTAGCCTTCTTCGCACCTTTGGTGGCCGCCAGCTTCTTCACGCGTTCTTGCAAGCTCGACATCTCACCCGCAAAAGAAAAAAACAAGCACGTCAGCAAACCAACCACGGAAACATAGATGAGGCCCGAGTGAAGAGGGGTGCCCACTACCTAAGAACTGTAAAGCTTCCTCATCGGACGCACACTCGAGGAGGTCCTTCATATTTATCAACGGGACTTTCTTTAAAACCTCTCCGCGATCATCGAGGATACAATTCTCGTCCGGAGTTACACATTTCGAAGGGGTGAAGTCGGACACGAACTTGACCAACTTCTGGTAGGCCAGCCGGTCCTCATCATCCAATGCGTCGGGCCTGACTATGTAAATGTCCGTGCCCTTTTTGAAATGATCCTCCTTCATTCTAATGGAAACTTCGATTGTAAGACCTCCTTCCACTGTCCATTTTTCTCCCTGACCACGTGGTCGTATAGCGAGTCGACGACCGCATAGGTGATAGGCATGGCAATGAAATAGCGGTATTTGAAATTACGGATAGAGTCTAGGTATGCCCAAAATAGTCTCCTCGATTGCTTGAGGGACACCCTCTTGTACCGACCCTCGACCGTCTGTCTCTGCAGATGGAAGATGCGGAAGAAAAGAGGTATCGTGGCTCCGACATTGAGGTACCGACATATGAGCTCATACGCTCACACGAACGCGATCGCGTTGAGATGGAACTGCGAAGGCGCCAGGCGAACACCCCCCATTGGAAATCACTGAAGGGAAGACGCATCCCCGCTTCCAGGAAAGTGAATTCATACATGGGAAACCTCATCCCTCTGAAACGCGAGCATATCCGATGGTGTTCCCGGGGTTTGTACACCTTCCAGTTATGAGAGGAGCCCTCACAACGATTCTTGACAGTAGCATAAGCATCTGAGTTGTCCACGACAAAGAGAGAAGGGACGCTCAAAGGCTCTTGCCCGGTCCAATCCTCGGCAACCCGCTTTCAAACCCCGCTGGTCTGCACTACCGGTGAATCAGGCTCGTCATCGGTCTCGAGGACCCCCTTGATCCTTGCAGTTATTTTTGCCTAAAAAGCAGAGGAAAACAGTGAATTCGAGATTCCAGATCAAATCCACCCTTCCACCGCAAATCAAGTGAAAGGGCGAAGAGGGGGCACGAAGCCACCAGATCGGCCTCCCCGACCAAAAACGCCCGACGAGGGTGCTTATCTAGAAAAGTTTCTCTTCAGTTATGAGACCCCGCGCCGGCCAGAGGATTCTCCTGGACAGGGATCACCTCACCGTGAAAACGAGAAACCGGGGATAGGATCCCTCCGAGACCTTCAGCAATGGTCCTCGGGGCCTTCATCCCAGGTGTAACACCCCAAATTTATTAGAATATTTATTTAATTTATTTAAATATAATATTTGTGAATTTTCGGTGAATTTTGGTGGTTGGTGTCGACGTCGGTATTTTGGTGAAGTTTGGTTATTTTAATTAAATAATAGTATATAATATGAATATATTAGTATTATTATTAATTTAAATAATATTAGAGGAATTAAGGGTAAATTGGACTTTTGAGGTGGATTAGTGAGGGTATTATGGGGAAAGCCCATATTTGAGGCCCAAGAGTTAAATTAACCAAAAAGGAGGAATTGAGGAGAATTAGGATTCATTTGTGATTAACCGTGAAAAGAAGGAAGGAAGGTGCAGAGCTCTGAAGAAAGGGAAACGGCGAGGATTCGTGAAGGTTTCCGCAGGATCGATAAAGAAAGCTCAGATTCGACAATCTAAGGTATGGGGAGTATTGCTTTTCATTGTTTTCAATATAGGAATTGATGTGTTAAAGGTGGATTTTGAGGTTTTTGGGGTTTTTGAAGGGTTTATGAGTTATTGACGTTTTGATGGTATTTTGGCGAGTCGATTATTAAGGGTTGAATTAATCTGATAAAATAGACCTTGAGGGTAATTTCCCGGTCGATGATGTTTCGACCTTGTGGCGAAAGGGATTTATGGGGTTAATGGGAATCTTGAGAATTTGTGAAGGTTTAGGTATTTTGAGTTAGAATAGTGGAATTGATATTATGAACATGATGATATTGATGTATGTTGATAAGAATGATAATTTGAGGTTTGATTGTGCATTATTTCATGAAGTTTGTGTTTTTGGAATTGAGACAAAAGGGTTTTCGTACTGCTACTTTTTAGAATTCGTAAAACTGTTTTTCACAGCGTGCAATCGATTGGAGTACAGGTGCAATCGATTGCACTGTCAAATTTTTGGTAAAAACTACTTTTGTACATGGTGCAATCGATTGACATGCTGGTGCAATCGATTGACATGCTGTTGGACAGCATTTCGTAAACTTTGAAAATCCATAACTTTTGACCCGGGTGTCCGTTTGACGTGCCGTTTGAACCTACGGAAAGCTAAAAACATTTTCTATATATAAAAATAATTTTGAGAATAATGAATGATTATTTGATGGAGGCTTAGGCCTTTGGTATGGAATTAGTCTTGTACGTTCGTATTGCGTTGTGCCTTGAAGTGTTTGACGTTACTATGATGATATTATGTGGTATTATGATGTGTTTGATGTTGTGTGAAGTGTTTGATGCTGTTATAACAGAGTATGAATTAATATGAAGTATATTGATGATCAGGAGCTGTATATGTATGATGTATGATGATTAAGTGACGATATGAATTACTATGACGTATATTGATGATCATGAGTTATTTATGTATAATGCATGATGATAAGATGATGATGCCTGATGTTTTGATGAATAAATGACAATGTGACGAGTATGATGTTTTGATGAATGATGATGCACATAATGATGTTTTATTGATGATGATTATTGATGTTGTGTATCATGCATTCATAGCATACTTTGGTGATGATGTTAGGACTTCGGTCCAGTGATGATGAAATTAGACTTCGGTCTACTGTGGCTTCCATCCCATTGTATGGATGTGAAGTGGATTATGACGTGCTCCGGTTCTTGTGTGGAACCGATCCTATTTGACGGGGATCTTTGAAGGGTGATGGCCTAAGTGTCCATCAATTTGTGACGATTGGTACCACATGCATGAGTCTTGTTGTGCATTGCATTTAGGTGGCATTTGTGGTGATTTATGATGACGTGTTTTGATGTTTGCCTTGAGATGACTATGATGATGCTGTATATGATGATGACACCATTTTTACGCATATATTATTTTATATTGATTATAATGAATTGTGTTACTCACCCTGCTTGTTTGAATGTTGCCTCCACGTGGGTAATGTGCAGGTGATTAGGATTAGTCGTGGATGCTTCGAGGAACTTTTGAGGTATTATTTGCTTTTGGTTGATGTAGAGGGTCTTGCTCTGATAGTGTAACATCGGGTTGGGTCGTTGAGTCGAACCATGTTGAGTTTTATTTGGCTGTTATTTTGTTGTTATTTGATGACTATGGTTTTATTTTAAAAACCCTTTGGTGGTATTTTTGTGGTTATGGTGGTTCTTCTGCCCTTTGAAGGCATTTTGAGTTATTGTGATGAAAACCCATTGTTTACAGAGCAACTTTGTTGATTTGAATATTTTGAGAAATGTGCACCCTTTAAGGTGATTTAATTTTATTGATGAATTTATGTATAATCCGCTGTGTTATCTTTGGGGTAGAAAATGGTGTTACACCAGGCCCTCAAGACCTTCATCAGGTCCTCGGGTCCTTCATCTTATGGACTCGGGACATTCATACCAGTTCCTCGGGACCTTCATCAGGTCCTCAGGTCCTTCATCTTATGGCCTCAGGACATTCATCCCATGTCCTCGGGACCTTCATCAGGTGTTAGATGTCAAACATGCTTCATATTTGTATATGATACTTGGCATTTTTCAACACTTTTCTATGTTTAATTGTGAATTGTTGTTGTTCTTCATAAATTGTATTTATACCATTGGTGCTTGTAATGTGTGTGTTATTGTGCAGAAAAGTGCACTAATTGATCAAAGAATTGAGACACAAAGAGATGATACAAGTTGCCACAGAAAGAGGAAAACAACAGAGTGTTCGCTTGGCGAACTCTGATGAAGGAGCCAGCGAAGGTTCGCTTTGCGAACAACAGCGACTCTCCCTGTGAATAGCTCTAGAATGTGGCAGGGGAAAAGAACCTAAAGTTCGCTTTGCGAACTCCCAGCGAATGTTCGCTGGTTTGCTCGCTTTGTGAAGTACCTGGCAAATGGAGGCAGTGGAAAAAGGACCTAAAATTCGCATTGCGAAGGTTTTGGCAAATGGTTCTCTTTGCGAATGAATGGTTCGCAGTAGGAACCCGCGAGGACAGCCTGGGAAGGTTTAACTTTCAGAGGCACTTAGGGTGCCATTTTCTTTCATTCGCTAGGCGAATGTTTCATTCGTAGTGCAAATGTAGCAGATCCTAAATATATTATAAATAGATTTTCACTTTTTCTTGGGATGATAACTTGATATTTTCACACAAAAACATATTTTTCTGAACTTTGATCATCCAAGAGTGAATTTTCACATAGAGAAGCTGAAGTCACATCCAATCTCGATTATTCGACTCGGATGTTCTTTCATATCCTCTTGAAACTTGTCATCCAAGCTACCATGAGAATGAGTAGCTAAACACTTTTGTGTTAAGGTTTGATGTAGTTGATCTTAATCATATGTATTTCTTTTGATCTTTTGTATATGAACAAGGTTTATGATCAATATAGATGAAGTTATTTATTCTTATTGATGTATGTGTGGTTTGTGTTACTCTAGACATAGATTTTACAAATCTTGACCTAATATTTTCATCTCTTGAAAACCAAACTCTAGACATAGATTTGGGATTTGTTATTCGCTTTGTGCTGATCTTAATGATTGTTGTTTCGATTGTTAGCGTGAGACATTATCTAACGGTCTAAACAACGATACTCACGAATTTGCTTTAGACATAAACTTATTCGAGAGGATACGCGATTGTATTGGTCGGAACTGAGTTCATATGCTTGATTAATCGGATATGTATGAAAAGGATTAGTGAAACCTAATCTTGACATGCTTTTCTAAAACTTAGAACATCTTTTCTCAAAATTTACTCTTTGCTACAAATTTATGTTAAACAAAACCAAGAATCCCTTGAAACTCCTTAACTTAAAACGTTTCGACTATTGAACGACAAGCATCAAAATATCGCACAATCCCTGTGGATACGATAAAAACACCCCCCGAAATACTGTTTCAACAAGTTGGCGCTGTTGCCGGGGATTGTTGTTTGATATTGCAAGCATTGCAATAGTTGTTTTGTTTTAAGCTTGTTAACTTTTTCTTGAACTTGTTGATCTGTTTGGTTTAGTGTTAAGACTTCGTTTTATGCGAGGGAAGTTACTTGTGGACCAACTTCTGTTCGATCCCGAGATTGAAAGAACCGCTCGTAAAATCAATAGCAGAACAAGGCGAAGGAGGCAACTTGCCAAAGAAAGATGAGAGCGAGACGGAAGTTTAACTTCGACGCAAGTTCCACAGTTACCTCCAACTATGGATCCACCACCACCACCACCACCACCTGCTTCTAGACCTTGTACAAACAGTCCGAGACACACCTCGCAATTTTCGCGTAATGCTCATAACGGCCAGCATTCAGAAATGAAGGCTGGTATTCTCTCGCTTCTATATCAGAGTCCTTTTGCTGGTATGGATCATGAGGATCCTTATACACATCTGACAAAGTTCTATGAGATTGCGGGAGCAACTGCTGCGCCCGAAGCTGAAGAAGAGTCACTGTTTAAGAGACTATTCCCGCATTCCCTCATTGGGAAGGCCAAGGAATGGTATCTTGATCAGTCGACGACATTCATGACGGATTGGAATGTACTTGAGGAAAAAAATTTGGAACGATTTTTTCCACATAATCGTTTCGTGGAGGCAAAGACCGCAATAGCAGTTTTCACGCAGGGTGCCAACGAATCTCTCAACGAAGCGTGGGAGAGATTCAAATCTTTGTTGAGAAAATGCAAGGGGCATGGTTTTGATGAGCTTTCTCAAATTCATGTTTTTCGGAATGGTCTTCAATTAGTGTATAAAACACTGTTGGATGCCACCGCGGGTGGATCCTTAATGACCAAAAGTGCCGAAGAAGCCATTTCCATAATTGACAAGATGGCGTTAAATGATCATCAGGGAAGCCATAACCGTGGCCCGTATCAAAGGACTTCGGGAGTTTTGGAGTTAGGAACCAATGATGCTATACTTGCCCAAAACAAGTTATTATCCCAACAAGTTGAGTTGTTAACGAAATAAATGTCCAAACTTCCTCAACAACTCAAAGAGATTCATGACTCCTCGAGTAAGAATGTGCAAGTCTTGGTATGTGAACTGTGTAGAGGAGATCATCTTACCGAATATTATCCTCCGGTTGTGGAGGAGGTAAGTTATGCTGGAAATCCAACTCAAGGTTATCAAGGAAGACCTCCTTACCAAAGTTCTCAGAAACGGTACCAAAATCAACAAGGCTATCAACCACGAGGCAACTACCAAAATCAACAAGGATTGAGACAAAACCCTTACCAACCACCCCAAGAGCAAAGTGGAAGTTCAAGAATGGAGGAAACTTTCACCAAATTCATGAAATTATCAATGGCAACTCAAAAGAGTACGGAAGCTTCGATTAAAAATATTGAATCGCAAGTAGGGAAACTTGCCAAGCAATTAGCCAAAAACCAACCGGGGCCATCCTTCTCCGCTACCACTCAACCAAATCCCAAAGGAGAGTGTAAAGCCATTTTCACAAGAAGTGGAAGAGCAATTGGAGGAGATGTTGAACATGAGGTGGTAGTTAAAAAGGAAAATGATATTGTATTGGAGGAAGTAAAAAAAAATGACGAAAATGGGGTAGTTGAAAAGAAGGATGAAGAAATGAAGAAGAAAAAAGAAAGCGAAAGAAAGGAGTTTGATAAGGAAGTGTTACAAAGACGATTACCATATCCCCCTACTCCAAAGAAAAAAGAGAATGATAGGTATTACGCAAGATTTTTAGAGTTATTTAGTCGGTTACAAGTAACCGTACCTTTCTCTGAAGCTCTTGAACAAATGCCTAGGTATGTCAAATTCATGAAAGACATACTTATGAAAAAGAAGAGGTGCACTGACAAAGACAACATTGATCTTAATGCCAAGTGTAGTGCCATCATCCAATGTGTGCTTCCGCAGAAAGAACAAGATCCGGGAAGAGTAGCTTTACCTATTACAATAGGTGATGATTTTCAATGCAAAGCTTTGGTTGACATGGGTGCGAGCATCAATCTAATTCCCTTGTCGGTGGTGAAAAGACTTGATAATATGACCATAAAATCAACAACCATGACATTACAACTTGCATATAAGTCTAGAACTCGTCCGTATGGTGTTGTGGAGGATGTGCTGGTAAAAGTGGATAAATTCTTATTTCCTGTTGATTTTGTGATTGTTGAAATGGATGAGGATGAAGATACGCCGATCATACTGGGCAGACCATTCATGAAAACCGCCAAAATGTTGGTGGATGTTGATGAAGGCTTAATGAAGGTGCGGATCAAGGAAAGTGGTAAGGAGGAAGAAGCTTGTTTTACATTGTTCAAAGGAGTGATGTTTGTGAATCAAGTGGATGAAGTCGTGCAAAAAGAAAAAGACTTGAAAAAAGAAATATTGGAAAGTGAAGCATTTCAAAAGAAAAAGGATGAAGATGCGAAGGTAGCTTTGATGAAGTCATGTTGGAATTGGTCATTTTTAAAGAAAAGGAGACCAAAAATTGGGCACGATAACAAATGAGTTTGTGTTCGCGAATTGTGTTTTTCTCGGAAGCCAATTCTTTAGCTTTTGGTTTCGAGGCGTCTAGTCTCTGGACCGTCGAGCTTAGCCGACGTTAAACAAGCGCTTGTTGGGAGGCACCCCAACATTGTAAGTATTTATGCTTTCATTTGTTGTTTATATGATGTGTGATAGTTGAATAAATAAGAAGTGGTAGCAAGGCAGAAGAAATTTTTTTTGCAAAACCTGTCTTGTTCGCTGGGGTTCTCTTTGCGAACCTGGGGCGAGTATTCGCCAGCCAGTTCGCTTTGCGAACCCAGCGAGACAGGGGAAGTCTGCTGCTGCCACCTCAGAAAAAAAGGGGGTTTTAATTGTTTAGGTGGGCCAACACTTGGGCCCAATACCCATTTCAGTTGCTGAACATTGGAAGGGAAAAAAACCCTATTCCCACTCTTGTCACTCTCTTTCAACCAACACAACATACCCTCTCAAGAAGAAAAATTTCTCACGTGTTATTGAGTTCAAATTTCACAAAACTTTCTCCAATTCCTTTGTCCAGTTCAGGTTTGCATCTCTTTTTCTTGCTATTTTCTGTTAGATATGGTTAGGGTTGTGATGTACATTAAGGACATTTGTAATTTTAGGGTTTGATTTCTGTTTTATGGCTTGAGTCATTGTATGTTAAATTTTCTACAAGTTTTAGAATAGAAATGATAAAAGATAAATGGAGCTCTGAAGATAGGAAGCATAGCTGTTGTTTTTTTTTGCATTTTTTGCGTGTTCGCTGTTCTGTTCGCTGCGAACTTGGGCGAGCATTCACAAGACCTTTGCAAAGCGAATCTAAGGCGAATGTTCGCCAGCCTTCGCAGTGCGAACACTGGAGCGAACATATCAGATTTTTGAATTTTTTTATGTACTTTCAGTTCTGATTTTCATTGGTTTCTAAATTCTAAATGAGTTGTTTTGGTGCTTTGCATTGTTTTATTTGTTGATTTATGCAGATGGGGCCAAAGACTAATCCCGCTAAAAAACAAAAATCAACCACATCGCGACAAGTGCCGATCCGGTTCGATGATACTCGATTTAAAGGAGTCAAGCAAGCTGCGAGATATCTGACATTGGAAAAAAGAACAATTTTAGCTGAGAAGAGGTTCAATTTAAGTGAACAAGGGAGTTATCGAGCTGTGGCTGCTCTCTTGGAAGCAAAAAAATGGGATCGGCTGATAACTCCGGTCGATTATTATAATGTGGAAATTGTCCGGGGGTTCTATGCGAGCGCCCTCCCTGATGATGGTGACCTGTTTAGTTGGACGACTCAAGTTGGGGGGAAACTGTGAGATTTGACCATAGGACCATAAGTACTGTTCTTGGAAGTCCACTGCCATTACGAGCCAGTGAGATTGATGATTATCATAGGGATCTTCACCTTCACCGAGATATCCCTCAAATGACCAGAGATATTTTGCGCTCGGGTAAGAATGTTGAGCTATACCCATCTGGGGTTGCTATTAGGTACCGGCGGGATGACATGCAACCTTTGGCCCAGCTCATATTGCGTTTGGTTGTAACCAACATCAAGCCAAAATCGCATTCCTCAACCATCACTATTCCATTAGCTCACCTAGTCCATAGTATCTTAACAAATGTGCAGATTGATGTGGCGCGTATAATTGCCGATGAGATAAGGGCAATTGTGGAGAGTGGCCTTGGGGGTAATGCTTCTCGGAAAAATGCCCCTCTCGCATTCCCTTGTCTTATCATGACATTGTGTTTGGAAGCTAGGGTTGATATTCCTGCACGCCGCCAGATCACGATCCCATCGGCTATTGATGATAGGTATGTCGACAAATTCTGCAAGCCAAAGGGGACTAGGGGTGAGTCATCTGGTGCTGGTGCTGAGGCCGGCACAAGTGGTAGAGATGCTTCTGGGTCACAAAATTTTTATCCTTATCAGCAAGAGATCTGCCAGTACAACTGGGACTGGATGGCGGCTTCTCAGCGTGCCATGTTAGACTTACATGATTCTATGCAGGTACTCCAGCTTCAGATTCTCGATCCCCCCGCTGAGCATTCTATGATGTCGAGGGAGCAGTTCCTTGCACATGCTGGTTGACCTGAGGCCAGGCCAGTATTCGGAGGGGGAGAGGATGCGGCTGGTCCTGCTGATGATGATGCTGATGAGGAGGGTGACGGTGAAGACGTTGAGGTATCTGGTTCAGAGGGAGGAGAGGAGACCGAGGTGTATGCTACAGAGTCCGAGGAAGACTGATGTTTTTGTGATGGTGACTTTGTACTTCCTTTGAGCATCAAAGTGAAGTTTTCTTGTATTCAATTTTTTATTTTTAGTTGTTATTGATGTACTTTATCCACTTTGTGGATTATTTTGGATTGATGTACTTGTACTGCTATGGTACTTTTGACTTTGTAGGTGTTTTCACACCAGTACATTTTTATTATTCCTAGTAATGCATGTTGTTTTCCAGTAAAAAAATTTCTGTTTTTAATTTTACTAATATTTCAGTTTTAAATTTTGTTATTAAGTGTTGAGTTCTTCAGTTTACGAATGCTCCACACTTAAACTGTTGGTATGCTTGTGTGTTAATTATTATTAAGAATTGAATTCTTCAGTTTACGAATGTTCAACTCTTAAGTTGTTGATATGTTTTTTTATTGCTTTATGTTGGTATGCATGTGGAAATTCAATATTTCCAACTTTTGGATGATTTGTGGAAGGAATTTAGGTTGGTGTTGAGTGATCATCAAAGAAGATTCTTCCAAGTTGGATGGTGATGATAATACCTTAAGCATGATGTTGTGGCAAGGTACATAGTTACCTAGTTCTAGAATTTATAATGAATTAGAAATTTGTTGTCCTTGTACAAATGAAAATTTTGTTTCCTGTTACAACTCCATTTGATTGCTTGTGTCATTTAGGTCCAAAAATCACAAAAGTGAGAAACCTCCATGTATACTAAATGCTTTGGATTGATGATGAATATTGTTTGATACTTATAATTCATGCTTTATCTTGCTTGTTGTTTTGAATTTGTGGAAGCATAGAAATGATCAAGGCAATGTTTTTGCACTTCGAGTATAACCACCATTCCAAAAACATTTAAATTCACCTTGTGAGTGTGCGCGTATTTGAAACCTCTTTTGAGCTGAAAATTGTGATTGAATCATGAACCCGATTTTAACCTGTTTTGAAGGGCATTTAAGCAAAGATTATGGCAATGTTGAAGTTGGGGAGAATGGTTTATTTTGAAAAGAGAAAAGGGATTTGGTGATACAATGCATTCTTAGACAAAGAAATTGAAAAAAATGTATAGAAAGAGAAAAAAAAAAGAAAAGAAAATCAAAAGAAGAGAATGCATTGTGAAAGAAAGAAATAAAGATTGAACAAGATAGAAAATTTTGAAATAGAAATGCTCTTCATTGTCTTTAACCTTTCTTGTTTCAATGGCCATGTATATATGTCCCTTGTTTTTAACCTCGGCCAAGTTACAACCGATGAAAGCCCTTAGTGATCTGTTGTTTCCATGATTTCTTATGATTGATTAGATATTGTATGAATTGCTTAGTATTTGCTTCATTTGTCATTTGAGCGAAATTTTCCCGTGCTTGCATGCGCGTTTTCCTTCAATCCTTTTTCGAAGAGGAGTGTTAGAATGACATGTGCATGATGATTTAGTTGTCTCTTGAAACATTGTCTGAAATTTGTTGTAAGAATCAAGTTCTTTTGCATTATCAATTCTAGGATTATGTAATTGTGCTTTGCGACAATTGTTGTTTATTTGAGCCATTTATCCTTGCTTGGTTTGATTCAAATGCTCGAGCAAATCCTTTTGTGTCAATGAGAGGCATACTTTGCTTGAGGACAAACAAAGAGTTAGTTGGGGAGAGTTTGTTAGATGTCAAACATGCTTCATATTTGTATATGATACTTGGCATTTTTCAACACTTTTCTATGTTTAATTGTGAATTGTAGGAGTGAATTGTTGTTGTTCTTCATACATTGTATTTATACCTTTGGTGCTTGTAATGTGTGTGTTATTGTGCAGAAAAGTGCACTAATTGATCAAAGAATTGAGACACAAAGAGATGATACAAGCTGCCATAGAAAGAGGAAAACAACAGAGTGTTTGCTTTGCGAACTCTGGCGAAGGAGCCAGCGAAGGTTCACTTTGTGAACAACAGCGAGTCTCCCTGCGAATAGCTCCAGAATGTGGCAGGGGGAAAAGAACCTAAAGTTCGCTTTGCGAACTCCCAATGAATGTTCGCTGGTTTGCTCCCTTTGCGAAGTACCTAGCGAATGGAGGAAGTGGAAAAAGGACCCAAAATTCGCATTGCGAAGGTTTTGGTGAATGGTTCGCTTTGCGAATGAATGGTTCGCAGTGCAAACCCGCGAGGACAACCTGGGGCGGTTTAACTTTCAGAGGCACTTAGGGTGCCATTTTCTTTCATTTACTAGGCGAATGATTCATTCGCAGTGCGATGTAGCAGATCCCAAATGTATTATAAATAGATTTTCACTTTTTCTTGGGATGATAACTTGATATTTTCACACAAAAACATATTTTTCTGAACTTTGATCATCCAAGAGTGAATTTTCACATAGAGAAGCTGAAGTCACATCCAATCTCAATTATTCGACTCAGATGTTCTGTCATCTCCTCTTGAAACTTATCATCCAAGCTACCATGAGAATGAGTAGCTAAACACTTTTGTGTTAAGGTTAGATGTAGTTGATCTTGATCATATGTATTTCTTTTTATCTTTTGTATATGAACAAGGTTTATGATCAATATAGATGAAGTTATTTGTTCTTATTGATGTATGTGTGGTTTGTCTTACTCTAGACATAGATTTTACAAATCTTGACCTAATATTTTCATCTCTTGAAACCCAAACTCTAGACATAGATTTGGGATTTGTTATTTGCTTTGTATTGATCTTAACGATTGTTGTTTCGATTGTTAGTGTGAGACATCATCTAACGGTCTAAACAATGATACTCACGAATTTGCTTTAGACATAAACTTATTCGAGAGGATACGCGATTGTATTAGTCGGAACTGAGTTCATATGCTTGATTAATCAGATATGTATGAAAAGGATTAGCGAAACCTAATCTTGACATGCTTTTCTAAAACTTACAACATCTTTGCTCAAAATTTACTCTTTGCTACAAATTTATGTTAAACAAAACCAAGAATCCCTTGAAACTGCTTAACTTAAAACGTTTCGACTATTGAACGGCAAGCATCAAAATATCGCACAATCCCTGTGGATATGATAAAAACACCCCCCGAAATACTGTTTCAACATCAGGTCATCGAGTTCATCATCTTATGCCCTCGGGACATTCATCCCGGGTCCCCGAGACCTTCATCTGGAGCTTCATAAATTTAAAGAAGTTCTAGCGTACTCACTAGAAACTCCATGGTTTCCCCGGGAACTTCATCGATTCTTCCGAAAAATCGCTGAAAAGCACGCAAAACCAAAATAACGAAGCCAGAAACTTACTTGGACACGGAGGTTGCTGAGCGACGTGACAGTGGCAGATTGCGGACGAACGGAAATGGAAAGAGAAATAGGAAAAAGAGAATAGGGGAAGTTCTGAGCAGAAGAAGGAAAGCGTGCGAATGAAACAGAATCACCCCCTATTTATAATCATAACACGGGTCTCAAGGCGTCCCTAGGCACTTGAGTGCCCCTACTCCTAGCCGCCCTAGGCATTAATTTCCTTGACACGTGACGTCACCAGACACGTCATGTACCCGTTAAAATTACTCTCTTTCCCGAAAACGTATGTGCCCCTCCCCTCCGACGTCTCCCACGTAGCGCGGGCCTGCATTATCTCCTTGTGGACGCGGAGAGAAGCTCATGACCGCAGTAAGTGAGTGCAGCTCCCCGAGAGTACCCACAATATGGAGAAGCTCGGCACCTGGTCGCATCCATCATCCTCGGTGGTGGGACTGACGCTTAAGTCATTACTCATCCACATAGGAGCAACGACTTAGGGGGCTCTTGTTCTGGACTGGGCTAGTATCTGCCCACAGTCAGGTAGGCCCAACCCAACATCGGATTGGGGAGGCACAACAAGGCCCAATCCTCCTCCCCGTCGGGCATGCTCAGTACTCTCTGTAGTCGGACAGGCCACTACCTAGCACGGGAAGAGATCACGCGTATTCCCCACGGACTCCACGTGCCCCCCACGCGTGGACACGTCATCAGACAACTACCCACTTCCTGAAGAACTGGTCATCCCACCATCCGAAGATCATGGGGGCAGTTGCTCCAGGGCGAAGACCACGTGTTGGTCTTCTCTACACCACGTAAGCCATGGCAGTTATTTCCATTGGGCCTGGCAATCCAACCAAGTGCAGATAACCGTTAGCCCAGCGTCGGGGGCACACTATAAATACCCTCTATCACTAGAGGATCAGGTATTCTGAATTCCACTCTCTCTCCACACCTTTTTTGTACTTGTGTCATACCCCAAATTTTGACCACCAAGATTTCCCATCATTGTGAGGATCATTACCACAATATGGATGTGCCATCATGCCTCATCAATATCCTTAGAGATGTTTGAGCATTCACCACAATCAAGAATTAGGGTTTAAAGCCCTCTCAGAGCCTTAGACAAAGGATCAATCAAGAAATGACATAATCTTCAACTTTTCTAACCTATCAAACACCCATAAAGGATCAAGAGGACTCCCACTTCAAGATTCAAGCACAAAGTTGCAACATTCTAAGTGGATCGAGCCTCAAGATCGCTAGTGTCACCAAATTAGGGTTTTGATCGACCAAGGCCTCCAGATGAAATTTTTCATCTGGGCATGAGCCAAGGCTTCAAGGCACAACCCAAGATACTCCAAGGGACCTCAGGAACCCAATCATCAAGTCAATTAAACCTCAGGGGATGCATTTACCCAAAAATCAGGAATTAGGGTTTCTTGGCCTAATTCACCCTTAAGTTGACTTTTGGGACAAAGCATGAGCCAAGACCTCAAGACATGATTTGAGAGTCTCTAATACATTACATTGATCCATTTGCAACAATGGATTGATCCAAGAAGCTTGATTCACAAGTTTCAATTTCATCAGGACCACAATTAGGGTTTTGAGGAAAAAAGTCAACTGTACTTTTGACTTTTGACCAAGACATGCTCCCCAAACCTTGGGACATGATTCAATACACCCTATAACACCTATGGAATATATCCATTAGGTTTGATTTAGGTCAAGGACTTGATTTCACAAAGGATCGCACATTTTGGATTTCATCCGATAAAAAGTCAACTGTGCACAAAATCAAGTTTGACTTTTTGGAATTTTTTACAATTATGGTTCATTGACCCTAAAACAATGTTAATATGTGATTTGAATCATCATTCATCAAGAAAAATCAAAGAAAGTGAGTTAACTTGTAAAAGGGGTAACCATAAAAACTTAGATTTTTTCTAAGTTATGGAATAAAGTGGCTAGGATACCAACTTCCAAGGGCCATAACTTGAGATCCAAGCAACCATTTTGGATGGTCCAAAGCTGGATTTGTAGGTCTTCCTACACTATACAAAAGCTTCAACTACAACTCATTTCAATTCCTCATGGATTTTTAGTTATGGAGTGATCAAAATGGCTGAAAACATGAAATTGGTACTTTTCCAACACGTAGTGAAATTTTCACTAAGTCAAAATCTGCCTTACTTTTTCCAAAATGTAGGGGCAGTTTTCACCTTGATCCAAGTCAAACCAGGTCTAGGGGTGAACATAAAAGTTAAAGTATGCCATAAGGGCTTTCCAACAAGTATCAGATCATCTCCAAATTCCATTTGAGCAAGGAGATACAACCCTTGGAACATGGCATCATGAACTGGTTTTTACAACGCAGAATTTGTGCATTTTGCTCGATTTGTCCAAATCTGATAAATCCAAGCCTTGTCATCAATTTAGACACATCTGAGGATCAAATCCAAGGGGGATGATCTGATCTCCAAGCCTCCAAAGTCCAAGAATCTACAAGTAGCCATGCCAAACCTGAAAGAGCTAAAAAGTGCCAAGACTCCAATTTTGTTTCCAAGCCTTTAATGAATGCATCAAGGTGGCATGAACTGAGCCTATTTCAACTTAATTCAGTCCAAACTTATCTCTGAACGAAAGCTACAAAGCCTGTGCTCTAATCTCAAGTCAATGGCTAGAGGAGACTTGAGATTCAATTTGATCACAATTGGCCACAGGCCTGTACCAGTTTTCATTCACTATTGATGCCAAAACAAACTTGTTGCACTATAAATAGACATCAATTGTGATCAGTTTGAGTACACCAAAGCACCCAAACTGATGCTTTCCTCAAAATCACATCTTTCACTCCAATTTTGTCTTCTAACTCAAGTCACTATCGGGTTTTGAGTTTGAGAGCAATTCCAACCAAACCAATCACACACACACACCTCACATATAACATATAGAAGTGATCCATAACACAAAATCACATCTGGAACATCAGATTCTCAAAATCAACAGCCAATTGCTCAAGTTTTTGACAGATTTGCAGTTGGGGTACCATCTCAAGTTCTAGATCATTTGCATTCATTCCAAGCATTCAAACGCAATCCTTGGCACCTAGGGAAGCTGTCCAGATCATTGGAACCTAGTTGTAACACCTCTAACTCAGAACTCGCACTAGTGCAAAGTGACTAATATAATTTTAAAATTTACACCCATTATACGAAAAACGGGTTTAAATAAGAAATTCGATGGCAAATTTGTAAATAAAATGTCATTTTAAATATTAGCAGGTGATAATAGACACCCTATTTTAAAAAAAAATTGTGAATTAAAATTATTATAAAATCATTATTATAGTCAAATTACTATTACTCCCGTTAAAGGTAAAAAGGATGTAAATTTAGATTGGCTGAAAAAATTGTTTATTTTAATAACATTAAATATTAATCTTAAACACTTTAATAAATTTTGGTATTAACATATTCCATTTTCTCATATTTTATTAAGTGAAGTGAATTAATAGGTATAAATATATAAAATTAATATTATGTAAATAAAATAATAAAAAAACACATAACAAATATTAAATCGATCAAAATTCTTTTCTGAAACCTCATTTCTTTTAATCAATTCTCAAACCGCAACCCCATTCCTCTAATCGCACATCAGATCCCAGATTTCTATCTATCAAAACACAAATTTTCTTATTTTTTCATCATTACACAACCATTCTATTGGAAATCTCAGATTTTTAAAGCTCATTTATCCTCTCACCTCACATGAGAAACCCTGATATCGAAGATCAGAAGACAACCTTTCTTATATCTCGTTATCGCACGACCATTTTCTTTAACCCTTCATTTTCTTTCAATGTCGTAATTCGATTTTAGGTTTTCTTTTTACTTTGACGAGTCCAATGGCGAAACACGAACAAAATGGAATTCTCAAAAACAATGTTGACACTGAACCATTCAATAATTCCTCTTCACACTCAAGTAAATCTCTCTCTACGATTCATCGATCTATTTTATTTGCATTAATATTTAATTTTGTTTTTTTTCTAACTGATTGATTCACAGGAGAAGAGGAGAATGACAAAGAAAATCAATATCCGGTGCCGTTTGACGATGACGACGACGGTGAAGCCACATTTGAAACTGAGGTGGTGAACTTTGACGAGGAAAATGAAATGTTGCGAATATTCATGTCCTATTTTATTGCACATAATTTACTCTTATTCTCCTCAATTAAGCTTACCTTAGTTGTTGATTTGTTGGATCAGGTGGGCGATTGTATATCTGGCACAGATGAACCCCCTCATAGTTCCCATCTTCTTGAGTGACGGCGAATAACTTTTTGTACAAACAAATGTGATTCCTCAAGTAGAGTTCAATTCACAGGTTGGCTGCTTGAGAGAAAGTGGTTTCAGCTCTGGTGAGTCATTCAATATTGGTGGTGCGTTTCAATTGAATTTTCCTTTGCTGCTTGACATTTTACCCATGTAAGTTATAATTTATGTGTATTAAGTTCAGAAATTAGTAAATAGTTGGAGTATGTATTTTGAGGAAATAAGTTGATGAAAGGATATTATTTGATTTCTATATTATATGAAGAAAATAAGTGATGAGACTCTTGGTGTATGATTCTACAAAAAAGAATAATTAAGCTCGTGTCATGAGCAAATAAATCGCGTCGATTATTCATAGTATGGAAAGTTTTGTTGATGATGATAATGTTTGAAACAGGAAGCATATGATAAGCTGTAAAGCGATTATTATTATTCGTAGCATTGAATAAAGTTTTCGATTTAGTGGATGATCAAAGGGAATGGAGATGGAGTATCCTCCAGAATTGGATGCCTCAAGAGTGGATTGAAAAACTTCGATCATGCTTACCTTTCTATATGGGGTAAGAAGCTGACATTTTTTATGTTCCAGGTACCGACAATGGAGAATTCTCAATGAAGGAGTTATATAATTGTGTAGTAGGTTTTGAAGATGAGTTGGTGGAAGAAGAATGGAAGTTGATCTGGAAAATTGCAGCTCCTAAGCGATGTAGAAGCTTTGTTTGGATGATGAGTCACGATAGGCTCCTCACCAACTTCAGCAAAAAATAAAAAGGGTCTTGACCATGCTTGTTGCAATTTGTGTGGCAATGTCTGTGAAACAACTTTGCATGCCCTTAGGGATTATCCAAAAGTAATGCACATTTTGAAGAGCTTAGTTCCTAGGAATATCTTGGTAGAATTTTTCTGCTCTCCCTTCTGAGCTGATATGTTGGCCGTGATATTATATGAGTAACTTTTTCAAATCCCTTATTGCCTGACAGCCAAATAGAATAGGTACTGCCTGAAAGATATCAATATGCTTGGGTAAGTTTTTCAAATCTCAAAGTGTTTATGGTATTTAATTCACTCTACATAACTTCATCTTTTTTAATTGTCTCTGAATGACATAACATGAGCAAAAGTTTTGTTCATTTTTTAGTGCTAACAAACAACTATGTAACCATTGTGGTTTTCGATATAAGTAGGGTAGGCTTTTCTCGGAGTATAAACCAGCCTCAAGCCTGAAATTTTCTGGCTATATCCACTGGAACAGCCACCGTATGGTTTTGGAGATGAGGCAGAGGAAGGAGACACAAAAATCGGTATCCGATCAGAACCAGAATCAAGTGGCATCTAGTTGGTGAATTTGTTAAAAATGAGATAGTGATAACTTAATAAGGTAAGGATAAATTAGAAATTAAGGCTTTTGATAGCATCAATTGTGTATGTCTATAATGTTTTTAAGGCATTCATTGATACTAAGTGCTTTGTTATCAATGAAAATAAGTAAGTGAAGCTTTGCATATTCATGTTTCAAAACTGAATTTGTACAAGTGTAACATATTTTTTCCTAAGTTCTTACCATTCTTCTGCATTCATCAGATAAGTCTAGCTCTGTTCTGATTCATTGATGTTATTGGAAGAACACAAGTTGTGGAAAATACACTTGGTACCTTTATACTGTTACTTTGTAAAAGTTAAATGCATGAAGAAAACAAGGTATTAGAAGAATGAATCCTGACAATATTCTAATATTCTTTACAAATGACATTGAACCATGGATGATACAAGACTATTATACTTCTCTCCACTTCACTCTACTCTATTCTCATCTTTAAGTGTCTTCCAAAATATGTGGGTTTTATGTACTGTTTGTGTGTGTTATTTTGGTGTTTTGTGTGTCTATGTCTACCTCTTCTAAGTTTGATGAACTCTTCCAACCAAGTTTGGCTTTTGACCATTTTGTTCATGAAGGAGATCTCCTTAAACTCAAACTTGACAACTCTCTAGGTAAAATACAAACCTCAAACCTTAAGTTTTTGTTTATGTGATGAAGTTTCTAGTTAGTTAATTAATAATGTGATGAATACTTTGGTGCTGGATTTTGATCCAAAAGCAAGTATGTGTTGGAATTGTTCTGCTTTCTATGTAAGTGAAACAAATTTAATACTAAAAATATATCATCCAATTTAAGGAACCTAACATATCTATGATATAGATGTCATCGGAGGTACAAAGCACAATGAGTTTGATTTTGAGTTTTTAGCTTTGTAATCATACCACTTAGAATGATCTATTGTTGGTGTATATGTATATATTCTTTCTCTGCAATTATCCTAGCTCTACCAAATATGGACAGTTCAAAGTCAATGTAATATTACTGGCCTACCTGTGTTATGAATTTATAAAATGTAACTATCTTGAATCTGATTCAGGTGTTATTCTTGTTGAGTTACATCTACTTTGCTTGTCTGCTCCTACATTTTTTAGTTCATTATGACAGAACCTTATGCTTGTGATCCTTCTAGTTTTTCGAAATACCCCCAAGATCGATTGTTCAATGCTACAATCACATAAATACTTGGACCTGCAGTTCAAGTTTATTTGAAAAACTAATAAAACCAACCCTGCCGTTGATGAGCTTCATCCGAATTGACTTGACAATGGAATTATTCCAATACTCAAATTCACCTGTTCCCAATTAAACACAATAGCTATTGCTGCAGCTCTGAACTTGAGCAATTCCCAAGTGTCACATCAGGCAGTTGTTTCAAATTTCCAGGAAAGTTTGTTTTCGGGTATTGGTAAGTGAATAATCATTTTCCTCACGGTGAGCTTTCCTCATGGTGAACTTGAAGTAACTGCATGGACTAAAGATGGTCTCATAATGGCTGCTCGCCACAAGAAATTTCGGCATTTGCAGGTAACAACTTATTCTTTCTCTTGTCTAGTCTGTCATGGCAGGGTCCATGAATTTAATTTGTAACTTTCACGTAGCATCAACACTTCATATCGAATGCATGTCTAATGTCCTCCATGATACACATACAAGCACACACACACACACACACACACACACACACATCATCAATATAAGAATAATGATAACATTGAGATGAAATAAGAGAAAATAAATAATTAAATTACAAATGGAAATTATTTTGAGTCACAAAGTACACGCATCACAACATCCACCATGTCCTTACACATCCATACATACATGATTTTAAGTAAAACAAAAGATGAAAGACAATTAATTTGAATCTCAGCATCACGAGTTGCTTGTTGCTGCATCTCTATACCATCACTACATCCCTCAATATCATTAACATCTAATAAATCTCTCACTCACGCCTAATTCACCCTACTCACACGTTTTTCATCACACAAACTCCCTCCATAATTTCCACGCACTCCCAATTCCCCCCGTCCCTCATTTGGACCTCACATGGATCACCACTTCCATACTACTTTACCTATAAAATTCCTGCTCCATCCCTGTGTGTTGGAAATTATACTGCAATCTCGGTTTATTAATGAATGGCTGCAGCTAGTGACCTCTAAAATAGCAATGAGGTTGTAAGAAAGTTGTTAAGTTGAAATTCTGTTATGGAATGTTGGGGCTGTTAGCTATGGAGTTAAGTGAGGTTGGATAGTCATAGTGCAGTTAGATTTAGACTTGATGAACTATTTGTTAAATGTGTTAATTAATTTTTGGATACTGTTACGTTTCCGTAATGCGAAAATAGAAACTGATGCCTTTAGAACGAGACTACTCTGTTAGTGCGTGCAGTGTTAGAAAAATTAGTTATGCTTAATGAGTGAAGGAGAGATAAATTAACACTTGGCACTATGTTAGACCTAGGGACTGTCATGTTTGTGCTACAGGTTCAGTGAATGAGGTTAATTGTTTCTTGAAGTTAGTTTGAATCTCCTGATTTATCTTTATGCGATTTTTCTGCTCTTTCTTCTGAGCTGATACACTGGCCGTGACTCAATTGTTCAACCTTACTTTTGATTTTCTATTTTCATATCTCTCTACAGCGATTTCTGCTCTCTTTTCTTCTGTTCCTGTTTTCTAATTTTTCACTGGCTTGTACAGTGCAACAGCAGTTTTATGCAAGAGTTTTATACATGTTGTTTGTGTTTGGATAGGGTATCTGTTTAGTGTAGCAGACCTGTTTGTGTAAGTTGCAGTAGGGCATGAGTTTGGACAACAGGTTAATAGGTAAATTGGTTTTTTTGTTTTGGTTTTATTGTATTGACGTATCGGTTTTGTTTGTATTTTTGCAGGTCTCAATTGTTTATGGATTAGTTACAGATATTGACTTAGTTTCATTTTGGTCCATTTTACTATTTGGTTAATGATTGAACTGAATGGGTGGAGGGCTATTTGAAGATGAGGCATGAAGTAAGGTGAAAGGACTTGAAGAAGATGAAGACATTGGATCATGGCATGGAGAAGATGAAGGCTTAGGCTTAGGCTTAGCTTTAGGTTTAAGTTTAATGTTTTCTTGTAATTCTTGATATAGTGAAGTATGATAGAAATATAACTTTGGAAAACGCCTGAAATGATGAATTTCACCTGGAAGCTATGCAACTAATCTTTACCAGCAGAACCGGGGATTTGTGACCTTTAACGGGACAGATGATTACCAAGATGTTAACATGCCAAATGGAGGTGGCACAATCTAGAAAGTCAACAATAGTGTGTCGCATACAATCGACGACAGAGATTCTAGAAACTTCCGAGACGATGAGAATGGGTCGAGATCAAGAAATGACATGTCACCTACTAATAGTAATAATCAAGTTGATGCAGAATGGATTGAATAGCATGGACCTGGTGTCTATATAAATCTGGTTGCCATACGATATGGAACAAGAGATCTAAGGAGAGTACGTTTCAGGTAATAAAAGAACTAAACACATGATTATTATTTCTTTATTAAATTACGAATTCCATATTATCTATCACATGTCATCTTGCATGTTTGATGTATTTGGTGGTAAATGTGCATGCAGCCGAAGAAGATTCAGAGAGCACCATGCCGAGACATAGTGGTCAGAGGATTGGGATATGGTATATGAAAGGTACAATGTTCGTAGCACAGACAAGTCGAACGGCTAAACAACGCGGAAAACAGAAGGAGGTGGTTCACCTGTTGTATAATAATCTTAGAAAAATATAGAGGAAAGTTCTCCATTTAACTCATTTTGTTGCAGTGAACATAATTGTAGGAAATCAATATGCAGGAACCAGACACCGTTTATTATATGTCATTTTTAGTTAAATTTCTCTTTAAGTTAAATATCCTCAATTTTATTTGGGCTGGTTCCTATTACATAGTATTTGTTGTACTGTAGTGTATTTAAAATCATCAATATAATTTTCCTATTTTCTTGGTTCTTTTTTATTTTCCCCTGTCACGCCTATTTGAGTTTATAATTATGAATAATGGAAGAATGATACATACGTTATAGGATTTGGATGGTAAAATCGGGTGTAATATATCAGATTTTTACACCCTATTTAAAGAAAATAGGGTGTAAACTTGTCAATATTTAGGTTAAACATTGCTCATTTTACACCTGATTTTTATCAAATGGGGAGTCAATATGTTTAATTTAAATGCAGTTATTTAAAAATTTACGCCCGATTTTTAAAAAATAGGGTGTAATATTACATATTTATACACCCGTTTTAAACAAAAAAGGGAGTAATATATCATCTATAAATGTATACATGTAAACATTTACACCCGATTTCTATAACACAGGGTGTAATATACCATTTATAAATGTATTTATGTAAACATTTACACCCGATTTCAACAAAAAAAGGGTGTAATATAACATCTATTTACACCCGTTTTTAAACGGGTGTAAATTCGTCATACATTTCTCACCCGTTGAATTCACACCCTTTAATAATGGGTGTTAAATGTAAAAGAAACGGGTGTAAATTACTCTTTCTGCACTAGTGTCGATCACCAGCTGCAAGAGGTAAGCATGAACTCTTCAAACTCCATGATGCATGCATATTTTACTGCACAATAATTTTGCCATATGTTCCTAATCATGTATAGAGTGATAACCCTTAATCAATTGCCATGAATCAGTCGTGTATGGAATTTCATGGTGTTCATGCTGAAATTAGTGTTCTTGAGATTTTCTTCTGATTTCTCCCTCAATACTCAAAATAAATGCAATTAATCTATATGGTTGTGATCCTTGTTAAAAAAACGAGCAAGATTGGTACTTAAATCGTGCAAAACCATTGAGAAATCATGGAGAAAAGTGAGAAAATGCAAATATGGAAAAACAGAGGGCGCGGGCAAGAACTTGGTGTTCTTGGCGCCCTTTTTCAAATTTTTGAATATTTGAATATTTTGTTATTTTTGTTAATTGATTCAAAACTTAATTTCTCTCTGAATATTTATGTTTTTGAATTGATTCTTTTTCTCAAAATTCACTAAAATGTTTAAATATTTTATTTTACAAAAAAATCCAATTTATATTACTTATTTAATATAGTTTGAATTTTTGTAATTAATTTCATTTTTGTTGTTTTTAAACATTTTTAAATGAAATTCCCACTTTGATCTTTCAAAACCAATTGAATTTCAAACTCTCATGTAATTAAACATGACTTTTCAAAATATTTCTCAAGGTGTACAACTTATTTTTGAATATATTTGGTATTTTATATCATTTTTTCATTTAATTTCCTTTGAAAAATAACATTTTCATTTAAAATTAGGGTTTCCTCTTGATTTTAAATTTTAGAACACTTTTGGGCCTCTAATAGAGTGTAAGACCCAATCCCTTTGTAAATAAACCTTTTTGGGCCTCACACATTGTATAAGTCCCTCTGTATATTTTCAAAAGTTTGGCGCGATCGTCGCCTTTGTAACAAAATCATCTGGGCTTCTCCTTGAGCTATAAGACCCATCTTTATTCATTTTCAAACTCTTTGGGCCTCTAATAGAGTGTAAGACTTAATCCCTTGTTGTACAACAATACCTTTTTGGGCCTCAGTCATTGTATAAGTCCCTCTGCGATTCTCAAAACGACGGAGCGATCACTGTCTTTCATTGGGCCTCCCCTCGTGTTATAAGTCCCATCTTTCTTTTTCAAAATCTCTTTGGGCTTCTCCTTGAGTTGTAAGACCCATCCCTTTGTACAGAAAACTGCTTTGGGCCTCAGTCGTTGTATAAGTCCCGATACGATATTCAAAACAACGGTACGATCACTGTTAAACCCTGGGCCTCTCCTTGAGTATAAGCCCCAACAATCTTTTCCAAAAAAAAAAAAACTTCTCTTTTGATTTAGATTCAAATATACATGTTGTTATCAAAACTGTCTTTAATTTCTTTAAACAACTAACAATACAACATGGAAGCTTGCTCACCTGTAAGTTTTAACAGCTTTCATTTACTCGCTTTCATATATATAACTGTATTGTGGGAAGCTGCACACTGTAAGTCCTTCTTTCATATCCTTTTAAAATACCTGTCATATATCAACTGTATATATACTAGTATAGTTATTTAGAGTTTTCCCCGGCAACTAGGTCTATAACTAGGTAAAACCCGTTTGGTCACTCTTTAAATACAGTCAAAACTAGATCCCCATAGGATTTCCAGATACAGTTTCACCTTCTCTTGGGTTTAAACAATATGGAACAAAGAGAAAGGCAGTATTCTTCGTGAAACTTTTCTCAGGCTGTCACTATTAGAAATTGTCAAAGAAATTCTACTCCCTAGAGTTGATCTATTCTCGGTGGATAACATCTCTTGAGTTTCTTCAAACCTTAGAACTTTCACTAAATGATCTATTCTAGGTGAATAACATTTCTTGAACTTTTCTCGGTTTGGGACCCACAGGCTTCCTAAAAGCATCCCCGCCTCCTCTTGGGCTTTGTACAAGGACCCTCCGGCTTCTTAGACGTTCTCATGCCTTCTCTTGGGCTTAATACAAGGACCCTAAAGACCTCTTAAAGGTATAAGACAGAACTTAGTCAACCTTTGCTAGAGCGGTCTTTCCAGTGTCAAATCTCATACCAATTTAGGGTTGATTCTCATCCCTTAAAACACCCACCTCCTCTTGGGCGTCATACAAAAGATAAAACTCTTCCACACCAGTCGACTTAGACAGTCTAACCTTGAGTCTCAAAGACATTACCAAGTTCCTTACAAACATAGGAAGAAACCCCGGTCACTCTGGATAAATCTCCTGTAGAGTTAAAACCCAGTCTCTCTCCTAAAAATCCCCAAGCCAGGGTCAGTTTATCATCAGTATAACACTATCCCAAATCAGAACCTCAAGGCATCTGATACCTCAACTCTTCTGTAACCCTCAGCAAGAGTTGATTCCCCATTTAGACCTGCTGGGGGATCTCAATAATCCTCAGCAGAAGCTAGCCTCCTCTTAGGCTTTGTATAATGACTTTTCCTCAGCGCAGTCAGCCTCCTCTTGGGCTTTGTACAATGATTCTCCCCAGCGGAGCTAACCTTTTTAGACTCTCTTGTTGAGTCAATCACCTTTACATACTCTCTTGTTGAGTCAATCACCTTTGTAGACTCTCTTGTTGAGTCAATCACCTTTTTAGACTCACTTGTTAAGTCAACCTTTTAGCCTCAATCTCGGGCTTTGTACGAGACAGATAAAAACACTCTCTTGTTGAGTCAATCTTTTCCAGCCTCCTCCTAGGCTTGACATAAAGATTTCCCCTAGCAGAAGTCAGCCTCCTCTTATGAAGAATGATTTCTGCAGCTTGTTCAGCCACAATCCTGGGCTTCGTACAGGACAAGTAAAAGCATCCTCTTACTGAGTCAAACCCGTTTAGCCTCAATCTTGGGCTTTGTACAAGACATAAATCTTCATAACCTTCTCTCAAGCTTGGGACAAGTATCTTCCCTAATGGAGTCAATTCCTCCTAGCCTTCTTTAGGCTTCGAGAAATTAATTTCCTAAGCAGAGTCAAACTCTTTTCAGCCTCAATCTTGGGCTTTGTACAAGACAGATAATACTCTCCCGCAGAGTCAAACTCAGTATAGCCTCAATCTTGGGCTTTGTACAAGACACATAAAAATATCCTCATCCGAGTCAGTTAAATTTCCCATTTCAGCCTCAATCATGGGCTTCCTACAAGACATATACAAACCTCCCTGGCGGAGTCAAAATCCCTTTTTAGCCTCAATCTTGGGCTTTGTACAAGACATATAAACACTCTCTTATTGAGTCGGTCATCTCCAGCCTCCTCTTAGGCTTTGTATAAGGACTTCCCCAGTGGAGTCAATCAACCTCTTAGCTTCAACCTTGGGCTTTGATCAAGGCACACAAAAATCAACAATCCCTTCAGAGGAAGTCCAATCCCTCTTTAGAGATGACAAATTCTCTCTCAGTTAAAATCTTTTAGCTTCAATCTTGGGCTTTGAACAAGACACCAAACATCTTTTTCCTCCTTTAGAATAGGAGGAACTACGATTACTCTGATTTCCCTGTTTCTTTAAACGGGAATACGTAGGCATAAGATTGCAAAATCTTAGCGAGCATACTAATAAAAAAATCTAGGTCCAGTACCTTCATACCAATCAAAACTTAGGTCCAGTACCTTACCAAAACACCCGAACATAAAAAAAAACTCACTCTCTCTGTCATACCCCAAAATTTGACCACTAAGATTCCCATCATTGTGTCAATCATCATCACAATATGGATGAACCATCATGCCTCATCAAATGCCTCAAGGGTTGTTGAGCATTTACTACAATCAAAATTAGGGTTTTAAGCCCTCTCAGAGCCTTAGACAAAGGATCAGTCATGGAATGACTTGATCTTCAACTTTTCTAGCCTCTAGAATATCCACAATGGATCAAAATGACTCCCACTTCAAGGATTAAGCACAAGGCTGCTCCCTTCTAGGTGGATCAAGTCTCAAGATCGACAATGTCACCAAATTAGGGTTTTGGTCGACCAGGGCCTCCAGATGGAAATTTTTCATCTGGGCACAAGCCAATGATCCAAAACATAACCTAATATACTCCATGGAACCTCATGGACCCAATCATCAAGTCAATTTGATCTCAGGGGATGCATACATCAAAAATCAGGAATTAGGGTTTCTTGACCTAATTCACCCCTAAGTTGACTTTTGGGACAAATCATGAGCCAAGACCTCAAGAGAGGATTTAAGGGTCTTTAATATACTATATTGATCCATTTGCAACAATGGATTAATCCAAGAAGCTTGAGCAACAAGTCTCAATTTCATCTGCACCACAATTAGGGTTTCGCGAGGAAAGTAAACTGTAACTTTGACTTTTGACCAGGACATGCTCCCAAACCCTAAGACATGATTCAATATACCCTATGACACACATGGAACATGTCCATCAAGTTTGATTTAGGTCAAGGACATGATTTCTTGAAGAATTGCACAGTTTGGAATTCATCTGATAAAAAGTCAACTGTGCACAAAAGTCAACTTTGACTTTTTGAGATTTTTCACCAAAATGGATTTTTAACCCTAAAATGATGTTAATGTATGATTTGAATCATCATTCATCAAGAAAAATCAAAGAAAGTGGGATAACTTGTAAAAGGGGTAACCATAAAAACTTAGAAAAATTTCTAAGTTATGGAAAAAGTGACACTAATGTGCCAACTTTGGAGGACCATAACTCCTAAACCACAAGGCCATTGTTCCCCATTCAAAGCTTGATTTGTAGATCACATTGCCCTCTACAAAAGCTTCATACTGACCTATGTCCAAATTCCTCATGGATTTTGAGTTATGGAGTGATCAAAATCAAGAAAAGTCACTTTGTTCCAACACTTAGTGAAAATTTCACTAAGTCAGAATCTGCCTTTACTTTTTTCCAAATGTAGGGGGATTTTTCACTTGGATTCAAAAGATATCAAAACCAAACATGTTCAAAAAGTTGTTGTATCATGTAAGGGCTTTCCAAAATGGCCAAGAACATTACCAAATTCAATTTGAGCTATAAGATATGACATTGGCAAGATGCCTTGCTGAAATCTGCCAAGGCAAGGAAGATTTTTGCACTTTTGGTCGATTTGCCAAAATCAGCCAATTCCAAGCCTTGTCATCACTTTGGACACATCTGAGGATTGAATCTAAAGGGGACAATCACTGAGCCAAGCCTCCAAAGTATTTGGAACAAGAAATAGCATGTTGAACCTAGAATTGCCAAAATAGGGACAAGACTCCAATTTTGGATTGGAGCATTCAATGGAAGCATCAAGCTGGCATGGACTGAGCTCTTAGCAACTGAATTCAGTCAAGACTTATCCAAGACCAAGGGAACCAGCAGCCTGTGCCCTAACCTCAAGTCAATGGCTAGAGGAGACTTGGATTTTCATTTGCCAACATTGGCCAAACCTACTCAGCAACTGCCATTCACTATTCCTTGCAAAACAAACTTGCTCTACTATATATAGAGCTCAATTGTGATCAGTTTGAGTACACCAAAGCCATCAAACAGATGCTTTCCTCAAAATCTCTTCTTTCACTCCAATTTTGCCTTCTAAGGCAAGTCACTATCGGGTTTTGAGTTTGAGAGCTTTTCCAATCAAACCAATCACACACACACCTCATATACATCACATATGAGCTGATCAAACACTTAAACAACAACTGGAACACTGATTTCTCAGAATCACCAGTCAATTGCTCAAGGTTTTAACCAAGTTGCAGTTGAGATGCCATGAAGTGATCCAGCCAGTTTCAATCAAGTCCAAGCATTCAAACACACTCCATAGGGTGTAGGGAAGCTGTTCAGATCATCACAACTCATCTGTAATACCTCCAACTCAGAAATCAATTTGCTCTTGCTGTCACGACCTAGAGGTAAGCCTAAACTTGGTCATCTCTCAATCCATGCAATTTTTGCTGCACAATAATTTGGCCATATGTTCATAATCATGCATGGAATGTTTCCCCTCAATTAATTGCATTGTTTGAATCGTGTATCAAAAATCCCAACCTTCATGCAGAATCTAGGGTTCTTGAGGATTGTTCATGATTTCTTGTTTTATGTTTAATTTAAATGAAATTAATTGTCATAGACATGATCGTGAGGTTGAAACGAGTTGATTGGTATGTGGATTGCATGATATGATTAAGTATTAAGTGAGATTGGATAGAAAATGCAAATCTGGGAAACTCAGAACACGTGCGTGTTCTTACCCTTGTTCTTGGTGCCATTTTCCAACATTTGAATATTTGAATTTTGTGATTTTTATTTAATTGATTCAAAAATTAATTTCTCTCTGAGTTTTAATGATTTTGAGTTGATTCTTTTTTTAATAATTCACAAAAATGTTAAAATATTTTATTTTCCCAAAAAATCCCAAAAATATTATTTATTTCATATAATTGATATTTTTGCAAAGAATTAATATTTTAATTGTTTTTGACATTTAAAATATTTTTTCCCTCTTGATTTTGTAAAGATTAATGACTTCTAATTATTTTGTAGGTTAATACTTGATTTTTGAAGCATTAATCCAAGATCATAATTTGTTTCCCACATGTTAAACAATTTTTGATCATTTAAATTGAATTTTTATTCAATTAAAATACATTTTGGAAATAAATTAGGGTTTTTGATTAATTCAACCCTCACAAATCATTTTCAAACACTTTTGGGCCTCTATTAGAGTGTAAGACCCAACCCAATTGTACAGAAATATTTTGGGCCTCACTTATTGTATAAGTCCCTCTGTACATTTTTAAATTCGGCACGATCGTCGCCAGTTTAAAGATAAACCATCTGGGCCTCTCCTTGAGCTATAAGACTCATTCACAACTTTTGGGCCTCTATTAGAGTGTAAAACCCAACCCCCTTTTAACCAAAAACAACTTTGGGCCTCAGATATTGTATAAGCCCCTTTGCGTTAAAAGAAAATCTCGGCGCAATCGCCATTTTAAACGAAAAATCATCTGGGCCTACCCTCGTGTTATAAGCCCCACTCTTTTTCTTTAAAACTTTTTGGGCCTCTTGAGAGAGTGTAAGACCCAAATCCCTTTGTACAGAAAATAATTTTTGGGCCACAGTCACTTGTATAAGTCCCTCTATACAAATTCAAACAGTGCGCTCACTGATAAAACCCTGGGCCTCTCCTTGAGCTGTAAGCCCCAAATCTTTCTTTTTCAAAGCACTTTCTCCTTTGATTTTGAATATACTGTTGTTTTCAATCTTTCTTTGTTGAACAACTAACCAAACAGCATGGAAACTCTACAACCGAGTAAGTGTTTATATTCTTTCATTTACCGCTTTCATATACATATAACTGTATTGTGGGGCTGTTTCACTGTAAGTCTTCTTTCATAAACTCATATCAACTGTGTAATAATAGTATAGATATTTAGAGTTTCCCCGGCAACTACGTCTAGCATTAAGCCCGTTGATCACTCTTAAATAGTCAAAACTAGATCCCTATAGGATTACCAGACACAGTCTTCCCTCCTCTTGGGGTTAAACAATATGGAGATATGAAAGGCAGCATTCTCGGTGTACCCTTTCATAGACTGTCACTCGTAGAAGTTGTCAAAGAAACTCTACTCCCCAGAGATGATCTCTTCTCCGTGAATTGCATCTCTTGAGTTTCTTCCAAATTCTCGGACTTTCCTGGCTTGATATATTCCTCGTGAATAGCCTGTCTTGAATTTCTCGGGGTTTGGGGACCCACAGGCTTCTTAAAAGCACTTGTCAAGAAACTCTATTCCCCAGAGATGATCTTTTCTCCGTGAATGGCATCTCTTGAGTTTCTTCCAAATTCTCGGACTTTCCTGGCTTGATCTATTCCTCGTGAATAGCCTGTCCTGAATTTCTCGGGGTTTGGGGACCCATCGACTTCTTAAAAGCATCGGCCTCCTCTTGGGCATTGTTCAAGGACCCGCAGGCTTCCTAAAAGCATCCCCGCCTCCTCTTGGGCGTTGTACAAGGACCCGTCGACTTCTTAGAAGTATTCACAGCCTCCTCTTAGGCTTCGTATAATGATTCTTCCTCCGGGAATGATAGCCTTCTCTTGGGCTTCATACAAGGACCACTCGGCTTCTTAAAAGTATCCAGCCTCCTCTTGGGCTTCGTACAAATTGTCCCGACGACCTCCTAGAGGTATAGGAACAGAACTTAGTCATCTTCATAAAACAGTCCTTTCCAAGAGTCTATTACTGTGTCTCAAAGCATAATACAAAAGATGAAACTCTAGACATGGACAGTCTAACATCCTTGAGTCTCAAAGACATTCTCAAGTGACCCCTTCAAAAATAGGAAGGAACCCCGTGGACTCGGACAACCTCAATACCCTTTGGATTTCCCACTTCCTTAAAGAACAGGAAATATCCCTGATCCTCGAATCAAAATCCCTGAGTGCAAACATTACTCATATAAGAACTGATTTTCTCTTTAAATCAGCATATTGGACCTGTCACTCAACTGAAACAGTAACCATAGCCTCCTTTTGGGCTTTGTACAATGATTCTCCCCAGCGGAGTTAACAATTTTAGCCTCCATCTCGGGCTTCATACGAGATACCAGAGACTCCCTCGTTGAGTCAATCACCCCATTCGCCTCCATCTCGGGCTTTGTACGAGATACAAAAACTCTCTTGTTGAGTCAAATAGCCTCCATCTCGGGCTTTATACGAGATACCAAAAGATTCCCTCGTTGAGTCAAAACCTTTTAGCCTCTCTCTCGAGCTTTGTACGAGACACATATTAGCCTCCTCTTAGGCTTTGTATAAGAAAACCACTGGTTGATCCAATCAACCTTTTAGCATCAAAGTTGTGCCTCGTTCACAGTACACAAACATCAACAACTCCTTCCCCTTCATCTAATTGCTGTAAGCGGCAAGCCTCTGGATCATCTACATCCATGCCACTGTCCCTCTTTTAGCATGAGAAATTCCTAAGGAAAGATAGCATTGCTCTACACTGAGTTAAAGTTTTCTCCTTTAGGTTGGAAATCCCCTATAAAGGAAATTATGGCATTGCCGGGTTCACATATCCCGGTTAAAGTAATTCTCCCTTATAAACGGTTATGACAAATAAACCCCTCTTTAGAGATGATAAATTCTCTCTAAAGTTGACACCTTTCAGCTTCACATCTTGGGCTTTGAACAAGATACAAACTACCTTTCGCTTCACGTCTTGGGCTTGGAACAAGACACCAAAACAACCATTTCCTCCCATAGAATAGGAGGAACTAAGAACGCTCTGATTTCCCTGTTTCGGTAAACGGGAATACGTAGGCATAAGATTGAAAGAAAAGATCTTAGCGAGCACACTAAACAAAAACCCAAAATCCCATCCGTCCTAACCTCCCACCAATTGACCGAACACCACTTTTAAATAAATATACCCAATAGAGACCCCGAATCTTTGTAGCATCTGTAAACCAACAGTTTTGACTGTTTAACCTCAGTTTGCAAGCAGGGTTAATTTGAGACATCTATTTCCCTTCCTTCATCAGGTTTAATAGGATAAAAAATGAATCGAGCTGTAGATACCAAAGAGCGGTAGTGCTTCACAACCACGTCCAAAACCGCTCGCTACAGAAAAATGGCGACTCTGCTGGGGAAGTGTCATTAGGATCTATCTCACCTTAGTTATCATTCATCACCATTTTCCACAGAAAAATGGCGAATCTGCTGGGGAGCTGTCATTAGGATCTATCTCATCTTTGTAGCGAGATCTTGTTCTCTTCCCATCTCTTAGGTGGAAACTTTAAAAGTGGCGCCCACCGTGGGGCTCTTCTAACCTTTTTTCTCTTCTCTTGTGTAAGAGCCACAAATTGGGGCTTCCACCGGGGAACCCATTTTCTGTCAGGAACATAATATTCGTAGCTTTTTAAAAGGTCTAGGAAATTAGGACAAATATATATATACTGCTTTTCCTAATTGATATATGTGTTTATTTTTCTGCTAATGGGAATGCGTGTGATGCCGCATGTGGAAAGATTGAGTATACACTTAAGATAAGTGATGGCGACGAGGTCGACCATCAACCTCAGTGGAGGCTTCCCAATGCAACCCATTCCCTCTCATAGGCAATGGGCCGATTGTGACGTCTGAGAAGCTGAGGAGCCAACCCTTTTGTAGTGCGGAAACTATTGGAAATAGTTGTCACGCGATACTACCCTCATTTGAGGCTGATGATCTATTCTCGGTGAATAGCATTTACTCTAAGATTTCATACAGCTCGCTGGCGATCTGCTTGCTGCTTGTTATCCTGGGAGGAGCTGATGATTTTGAGTACAGGTACAAAAATCACCCTAGTATAAACCTTTGGGGATGGGTAGAGCCTTGACTTCATGACAACGACCCTTTGACCCCATGTTTTTTCTATGTTTTTGTGTGCTGCATTCATGTATTCATTTAAAAAAAATTAAAACATTCAAAAAATTTCTCTTCTAGTCTCTCTGTTTTTCAAATTAGATTAAGACTGTGATTGCAAATATCAGAGAAAAGGATTGCGCTAATGGATTTCGGTAGAAGGAGAACTCATAAGTACACCTTCAGGATTCCAAAACTAGAGGATTTAAGAGGTTTGGCGAGAATGATCATAAACCAAGAGGATTTCAGAGCCAAGTACGGAGGTCTGCTCCCTCTGTTAAGGGTCCATGTGATTGAGGGAATCATGGACGTGCTCGTTCAATTCTACGATCCGGTTTATCATTACTTTACATTCTCGGATTACCAGCTAGCACCAACGCTGGAGGAGTATTCTCATCTGATCGATTTACATATCACTGATCGAGCTCCATTTTATGGACTGGAAGAAATTCCAAAGAATCAGACCATTGCAAGAGCAATTCATTTGGACGAGTCTGAAGTCAGGACTCACATGACCACTAAGGGTGGCATACAAGGTTTGCCATCTCAGTTCTTGACAAAGAAAGCCCTGTACTTCGCCAGTATCGGGAACGTGACTGCTTTCGAGAGCATCTTTGTTTTACTCACCTACGGGTTATTTCTGTTGCCCAACATTAATAACTTCGTCGATATCAACTCCGTTAAGGTTTTTCTCATTGGAAACCCTGTGCCGACTTTGCTCGCAGATGCGTATCATTTTGTACACTTGGGAAATTTGTACAGTGGAGGGGAGATCACATGTTGTGTACCTCTGCTTTATAAATGGTTTATCTCCCATTCACCTAAGTCTGTTACTTTCTGGGATCATAAGAGTGCCTTGCGCTGGTCGCAGAAGATCATGTCTCTCACCAACTCTGACATAGATTGGTGTAATAGGATCTATGATGGAACCGGGATCATTGACCGTTGTGGAAACATCCCCAACGTACCCCTTATAGGATCTAAGGGAGGAATCAACTATCATCCGATATTGGTTCGCCGTCAGTTTGGATACCCGATGAGACATGTTCCCCGGAATGTTCATCTGGAAGGTCTTTTCTTCAAGGAAGGAGAAAGTGACAGAACACTAAAGACGGAAATAGTGCACGCTTGGAAACATGTTCATAAGAAAGGACGAGAGTCTCTAGGAAAACCGGAATGTGTCTCGGTGGAGCCTTATCTCCACAGGGTACAAACTAGAGCTCTCAAGCTAAAGATGCCTTATCCTCGTTACGGAGTTCTTCCGCTGAGGGAATCTGTCATGTACTTCATGACAGAAACTGAAAAGCTTCAGGTTACTCTCAACAAAGTTCAATGGGATAAGAGGTCTTGGAAGAACAAGTACCGTACCCTCAACGTGGAGTGCATCAAAATACAACAACTACTGAAAGATAAGGATGCTCTGATCGAGATTTTGGAGCAACATGCTGTAGAAAATCAGGATGCCAAAGGAATTTGCTCGCTCATTTCACCTGGAAAAGGAATGACAACCCGACAACGGCTCAAGAGCCCCGGTCAAAGAAAAGGAAGATACCAGAATCAGCACCCGAGTTCTCTCGGGACCCATTAGCTTAGGTTTCTGTTTCTGCACTTTGTAATCTACTGTATTTTCGTTTCCGCAATCCTTTGAATTTCAATAAAAAGGGGTTTCCCCACCGTTTGATATTTGCAATCTAATTGTCGAAGTTTATTTTGATTAAACAAAAAAAACAATTAATATAATCATTGCATTCATCATTCTCACATCGCGTATTCTTCTTACCTACAAATCTCACGTTTGTGTCTCGGTTATAGAGTCAAACTGTCTCATTCGTATAATACTCGGGCCAATCGTCAGAAAAAGATGGATGATCTTGAGGAAGAGAACAGAGAGTTGAAAGAAGAGATCGATGCTCTGAGAGAGGATATGAGAAAGCTTTGAAACGACATGCAAGCCATGGCAGAAGCTCAGCTACAAAGGACTGTGATCTCAGAGATCACCTCAACGCCCATAGTGGAGAAGTATGATCCTAGGTATCAAATGCCGAAGGATCGTCCTTGGGGCATGCCTGTTAACTATATCCCGGAAGGATATGTTCCGCCGATCACTGAAGATCAGGGAATCATAACAGAAGTTGTTGGGCCTGAAGGTTACAAACTTCGAGAAAGCGAAGATGCCAGGGGCATACTGAAGACTCCTGAAGGTTACAAACTTTTGGAAACGCTAAGATTCACTGCCGTAGTCACGGTACCACCCCCTGTGGTGCACACTGTCCCGGAAGGACAGATTCCACCGATCCCTTCTGATAAGAAGGAAACTATGTTCGATAGAATGGATGAATTCCAGGAACAGTTCTTGGAAATGTAGAAGGAACTGCAAGCCATTCGTGGTCAGGATCTATTTGGAAAGGACGCCGCAGACCTTTGTCTGGTCCCCAATGTGAAAGTTCCGCATAAATTTCAAGTGCCCGACTTTGAAAAGTACAAGGGTAACTCTTGCCCTCAGAGCCATCTGGTGATGTACGCTCGGCGAATGTCAGCTCAGACGGAGAATCAGGACCTACTGATTCATTACTTTCAGGATAGTTTAACCGGTGCCGCACTCAAATGGTACATAGGTTTAAACCGTGCTACGATTAGCACATTCAGAGATCTTGGTACTGCCTTCGTCCAACAATACAAATACAATTTGGACATGGCACCGGACAGAGATCAACTCAGATCAATGTCACAAAAGGACAAGGAAACCTTTAAGGAGTACGCTCAGAGATGGCGCGAAATTGCCGCTCAGATTTGTCCACCTCTTGAGGAAAAAGAGATGACAAAGATCTTCTTAAAGACCTTAAGCTCATTTTACTATGACAGAATGGTTGACAGTGCGCCCAGTGATTTCACCGAGATGGGGGGCATGGGAGTTCATCTTGAGGAAGCCGTCCGAGAAGGACGTTTGGCTAAAGACGCTGGACCATCAAACAGTACAAAACGATACGGTAGTGCTCCCCCTAAGAAAAAAGAGCAGGATATTGGGAATATCTCTCTCGGAAAGCAAAGGCGACGTTATCAACCAGTAGCAGCTGTAATTCCTGCTATCAGCCCTGCACCTATTCCTACGTATCAACCTCAGGTTGCGCAGAGCCAACCTAATCAACAAAGGACACAACAGCCTCTTCACCAGGCTCGTCCTCCTTACAATAACAACCGTACAACGTGGCCACCAGGGTTTGATCCTATACCCATGTTGTACGCAGAACTATTTCCGTTACTACTGGCTAAGGGGCACCTACAGACTAAGTCTCCTCTTACAGTACCAGAAAATCCGTCTTTTTGGTTTAAGGTGGATCAGACATGCCCTTATCATCAAGGAGGACCAGGGCATAACATAGAGAATTGTCTCAATTTCAAATCTGTCGTGCAAAAGCTTGTTAGGAGCGGGCTCTTATCTTTCAAAGATACGAATCCCAATGTTCTTACGAACCCGCTGCCTCAACATGAGAAAGCTGCAGTCAACCTGATTGAGAAAGAGTCTAACAACGTTTATCAAATTCACGATGTACTCTTGTTGAAAACCAATTTGGTCAAGATGAATTGTAGACATAGTGGGTACTGCCATGTGCCACCTCATAATTATCACCAGTGTGATGTCTGCTCTAAAAACAATCAAGGATGTTCTGTGGTGCAAACAGCTCTACAGGAACAGATGGATCTCGGATGGATCTAAGAGCACCGAGTTCGTGGAGTTAACATGGTCTATACGAACTCCAACGTCATTCAGAACCACAACATCTGTGCAATGAATGTCAACTTGGTGGCAATGCATTCAAGGCAAAGCCAGTATCATAATCTGCCACGACACGATTACAGTTCCTGTCTGACTTGCTCGGTAAACAAACAGGGATGCTCTTTCATACAAGAGGCCCTCCAGCGTCAGATAGATCTTGGATAGATCCAAGACTACCATGATAGGAACCCTTATCAGATCAACATGGTTCAGATCTTCGATATTCGCGTGATGAATACCAACCTGGTAGAGTTACATGCTGAGAAGGTCCGACTCGGATTCTTAATATCACACGACTATCAAAGCTGTAAAGCAGGTTGTGAAAACGATCGAGGTTGTACCCTTGTCCAGGAGGCACTTCAGCACTTGTTAAATCACTGGTGGATGCCAATCAATAACAGGAATCCTACTCGACGTCAAAGTCAGGATGTCCGACTCGTGGAAGCTAACCTAGTGAGGTTACATTGTATTCAAAGTGGGCGTGGCCAGGTGCCACCACACAACTATGAACGTTGTAGTGTCTGTTCGGAAAGTAACCAAGGGTGTTACCTTGTGAGAGCAGCTCTTCAGGGTCAGGTGGATCGTGGAGAGATTCGCCCATATCCGGGTTCTGGACCCATCAAATGGACGCCGAACTACCTTGCCAATCAAGTCAAGGATGTTGTCACAATCTCTGGTCGTCATCAGACCAGGGATATTTTTTCCATCATCCCTCTACTTGACGAATCTAGAGCTCCCAACCGGGAACGGATCGAGATTACTTATGATGGTCAGAAAAATTAGAAGGTTCCCATAGACATCTATCTACCAGGACCACTACCGTATGAATCATCTAAGGCGATCCCTTACAAATACGGTGCTACAATAGTTGAAAATGGAAAGGAAATTCCATTACCCTCCATCGTGAATATTGCAAACATCAGTCGTGTAACACGGAGTGGTCGAATCTTCAACCGAGGAGTTGGAGAACCTAACAAGGAAAAGGAACTTCGGACAGAAGCTCCCGATCCATCAGTCTGTCAATCCAGTAATCCCGACCTTTCGAAAAATAATGATGAGATGCTGAAGCTCATCCAAAGGAGTGAATATAACATTGTGGATCAGCTGTTACTGACTCCTTCAAAGATCTCGGTATTATCACTGTTACTCAGTTCAGAAGCCCATAGGGAGGCTCTACAGAAAGTCTTGGAGCAAGCCTTTGTGGAACAGGATGTAACAATCAGACAGTTCGATAGCATTGTCTCTAACATCACTTCCTATAATAATTTGGGATTTAGTGATGAGGAATTACCCGAAGAGGGTCGCCGTCATAACATGGCGCTCAACATTACAATTAACTGCCAGGACGATGCTTTAGCCAGCGTACTGGTAGACACAGGGTCAACCCTGAATGTTATGCCGAAGTCCACTTTGATGCAATTATCATTCAAAGGCCCTCCGATGAGAATCAGAGAGGTCGTCGTCAAAGCGTTCGACAGATCCAGAAAAACAGTTATCGGCGAAGTTGATCTTCCCATAACTATCGGTCCTCACACTTTCCAAGTCACTTTCCAGGTTATGGACATCCGGGAAACATACAGTTGTTTATTAGGAAGACCTTGGATACATCAGGCTGGAGCAGTCACTTCAACCCTCCACCAAAAGCTAAAGTTCGTTCAGAATGATCGGCTTGTCACAGTCTGTGGAGAACAGGCCTTGCTCGTGAGTAACTTATCATCATCTACTTGTGTAGAACCCGAGGAGGTTATTGGGACGCAGTTCCAAGCGCTGTCGGTCGGCAAGGACAATCAATCCCAAGGAGGAACCTCGATTTCCTCATACAAAGATGTTATCAAAGCAGTCGAGAGTACCGATACAACTGGATGGGGACAGCTTGTCATTCCTATTGACAATAAAACAAAGAAGGGTCTTGGTTTTTCTGCAACCTGTACCCGGACAGTTTCTAACGATGAAAGTCTTCATCCCATTCAGGATTTCTTCCACAGTGGAGGTTTTCTTCACCCATTCCCTCAAGCAGTCCATGCTATCAATGAGGAAGATCCCTCTGACACAGAGGAAGAGTGGAAGTCCTATCTTAACAAGGACGGTTATATGTCTCAGGACGAAACGCAAACTCCTTTTTGCTTTCCTACAGAGAGTCCGAGATTTATACCCAGGCCAGACATCGAAATGATATACGGGGATTGTGATCCAGAAGGATGTCGTGCTCCGCCAAATTCATTAGAGGAAGACACTCCGATGAAAGACAACTTTGACCACAATTACTATGGCCCAATGGATGGTCTGCCAATGTGGCAGCCTTACCCAGGAGACTTGGGGCCAGAAAGACAGCCGAACAATGAAAATTAGCTGACCGTCATTGAAAAGAATACCTGTGTCCCCACCATGTCATGGGATCAACACTCAGGTCATTCAGAAACTACTCAACACAACGATGAATTTGCAATGTTTGCAGGACTTGAATTCATCAAATATGTTTTTCCCGAGGTCAACGTCATCGAGAGAGATGACTCCTCCAGTTCGAAAGAAGTGTGGGACACCTTGGGACAACTGAGTGGAAAGTACGACTATATGGTCAAATACACCGCTCTCGAAAGCTCTCGTATCAGGCTCGAAGACATCCAGCCAACTGGATGGGGAGATACAGCTGAGAGCACAAATGCTATGTAAAATATAACAGAGGAATTCTCCTACGACAACTCTTCCTGGGAGACAGATTCCAATGATCCCTCTCTACCAGAAATCAGCGTTATTTCTGAAGACAAATCAAGGAAGGTGCCAGACTTTGTGATTCACCGAGGAGTTCGCCGCCAATAGGTTGTTGTCGATGTTCCGAAGGTCATTCGCCAATCTAAGTAATTGCCATCTTTAACCTTTCACCCTGCCCATGTGAAACGAATGTTTTGATAGGGCTCATTTTCTGTAAATTTCCCTCTTCGCTTCGCCCAAAGCAACAGAGTTTTGTTTTATAGGGTTGTAGTTTCAAGGATCGACTTGTTTATTAATAAAATAACGTTGTTCTGTAATTTCCGCATTAATTGCTGTTTTCTCTTTTTGCTTTTTCAGAAAATGGTAATCCTAAAAAACATTTAAAAATAAAAACAAGCAGTAAAATAAATACACTGCACACACTCGCATTTTCTCTATTTCTTCTAAACACGAATCATCACGTCATGCAGATTGCTTGTTTTAAACCCCGTTGAAACATATAATCCGATGCCTTCTCCCAACTTTGAGTTCCTGGTATTTGGGGCTGAAGAAGAAGTTGACAACAAAATTCCAGAAGAGATCTCCCAATTACTCAGACAAGAGGAAAGGTCCATTGAACCTCACAAAGAGCCGTTGGAAACGGTAAACTTGGGTTCAGAAAAAGAGAGAAAAGAAATCAGGATTGGGGCACTGCTCAGTCCAACTGCCATAGAGGGTTTGATAATGCTTCTCAGAGAGTTTCCCGGTGTATTCGCTTGGTCCAATTAGGATATGCCAGGGTTGGATACCAACATCGTGGAACATCACTTACCGTTAAGATCGGAATGTCCGCCAGTAAAGCAAAGGTTGAGACGGACTCACCCGAACATGGCCATCAAAATCAAAGAGGAGGTACAGAAACAGATCGACGCAGGTTTCCTCGCTACATCTGAATATCCTCAATGGTTAGCCAACATCGTACCCATTCCCAAAAAGGACGAAAAGGTCAGAATGTGTGTTGATTACAGGGATCTAAACAAGGCAAGTCCAAAGGACGACTTTCCTTTACCACACATTGACATGTTGGTTGACAGTACAACAAAGTTCAAAGTTTTCTCCTTCATGAATGGATTCTCGGGCTATAACCAAATCAAAATGGCGCCGAAAGACATGGAGAAAACTTTGTTCATTACCCCATGGGGTACCTTTTGTTACAAGGTGATGCCGTTCGGCTTGAAGAACGCCAGGGCAACCTATCAAAGGGCCATGACTACTCTTTTTCATGACATGATACACAAGGAAATTGAGGTATATGTCGATGACATGATTGCAAAAGCTAAGACAGAAGAGGAGCATGTGACCCACCTGTCGAAACTATTCGAGCGTTTGAGAAAATACAAACTCCGCTTGAATCCCAACAAGTGCACCTTCGGTGTCCGTTCGGGGAAACTCTTAGGGTTCATCGTCACCCAGAAAGGGATTGAGGTCGATCCTGACAAGGTCAAGGCCATTCGAGAAATGCTTTCTCCGAAAACTGAAAAACAAGTTAGAGGAATCTTGGGACGTTTGAACTACATCTCCAGATTCATATTCCTTATGACCGCCACGTGTGCGCCGATTTTCAAATTACTCAAAAAGAACCAGGATTGCGTTTGGTCAGAAGATTGCCAAACCGCCTTCGACAGTATTAAGGAATACCTGTTGAATCCGCCGATTCTATCACCTCCAGTGGAAGGAAGACCACTGATCATCTACCTCACAGTCCTAGAGGACTCAATGGGATGTGTACTTGGCCAACAAGACGAAACCAAAAGGAAGGGATCTGCCATTTACTATCTAAGCAAGAAGTTCACCGACTGCGAGACTCGGTACACGATGCTTGAGAAAACTTGTTGTGCTTTGGCTTGGGCAGCCAAACGTCTTCGCCAATACATGATTCGTCACACTACTTGGTTAATCTCCGAAATGGATCCAATCAAGTATGTCTTCGAAAAACCTGCTCTCACGGGAAAAATCGCCCATTGGCAGATGTTATTATCAGAATATGACATAGAGTACCACGCTCAGAAAGCCGTCAAGGGGAGTGTTTTAGCCGATCATTTGGCTCATTAACCGATTGACGATCAAGAACCAATCGGGTTTGACTTCCCAGACGAAGATGTCATGTATCTAAAAATGAAAGATTGCGATGAACCGTTACCCAGTGAAGGGCTAGAACCAGGTTCCCAATGGGGACTTATCTTTGACGGAGCAGTTAATCATTATGGAAACGGAATTGGGGCAATCATTGTTACCCCTCAAGGTACCCACATTCCTTTCACTGCAAGACTTACGTTCAAATGTACGAACAACGAGGCCGAATACGAAGCTTGTATTATGGGTCTCGAAGAAGTGAGTGATTTAAGGATAAAAAACTTGGACGTATACGGCGATTCAGCCTTGGTTATCAATCAGATAAAAGGAGATTGGAACACATACCAATCAGGACTGATTCCTTACAAAGACTATGCAAGAAGGTTGTTACCCTTCTTTAACAGAGTCGAGTTTCATCACGTCCCTCGTAGAGAGAATCATATGGCTGATGCCTTAGCCACTCCCTCTTCCATGATTAGTGTAGGTCAACGGAATGACCTACCTAAGATCGACATAATGCGCCTTGAAAGGCCCGCTTACATCTTCACAATTGAAGCAGTCATAGACGACAAACCTTGGTATCACGATATCAAATGCTTCCTTCAGAAACAACAGTACCCACCTGGGGCACTAAGGAAGGACAGAAAAACCCTCAGAAGACTGGCTGCAAACTTCTTCTTGAGCGGTGATACACTCTATAAGAGGAATTTTGACTTGGTCTTGCTCTGATGCGTAGACAGACCAGAAGCAGACATGCTTATGAAAGAAATTCATGAAGGATCCTATGGCACTCATGCCAACGGACACACAATGGCGAGAAAAATCCTAAGAGCAGGGTATTACTGGTTGACCATGGAATCCGACAACTACAAGTACATGAGGAGGTGTCACAAGTGTCAGATATACTCCGACAAAATTCATGTACCGCCATCACATCTCAAAGTTCTTTCTTCTCTGTGGCCTTTTTCCATATGGGGAATCGACATGATTGGCTTGATCGAACCTAAGGCTTCAAACGGACATCGGTTCATCCTGGTAGCCATTGACTATTTCACCAAGTGGGTCGAAGCAGCGTCGTACGCTAATGTAACCCGACAAGTGGTGGTCCGATTTATCAAAAACAATATCATCTGCCGTTATGGTGTTCCAAGCCAGATCATTACTGATAATGGATCTAACTTGAACAACAAGATGATGAAGGAGTTGTGCGTTGAGTTCAAGATCGAACACCATAACTCATCCCCTTACCGACCCAAGATGAACGGAGCGGTAGAAGCGGCTAACAAGAACATCAAGAGGATCATTCAAAAGATGGTTGTAACCTATAAAGATTGGCACGAGATGCTACCCTTTGCTCTTCACGGTTATCGAACATCTGTCCGCACTTCAACAGGTGCAACCCCTTTCTCTCTAGTATATGGCATGGAGGCAGTTCTCCCCATAGAAGTAGAGATCCCATAAATCCGGGTATTGGTGGAAGCTAAGCTTTCAGAAGTTGAATGGTGTCAAAGTCGACACGACGAATTAAACCTGATCGAAGAGAAGCGAATCACGGCGCTATGCCACGGTCAGTTGTATCAGCAGAGAATGAAGAAGGCGTTCGACAAAAAGGTCCGACCTCGCGTCTTCAGAAAATGAGACCTCGTGCTCAAGAAGATACAATCGTTTCTCACTGACTCTCGGGGCAAATGGACCCCAAATTATGATGGCCCCTATGTGGTCACGAAAGCTTTCTCAGGCGGTGCCTTGAGACTTGCAACCATGGACGGAGAGGAATTTTCCTTCCCCACAAATGTTGATGTAGTCAAGAAATACTTCACCTAAACTAAACTAAAAAAAAAAAAAAAACGTCTTGGTGGATTGGAAACCCGAAAGGGCGGTCCAGGAAAAAGTTAGAGACATGGAAAAAATCATCCCGGTGGGTTGGAAACATCAAAGTACAATCCAGGCAAAAATTACGGATAATGGCAAGTAACTATGTTCAACAGAGGCAAGTCCCTCAGCAGCAGTTACACCATCCATCGGAGGAAAACTCCAGTCAAGGTCATCTTCGACAGAAGCTCAGGATGTCCCGAATTCAAAGTTGGTAGAAGGATAGTTGTCGTTATGTTTCAACGTAGCCCTTTTCCCTGTAAATTACCATTTTCAAACTTTGTATATACTCTTTGGAATCACGTGTTTGGCTGATCTCCATCTTATCAATAAAATTTGAGCCCTTGTGCTTTTGTTTGTAATTCTTATTTGTTTTAGCTTTACAGAATGACGTTTTAACATGATTAGCGATTCTTGAAATGAAACAAAAATAAATTTACTTGTTAAAACTTTTTCTGCTTTTAAATTAAAGATGGCAATTGTTTTTTACTGTTGAGCATCGGAAGAACGTCGATTGCGTCTCCAAAGGCGTTTGAATTTCAAAGCGCAGAATCAAAGTACTCATTCTATGCCAGTACGCTTGAACGAAGGATCATCTGTATGAGATGCGGCTTTCCTATCTGATACCCTCGGCCGAGTTCTTATCTCCTAAGCCCGATCAACGGTATTCCCCACAGGGACTATCTCTCCTAAGCAAGGTAGAATTGCTACTTTTTTTACCAACGGTACTTCTTCGCCCCACGATGGCCGAGTATCCAGTCGTGTTCACTCGTCAGTCTGTATGTCATGTCAGTTTTGTCAGCATATACATACATACATCATGCATTTGATTTGCATTCATATTCATATTGCATCACTATCACTCTAGTCGGTCTTGTCCCCTAGTGATAACAGTCTTCTCAATCGAGTTGTCAGTTCTTGCCTCATCAGGAAATGCTGCGTTTGAACAATCTCGCCTCCAGTGTATCTCTGGATTAGAGTCAGCACTCGACCAATTTGATAACTTGAACCTCTGAAAGGCCAGAGAAGCTCTCTACAAATGTCACTATTCGCCATTGAAGATGATATCCTTGCTTTCCCGGATTAAAGAAAAATCCCCAGAGAAAGCCTCCTAAGCAGAGATTTGGCAGTACAGCTGCCTTTCTCCGAAAGACCGCTGATGAAAAGGTCATCGGCACCTCAAATTGGATCCCATCATATGGCATTTCTCCGGGAAGATCCCGAGAAAAGTATGATGTAAGATCCCAAGCGGAAGCAGTCTCTCAAGAGACTCATTTTCCCCAGATAGAGTCGACAAATGGCGTTTCCAACAGAGAAGTTTGTGCACCTCTACAACTCAGACGATTGGGCTCCCCAGCAAGTGTGACATCAAGTTTTTCCCATCAAATGGCATCTCTCCAGGAAAATTCGGAAAGAAGTTTGAGGAAAACCGCTATGAATAGCGTCCCTTGTCAATAAAGTTTATTAACAAAAGAAACTTAGACCCGTTCCTTGGTAGGAAACCAGGATCGAGGGGAAGTTTAAATCAGAAACTAAGACCAGTTCCTTGGTAGGAAACCAGGATCGAGGGGAAGTTTAAATCAGAAACTGAGACCAGTTCCTTGGTAGGAAACCAGGATCGAGGGGAAGTTTAAATCAGAAACTAGGACCAGTTCCTTGATAGGAAACTAGGATCGAGGGGAAGTTTATTTAAGAAAACTGAGACCAGTTCCTTGGCTGAAGACCAGGATCGAGGGGAAGTTTACCTTTTCTAAGCATCATTGCTTAGCAAAAGAAGATGAATGTGATCTGCCATTCATAACCGCCATCAAAATTTCGGGTATTCCGATATTTAATCCTCTTGCACCCAGAATGCCCGAATACCTTCGTCATTCACACCTTCGGGTCCAAGAAGATTAAATAGGGGCATCTGTCATACCCCAAATTTTGACCACTAAGATTCCCATCATTGTGTCAATCATCATCACAATATGGATGAACCATCATACCTCATCAAATGCCTCAAGGGTTGTTGAGCATTTACTACAATCAAAATTAGGGTTTTAAGCCCTCTCAGAGCCTTAGACAAAGGATCAGTCAAGGAATGACTTGATCTTCAACTTGTCTAGCCTCTAGAATATCCACAATGGATCAAAAGGACTCCCACTTCAAGGATTAAGCACAAGGCTGCTCCCTTCTAGGTGGATCAAGTCTCAAGATCGACAGTGTCACCAAATTAGGGTTTTGGTCAACCAGGGCCTCCAGATGGAAATTTTTCATCTGGGCACAAGCCAATGATCCAAAACATAACCTAATATACTCCATGGAACCTCATGGACCCAATCATCAAGTCAATTTGATCTCAGGGGATGCATACATCAAAAATCAGGAATTAGGGTTTCTTGACCTAATTCACCCCTAAGTTGACTTTTGGGACAAATCATGAGCCAAGACCTCAAGAGAGGATTTGAGGGTCTTTAATATACTATATTAATCCATTTGCAATAATGGATTAATCCAAGAAGCTTTAGCAACAAGTCTCAATTTCATCTGCACCATAATTAGGGTTTCGCGAGGAAAGTCAACTGTAACTTTGACTTTTGACCAGGACATGCTCCCAAACCCTAAGACGTGATTCAATATACCCTATGACACCCATGGAACATGTCCATCAAGTTTGATTTAGGTCAAGGACATGATTTCCTGAAGAATTGCACAGTTTGGAATTCATCTGATAAAAAGTCAACTGTGCACAAAAGTCAACTTTGACTTTTTGAGATTTTTCACCAAAATGGATTTTTAACCCTAAAATGATGTTAATGTATGATTTAAATCATCATTAATCAAGAAAAATCAAAGAAAGTGGGATAACTTGTAAAAGGGGTAACCATAAAAACTTAGAAAAATTTCTAAGTTATGGAAAAAGTGACACTAATGTGCCAACTTTGGAGGACCATAACTCCTAAACCACAAGGCCATTGTTCCCCATTCAAAGCTTGATTTGTAGATCACATTGCCCTCTACAAAAGCTTCATACTGACCTATGTCCAAATTCCTCATGGATTTAGAGTTATGGAGTGATCAAAATCAAGAAAAGTCACTTTGTTCCAACACTTAGTGAAAATTTCACTAAGTCAGAATCTGCCTTTACGTTTTTCCAAATGTAGGGGGATTTTTCACTTGGATTCAAAAGATATCAAAACCAAACATGTTCAAAAAGTTGTTGTATCATGTAAGGGCTTTCCAAAATGGCCAAGAACATTACCAAATTCAATTTGAGCTATGAGATATGACATTGGCAAGATGCCTTGCTGAAATCTGCCAAGGCAAGGAAGATTTTTGCACTTTTGGTCGATTTGCCAAAATCAGCCAATTCCAAGCCTTGTCATCACTTTGGACACATCTGAGGATTGAATCTAAAGGGGACAATCACTGAGCCAAGCCTCCAAAGTATTTGGAACAAGAAATATCATGTTGAACCTAGAATTGCCAAAATAGGGACAAGACTCCAATTTTGGATTGGAGCATTCAATGGAAGCATCAAGCTGGCATGGACTGAGCTCTTAGCAACTGAATTCAGTCAAGACTTATCCAAGACTAAGGGAACCAGCAGCCTGTGCCCTAACCTCTAGTCAATGGCTAGAGGAGACTTGGATTTTCATTTGCCAACATTGGCCAAACCTACTCAGCAGTTGCCATTCACTATTCCTTGCAAAACAAACTTGCTCTACTATAAATAGAGCTCAATTGTGATCAGTTTGAGTACACTAAAGCCATCAAACAGATGCTTTCCTCAAAATCTCTTCTTTCACTCCAATTTTGCCTTCTAAGGCAAGTCACTATCGGGTTTTGAGTTTGAGAGCTTTTCCAATCAAACCAATCACACACACACCTCATATACATCACATATGAGCTGATCAAACACTTAAACAACAACTGGAACACTGATTTCTCAGAATCACCAGTCAATTGCTCAAGGTTTTAACCAAGTTGCAGTTGAGATGCCATGAACTGATCCAACCAGTTTCAATCAAGTCCAAGCATTCAAACACACTCCATAGGGTGTAGGGAAGTTGTTCAGATCATCACAACACATCTGTAACACCTCCAACTCAGAAATCAATTTGCTCTTGCTGTCACGACCTAGAGGTAAGCCTAAACTTGGTCATCTCTCAATCCATGCAATTTTTGCTGCACAATAATTTGGCCATATGTTCATAATCATGCATGGAATGTTTCCCCTCAATTATTTGCATTGTTTGAATCGTGTATCAAAAATCCCAGCCTTTATGCAGAATCTAGGGTTCTTGAGGATTGTTCATGATTTCTTGTTTTATGTTTAATTTAAATGAAATTAATTGTCATAGACATGATCGTGAGGTTGAAACGAGTTGATTGGTATGTGGATTGCATGATATGATTAAGTATTCAGTGAGATTGGATAGAAAATGCAAATCTGGGAAACTCAGAACACGCGCGTGTTCTTGCCCTTGTTCTTGGCGCCATTTTCCAACATTTGAATATTTGAATTTTGTGATTTTTATTTAATTGATTCAAAAATTAATTTCTCTCTGAGTTTTAATGATTTTGAGTTGATTCTTTTTTTAATAATTCACAAAAATGTTAAAATATTTTATTTTCCCAAAAAATCCCAAAAATATTATTTATTTTTCATATAATTGATATTTTTGCAAAGAATTAATATTTTAATTGTTTTTGACATTTAAAATATTTTTTTCCTCTTGATTTTGTAAAGATTAATGACTTCTAATTATTTTGTAGGTTAATACTTGATTTTTGAAGCATTAATCCAAGATCATAATTTGTTTCCCACATGTTAAACAATTTTTGATAATTTTAATTGAATTTTTATTCAATTAAAATACATTTTGGAAATAAATTAGGGTTTTTGTTTAATTCAACCCCCACAAATCATTTTCAAACACTTTTGGGCCTCTATAAGAGTGTAAGACCCAACCCACTTGTACAGAAATATTTTGGGCCTCACTTATTGTATAAGTCCCTCTGTACATTTTTAAATTCGGCACGATCGTCGCCAGTTTAAAGATAAACCATCTGGGCCTCTCCTTGAGCTATAAGACCCATTCACAACTTTTGGGCCTCTATTAGAGTGTAAGACCCAACCCCCTTTTAACCAAAAACAACTTTGGGCCTCAGATATTGTATAAGCCCCTTTGCGTTAAAAGAAAATCTCGGCGCGATCGCCATTCTAAACAAAAAATCATCTGGGCCTACCCTCGTGTTATAAGCCCCACTCTTTTTCTTTAAAACTTTTTGGGCCTCTTGAGAGAGTGTAAGACCCAAATCCCTTTGTACAGAAAACAATTTTTGGGCCACAGTCACTTGTATAAGTCCCTCTATACAAATTCAAACAGTGTGCTCACTGATAAAACCCTGGGCCTCTCCTTGAGCTGTAAGCCCCAAATCTTTCTTTTTCAAAGCACTTTCTCCTTTGATTTTGAATATACTGTTGTTTTCAATCTTTCTTTGTTGAACAACTAACCAAACATCATGGAAGCTCTACAACCGAGTAAGTGTTTATATGATTTCATTTACCGCTTTCATATACATATAACTGTATTGTGGGGCTGTTTCGTTGTAAGTCTTCTTTCATAAACTCATATCAACTGTGTAATAATAGTATAGATATTTAGAGTTTCCCTGACAACTACGTCTAGCATTAAGCCCGTTGATCACTCTTAAATAGTCAAAACTAGATCCCCATAGGATTACCAGACGCAGTCTTCCCTCCTCTTGGGGTTAAACAATATGGAGATATGAAAGGCAGCATTCTCGGTGAACCCTTTCATAGACTGTCACTCGTAGAAGTTGTCAAAGAAACTCTACTCCCCAGAGATGATCTCTTCTCCGTGAATTGCGTCTCTTGAGTTTCTTCCAAATTCTCGGACTTTCCTGGCTTGATCTATTCCTCGTGAATAGTCTGTCTTGAATTTCTCGGGGTTTGGGGACCCACAGGCTTCCTAAAAGCACTTGTCAAGAAACTCTATTCCCCAGAGATGATCTTTTCTCCGTGAATGGCATCTCTTGAGTTTCTTCCAAATTCTCGGACTTTCCTAGCTTGATCTATTCCTCGTGAATAGCCTGTCTTGAATTTCTCGGGGTTTGGGGACCCATCGGCTTCTTAAAAGCATTGGCCTCCTCTTAGGGATTGTTCAAGGACCCGCAGGCTTTCTAAAAGCATCCTCGCCTCCTCTTGGGCGTTGTTCAAGGACCCGTCGGCTTCTTAGAAGTATTCACAGCCTCCTCTTAGGCTTCGTATAATGATTCTTCCTCCGGGAATGATAGCCTTCTCTTTGGCTTCATACAAGGACCACTCAGCTTCTTAAAAGTTTCCAGCCTCCTCTTGGGCTTCGTACAAATTGTCCCGACGACCTCCTAGAGGTATAGAAATAGAACTTAGTCATCTTCATAGAACAATCCTTTCCAAGAGTCTACTACTGTTTCTCAAAGCATAGTACAAAAAATGAAACTCTAGACACGAACAGTCTAACATCCTTGAGTCTCAAAGACATTCTCAAGTGACCCGTTCAAAAATAGGAAGGAACCCCGTGGACTCGGACAACCTCAATACCCTTTGGATTTCCCACTTCCTTAAAGAACAGGAAATATCCCTGATCCTCGAATCAAAATCCCTGAGTGCAAACATTACTCATATAAGAACTGATTTTCTCTTTAAATCAGCATACTGGACCTGTCACTCAACTGAAACAGTAACCATAGCCTCCTCTTGGGCTTTGTACAATGATTCTCCCCAGCGGAGCTAACAATTTTAGCCTCTATCTCGGGCTTCGTACGAGATACCAGATACTCCCTCGTTGAGTCAATCACCCCTTTCGCCTCCATCTCGGGCTTTGTACGAGATACAAAAACTCTCTTGTTGAGTCAAACAGCCTCCATCTCGGGCTTTATATGAGATACCAAAAGATTCCCTCGTTGAGTCAAAACCTTTTAGCCTCTCTCTCGGGCTTTGTACGAGCACATATTAGCCTCCTCTTAGGCTTTGTATAAGAAAACCACTGGTTGATCCAATCAACCTTTTAGCATCAAAGCTGTGCCTCGTTCATAGTACATAAACATCAACAACTCCTTCGCCTTCATCTAATTGCTGTAAGCGGCAAGCCTCTGGATCATCTACATCCATGCCACTGTCCCTCTTTTAGCATGAGAAATTCCTAAGGAAAGATAGCATTGCTCTACACTGAGTTAAAGTCTTCTCCTTTAGGTTGGAAATCCCATATAAAGGAAATTATGGCATTGCCGGATTCACATATCCCGGTTAAAGTAATTCTCCCTTATAAACGGTTATGACAAATACACCCCTCTTTAGAGATGACAAATTCTCTCTAAAGTTGAGACCTTTCAGCTTCACATCTTGGGCTTTGAACAAGATACAAACTACCTTTCGCTTCACGTCTTGGGCTTTGAACAAGACACCAAAACAACCATTTCCTCCTATTATAGGAGGAACTACGAACGCTCTGATTTCCCTGTTTCGGTAAACGGGAATACGTAGGCATAAGATTGAAAGAAAAGATCTTAGTGAGCACACTAAACAAAACCCAAAATCCCATCCGTCCTAACTCCCACCAATCGACCGAACACCACTTTTAAAAAAATACACCCAATAGAGACCCTGAATCTTTGTAGCATCTGTAAACCAACAGTTTTGACTGTTTAACCTCAGTTTGCAAGCAGGGTTAATTTGAGACATCTATTTCCCTTCCTTCATCAGCTTTAATAGGATAAAAAATGAATCGAGCTGTAGATACCAACGAGCGGTAGTGCTTCGCAACCATGTCCAAAACCGCTCGCTACACTCTCTCGCATATTTCCCAAGAAACTTTCCCAACCCATTAACGGATAAACACCATCAAGTATAAAGCGAAACCTAAAGCTAATATCCTATGGATAACCACATATAGGATGGGTAATTGACACTTCCCCATTGTATAACCTGACCTCGAAACCCATAATCTCTTTAAAAGCGTTTGTTCAGTTAAACATTCGCGTGCAAGGTTAGTTTTAGATAGCTTCCCTTTCCCTTCCAGCTTCATGGGATAAATAAGAAATCAAAAAGTAGCACCCCCTCCTCATTGTAAGGAGAAACCCAAAAACCAGCGATAAGGTGGTCGCGTCACCTTCAAAAATCGCTCGCTACAGAAAAATGGCGACTCTGCTGGGGAGTCCTTGTGAGATCTAGTCATCATCGTCCCCATTTTCCACATAAAAATGGTGACTCTGCTGGGGACGTTCATTTTAGTTAGGACTAGGATTATAGTGTAGCGAGCGATTTTGGACGCGGTTCTTAAGCGCTGGTCGCTCTCTGCGGTTGAGCTTGAACTACAGGTCGATTCATTTTTTATCCTATTGTGAGCTGAATAAGGAAGGGAAATAGATGTCTCCAATTAACCCTGCTTTGCATACTGAGTTTAAACAACGGTCTGTTAGGTTATGGATGCTATCAATGTGGGGGGCCTTTGTACTGGTTATTTGTATTTTCGCCAATACCGTTTTCTTTCTTTTTTACCTGGTCAGAAGGTTTCTGGCGGGGAATAAGGATTAGGATGTTAGGACTGATGCTTTTGAAATACTGCTTTTGATTGATGGAGATATGGGATTTGGGTTTTTTGTTGATTGCGCTCGCTAAGATCTTTTCTTTCGATCTTATGCCTACGTATTCCCGTTTACCGAAACAGGGAAATCAGAGCGTTCGTAGTTCCTCCTATTCTATGGGAGGAAATTGGTTTTTGGTGTCTTGTTCAAAGCCCAAGACGTGAAGCGAAAGGTAGTTTGTATCTTGTTCAAAGCCTAAGATGTGAAGCTGAAAGGTCTATTTGTGTCTTGTTCAAAGCCCAAGACGTGAAGCTGAAAGACCTCGACTTTAGAGAGAATTTGTCATCTCTAAAGAGGGGAGAAGGAGAATTACTTTAACTGGGATACGCGGATCCGAGCAATGCCATAATTTCCGAAGAAAGGGTTTTAACCTGAAGGAGAAGACTTTAACTCAGTGTAGAGCAATGCCATCTTTCCTTAGGAATTTCTCATGCTAAAAGAGGGACAGTGGCGTGGATATAGATGATCCAGAGGCTTGCCGCTTACAGCGATTAGATGAAGGGAAAGGAGTTGTTGATGTTTGTGTACTGTGAACGAGGCACAGCTTTGATGCTAAAAGGTTAATTGGATCAACCAGTGGTTTTCTTATACAAAGCCTAAGAGGAGGCTAATTTCCGCTAGGAAAATCATTATACAAAGCCTAAGAGGAGGCTAATTTGTGTCTCGTACAAAGCCCGAGAGAGAGGCTAAAATTTTTTGACTCAACAAGAGAGTCTTTGTATCTCGTACAAAGCCCGAGATGAAGGCTAAAGCGTTGTTTGACTCCGCTAGGGAGAGTCATTGTACAAAGCCCAAGAGGAGGCTATGTCAGTTAAATGACAGGTCCAGTATACTGATTTTGAAAGAGAAAATCAGTTCTTATATGAGCATCACTGTACTCATGGGTTAGATCTGAGGATCGGGGTGGTCTCCTTTTCTTTGAGGAAACTGGAAATCCAAAGGGTGTTGAGACTGTCCGAGTCTGCGGGTTTCCTTCCTATTTAACGAAGAGGTCACTTGAGAATGTCTTTTGAGACTCAAGGAAGTTAGACTGTCCGTGTCTAGAGTTTTATCTTTTGTACTATGCTTTGAGAAACAGTAGTAGACTCTATGAAAGGACTGTTCTATGGAGATGACTAAGTTCTGTTCCTATACGTCTAGGAGGTCGTCGGGACAATTTGTACGAAACCCATGAGGAGGCTGGAAACTTTTAAGAAGCCGACGGGTCCTTGTACGAAGCCCAAGAGGAGGCTATCATTCCCGGAGGAAGAGATCATTATATGAAGCCTAAGAGGAGGCTGTGAATACTTCTAAGAAGCCGTAGGGTCCTTGAATAATGCCCAAGAGGAGGCCGATGCTTTTAAGAAGCCCGTGGGTCTATCATCTCCTTTCCATTAGGAGAGATAACTCTTTTAAAGATAAAAACCACTGGTAAACGTGCGAGGTTTACTATCCAGCGACTTTTAGCTTTTGAAGAGGGTTCCTTAGTTAAGGTCCCAGATTATGACCGTAGTGGGTACCCAAACCCCGAGACATTCAAGGCAAGCTATCCACAAGGAATAGATCAAGTCAGGAAAGTTCGAGAATTTGGAAGAAACTCAAAGATGCCATTCACGGAGAATACATTCATCTTGGGGAGTAGAGCTTCTTGATGATTCCTAAGGAGGACAGCCGAAGAGAAGACTGTATCTGGTGCTCCTATTGGGGATCTAGGCGTCTATTTCTACGAATAAATGAAACGGCGTCACCTAGTTCTAGACGTAGTAGCCGGGGAAACTCGAAATATCTATACTATTATTACACAGTAGATATGAGTTTATGAAAGGAGACTTACAGTGAGCAGCCCCACAATACAGTTTATAATATGAAAGTAGTAAATGAAAGCGATAACCACTTACTCGGTTGGAGTGCTTCCATGCTGCTTGGTTAGTTGTTCAACAAAGAAAGATTGAAAACAACAGTATATTCAAAATCAAAGGAGAAAGTGCTTTGAAAAAGAAAGATTTGGGGCTTACAGCTCAAGGAGAGGCCCAGAGTTTTATCAGTGAGCGCACTGTTTGACTTTGTACAGCGGGACTTATACAAATGACTGGGGCCCAAAAAGGTTTTCTGTACAAAGGGACGGGTCTTACACTCTCTCAAGAGGCCCAAAAAGGTTTAAAGAAAAAAGAATGGGGCTTATAACACGAGGGTAGGCCCAAATGATTTTTCGTTTAAAAATGGCGATCGCGCCGAGGTTTTCTTTTAACGCAGAGGGACTTATACAATAAGTGAGGCCCAAAATGTTTTGGTTAAAAGGGGGATTGGGTCTTACACTCTAATAGAGGCCCAAAGTGTTTTGAATGGGTCTTATAGCTCAAGGAGAGACCCAGATGATTTTTATTTTTAAACGGGCGACGATCGCGCCGTTTACTTGTACAGAGGGACTTATACAATGAGTGAGGCCCAAAAAGTTTTTGTACAAGGGGGGATGGGTCTTACACTCTCTCAAGAGGCCCAAAAAGTTTTGAAAATGATTTATGAGGGTTGAATTAATCCAAAACCCTAATTTGTTTTCAAAATGTATTTAATTGAATAAAAATTCAATTAAAATGATCAAAAATTGTTTAACACATGGAAAACAAATTGTGATCTTGGATTAATGTTTCAAAAATTAAGTATTGACCTACAAAATAATTAGAAAGCATTAAAAGTTGCAAAATCAATGTAGAAAAAATATTTAAAATGCCAAAAACAATCAAAATATTAATTCTTTACAAAAATATCAATTATATGAAATAAATAATATTTTTGGGATTTTTTGTGAAAATAAAATATTTTAACATTTTTGTGAATTATTAAAAAAAGAATCAACTCAAAATCATTAAAACTCAGAGAGAAATTAATTTTTGAATCAATTAAACAAAATCACAAAATTCAAATATTTGAATTTATGAAAAATGGCGCCAAGAACAGCTGAAGAACACGCGCGTGTTCTTGGTTTCTCAGATTTGCATTTTCTATCCAATCTCCATGAATACGTAATCATATCATGCAATCCACATATCATTATGCTCGTCTCAACCTCACGATCATGTCTATGTACTTTAATTTCATTTAAATTAAACATACAACAAGAAATCACGAAGAGACCTCAAGAACCCTAATTTCTGCATGAAGGCTAGGATTTTTGATACACGATTCAAACAATGCAATTAATTGAGGGAAAACATTCCATGCATGATTATGAACATATGGCCAAATTATTGTGCGAGGAAATATGCATAGATTGAGAGATGACCAAGTATGTGCTTACCTCTAGGCCGTGACAGCAAGTTCAAAGTGATTTTTGATTTGGAGGTGTTACAGATGAGTGGTGATGATCTGAACAGCTTCCCTACACCCTATGGATTATGTTTGGATGGTTGGACTTGATTGAAATTGGCTGGATCATTTTGTGGTACCTCAGCTGCACTTTGGTTAAAACCTTGAGCAACCAGCTGGTGATTTTGTGAAATTGATGTTTCAGAAGTAATCTAAGTGTTTGATCAGCTCATATGTGATGTATGTGAGGTGTGTGAGTGATTGGTTTGATTGGAATTGCTCTCAAACTCAAAACCCGATAGTGACTTGCCTTAGAAGGCAAAATTGGAGTGAAAGAAGAGATTTTGAGGAAAACATCTGTTAGATGGATTTGGTGTACTCAAACTGACCACAATTAAGCTCTATTTATATTAGAGCAAGTTTGTTTTGGGATCCACAGTGAATGGCAACTGCAGCAGGTGTTTCCTCAATGTTGGCCAATGGAAATGCAAGTCTCCTCTAGCCATTGACTAGAGGTTAGGGCACAGAGCTATGGTCCCCTTGGTCTTGGATAAGTCTTGACTGATTTCAGATGAGAATGGCTCAGTCCATGCCACCTTGATGGTTCCATTGAATGCCTCATTCCAAATTTGAAGTCTTGTCCCTATTTTGGCCATTCTAGGTTCAACATGCTATTTCTTGTTCCATGGACTTTGGAGGCTTGGCTCAGTGATTGTCCCCTTTAGATTCAATCCTCTGAGGTGTCCAAGTGGATAGGAGCAATTGAATTTGGCTGATTTTGGAAAATCGACCAAAGTTGCAAATTCTGCCTTGCCTTGACAGATTTCAGCAAGGCAACTTGGCAATGTTGTATCTCATGGTGTAGGTTGAATTTGGCAATGTTCTTGGACATTTTGGAAAGCTCTTACATGATACAACAACTGTTTGAACAAGTTTGGTTTTGATCTATTTTGATTCCAAGTAAAAAATCCCCCTACATTTGGCAAAAAGTGAGGCAGAATCTGACTTAGTAAAAATTTCACTAAGTGTTGGAAAAAGTGACATTTTCACTTTTCAGCCACTTTGATCACTCCATAACTCAAAATCCTTAATGAATTGGAATGACTTGTAGTTGAAGTTTTTGTAGGTGATAATGAGGGCTACAAATCCATCTTTGGATGAGAAAAAATGGCCTTGTGGTTTAGGAGTTATGGTCCTTCAAAGTTGGTACCTTTGCCACTTTATTTTTAACTTAGAAAAATTTCTAAGTTTTATGGTTACCCCTTTTACAAGTTATCTCACTTTTCTTGATTTTTCTTGATGAATGATGATTCAAATCATACATTAACATCATTTTAGGGTTAAAAATCCATTTTGGTGAAAAATCTCGAAAAGTCAAAGTTGACTTTTGTGCACAGTTGACTTTTTATTAGATGAATTCCAAACTGTGCAATTCTTCAGGAAATCATGTCCTTGACCTAAATCAAACTTGATGGACATGTTCCATGGGTGTCATAGGGTATATTCAATCATGTATTAGGGTTTGGGAGCATGTCCTGGTCAAAAGTCAAAGTTACAGTTGACTTTTCCCTTAAAACCCTAATTGTGGTGCAGATGAAATTGAGACTTGTTGCTCAAACTTCTTGGATCATTCCATTGTTCCAAATGGATCAATATGGTATATTAGAGACCCTCAAATCATCTCTTGAGGTCTTGGCTCATGGTTTGTCCCAAAAGTCAACTTAGGGGTGAATTATGTCAAGAAACCCTAATTCCTGATTTTTGATGAATGCATCCCCTGAGGCAAAATTGACTTGATGCATGGGTTCATGAGGTTCCATGAAGTATATTAGGTTATGTTTTGGATCATTGCCTTGTGCCCAGATGAAAATTTCCATCTGGAGGCCCTGGTCGACCAAAACCCTAATTTGGTGACACTATCGATCTTGAGACTTGATCCACCTAGAAGGGAGCAGCCTTGTGCTTAATACTTGAAGTGGGAGTCCCTTTTGATTCATTGCGGATGTTTAAGAGATTAGACAAGTTGAAGATCATGTCATTTCTTGATTGATCCTTTGTCTAAGCACTCAGAGAGGGCTTGAAACCCTAATTTTGATTGTAGTGGATGCTCACCCATCTTTGGGGAGACTAATGAAGCATAAAGGTACATCCATATTGTGATGATGATTTTCACAATGATGGGAAATCTAAGTGGTCAAAATTTGGGGTATTACAGATGCCCCTATTTAATCTTCTTGGACCCGAAGGTGTGAATGACGAAGGGATTCGGGCATTCGGGGTGCAAGAGGATTAAATATCGGAATACCCAAAATTTTGATGGTGGTTATGAATGGTAGCTTACGCATTCATCTTCTTTAGCTAAGCAATGATGCTTAGAAAAGGTAAACTTCCCCTCGATCCTGGTTTCCTACCAAGAACTGGTCTCAGTCTCTTTTGAAATAAACTTCCCCTCGATCCTGGTTTCCTACCAAGAACTGGTCTCAGTCTCTGAAATGAACTCCCCCTCGTTCCTGGTTTCCTACCAAGGAACTGGTCTTAGTTTCTTTTGTCAACTTCCCCTCGATCCTGGTTTCCTACCAAAGAACTGGTCTTAGTTTCTTTTGTCAATAAACTTTATTGACAAGGGACGCTATGTGTAGCGGTTTTCCTTCAAACTTCTCGCCGAATTTTCCTGGGGAGATGCCATTTGAGTAGAAAATGTTTTGTTGTCAGATGTGCTGGGGACCCCAGTCGTCTGAGTTGTAGAGTTGTACAAACTTCTCCGTTGGAGACGCCATTTGTTTCTACTAGGGAAAGTGAGTCTCTTGAGAGACTGTTTTCATTTGGGATCTTTCATCATACTTTTCTCGGGATCTTCCCGGAGAAACTCCATATGATGGGCTCCAATTTTGAGGTGCCAATGACCTTCTCATCAGTGGTTTTTCGGAGCAAAACTGGCGTGCTGCCGAATCTCTGATCACGAGGCTTTCTCTGTGGATTTTCCTTAATCCGGGAAAGCAAGGATATCATCTTTAATGGCGAAGAGTGACATCTGTTGAAGGTTCTCTGATCTTTCAGAGGTTCAAATTATCAAAGTGGCCACGTGCCGACTCTGATCTAAAGATACACTGGTGGCGAGATTGTGCAGACGCAACACTTCCTGACGAGGAAAGAACTGACAAACTCGATTGAGAAAAATGTTTATAACTAGGGGACAAGACCGTCTAGAGTGATAACGGTGCAATATGAAATGTAAATGCAAATAAAAAATGCATGAAGTACGTATGTATATGCTGACAAAACAGACGCGACATACAGACTAATGGATGAACACAATTGGATACTCGGCCATCGCGGGGCGAAGAAGTACCGTTGGTTCAAAATAGCAATTCCACCTTGCTTAGGAGAGATAGTCCCGTTGGGAGCTATGTTGATCGGGCTTAGGAGATGAGAACTCGGCCGAGGCGTGTCAGACGAAACAAGGTCTCTAACACAGTTGATCCCTTCATTCAGGCATACTGGCTTAGAAGGAGTACTTTGATTCTGCACTTTGAAATCCGCTTACTTCGGGAGAAGCGATCGATGTTCTTCTGATGTTCAACAGTCAAAAGAAATGCCATCTTTAATTTAAAAGCAGAAAAAGTTTAACAAGTAAATTTATTTTTGTTTTATTTCAAGAATCGCTGATTAAGTTTAAACAACGTCGTTCTGTAAAGCTAAAACAAGTAAAGAATTACAAACAAAAGCACAAGGGCTCAAATTTTATTAATAAGATGGAGATCAGCCAAACGCGTGATTCCAAAGAGTATATACAAAGTTAGAAAATGGTAATTTACAGGGAAAAGGGCTACGTTGAAACATAACGACCACTATCCTTCTACCAACTTTGAATTCGGGACATCTTGAGCTTCTGTCGAAGATGACCTTGACTGGAGTTTTCCTGACGGATGATGATGCAACTGCTGCTGAGGGACTTGCCTCTGTTGAACATAGTTACTTGCCATTATCCCTAACTTTTGCCTGGATTGTACTATGAGATTTCCAATCCATCGGGATGATTCTTTTCATGTCTCTAACTTTTTCCTGGACCGCCCTTTCGGGTTTTCAATCCACCGAGACGTTTTTTTTATAGTTTTAGGCGAAGTATTTCTTGACTACATCAACATTCGTGGGGTAGGCAAATTCCTCTCCATCCATGGTTGCAAGTCTCAAGGCGCCGCCTGAGAAAGTTTTCGTGACCACATAGGGGCCATCATAATTTGGGGTCCATTTGCCCCGAGAATCAGTGAGAAACGATTGCATCTTCTTGAGCACAAGGTCTCCTTTCCTGAAGACACGAGGTCGGACCTTTTTGTCGAATGCCCTCTTCATTCTCTGTTGATACAACTGACCGTGGCATAGTGTCGTGATTCGCTTCTCTTCGATCAGGTTTAGTTCGTCGTGTCGGCTTTGACACCATTCAGCTTCGGTGAGCTTAGCTTCCATCAGTACTCGGATTGATGGGATCTCTACTTCTATGGGGAGAACTGCCTCCATGCCATACACTAGAGAGAAAGGGGTTGCCCCTGTTGAAGTGCGGACAGACGTACGATAACCGTGACGAGCAAAGGGTAGCATTTCGTGCCAATCTTTATAGGTTACAATCATCTTTTGAACAATCTTCTTGATGTTCTTGTTAGCCGCTTCTACCACTCCGTTCATCTTGGGTCGGTAGGGAGATGAGTTATGGTGTTCGATCTTGAACTCTTCACACAACTCTTTCATCATCTTATTGTTCAAGTTAGATCCATTAACAGTAATAATCTGGCTTGGAACACCATAACGGCAGATGATATTGTTTTTGATAAATCGGACCACCACTTGTCGGGTTACATTGGCGAATGACGCTGCTTCGACCCACTTGGTGAAATAGTCAATGGCTACCAGGATGAACCGATGTCCGTTTGAAGCCTTGGGCTCAATCATACCAATCATGTCGATTCCCCATATGGAAAAAGGCCACGCGGAAGAAAGAACTTTGAGATGTGATGGCGGTACATGAATTTTGTCGGAGTATATCTGACACTTGTGACACCTCCTCATGTACTTGTAGCAGTCGGATTCCATGGTCAACCAATAATACTCGGCCCTGAGAATTTTTCTCGCCATTGTGTGTCCGTTGGCATGAGTGCCAAAGGATCCTTCATGAATTTCTTTCATGAGCATGTCTGCTTCTGGTCTGTCGACGCATCGGAGCAAGACCATGTCAAAATTTCTCTTATAAAGAGTGTCACCGCTCAGGAAGAAGTTTCCAGCCAATCTTCTGAGGGTCTTTCTATCTTTTCTGAGTGCCCCAGATGGGTACTCTTGTTTCTGAAGGAAGCATTTGATATCGTGATACCAAGGTCTGTCGTCTATGACTGCTTCAATCGCGAAGATGTAAGTGGGCTGTTTAAGGCGCATTATGTCGATCTTAGGTATGTCATTCCATCGACCTACACTAATCATGGAAGAGAGAGTGGCTAATGCATCAGCCATGTGATTCTCATCACGAGGGATGTGATGAAAGTCGACTCTATTGAAGAAGGGTAACAACCTTCTTGCATAGTATTTGTAAGGAATCAATCCTGATTGGTATGTGTTCCAATCTCCTTTTATCTGGTTAATAACCAGGGCTGAATCGCCGTATATGTCCAAGTTTTTGATCCTTAAATTAATCGCTTCTTCGAGACCCATGATACATGCTTCGTATTCGGCCTCGTTGTTCGTACATTTGAACATAAGTCTGGCAGTGAAAGGAATGTGGGAACCCTGAGGGGTAACAATGATTGCCCCAATTCCGTTTCCATAATGATTGACTGCTCCGTCAAAGATAAGTCCCCACTGGGAACCTGGTTCTGGCCCTTCACTGGGTAGCGGTTCATCGCAATCTTTCATCTTTAGATACATGGCATCTTCGTCTGGGAAGTCAAACCCGATTGATTCTTGATTGTCAATCGGTTGATGAGCCAAATGATCGGCTAAAATACTTCCTTTAACCGCTTTCTGAGCATGGTACTCTATGTCATATTCTAATAGTAACATCTGCCAACGGGCAATCCTTCCCGTGAGAGCAGGTTTTTCGAAAACGTACTTGATTGGATCCATTTCGGAGACCAACCAAGTAGTATGATGAATCATGTACTGGCGAAGACGTTTGGCTGCCCAAGCCAAAGCGCAACAAGTTTTCTCAAGCATCGTGTACCGAGTCTCGCAGTCGGTGAATTTCTTGCTTAGATAGTAAATGGCAGACTCTTTCCGTTTAGTTTCGTCTTGTTGGCCAAGTACACATCCCATTGAGTCCTCTAGGACTGTGAGGTAAATGATCAGTGGTCTTCCTTCTACTGGAGGTGATAGAATCGGAGGATTCAACAGATATTCCTTGATACTGTCAAAGGCGGTTTGGCAATCTTTTGACCAAACGCAATCCTTGTTCTTTTTGAGTAATTTGAAAATCGGCGCACACGTTGCGGTCATAAGGAATATGAATCTGGAGATGTAGTTCAAACGTCCCAGGAATCCTCTGACTTGTTTTTCAGTTTTCGGAGAAGGAATTTCTTGAATGGCCTTGACCTTGTCAGGATCAACTTCAATTCCTTTCTGGCTAACGATGAACCCTAGTAGTTTCCCTGAACGGACACCGAAGGTGCACTTGTTGGGATTCAAGCGGAGCTTGAATTTTCTTAGACGTTCGAACAATTTTGACAGATGTTCAACGTGCTCATCCTCTGTTCTTGATTTTGTAATCAAATCATCGATATATACCTCGATTTCTTTGTGTATCATGTCATGAAACAGAGTAGTCATGGCCCTTTGATAGGTTGCCCCGGCATTCTTCAAACCGAACGGAATTACCTTGTAACAAAAGGTACCCCATGGGGTAATGAACGAAGTTTTCTCCATGTCTTTCGGCGCCATTTTGATCTGGTTATAGCCCGAGAATCCATCCATGAAGGAGAATACTTTGAACTTTGCTGTGCTGTCAACCAGCATGTCAATGTGTGGTAAAGGAAAGTCGTCCTTTGGACTTGCCTTGTTCAGATCTCTGTAATCAACACACATTCTGACCCTTCCGTCCTTTTTGGGAACGGGTACGATGTTGGCTAACCATTGAGGATATTCAGATGTAGCGAGGAAACCCGCGTCGATCTGTTTCTGTACCTCCTCCTTGATTTTGATGGCCATGTCCGGGTGAGTGCGTCTCAACTTTTGCTTTACTGGCGGACATTCTGATCTCAATGGTAAGTGATGTTCCACGATGCTGGTATCCAACCCTGGCATATCCTGATAGGACCAAGCGAATACATCGGGAAATTCTTTGAGAAGCTTTATCAAACCCTCTCTGGCAGTTGGACTGAGCAGTGCTCCGATCCTGATTTCTTTTCTCTCTTTTTCTGAACGGCTCTTTGTGAGGTTCGATAGACCTTTCCTCTTGTCTGAGTAGTCGGGAGATCTCTTCTGGAATTTGGTCGTCATTTTCTTCTTCAGCCTCGAATAACGGGAACTCAAAGTTGGGAGAAGGCATCGGATCGTATGTTTCAACGGGGTATAAAACAAGCAATCTGCATAACGTGATGATTCGTGTTTAGAAGAGATAGAGAAAATGTAAGTGTGTGCAGTGTTTTGATTTTACTGCTTGTTTTTATTATTGAATGTTTTTTAGGATTACCATTTTCTGAAAAAGCAAAAAGAGAAAACAGCAATTAATGCGGAAATTACAGAACGACGTTATTTTATTAATGAACAAGTCGAATCTTGAAACTACAGCCCTATAAAACAAAACTCTGTCGCTTTGGGCAAAGCGAAGAGGGAAATTTACAGAAAATGAGCCCTATCAAAATATCCGTTTCACCTGGGCAAGGTGAAAGGTTAAAGATGGCAATTACTTTGACTGATGAACGACCTTCGGAACCTCGACGGTAACCCATTGGCGGTGAACTCCTCGGTGAATCACAAAGTCTGGCACCTTCCTTGATTTGTCTTCAGAAATGACGCTGATTTCTGGTGGAGCAGGACCATTGGAATCTGTCTCCCAGGCAGAATTGTCGTAGGAGAATTCCTCAGTTGTATTTTGCATAGCATTTGTGCTCTCAGCTGTATCTCCCCATCCAGTTGGCTGGATATCTTCGAGCCTGATACGAGAGCTTTCGGGAGCGGTGTACTTGACCATATAGTCGTATTTTCCACTTGGTTGTCCCAGGGTGTCCTACACTTCTATGGAACTGGAGGAGTCATCCCTCTCGATGACGTTGACCTCGGGAAAAACATAGTTGATGAATTCTAGTCCTGCGAACGTTGAGAATTCATCTTCATGTTGAGTAGTTTCTGAATGACCTGAGTGTTGATCCCATGACATGGTGGGGACACAGGTATTCTGTTCAATGACGCTCAGCTGAGTTTCATTGTTCGGCTGACTTTCTCGCCCCAAGTCTCTTGGGTAAGGCTGCCACATTGGCAGACCATCCATTGGACCATAGTAGGTGTAGTCAAAATTATCTTTCATCGGAGTGTCTTCCTCTAATGAATTTGGCGGAGCGCGGCATCCTTCCGGATCATAATCCCCGTAGATCATTTCGACATCTGATCTTGGTATAAATCTTGGACTTTCTGTAGGAAAGCAAAAAGGCATAGGCACCCCTTCCTGAGACATATAACCGTCCTTGTTAAGGTAGGACTTCCATTCTTCATCCGTGTCAGAGGGATCTTCCTCATTGATAGCATGAACTGTCTGAGACACTGGGTGAAGGAAACCTCCACTGTGGAAGAAGTTTTGAAGGGGATGAAGACTTTCATCATTGGCGGCCGTCTGGGTACAGGTCGCAGAAAAACCAAGACCCTTCTTTGTTTTATTGTCAATAGGAATGACAAGCCATCCCCATCCTGTCGTATCGGTACTCTCGACCGCTTTGATAGCATCTTTGTATGAAGAAATTGAAGTTCCTTCTTTGAACTGATTGTCCTTGTTCACCGATAGTGCTTGGACCTGAGTTCCAATAACCTCCTCGGGTTCCACACAAGTAGATGATGATAAGTTGCTCACAAGCAAGGCTTGTTCCCCACAAACCGTGACAAGTTAATCGTTCTTGACGAACTTTAGCTTTTGGTGGAGGGTTGAAGTAACCGCTCCAGCCTGATGTATCCAAGGTCTTCCTAATAAACAACTGTATGTTGCCCGGATGTCCATGACCTGGAAAGTGATTTGGAAAGTGTGAGGACCAATAGTTATGGGAAGATCAACTTCGCCGATAACTGTTTTTCTGGATCCGTCGAATGCTTTGACGACGACCTCGCTGACTCTCATCGGAGGGCCCTTGAATGATAATTGCATCAAGGTGGACTTCGGCATAACATTCAGGGCTGACCCTGTGTTTACCAGTACGTTGGCTAAAGCATCGCCCTGGCAGTTAACTATGATATTGAGCGCCATGTTATGACGGCGACCCTCTTCAGGTAATTCCTCATCACAAAATCCCAAATTATTGTAGGAAGTGATGTTAGAGACAATGTTATCGAATTGTCTGATTGTTACATCCTGTTCCACAAAGGCTTGCTCCAAGACTTTCTGTAGAGCCTCTCTGTGTGCTTCTGAACTGAGTAACAGTGATAATACTGAGATCTTTGAAGGAGTCTGTAACAGTTGATCAACAATGTTATATTCACTCCTTTGGATGAGCTTTAGCATCTCATCTTTGTCTTTTGAAAAGTCAGGATTACTAGATTGACCGACTGGTGGATCAGGAATTTTTGCCTGAAGTTCCTTTTCTTTGTTGGATTCTCCAACCCCTCGGTTGAAGATTCGACCGCTCCGTGTTACACGACTGATGTCTGCAATATTCACGACGGAGGGTAATGGAATTTCCTTTCCATTCTCGATTATTGTTGCACCGTATTTGTAAGGGATTACCTTAGCTGATTCATACGGTAGGTAGTGGCCCCGGTAGATAGATGACTATGGGAACCTTCTGATTTTTCTGACCATCATAAGTAACCTTCATCCGTTCCCGGTTGGGAACTCTAGATTCGTCAAGTAGAGGGATGATGGTAAAAACATCCCTGGTCCTGTGATAACCAGAGATCGTGAAAACATCCTCAACTTGCTCGGCAAGGTAGTTCGGCGACCAAATGATGGGTCCTGAACCTGGATATGGATGAATTTCTCCATGATCGATCTGACCCTGAAGAGCTGCTCTCACAAGGTAACACCCTTGGTTACTTTCCGAACAGACGCTACAACTGTCATAGTTGTGTGGTGGCACCTGGCCACGCCCACTTTGAATGCAATGTAACCTCACTAGGTTATCTTCCATTGATCGGACATCCTGACTTTGACGACGAGTAGGATTCCTGTGATTGATACTAATTTGCTGAGTATCTTCGTCCATATAGATTGGCATCCACCAGTGATTTAACAAGTGTTGAAGTGCCTCCTGGACAAGGGTACAACCTCGATCGTTTTTGCAACCCACTTTACAGTTTTGATAATCATGTGATATTAAGAATCAGAGTCGGACCTGCTCAGCATGTAACTCTACTAGGTTGGTATTCATCACGCGAAAGTCAAAGATCTGAACCATGTTGATTTGATAGGAGTTCCTATCATGGTAATCTTGGATCCATCCAAGATCCATCTGACGCTGGAGGGCCTCTTGTATGAAAGAGCATCCCTGTTTGTTTACCGAGCAAATCAGACAGGAACTGTAATCGTGCCACGGCAGATTATGATACTGGCTTTGCCTTGAGTGCATTGCCACCAAGTTGTCATTCATCGCATGGATGTCGTGGTTTTGAATGACGTTGGAATTCGTGTAAACCATGTTAACTCCACGAACTCGGTGCTCTTGGATCCATCCAAGATCCATTTGTTCCTGTAGAGCTGCTTGCAATACAGAACATCCCTGGTTGTCTTTTGAGCAGATATCACACTGGTGATAATTATGAGGTGGCACATGGCCATATCCACTCTGTCTACAATGCATCTTGACCAGATTGGTTTTCAACAAGAGTACATCATGAATTTGATAGACATTGTTAGTCTCTTTCTCAATCAGATTGACTGCAGCTTTCTCATGTTGAGGCAGCGGGTTCGTAAGAACATTAGGATTCGTATCTTTGAAAGATAAGAGCCCGCTCCTAACAAGCTTTTGCACGTCGGATTTGAAATTGAGACAAGTCTCAATGTTATGCCCTGAACCTCCTTGATGATAAGGGCATGTTTGATCCGCTTTAAACCAAAAAGGCGGATTTTCCGGAACTGAAAGGGGAGACTTAGTCTGGATGTGCCCCTTAGCCAGCAGTAACGGAAACAGCTCTGCGTACGTTACGGGTATAGGATCAAATCCTGGTGGCCGTGTTGTACGGTTGTTGTTATATGGAGGACGAGCCTGCTGAAGAGGCTGTTGTGTCCTTTGTTGGTCAGGTGGCTCTGCGCAACCTGAGGGTGATACATAGGAACAGGCGCAGGGACGATAGCAGGAGTAACAGCTGCTACTGGCTGATAACGTCGCCTTTGCTTTCCGAGAGAGATATTCCCAATATCTTGCTCTTTTTTCTTAGGGAGAGCACTACCGTATTTTTTAGTACCGCTCGTTGATCCAGTGTCTTTTACCAAACGTCCTTCTCGGACGGCTTCCTCAAGACGTACACCCATGCCGACCATTTCGGTGAAATCACTGGGTGCACTGGCAATCATTCGGTCATAGTAAAATGAGCTTAAGGTCTTTAAGAAGATTTTTGTCATCTCTTTTTCCTCAAGAGGTGGACAAATTTGAGGGGCAATTTCACGCCACCTTTGAGCATACTCCTTAAAGGTTTCCTTGTCCTTTTGTGACATTGATCTGAGTTGATCTCTGTCGGGTGCCATGTCCAAATTGTACTTGTATTGTTGGACGAAGGCAGTACCAAGATCTCTGAATGTACTGATCGTAGTACGGTTTAAACCCATGTACCATTTGAGTGCGGCACCGGTTAAACTATCCTGGAAGTAATGAATCAGCAGGTCCTGATTCTCCGTCTGAGCTGACATCCGCCGAGCGTACATCACCAGATGGCTCTGAGGGCAAGAGTTACCCTTGTATTTTTCAAAGTCTGGCACTTGAAACTTATGCGGGACTTTCACATTTGGGACCAAGTAGAGGTCTGCGGCGTCCTTTCCAAATAGATCCTGACCGCGAATGGCTTGCAGCTCTTTCTGCATTTCCAAGAACTGCTCCTGGAATTCATCCATTCTGTCAAACATAGTTTCCTTCTTACCAGAAGGTGTCTGTGGAATCTGTCCTTCCGGGACAGTGTGCACCACAGGGGGTGGTACCGTGACTACGGCAGTAAGTCCTGGCGCCTCCCGAAGTTTGTAACCTTCAGGAGTCTTGAGTATGCCCCTGGCATCTTCGCTTTCCCGAAGTTTGTAACCTTCAGGCCCAGCGGCTTCTGTTGCGATTCCCTGATCTTTAGTGATCGGCGGAACATATCCTTCCGGGATATAGTTAACAGGCATGCCCCAAGGACGATCTTTCGGCATCTGATACCTAGGATCATACTTTTCTATGATGGGCGTTGAGGTGATCTCTGAGATCACAGTTCTTTGTAGCTGAGCTTCTGCCATGGCTTGCATGTCGTTACGAAGCTTTCTCATATCCTCTCTCAGAGCGTCGATCTCTTCTTTCAACTCTCTATTTTCTTCCTCAAGATCATCCATCTTTTTCTGACAATTGGCCCGAGTATTGTACGAATGAGACAGTTTGACTCTAGAATCGAGACACAAACATGAGATTCGTAGGTAAGGAGAATACGCGATGTGAGAATGATGAATGCAATGATTATATTAATTGTTGTTTTTTATTTGTTTAATCAAAATAAACTTCGACAATTAGATTGCAAATATCAAACAGTGGGGAAACCCCTTTTTATTGAATTCCAAAGGATTACAGAAATGGAAATACAGTAGATTACAAAGTGCAGAAACAGAAACCTAAACTAATGGGTCCCGAGTCCTCTTCTTTGACCGGGGCGCTTGGGCCGTTGTTGGGTTGTCATTCCTTTGCCAGGTGAAAGGAGCGAGCAAATTCCTTTGGTCTTCTTGATTCTCTACAGCATGCTGCTCCAAAATTTTAATCAGAGCATCTTTCTCTTTTAGTAGTTGCTGTATTTGGATACACTCTACGTCGAGGGTGTGGTACTTGTTCTTCCAAGATCTTCTTTCCTTTTGAACTTTGTTGAGAGTAACCTGAAGCCTTTCAGTTTCCGTCATGAAGTACGTGACAGATTCCCTCGGCGGAAGAATTCCGTAACGAGGATAAGGCATCTTTAGCTTGAGAGCTCTGGATTGTACCCAATGGAGATAAGGCTCCACCGAGACACAATTCGGTTTTCCCAGAGACTCTCGCCCTTTCTTATGAACATGTTCCCAAGCTTGCACTATTTCCATGTTTAGTGCTCTGTCACTTTCTCCTTCTTTGAAGAAAAGACCTTCCAGATGAACACCCAGTGGGATGTGTCTCATCGGGTATCCAAATTGACGAAGAACCAATATCGGATGATAGTTGATTCCTCCTTTAGTTCCTATGAGGGGTACGCTGGGAAAGTTTCCACAACGGTCAATGATTCTAATTCCCTCATAAATCCTATTACACCAATCTATATCAGAGTTGGTAAGAGACATGATCTTCTGCGACCAACGTAAGACACTCTTGCAATCCCAAAAAGCAGCAGACTTGGGCAAGTGAGAGATAAACCATTTGTAAAGCAACGGTATACAGCATGTGATCTCTCCTCCGCTGTACAAATTTCCCAAGTGTACAGAATGATACGCATCTGCAAGCAAAGTCTACACAGGGTTTCCAATGAGAAAAACCTTAATAGCGTTGATATCGACGAAGTTATTGATGTTGGGAAACAAAAATAACCCGTAGGTGAGCAAGACAAAGATGCTTTCAAAAGCAGTATCGTTCCCTATACTAGCGAAGTATAGAGCCTTTTTTGTCAAGAACTGGGCTGGCAAACCTTGGATGCCACCCTTAGTGGTCATGTGAGTCCTGACCTCAGACTCGTCCAAATGAATTGCTATTGCAATAGTCTGATTCTTTGGAATTTCTTCCAGTCCAGAAAATGGAGCTCGATCAGTGATATGTAAATCAGTCAGATGAGAATACTCCTCCAGCGTAGGTGATAGCTGGTAATCCGGGAATGTAAAACAGTGATAAACTGGATCGTAGAATTGAATGAGCGCGTCCATGATCCCCTTAATCACATGGACTCTTAACAGTGGCAGCAAACCACCGTGCTTGGCTCTGAAAGCCTCTGGGTTAACGATCATCCTTGCTAACCTTCTCAAATCCCCTAGTTTTGGAACCTTGAAGGTATACTGGTGAGTTCTCCTTCTACCGAAATCCATTAGCGTAATCCTCTTCTCTGATATTTGCAATCACAGTCTTAGTTTAATTTGAAAAACAGAGAGACTAGAAGAGAAAGTTTTTTGAATGTTTTAATGTTTTATTAAACGAATGCATGAATGCAGCACACAAAAACATAGAAAAAACATGGGGTCAGAGGGTCGTTGTCATGAAGTCAAGGCTCTACCCATCCCCAAAGGTTTATACTAGGGTATTTTTGTACCTGTACTCATTATCATCAGCTCCTCCCAGGAAAGCAAAACAACAAGCGGATCGCCAGCGAGTTGTAGAGCAATCTTAGAGTAAGTGCCATTCACCGAGAATAGATCACCAGCCTCAAATGAGGGTAGTATCGCGTAACAACTATTTCCGATAGTTTCCGCACTACGAAAGGGTTTGGCTCCTCAACTTCTCAGACTTAACAACCGGCCCATTGGCTAGAAGAGTGAATGGGTTGCGTTGGTCAGCCTCCATTGAGGTTGATGGTCGACCTCGTCGCCATCACTTATCTTAAGTGTATACTCATTCTCACCACATGCGGAATCACACGCATTCCCAGTAGCAGAAAAATAAACACGTATAGCAATTAGGAAAAGCAGTATATATATTTGTCCTAATCATCCTAGACTTATAAAGCTATGATTCCTAAGTTCCTGACAGAAATGGGTTCCCCGGCGGAAGCCCCAATCTGTGGTATTCACACAAGTGAAGAGAAAAAAGGTTTATCCAAGGTTTCCACCTTAAACGTTTAAGAAAGAAGATTTAGCCCCACGGTGGGCGCCACTTTTCTGTAGCGAGCGATTTTGGACGCGGTTCTTAAGCGCTGGTCGCTCTCTGCGGTTGAGCTTGAACTACAGGTCGATTCATTTTTTATCCTATTGTGAACTGAATAAGGAAGGGAAATAGATGTCTCCAATTAACCCTGCTTTGCATACTGAGTTTAAACAGCGGTCTGTTAGGTTACAGATGCTATCAATGTGGGGGGCCTTTGTACTGGTTATTTGTATTTTCGCCAATACTGTTTTCTTTCTTTTTTACCTGGGCAGAAGGTTTCTGGCGGGGAACAAGGATTAGGATGTTAGGACTGATGCTTTTTAAATACTGCTTTTGATTGATGGAGATATGGGATTTGGGTTTTTTGTTGATTGCGCTCGCTAAGATCTTTTCTTTCGATCTTATGGCTACGTATTCCCGTTTACCGAAACAGGGAAATCAGAGATTTCGTAGTTCCTCTTATTCTATGGGAGGAAATTGGCTTTTGGTGTCTTGTTCAAAGCCCAAGACGTGAAGCGAAAGGTAGTTTGTATCTTTTTCAAAGCCCAAGATGTGAAGCTGAAAGGTCTATTTGTGTCTTGTTCAAAGCCCAAGACGTGAAGCTGAAAGACCTCGACTTTATAGAGAATTTTTCATCTCTAAAGAGGGGAGAAGGAGAATTACTTTAACTGGGATACGCGGATCCGAGCAATGCCATAATTTCCGAAGAAAGGGTTTTAACCTGAAGGAGAAGACTTTAACTCAGTGTAGAGCAATGCCATATTTCCTTAAGAATTTTTCATGCTAAAAGATGGACAGTGGCGTGGATATAGATGATCCAGAGGCTTGCCGCTTACAGCGATTAGATGAAGGGAAAGGAGTTGTTGATGTTTGTGTACTGTGAACGAGGCACAACTTTGATGCTAAAAGGTTAATTGGATCAACCAGTGGTTTTCTTATACAAAGCCTAAGAGGAGGCTAATTTCCGCTAGGAAAATCATTATACAAAGCCTAAGAGGAGGCTAATTTGTGTCTCGTACAAATCCCGAGAGAGAGGCTAAAAGTTTTTGACTCAACAAGAGAGCCTTTGTATCTCGTACAAAGCCCGAGATGGAGGCTAAAGCGTTGTTTGACTCCGCTAGGGAGAGTCATTGTACAAAGCCCAAGAGGAGGCTATGTCAGTTAAGTGACAGGTCCAGTATACTGATTTTGAAAGAGAAAATCAGTTCTTATATGAGCATCACTGTACTCATGGGTTAGATCTGAGGATCGGGGTGGTCTCATTTTCTTTGAGGAAACTGGAAATCCAAAGGGTGTTGAGACTTTCCGAGTCTGCGGGTTTCCTTCCTATTTAACAAAGGGGTCACTTGAGAATGTCTTTTGAGACTCAAGGAAGTTATACTGTCCGTGTCTAGAGTTTTATCTTTTGTACTATGCTTTGAGAAACAGTAGTAGACTCTATGAAAGGACTGTTCTATGGAGATGACTAAGTTCTGTTCCTATACCTCTAGGAGGTCGTCGGGACAATTTGTACGAAGCCCAAGAGGAGGCTGGAAACTTTTAAGAAGCCGACGGGTCCTTGTACGAAGCCCAAGAGGAGGCTATCATTCCCGGAGGAAGAGATCATTATACGAAGCCTAAGAGGAGGTTGTGAATACTTCTAAGAAGCCGTAGGGTCCTTGAATAATGCCCAAGAGGAGGCCGATGCTTTTAAGAAGCCCGTGGGTCTATCATCTCCTTTCCATTAGGAGAGATAACTCTTTTAAAGATAAAAACCACTGGTAAACGTGCGAGGTTTACTATCCAGCGACTTTTAGCTTTTGAAGAGGGTTCCTTAGTTAAGGTCCAAGATTATGACCGTAGTGGGTACCCAAACCCCGAGACATTCAAGGCAAGCTATCCACAAGGAATAGATCAAGTCAGGAAAGTTCGAGAATTTGGAAGAAACTCAAAGATTCCATTCACGGAGAATACATTCGTCTTGGGGAGTAGAGCTTCTTGACGATTCCTAAGGAGGACAGCCGAAGAGAAGACTGTATCTGGTGCTCCTATTGGGGATCTAGGCGTCTATTTCTACGAATAAATGAAACAGCGTCACCTAGTTCTAGACGTAGTAGCCGGGGAAACTCGAAATATCTATACTATTATTACACAGTAGATATGAGTTTATGAAAGGAGACTTACAGTGAGCAGCCCCACAATACAGTTTATAATATGAAAGCAGTAAATGAAAGCGATAACCACTTACTCGGTTGGAGTGCTTCCATGCTGCTTGGTTAGTTGTTCAACAAAGAAAGATTGAAAACACAGTATATTCAAAATCAAAGGAGAAAGTGCTTTGAAAAAGAAAGATTTGGGGCTTACAGCTCAAGGAGAGGCCCAGAGTTTTATCAGTGAGCGCACTGTTTGACTTTGTACAGCGGGACTTATACAAGTGACTGGGGCCCAAAAAGGTTTTCTATACAAAGGGACGGGTCTTACACTCTCTCAAGAGGCCCAAAAAGGTTTAAAGAAAAAAGAATGGGGCTTATAACACGAGGGTAGGCCCAAATGATTTTTCGTTTAAAAATGGCGATCGCGCCGAGGTTTTCTTTTAACGCAGAGGGACTTATACAATAAGTGAGGCCCAAAATGTTTTGGTTAAAAGGGGGATTGGGTCTTACACTCTAATAGAGGCCCAAAGTGTTTTGAATGGGTCTTATAGCTCAAGGAGAGACCCAGATGATTTTTATTTTTAAACGGGCGACGATCGCGCCGTTTACTTGTACAGAGGGACTTATACAATGAGTGAGGCCCAAAAAGTTTTTGTACAAGGGGGGATGGGTCTTACACTTTCTCAAGAGGCCCAAAAAGTTTTGAAAATGATTTATGAGGGTTGAATTAATCCAAAACCCTAATTTGTTTTCAAAATGTATTTAATTGAATAAAAATTCAATTAAAATGATCAAAAATTGTTTAACACATGGAAAACAAATTGTGATCTTGGATTAATGCTTCAAAAATTAAGTATTGACCTACAAAATAATTAGAAAGCATTAAAAGTTGCAAAATCAATGTAAAAAAAATATTTAAAATGCCAAAAACAATCAAAATATTAATTCTTTACAAAAATATCAATTATATGAAATAAATAATATTTTTGGGATTTTTTGTGAAAATAAAATATTTTAACATTTTTGTGAATTATTAAAAAAAGAATCAACTCAAAATCATTAAAACTCAGAGAGAAATTAATTTTTGAATCAATTAAACAAAATCACAAAATTCAAATATTTGAATTTATGAAAAATGGCGCCAAGAACAGCTGAAGAACACGCGCGTGTTCTTGGTTTCTCAGATTTGCATTTTCTATCCAATCTCCATGAATACGTAATCATATCATGCAATCCACATATCATTATGCTCGTCTCAACCTCACGATCATGTCTATGTACTTTAATTTCATTTAAATTAAACATACAACAAGAAATCACGAAGAGACCTCAAGAACCCTAATTTCTGCATGAAGGCTAGGATTTTTGATACACGATTCAAACAATGCAATTAATTGAGGGAAAACATTCCATGCATGATTATGAACATATGGCCAAATTATTGTGCGAGGAAATATGCATAGATTGAGAGATGACCAAGTATGTGCTTACCTCTAGGCCGTGACAGCAAGTTCAAAGTGATTTTTGATTTGGAGGTGTTACAGATGAGTGGTGATGATCTGAATAGCTTCCCTACACCCTATGGATTGTGTTTGGATGGTTGGACTTGATTGAAATTGGCTGGATCATTTTGTGGTACCTCAGCTGCACTTTGGTTAAAACCTTGAGCAACCAGCTGGTGATTTTGTGAAATTGATGTTTCAGAAGTAATCTAAGTGTTTGATCAGCTCATATGTGATGTATGTGAGGTGTGTGAGTGATTGGTTTGATTGGAATTGCTCTCAAACTCAAAACCCGATAGTGACTTGCCTTAGAAGGCAAAATTGGAGTGAAAGAAGAGATTTTGAGGAAAGCATCTGTTAGATGGCTTTGGTGTACTCAAACTGACCACAATTGAGCTCTATTTATAGTAGATCAAGTTTGTTTTGGGATCCACAGTGAATGGCAACTGCAGCAGGTGTTTCCTCAATGTTGGCCAATGGAAATGCAAGTCTCCTCTAGCCATTGACTAGAGGTTAGGGCACAGAGCTATGGTCCCCTTGGTCTTGGATAAGTCTTGACTGATTTCAGATGAGAATGGCTCAGTCCATGCCACCTTGATGGTTCCATTGAATGCCTCATTCCAAATTTGAAGTCTTGTCCCTATTTTGGCCATTCTAGGTTCAACATGCTATTTCTTGTTCCATGGACTTTGGAGGCTTGGCTCAGTGATTGTCCGCTTTAGATTCAATCTTCTGAGGTGTCCAAGTGGATAGGAGCAATTGAATTTGGCTGATTTTGGCAAATCGACCAAAGTTGCAAATTCTGCCTTGCCTTGACAGATTTCAGCAAGGCAACTTGGCAATGTTGTATCTCATGGTGTAGGTTGAATTTGGCAATGTTCTTGGCCATTTTGGAAAGCTCTTACATGATACAACAACTGTTTGAACAAGTTTGGTTTTGATCTCTTTTGATTCCAAGTAAAAAATCCCCCTACATTTGGCAAAAAGTGAGGCAGAATCTGACTTAGTGAAAATTTCACTAAGTGTTGGAAAAAGTGACATTTTCACTTTTCAGCCACTTTGATCACTCCATAACTCAAAATCCTTAATGAATTGGAATGACTTGTAGTTGAAGTTTTTGTAGGTGATAATGAGGGCTACAAATCCATCTTTGGATGAGAAAAAATGGCCTTGTGGTTTAGGAGTTATGGTCCTTCAAAGTTGGTACCTTTGCCACTTTATTTTTAACTTAGAAAAATTTCTAAGTTTTATGGTTACCCCTTTTACAAGTTATCTCACTTTTCTTGATTTTTCTTATGAATGATGATTCAAATCATACATTAACATCATTTTAGGGTTAAAAATCCATTTTGGTGAAAAATCTCGAAAAGTCAAAGTTGACTTTTGTGCACAGTTGACTTTTTATTAGATGAATTCCAAACTGTGCAATTCTTCAGGAAATCATGTCCTTGACCTAAATCAAACTTGATGGACATGTTCCATGGGTGTCATAGGGTATATTAAATCATGTATTAGGGTTTGGGAGCATGTCCTGGTCAAAAGTCAAGTTACAGTTGACTTTTCCCTTAAAACCCTAATTGTGGTGCAGATGAAATTGAGACTTGTTGCTCAAACTTCTTGGATCAATCCATTGTTCCAAATGGATAAATATGGTATATTAGAGACCCTCAAATCATCTCTTGAGGTCTTGGCTCATGGTTTGTCCCAAAAGTCAACTTAGGGGTGAATTAGGTCAAGAAACCCTAATTCCTGATTTTTGATGAATGCATCCCCTGAGGCAAAATTGACTTGATGCATGGGTTCATAAGGTTCCATGAAGTATATTAGGTTATGTTTTGGATCATTGCCTTGTGCCCAGATGAAAATTTCCTTCTGGAGGCCCTGGTCGACCAAAACCCTAATTTGGTGACACTGTCGATCTTGAGACTTGATCCACCTAGAAGGGAGCAGCCTTGTGCTTAATCCTTGAAGTGGGAGTCCTTTTTGATCCATTGTGGATGTTTAAGAGATTAGACAAGTTGAAGATCATGTCATTTCTTGATTGATCCTTTGTCTAAGCACTCAGAGAGGGCTTGAAACCCTAATTTTGATTGTAGTGGATGCTCACCCATCTTTGGGGAGACTAATGAAGCATAAAGGTACATCCATATTGTGATGATGATTTTCACAATGATGGGAAATCTAAGTGGTCAAAATTTTGGGTATTACATATAGCTCTTAAGATGTCTAGGATGTTAGTTTAGGAATATATATATATATATATATATATATATATCGCTTTTCCTAATTGATATCCGTGTTTACTTTTCTGCTAATGGGACTGCGGGTGATGCCGCATCTGGAAAGCTTGAGTGACACCTAAGATAAGTGATGGCATTAGACGGGTAATCTTACAGGGAGTGACTCCCAAATAAGAGACCCCAGTAGACCATCGAATCAGTGGAGATACCCTTTGCGAATTCAATGTCTAAACGACTTCGGTTGTTGAAAGCAGATTGTTCGATTGTGGTATCCATGAAACTGAGGATTTAGTAGGCTGAGGCCATGTTACTATTTTGTAGTGCGAAAGCTATCAAAATTAATTGTCACGCGATACTACCCTTATTTGAGATTACTCTAAGATACTGCAGCTCGCTCGGGTGAACCAACCTGCTGTTGTTATCCCAAGGGGGGTCAATGATTTTGAGGACAGGTACAAAAAATCACCATAGTACAACCTTTGGGGATGGGTAGACCCATGACTTCATGACACCGAACCTTTGACCCCATGTTTTTTCTATGCTTTTGTGTGTTGCATTCATGCATTCATTTCATTAAAAAAACTTTAAACAAAGAAAAATTTTCTCTTCTAGTCCCTCTTTTCAAATTAAACTAAGACAATGATTGCAAATATCAGAGAGAAAGATTCCGTTATGGATTTCGGTAGAAGGAAGACTCACAAGCACACCTTCAATGTTCCAAAATTAGAGGATTTGAAATGGTTGGCAAGGATGATCACCAACCCTGATGCTTTCAGAGCTAAGTACGGAGGACTGCTGTCTCTGTTAAGGGTCCATGTAATTTAAAGAATCCTGTCTATGCTGATTCAGTTTTACGATCCGTTCTATCACTGTTTCACATTCCCGGATTATCAGCTAGCTCCAACACTAGAGGAGTACTCTCATCTGACTGATTTACCCATCACTGACCAAGCTCCCTTTTCTGGACTGTAAGAAATTCCAAAGGATCAAACCATTGCAAGAGCAATCTATTTGGACGAGTCAGAAGTCAGGACTCACATGACCATTAAGGGTGGAATCCAAGGTTTACCAGCCAAGTTTTTGATAAAGAAAGCTCTGTACTTTGCTAGTATAGGGAATGTGACTGCTTTCGAGAGTGTCTTTGTTCTGCTCACCTACGAGTTATTTTTGTTTCCCAACATTGATAACTTCATTGATATCAATGCTATTAATATTTTTCTAATTGGAAACCCCGTACCAACCTTGCTCGCAGATGCTCATCATTCTGTACACTTAAGGAATTTGTACAACGGAGGAATGATCACATGCTGTGTACCCCATCTATACAAATGGTTCACTTCTCACTTGCCCAAGTCTGCTGTATTTTGGGACCATAAAAGTACTTTACGTTGGTCGCAGAGAATCATGTCTCTTACCAACTCTTACATCGATTAGTACAGTCGAATCTATGATGGGATAAGAATCATTGACCATTGTGGAAACTTCCCTAATGTACCCCTCATGGGAACTAAAGGAGGAATCAATTATCATCCAATTTTAGTTTGTCGTCAATTTGGATACCCGATGAGACATGTCCCGCGTAATGTTCATTTGGAAGGTCTTTTCTTCAAGGAAGGAGAAAATGATAGGGCACTAAAGACAGAAATAATGCATGCCTGAAAGCATGTTCACAGGAAAGGAAGAGAGTCTATAGGAAAACCAGATTGTGTGTCTATGGAACCTTATCTCCACTGGGTACAAACTAGAGCCCTCAAACTGAGGATGCCTTACCCTCGTCAGGAAGTTCTTCCGTTAATGGAATCTGTCCTTTATTTTATGTCTGATACGGAAAAACTCCAGGTCACCCTCAACAAAGTTCAACAGGAGAAGAAATCTTGGAAGAACGAGTACCGCATTCTCAATGTGGAGTGTAACAAAATAGAGCAACTGTTAAAAGAAAAAGACTCTGTGATCGAGATTTTAGAGCAACATGCTGTAGAAAATCAAGATGACCAAAGGAATTTGCTCGCTCCTTTCACTTGGCAAAGGACTGACAACCAGACAATGGCTTAAGAGCCCCGGTCAAAGAAAAGGAAAGTAGCAGAACCAGCACCTGAGCTCTCTTCAGAGATGACTCAGGATCCATAAGCTTAGATTTTTCCTTTTACAGCACTTTGTAAATTACTGTATTTCCATTTCTGCAATCTTTGAATTCAATAAAATGGGGTTTCCCCACTGTATGATATTTGCAATCCAATTGTTGAAGTTTCTTTTGATTAAAAAAATTAATTAAATCATTGCATATCATTCATCATTCTCACATGACGCATTCTTCTTACCTACAAATCTCACGTCTGTGTCTCGATTCTAGAATCAAACTGTCTTATTCATATAATACTCGGGCCAATCGACAAAAGAAAATGGATAATCTCGAGGAAGATAAAGAGAGTTGAGAGAAGAAATCGACGCTCTGAAAGAAGATCTGAGGAAACTTCACAATGACATGCAAGCTCTGGCAGCAGCTCAGATACAAAGGACTGTGATCTCAGAGATCACAACGAAACCCATAGTGGAAAAGTATGATCCTCGGTATAACATGCCTAAAGATCGTCCCTGGGGCATGCCTATTAACTATATTCCGCCGATCACGAAAGATCCGGAAACTGCAGCAGGAACCGCTGGGCCTGAAGGTTACAAACTTCAGGAAAGCAAAGATGCAAGAGGCATGACAGCAACTCATAAAGGTTACAAACTTCGGGAGAGGGAAGCACCAAGAGTCACTACCATAATGACTATACCACCACCCGTGGTACACACTGTCCCGGAAGGGCAGATCCCACAGATACCTTCTACTGGAAACGAAAGTATGTACGACAGAATGAATGAGTTCCATGAGTAATTCCTGGAAATGCAGAAGGAACTGCATGCCATTCGCGGTCAGGATCTACTCAGAAAGGACACGGCAGACCTTTGTTTGGTCCCCATTGTGAAAATTCTGCACAAATTCAAGGTGCCCGAATTTGAAAAATACAAGAGTAATTCTTGCCCTCAAAGTCATTTGGTGATGTACGCTCGAAGGATGTCAACTCAGACGGAGAACCAACAGCTACTGATCCACTATTTCCAAGATAGTTTAACCGGTGCCGCACTCAAATGGTACATGGGTTTGAACCGCACTAAGATCGCCACTTTCAGAGATCTTGGCACTGCCTTCGTTCAGCAGTATACGTATAACCTGGAAATGGCATCGGACAGAGATCAACTCAGAGCCATGTCGCAGAAAGACAAGGAAACCTTTAAGGAATATTCTCAAATATGGCGTGAAATTGTCGCCCAGATTTGTCCATCTCTTGAGGAAAAAGAGATGATAAAAATCTTCTTGAAAACCTTGAACTCATTTTACTACGACCGAATGGTCGCCAGTGCGCCCAACGACTTTACTGAGATGGTGGGCATGGGAGTTCATCTTGAAGAAGCAGTCCGAGAAGGACGTCTAATCCAAGATGTTGGACCATCAAGCAGTACTAAAAGATACGGTAGTGCTCTCCCTAAGAAAAAAGAGCAAGATATTGGTAATATCTCTCTCGGAAAGCAAAGGCGAAGATACCAACTAGTAGCAGCTGTAACTCCTGCTATTAATCCTGCGCCTATTTCGACGTATCAACCTCAGGTTGGTCAGAGCTAACCAAATCAACAACCATATCAGCAAAGGACGCAACAACCTCTTCAGCAGGCTCGTCCTCAGTACAACAACAACCGTACAACGCGACCGCCAGGGTTTGACCCTATACCGATGTTGTACGCAGAACTATTTCCACTACTACTAGTTAAGGGGCACATCCAAACCAGGGCTCCTCTTGCAATACTGGAGAATCCGCCTTTTTGGTTCAAAGCAGATCAGATTTATCCTTACCATCAAGGAGGACCAGGGCATAACATAGAAAACTGTCTCAGCTTCAAATCCGATGTGCAAAAGCTTGTCAGAAGCGGGGTCTTATCCTTCTAGGATACAAATCTAAATGTACAGACAAACCCGTTACCTCAACATGAGAAAGCTGCAGTCAATTTGATAGAGGAAGGATCTAACCACAGCTATCAAATTCACAATGTACTCTTATTAGGAACCAACCTGGTCAAGATACATTGCAGACAGAGCGAATACAGTCATGTGCTGTCTCACAATTATCACCAGTGTGATATCTGCTCAAAGAACAATCAAGGATGTTCTGTGGTGAAATCAGCTCTACAGGAACAAATGGATCTTGGATGGATCCAAGATCACCGAATTCGTGAATTCAACATGACTTATACAAATTCCAACATCATTCAGAACCACGACATCCGTGCAATGAATGTCAACTTGGTGGCAATGCACTCAAGACAAAGCCAACATCATGATCTGCCACGGCATGATTATGATTCCTGTCTGATTTGCTCGGTAAACAATCAGGGGTGCTCTTTTATACAAGAGGCCCTCCAGTTTCAGATGGATCTTGGGTGGATTCAGGATAACCGCGATAGAAGTCAATATCCAGTTAATATGATTCAAATTTTTGATTTTCGCCTAATGAATACCAGCTTGGTGGAATTACATGCTAAGCAAGTTCAACTCGGTTTTCTGACTTCGCATGATTATCAGAACTATAAAGTGTGTCGTGAGAATGACCAAGGATGTGCACTCATTCAAAGAAAACTCCAACACTTGTTAAACCACTCGTGGCTTCCGATCTATCTAGATGAAGACACACAACAAGTCAGTATGATTGACGGGAACCCTACTAGGCATCAGAGTCAGGATGTTCGATTAATGGAGACAAATCTAGTAAGGTTACACTGTATACAAAGCGGACGTGGCCGGGTGCCCCCACACAACTATGAGCGCTATAGATTTTGCTCAGAGGATAACCAAGGATGCTACCTCGTGCGAGCAGCCCTTCAAAGTCAGTTGGACCCTAAGGAGATTCAACCATGGTCAAGCTCTGGTTCAATGTCAGACTATCATCCCAATCAAGGCAAAGCTGTTGTCTTGATCCCTAAACGAGAAGTGGCCAAAGATGTATGCGCCATAATCCCTTTACTCCATGAATCGAGGGTTCCTCTTGACGGTGGAAGGATCCTTAACCTTGAACCAATTGAGGCCGGCTACGATGGTCAGAAAAATCAAAAGGCTCCAGTAGTTATTTATCTGCCGGGACCAGTACCGTACAAATTCGATAAGGTTATCCCTTACAAATATGGTGCAACAACAATTGAGAAAGGAAAGGAAACTCCGTTACCCTCCGTCGTGAATATTGCAGACACTAGTCAAGTAACACAAAGCGGTCGAATCTTCAACCGAGGAGTTGGAGAACCTACCAGAGAAAAGGAACCTCAAACAGAAGTTCCTAATCAGCCAGTTGGTCAGTCCAGTGATCCCGACCTTTTAAAGAACAACGATGAGATGCTGAGGCTCATCCAGAAGAGTGAGTACAACATTGTTGACCAACTGTTGCAAACTCCTTCAAAAATCTTCGTGTTATCTCTTTTACTCAGTTTCGAAGCCCACAGAGAGGCTCTACAGAAAGTCTTAGAGCAAGCCTTTGTGGAACAAGATCTAACAATAAGACAATTCGACAGCATCATCTCCAACATCACTTCCTGCAACAACTTGGGATTCAATGATGAGGAACTGCTAGAAGAGGGCAAAAATCATAACATGGCACTCAATATTACAGTCAACTGCCAGCACGATGCTTTAGCCAGCGTACTAGTAGATACCGGATCGGCGCTGAAAGTTATGCCGAAGTCCACTCTAATGCGACTATCATTTAAAGGATCTCCGATGAGAGGCATTGAGGTCATCGTCAAGGCATTTGACGGATCCCGAAAAACAGTTATCGGCGAAGTCGACCTTCCCATAACTATCGGTCCTCACACTTGCCAAGTTACTTTCCAGGTCATGGACATTCGGGCAGCATATTGTTGTTTGTTAGGAAGACCTTGGATACACGAGGCTGGGGCTATCACTTCGACACTTCACTAGAAGCTGAAGTTCGTCAAGAATGACCAACTAGTCACAGTCTGTGGAGAGCAAGCCTTGATCAAGAGAAACTTATCGTCGTCCACTTGTGTAGAACCAGAGGAGGTTGTTGGAACCCAATTCCAGGCACTTTCAGTGAGCCATGACAACCAATCAGAAAAGGGAACATCGATTTCCTCGTATAAAGATGCTCTCGAAGTAATCAAAAGTAACAATACAAAGGGATGGGGACAGATTGTCATTCCTACGGATAACAAGACAAAGAAAGGTCTTGGTTTTTCCTCAACCTATACCCAGACTGCAACTAACGATGAAAGCCTTCATCCCATTCAGGAGTTATTCCACAGTGGAGGTTTCCTCCATCCTGTGTCTCAAGAAGTACATACCATCAACGAGGGTGACTCCTCTGATACAGATGAAGAGTGGAAGTCCTATCTTAACGAGGACAATTATATGTCTCGGGAAGAGGTGCCTACACCATTTTGCTATCCCGCACAGAGTCCGAAATATATACCGAGGTCAGATGTCAAGATGATATACGGAGATTGTGATCCGGAAGGATGTCGTGCTCCACCAAACTCATTAGACGAGGACACTCTGATGAAAAACAACTTTTACCATGACTATTATGGCCTATTGGATGGCTTGCCTATCTGGCAGTCGTACCCAGGAGACTCAGGGTAAAAGAGTCAGCCGAACGATGCATATCAGCTAAGCATCATTGAAAAGAATACTTGTGTCCCCACCGAATCATAGGATCATTACTCAGGGCATTCAGAAGATATCCAGTATAACGATGAATTTGCAAAGATTACCAGACAAGAGTTCCTTAACTACGATTTTCCCGAGGTCAACGTCATCGAAAGGGATGACTCCTCCAGTTCCAAAGAAGTGTGGAACACCCTGGGACAACCGAGTGGCAAATACGACTTCATGGTCAAGTACACCGCTCCTGAAAGTTCTCGTATCAGGCTCGAAGACATCCAGCCAACTGGATGGGGAGATCCACCTAAGAGTGCAAATGTTGTGCAAGATACAACAGAAGAGTTCGTCTATGACAACTCTGCCTGGGAGACAGATTCCAATGATCCTGATCCGCCAGAAATCAGCGTCATTTCTGAAGACAAGTCAAGAAAGAAGGTACCAGACTTTGTGATTCACTAAGGAGTTCGTCGCCAATGGGTTGTTGTCAACGTTCCGAAAATTGTTCATAAGTCTAAGTAATTGTCGTCTTTACTTTAACCTTTCACCCTTCCTAGGTGAAACGGATGTTTTGATAGGGCTCACTTTATGTAAATGTCTCTCTTCGCTTCGCCCAAAGCGACTGAGTTCTGTTTTATAGGGTTGTAGTTTCAAGAATCGACAAGATCATAAATAAAATAACGTCGTTCTGTAATTTCCGCATTTATTGTTGTTTTCTCTTTTCGCTTTTTCAAAAAACGGTAATCCTAAAAACAACTCAAATAATAAAAACAAACATTTTTCAGAAATTACATTGCAAAACACTCTTGCATTCTCTCTATCTCTTCTAAAAACAATCATCACGTCATGCAGATTGCTTGTTTTAAACCCCATTGAAACATATGATCCAATGCCTTCTCCAAACTTTGAATTCCCGGTATTTGAGGCTGAAGAAGAAAATGATGAGGAAATTCCAGAAGAGATCTCCCGATTACTCAAAGAAGAGGAACGGTCCGTTAAACCTCACAAAGAGCCGTTGGAAGCGGTCAACTTAGGTTCAGAAGAAGAGAGAAAATAAGTCAAGATTGGGGCATTGCTCAGTCCGAGTGTCAAAGAAGGATTGATAAAGCTTCTCAAAGAGTTTCTCGATGTATTCGCTTGGACCTATCAGGATATGCCAGGGTTAGATACCAACATCGTGGAACATCATCTACCGTTGAGATCAAAATGTCCGCCAGTAAAACAAAGACTAAGACGGGCTCATCCAGACATGGCCATCAAAATCAATGAGGAAGTACTGAAATAGATTGACGCGGGTTTCCTCGCCACATCATAATATCCTCAATGGCTAGCCAACATAGTGCCAGTTCCGAAAAAGGATTGAAAAGTTAGAATGTGTGTAGACTACAGGGATCTGAACAAAGCAAGTCCAAAGGATGACTTTCCCTTACCACACATAGACATGCTAGTAGACAGTACAACAAAGTTCAAAGTATTCTCCTTTATGGATGGATTCTCGGGCTATAATCAAATCAAAATGGCACCGAAAGATATGGAGAAAACTTCATTCATCACCCCATGGGGCACCTTTTGTTACAAGGTAATATCGTTCGGTTTGAAGAGCGTCGGGGCAACCTATCAAAGGGCCATGACTACTCTGTTTCATGACATGATACACAAAGAAATCGAGGTATATGTCAATGATATAATTGCTAAATCTAGGACAGAAGAGGAGCATGTGACCCACCTGTCAAAACTATTCGAGCGTTTGAGAAAGTACAAACTCCGCTTGAATCCCAATAAGTGCACATTTGGTGTCCGTTCAGGGAAACTTTTAGGGTTCATCGTCAGCTAGAAAGGAATTGAGGTTGATCCTGACAAGGTCAAGGCCATTCAAGAAATGCCTTCTCCAAAGACTGAAAAACAAGTCAGGGGATTCCTGGGACGTCTGAACTATATTTCTAGATTCATATTCCTCATGGCCGAGACATGCACGCCGATTATCAAGTTACTCAAAAGGAATCAGGACTGCGTTTCGACAGAAGACTGCCAAGCCTCCTTCGACAGTATAAAGGAATACCTGTTGAACCCACCGATTATATCACCTCCTGTAGAGGGGAGACCGTTGATCATCTACCTAACAGTCTTGGAGGACTCAATGGGTTGTGTACTTGGCCAACAAGACGAAACCAAAAGGAAAGAGTCTGCCATTTACTATTTAAGTAAGAAATTCACCGACTGCGAGACTCGGTACACTATGCTTGAGAAAACTTGTTGTGCTCTGGCTTGGGCAGCCAAACGTCTTCGCCAGTATATGATTCGTCACACTACTTGGTTAATCTCCGAAATGGATCCATTCAAGTGTGTATTTTAAAAGCCTGCTCTCATGGGAAGGATTGCCCATTGGCATATGTTGTTTTCAGAATACGACATCGAGTACCATGATCAGAAATCCATCAAAGGAAGTGTTTTAGCTGATCATTTGGCCCATCAACCAATTGACGATCAAGAATCAATTGGATTTGACTTCCCAGACGAAGATGTCATGTACTTGAAAATGAAAGACTGTGATGAACCGCTACCCAGTGAAGGGCCGGAACCAGGTTCCCAATGGGGACTAATCTTTGACGGAGCTGTCAACCACTATGGAAACGGAAATGGGGCAATCATCATAACACCTCAGGGTACCCACATTCCTTTCACCGCCCGACTGACATTCAAGTGTACAAACAACGACGCCGAATACGAAGCTTGTATCATGGGTCTCGAAGAAGCAATTGATTTAAGGATTAAGAACTTGGACGTGTATGGAGGCTCAGCCTTGGTTATCAATCAGATTAAAGGAGATTGGAACACATACCAATCAGGACTGATTCCTTACAAAGATTACGTGAGAAGGTTGTTACCATTCTTCAACAAAATCGAATTTAATCACATCCCTCGTGAAGATAATCACATAGATGATGCATTAGCCACTCTCTCTTCCATGATTAGCGTAGGTCAATGGAATGACATACCTAAGATTGACATAATGCGCCTAGAAAGGCCCGTTTACATCTTCACGACCGAAGCAGTCATAGACGATAAACCTTGGTATCACGGTATCAAATGCTTCCTTCAGAAACAAGAGTATCCACCTGGAGCATCCAGAAAAGACAGAAAAACCATTAGAAGGCTAGCAGGCAGCTTCTTTCTGAGTGGTGATACACTCTATAAGAGAAACTTTAACATGGTCTTGCTTTGATGTGTAGACAGACCAGAAGCAAACATGCTGACAAAAGAAATCGACAAAGGATCCTTTGGCACTCATGCTAACGGACACACAATGGCAAGAAAAATTCTAAGAGCAGGGTACTACTGGTTGACCATGGAATCCGACTGCTACAAGTACATGAGGAGATGTCACAAGTGTCAGATATACTCAGACAAAATCCATGTACCACCAACGCATCTCAAAGTTCTCTCTTCCCCATGGCCTTTTTCCATATGGGGAATTGACATGATTAGCATGATCGAACCCAAGGATTCAAACGGACATCGGTTCATTCTGGTAGCCATTGACTACTTCACCAATTGGGTCGAAGCAGCATCATACGCTAATGTAACCCGACAGGTGGTAGTCCGATTTATCAAAAACAATCTCATCTGCCGTTATGGTGTTCCAAGCCAGATCGTTACTGATAATGGATCTAACTTGAATAATAAGATGATGAAAGAGTTATGTGTTGAGTTCAAGATCGAACACCATAACTCATCTCCCTACCGACCCAAGATGAACAGAGCGGTAGAAGCGGCTAACAAGAACATCAAGAAGATTGTTCAGCAGATGGTTGTAACCTATAAAGACTGACACGAGATGCTACCCTTTTGCCCTTTACGGTTATCGCACATCTGTCCGCACTTCAACATGGGAAACCCCTTTCTCTCTAGTATATGGCATGGAGGCAGTGCTTCACATAGAAGTAGAGATCCCATCGATCCGAGTATTGATGGAAGCTAAGCTAACAGAGGCTGAATGGTGCCAAAGTCGGCACGACGAACTGAATCTGATCGAAGAAAAGTGAATAACGACTCTATGCCATGGTCAGTTGTATCAGCAGAGAATGAAGAAAGCGTTTGACAAAAAGGTTCGACCCCGTGTCTTTAGAAAAGGAGACCTTGTGCTCAAGAAGATACAATCCTTTCTCACTGATTCCCGGGGCAAGTGGACTCCGAATTATGACGGCCCATACGTGGTCAAGAAAGCTTTCTCAGGCGGCTCCTTGAGACTCGTAACCATGGATGGAGAGGAATTTGCCTACCCCACAAATGTTGACGTAGTCAAGAAATACTTCGCCTAAACAAAAAAAACGTCTCGATGGATTGAAAACCCGAAAGGGCGGTCCAGGCAAAAATTAGAGACATAATAAAAAATTATCTCGATTGATTGGAAATCTCAAAGTACAATCTAGGCAAAAGTTAGGGATTCATGGCAAGTAACTACGTCCAACAAAGGGGCAAATCCCCCAACAGCAGTCATGGCATCCATCAAGAAAGCTCCAGTCAAGGTCATCTTCTACAGAAGCTCAGGATGTCCAGAATTCAAAGTTGATAAAAGGATAACGGTCGTTATGTTTCAATGTAGCCATTTTCCCTTAAATTACCATTTTCTAACTTTGTAAATGCTCCATGGAATCACGTGTTTGGCTGATTTCCATCCTATCAATAAAATTTGAGCCTTAATGCTTTTGTTTGTAATTCTTATTTGTTTTATCTTTACAGAACGACATTTTAATATGATCAACGATTCTTGAAATAAAACAAAAATGAATTTTACTTGTCAAATTTTTCTCCTTTTAAAATAAAGATGGCAATTCTTTTGACTGTTGAACATCGAAAGAACATCGATCGCTCAAAAGTGATTAAGCTTTAAAGTGCAGAATCAAAGTACTCCTTCTCAAACTAGTATGCCTGAATGAAGGATCAACTGTGTCTGATGCGAATATTCCATTTTGATATCCCCGACAGAGTTCTTACCTCCTAAGCCCGACCAACGTTTTTCCCCGTGGGAACCTCTTTCTCCTAAGTGAGGCAGAATTGTTATCTTGAACCAAAGATACTTCTTCGTCCCCTGCAGTGGCCGAGTATCCAGTCATGTTCATCCACTAGTCTGTATGTTGTGTTAGTTTTGTCAAAATAAACATACAAACATCATGCATTATTGATTTACATTCATATTCATATTGCATCACTATCACTCTAGTCGGTCTTATCCCCTAGCGATAAAGGTCCTCTCACTCGAGTTGTCAGTTCTTTCTTCGTCAGGGAATGTTTTGTCTGAACCACATTTCTCCCCAGTTTATTTCTGGGATGGAGACGGTCTTCGACCACTTTGATAACTTGAACCTCTGAAAAGCAAGAAAACTTTCGACAAACGTCACTCTTCACCATTAAAGATGATATGCTCGCTTTCTCGGATTTAAGGAAAATACCCAGAGAAAGACTCTTAATCAAAGATTCGGCCATACAGTAATTTTTCTTCGGAACATTCGCTGACGAAAAGGTCATCAGCACCTCCAAGTTGGATTGCATCACATGGCATTTCTTCGAAAATATCCCCATGCAGGAAATAGTCTCTCAAAAGACTTGTTCTCCCCAGTAGAGCCAACAAATGGCGTCTCCAACAGAAAAGTTTGTACACCTCTACAACTCAGATGAATGGGTTTCCCCAGCAAGTCTGACACCGAAACTTTTTCCCATCAAATGGCATCTCCCCAGGAAAACCCGGCAAGAAGTTTGAGGAAAACCGCTACAAATATCGTCCCTTGTCAAGAAAGTTTATTGACAAAAGAAACTAAGACCAGTTCCTTGGCTGAAGACCAGGATCGAAGGGAAGTTTATATCAGAAACTGAGACCAGTTTCTTGGCTGAAGACCAGGATCAAGGGGAAGTTTATATATGAAACTGAGACCAGTTCCGTGGCTCAAGACCAGGATCGAGGGGAAGTTTATATCAGAAACTGAGACCAGTTCCGTGGCGGAAGACCAGGATCGAGGGGAACTTTTACCATTTCTAAGCATCATTGCTTAGCAAGAGAAGATGGATGAGCGAACTTCCATTCATAACCACCATCAAAATTTCGGGTATTCTGAAATTTAATCCTCTTGCACCCTGAATGCCCGAATACCTTCGCCATTCACACCTTCGGGTCCAAGAAGATTAAATATGGGCATCTGTCATACCCCAAATTTTGACCACCAAGATTTCCCATCATTGTGAGGATCATTACCATAATATGGATCTGCCATCATTCCTCATCAATATCCTCAGAGATGTTTGAGCATTCACCACAATCAAGAATTAGGGTTTCAATCCCTCTCAGAGCCTTAGACAAAGGATCAATCAAGAAATGACATGATCTTCAACTTTTCTAACCTCTAAAACACCCATAAAGGATCAAGAGGACTTCGACATTAAGATTCAAGCACAAAGTTGCAACATTCTAAGTGGATCGAGCCTCAAGATCGCAGTGTCACCAAATTAGGGTTTTGATCGACCAAGGCCTCCAGATGAAATTTTTCATCTGGGCATGAGCCAAGGCTTCAAGGCATAACCCAAGATACTCCAAGGGATCTCATGAACCCAATCATCAAGTCAATTTAACCTCAGGGGAAGCATTTACCCAAAAATCAGGAATTAGGGTTTCTTGACCTAATTCACCCCTAAGTTGACTTTTGGGACAAAGCATGAGCCAAGACCTCAAGACATGATTTGAGGGTCTCCAATACACTACATTGATCCATTTGAAACAATGGATTGATCCAAGAAGCTTGATTCACAAGTTTCAATTTCATCAGGACCACAATTAGGGTTTTGAGGAAAAAAGTCAACTATACCTTTGGCTTTTGACCAAGACATATATGCTCCCCAAACCTTTGGACATGATTCAATACACCCTATAACACCTATGGAATATATCCATTAGGTTTGATTTAGGTCAAGGACTTGATTTCACAAGGGATCACATAGTTTGGATTTCATCCGATAAAAAGTTAAATGTGCATAAAATCAAGTTTGACTTTTTGGAATTTTTTACAATTATGGTTCCTTGACCCTAAAATAATGTTAATATGTGATTTGAATCATCATTCATTAAGAAAAATCAAAGAAATTGAGTTAACTTGTAAAAGGGGTAACCATAAAAAACTTAGAATTTTTCTAAGTTATGGAACAAAGTGGCTATGGTACCAACTTCCAAGGGCCATAACTTGAGATCAAAGCAACCATTTTGGATGGTCCAAAGCTGGATTTGTAGGTCTTGCTACACTCTACAAAAGCTTCAACTACAGCTCATTCCAATTCCTCATGGATTTTTAGTTATGGAGTGATCTAAATGGCTAAAAACATGAAATTGGTACTTTTCCAACACTTAGTGAAATTTTCACTAAGTCAAAATCTGCCTTACTTTTTCCAAAATGTAGGGGCAGTTTTCACCTTGATCCAAGTCAGCCCATGATAGAAGTCTTATTAATAAATATTAGTTAGAAATATTTAAGTTATAATTTTAATATATTAGTTTAGATTAATTATTATAGTATTCTAGAATATTCTTAGCTCTTTGTGATTGTGCCACTTGGAAGGCTAAAATATGTTTAGAGTAGTATATATAGTGTAGTGCTCTATCTCTTTGGAATCAATGAAATCAATGAAGTCTTTATTTTTATCTCTCTCTTAATTCTAATTGTCTTTTATTTTATTTAGAATTTATAGCTTTCTTTAATTTTGTTAGGGTTCTAGTTTTCTTCCTAACATTGGTGCTTTCATTACTGCACTCAATCTCCCTTCCATGGCATATTCTTACTACACTCATCCATTTTACCCCACTTTCACTCACTCATATTATTCCACTACAACAACCATTTTTGCTCCACCATCCATTAACCCATATCCTGCAAGCTCCTATGCACAACCTGAAACACCTCAATCTCAAGATTTCTATTCACAACTAGAAACTCTCAAACAATATTTGATTGAAACTCATGAGATCTCAATCAAATATAGAGAAAAGTTGAAGGAACAAATTCAAAATTTGAGTTATTCTTTCAAAACATCATCAAAAATATATTCTGATTCACAACAAAAATGGAGAGAAAAATATTCTATTCAGAAACCTATAGAAAAACAGACTGAAGAAAAAGGGAAAATAGAACATTCTGCTTCACAAAGAATTTTTCCGGCGAAATTTTCGGGATATTCTCCGGCGAAAATGACAACTCCTGCAACATTTCCGGCAAGAATTCCGACTCCGGCGACATCTCCGACGAAATTTCCGGCGAAATTTCCGACATCTTCTCCGGCAACAGCTCTGAAGTCTTCTTCAGCTACTCCGACGTCACTTCCGACGATCTTTCCGGCAATTTTTCCGACTCTAATATTAACACAAGAAGCACATAAACAAACATGTTTTTTGTTCACAAATCCGACATCATATATATTGTCTTCTATCCTGGCGAAACAACTAGATTTACTTCCGGAAACACAAAAACCACCACCTAAACCACCACCAGAACTATCATATTTTTATTTTCAAAATTTTAATATTTACATTTGTTTGATTTTGTTTATTTTGTTTGAAAAGAAAAAAAAAAAAAAAAGGAAGAAAGAGGAAGTAGAAAAAAAAACGTGAAAAAAAAGGAAAAACAAAGAGAAAAAAAAATAGAGAAAGAATGGCGGAAAGAAAAAAGAGTGGAGGAAGAGATGAAGAAAGGAAAATTGAAAAATGAAAAGAAAGAGAGAGAGATGAAAGGACGTGAGATGGAGAAAAAGAAAGAAGTCTGGCGTAGCAAATCATGCATACTGACCACATCACCTAATTACACACTGTACCTTTTTTCTCTCCAAGGCTATTTGTTTTCTCTCTCCCACGTGACATAATTCATTGCTACAATCCAAAAAAATAAAAAAAAATTCTTTCTCCCAATTTTAAGATAAATTCACATTTATTTATTTAAGTCTTAATTTTAGAACCTTGAGGACAAAGTTCAAGTGAACCCGTCGGCAATGATAGAAGTCTTATTAATAAATATTAGTTAGAAATATTTAAGTTATAATTTTAATATATTAGTTTAGATTAATTATTATAGTATTCTAGAATATTCTTAGCTCTTTGTGATTGTGCCACTTGGAAGGCTAAAATATGTTTAGAGTAGTATATATAGTGTAGTGCTCTATCTCTTTGGAATCAATGAAATCAATGAAGTCTTTATTTTTATCTCTCTCTTAATTCTAATTGTCTTTTATTTTATTTAGAATTTATAGCTTTCTTTAATTTTGTTAGGGTTCTAAATTAGCTTTCTAACAGCCCAGGTCTAGGGGTGAACATCAAATTCAAAGTATGCCATAAGGGCTTTCCAACAAGTACCAGATCATCTCCAAATTCCATTTGAGCAAGGGGATACAACCCTTGGAACATGGCATCATGAACTGATTTTTACAAGGTAGAATTTATGCACTTTGCTTGATTTGTCCAAATCTGATAAATCCAAGCCTTGTCGTCTATTTGGACACATCTGAGGATCAAATCCAAGGGAGATGATCTGATCTCCAAGCCTCCAAAGTCCAAGAATTTACAAGTAGCCATGCCAAACCTAAAAGAGCTAAAAAGTACCAAGACTCCAATTTTGTTTCCAAGCCTTTAATGAATGCATCAAGGTGGCATGAACTGAGTCTATTCCAACTGAACTCAGTCCAAACTTATCTGTGAACCAAAGCTACAAAGCCTGTGCTTTAATCTCAAGTCAATGGCTAGAGGAGACTTGAGATTCCATTTGATCACAATTGGCCACAGGCCTGTACCAGTCGCCATTCACTATTGATGCCAAAAAAAACTTGTTGCACTATAAATAGACATCAATTGTGATCAGTTTGAGTACACCAAAACACCCAAACTGATGCTTTCCTCAAAATCACCACTTTCACTCCAATTTTTCCTTCTAACTCAAGTCACTATCGGGTTTTGAGTTTGATAGAATTTCAACCAAAGCAATCACACACACCTCACATATAACATATAGAAGTGATCCATAACACAAAATCACATCTGGAACATCAGATTCTCAAAATCACCAACCAATTGCTCAAGTTCTTGACAGATTTGCAGTTGGGGTACCACCTCAAGTTCCAGATCATTTCCATTCATTCCAAGCATTCAAACACAATCCTTGGCACCTAGGGAAGCTGTCCAGATCATTGGAACCTAGCTGTAACACCTCTAACTCAGAACTCGATCACCAGCTGCAAGAGGTAAGCATGAACTCTTCAAACTCCATGATGCACACATATTTTACTGCACAATATTTTTGCCATATGTTCCTAATCATGTATGGAGTGATAACCCTCAATCAATTGCCATGAATCAGCCGTGTATGGAATTTCATGGTGAAATTAGGGTTCTTGAGATTTTCTTCTGATTTCTCCCTCAATACTCAAAATAAATGTAATTAATCTATATGGTGGTGATCCTTGTTCGAAAACGAGCAAGATTGGTACTTGAATCGTGCAAAACCATTGAGAAATCATGGAGAAAAGTGAGAAAATGCAAATCTGGAAAAACAGAGGGCGCGGGCAAGAACTTGGTGTTCTTGGCGCCCTTTTTCAAATTTTTGAATATTTGAATATTTTGTTATTTTTGTTAATTGATTCAAAAACTAATTTCTCTTTGAATATTTATGTTTTTGAATTAATTTTTTTTCTCAAAATTCTCTAAAATGTTAAATATTTTATTTTTAAAAAAAAATCCAATTTATATTATTTATTTAATATAGTTAGAATTTTTGTAATTAATTTCATTTTTGTTGTTTTTAAACATTTTTAAATGACATTCCCACTTTGATCTTTCAAAAACAATTGAATTTCAAACTCTCATGTAATTAAACATGACTTTTCAAAATATTTCTAAAGGTGTACAACTTATTTTTGAATATATTTGGTATTTTATATAATTTTTTCATTTAATTTCCTTTGAAAAATAACATTTTTATTTAAAATTAGGGTTTCCTCTAGATTTTAAATTTTAAAACACTTTTGGGCCTCTAATAGAGTGTAAGACCCAATCCCTTTGTAAATAAACCTTTTTGGGCCTAACACATTGTATAAGTCCCTCTGTATATTTTCAAAAGTTCGGCGCGATCGTCGCCTTTGTAACAAAATCAATTGGGCTTCTCCTTGAGCTATAAGACCCATATTTATTCATTTTTAAACACTTTGGGCCTCTAATAGAGTGTAAGACCCAATCCCTTGTTGTAATACAATACCTTTTTGGGCCTCAGTCATTGTATAATTCCCTCTGCGATTCTCAAAACGACGGTGCGATCACTGTCTTTCATTAGGTCTCCCCTCGTGTTGTAAGTCCCATCTTTATTTTTCAAAACCTCTTTGGGCTTCTCCTTGAGTTGTAAGACCCATCCCTTTATACAGAAAACCGCTTTGGGCCTCAGTCCTTGTATAAGTCCCGATACGATATTCAAAACAACGGTGCGATCACTGTTAAACCCTGGGCCTCTCCTTGAGTATAAGCCCTGTAGCGAGTGATTTTTGGATGTGGTTGCGAAGCACGATCGCTCTGGTACTACAGTTCGATTCATTTTTTATCCTATTAAAGCTGATGAAGGAAGGGAAATAGATGTCTCCAATTAACCCTGCTTGCATACTGAGATTAAACAGTCAAAACTGTTGGTTTACAGATGCTACAAAGATTCGGGGTCTCCCCTAGGTTATTTTGTTGACGAGGGGTGCTTTAGGCTATCGGTTAGGATGTTAGGACAGATGTATATGAAAGTATGGGATTTTGGGTTTTTGTTTAGTGTGCTCGCTAAGATTTTTCTTTCAATCTTATGCCTACGTATTCCCGTTTACCGAAACAGGGAAATCAGAGCGTTCGTAGTTCCTCCTATTCTATGGGAGGAAATGGTATTTGGTGTCTTGTTCAAAGCCCAAGACGTGAAGCAAAAGGTGGTTTGTATCTTGTTCAAACCTCAAGATGTGAAGCTAAAAGTGTCGACTTTAGAGAGAATTTGTCATCTCTAAAGGGGTCTATTTGTCACAGTTGTTGGGTGACTGCCTGTAAAGGAGGATTACTTTAACCGGGATTTGTGAATCCGGCAATGCCATAATTTCCTTTATAGGGGATTTTAACCTGAAGGAGAAGACTTTAACTCAGTTTAGAGCAATGCCATCTTTCCTTAGGAATTTCTCATACTAAAAGAGGGACAGTGGCATGAATGTAGATGATCCAGAGGCTTGCCGCTTACAGCAATTAGATGAAGAGGAAGGAGTTGTTGATGTTTGTGTACTGTGAACGAGGCACAACTTTAATGCTAAAAGGTTGATTGGACCAACCAGTGGTTTTCTTATACAAAGCCTAAGAGGAGGCTATTATGTGTCTCGTACAAAGCCCGAGAGAGAGGCTAAAAGGTTTTGACTCAGCGAGGGAATCTTTTGGTATCTCGTATAAAGCCCGAGATGAAGGCTATTTGACTCAACAAGAGAGTTTTTTGTATCTCGTACGAAGCCCAAGATGGAGGATAAAATTTGTTTGGCTCAATAAGAACCTTTTTGTATCTCGTATAAAGCCCGAGATGGAGGCGAAAGGGTGATTGACTAAACGAGGGAGTCTCTTTATGTGTCTCGTACAAAGCCCGAGAGAGAGGCTGAACGTTGTTTGACTCCACTGGGGAGAATCATTGTACAAAGCCCAAGAGAGGCTAACTCCACTGAAGAAGGATCATTATACAAAGCCTAAGAGGAGGCTATGGTTACCGTTTCAGTTAAGTGACAGGTCCAATATACTGATTTAAAGAGAAAATCAGTTCTTATATGAGCAATACTGTACTCAAGGATTTTGATTTGAAGATCCGGGTTATTCCTGTTCTTTAAGGAAGTGGGAAATCCGAAGGGTAGTGAGACTGTCCGAGTCTACGGGGTTCCTTCCTATTTTTGAAGGGTGCTTGAGAACGTCTTTGGGACTTAAGGAGATTAGACTGTCTGTGTCTAGAGTTTCATCTTTTGTACTATGCTTTGAGAAACAGTAGTAGACTCTATGAAAGGACTGTTCTATGCAGATGACTAAGTTCTGTTCCTATACCTCTAGGAGGTCGTTGGGACAATTTGTACGAAGCCCAAGAGGAGGCTGGAAACTTTTAAGAAGTCGATCGGTCCTTGTACTAAGCCCAAGAGGAGGCTATCATTCCCAGAGAAAGAGATCATTATACGAAGCCTAAGAGGAGGCTGTGAATACTTCTAAGAAGCCGATGGATCCTTGTACTAAGCCCAAGAGGAGGCGGGGTTGCTTTTAGGAAGCCTGTGGGTCCTTGTACGATGCCCAAGAGGAGGCCGATGCTTTTAAGAAGCCCGTGGGTCCCCAAACCCCGAGAAATTCAAGGCAAGCTCTTCACAAGGAATAGATCAAGTCAGGAAAGTTCGAGAATTTGGAAGAAACTCGAAGATGCCATTCACGGAGAATACATTCATCTCTGGGAGTAGAGTTTCTTGACAATTCCTAATGAGGACAGCCGAAGAGAAGACTGTATCTGGTGATCCTATTGGGGATCTAGTTGTCTATTTCTACGAATAAACGAAACGGCGTCACCTAGTTCTAGACGTAGTTGCCGGGGAAACTCTAAATATCTATACTATTATTACACAGTTGATATGAGTGTATGAAAGAAGACTTACAGCGAAACAGCCCCACAATACAATTATAGGTATATGAAAGCGGTAAATGAAAGCAATAACCCCTTACTCGGTTGTAGAGCTTCCATGCTGTTTGGTTAGTTGTTCAAAAAGAAAGATTGAAAACAACAGTATATTCAAAATTAAAGGAGAAAGTGCTTTGAAAAAGAAAGGTTTAGGGCTTACAGCTCAAGGAGAGGCCCAGGGTTTTATCAGTAAGCGCACTGTTTGAATTTTGTATAGAGGGACTTATACAAGTGACTGAGGCCCAAAAATTGTTTTCTGTACAAAGGGATGGGTCTTACACTCTCTCAAGAGGCCCAAAAGGTTTAAAGAAAAAGAGTGGGGCTTATAACACGAACACGAGGGTAGGCCCAATTAATTTTTCCGTTTAAAATGGCGATCGCGCCGAGGTTTTCTTTTAACGCAGAAGGACTTATACAATAAGTGAGGCCCAAAATGATTTTGGTTAAAAGGGGGTTGGGTCTTACACTCTATTAGAGGCCCAAGAGTTTTAAATGGGTCTTATACCTCAAGGAGAGGCCCAGAAGGTTATTTTTCAAAAGGCGACGATCGCGCCGTTTGTTTTTGACGGTATCGGGACTTATACAATACACTGTGGCCCAAAAATGATTTGGTCAAAAAACGATTGGGTCTTACACTCTATTAGGGGCCCAAAAGTTTTGAAAATGATTTATGAGGGTTGAATTAATCCAAAAACCCTAATTTGTTTTCAAAATGTGTTTTAATTGAATAAAAATTCAATTAAAATGATCAAAATTGTTTAACATAGGAAAAACAAATTGTGATCTTGGATTAATGCTTTAAAAATTAAGTATTGACCTACAAAATAATTAGAAAGCATTAAAAGTTGCAAAATCAAGGTGGAAAAAATATTTTAAATGTCAAAAACAATTAAAACATTAATTCTTTGCAAAAATATCAATTATACAAAATAAATAATTTTTTTGGGATTTTTTGGGAAAATAAAATATTTTAACATTTTTGTGAATTATTATAAAAAGAATCAACTCAAAATCATTAAAACTCAGAGAGAAATTAATTTTTTAATCAATTAAATAAAATCACAAAATTCAAATATTCAAATTTTGAAAAAATGGCGCCAAGAACACCCAAGAGCACGCGCGTGTTCTGGGTTTGCCCAGATTTGCATTTTCTCTCCAATCTCACTGAATACTTGATTATATCATGCAATCCACATACCAATCAACTCGTTTCAACCTCACGATCATGTCTATGACAATTAATTTCATTTAAATTAAGCATAAAACAAGAAATCATAAAAATCCTCAAGAACCCTAATTTCTACATGAAGGCTAGATTTTTTGATACACGATTCAAACAGTGCAATTAATTGAGGGAAAACATTCCATGCATGATTATAAACATATGGCCAAATTATTGTGCAGCAAAAATTGCATGGATCATAGAGTTAGAAGAGCTCATGCTTACCACTTGCAGCTGGTGATCGTGATTTGTCTTGGAGGTGTTACAGCTAGGTTCCAATGATCTGGATAGCTTCCCTAGGTGCCATGGAGTGTGTATGAATGCTTGGAATGGATTGAAATGGTTTGGAGCTGAAGATGGTACCTCAACTGCAAAACTGTCAAGAACTTGAGCAATTGGCTGGTGATTTTGTGAAATCTGTGTTCCAGATGTTATGTGAGTGTTTGGATCACTTCTATATGATGTATGTGAGGTGTGTGAGTGATTGGTTTGAATGGAAAAGCTCTCAAACTCAAAACCCGATAGTGACTTGCCTTAGAAGGCAAAATTGGAGTGAAAGAAGAGATTTTGAGGAAAGGATCTATTTGATGGCTTTGGTGTACTCAAACGGATCACAATTGAGCTTTATTTATAGTAGAGTAAGTTTGTTTTGGGATCCACAGTGAATGGCAACTGCAGAAGGTGTTTGGTCAATGTTAGCCAACGGAAATGCAAGTCTCCTCTAGCCATTGACTAGAGGTTAGGGCACAGGGTTGTGGTTCCCTTGGTCTTGGATAAGTCTTGACTGAATTCAGTTGAGAATGGCTCAGTCCATGCCACCTTGATGCTTCCATTGAATGCTCCAATCCAAAATTGGAGTCTTGTCCCTATTTTGGCCATTCTAGGTTCAACATGCTATTTCTTGTTCCAAAGACTTTGGAGGCTTGGCTCAGTGATTGTCCCCTTTAGATTCAATCCTCAGAGGTTTCCAAGTGGATAGGAGCATTTGGATTTGGCTGATTTTGGCAAATCGACCAAAAATGCAAAATCTGCCTTGCCTTGACAGATTTCAACAAGGCAACTTGCCAATGTCATATCTCATGACTCAAATTGAATTTGATAATGTTCTTGGCCATTTTGGAAAGCGCTTACATGATACAACAACTGTTTGGACATGTTTGGTTTTGATCTCTTTTGAATCCAAGTGAAAAATCCCCCTACATTTGGCAAAAAGTAGGGTAAAATCTGACTTAGTGAAATTTTCACTAAGTGTTGGAACAAAGTGACTTTCCTTGATTTTGATCACTCCATAACTCAAAATCCATGAGGAATTTGGACATAGGTCAGTATGAAGCTTTTGTAGAGGGCAATGAGATCTACAAATCAAGCTCTAACATCCTAGACATCTTAAGAGCTATATGTAATACCCCAAATTTTGACCACTTAGATTTCCCATCATTGTGAAAATCATCATCACAATATGGATGTACCTTTATGCTTCATTAGTCTCCCCAAAGATGGGTGAGCATCCACTACAATCAAAATTTGGGTTTCAAGCCCTCTCTGAGTGCTTAGACAAAGGATCAATCAAGAAATGACATAATCTTCAACTTGTCTAATCTCTTAAACATCCACAATGGATCAAAAAGGACTCCCACTTCAAGGATTAAGCACAAGGCTGCTCCCTTCTAGGTGGATCAAGTCTCAAGATCGACAGTGTCACCAAATTAGGGTTTTGGTCGACCAGGGCCTCCAGATGGAAATTTTCATCTGGGCACAAGGCAATGATCCAAAACATAACCTAATATACTTCATGTAACCTCATGAACCCATGCATCAAGTCAATTTTGCCTTAGGGGATGCATTCATCAAAAATCAGGAATTAGGGTTTCTTGACCTAATTCACCCCTAAGTTGACTTTTGGGACAAACCATGAGCCAAGACCTCAAGAGATGATTTGAGGGTCTCTAATATACCATATTTATCCATTTGGAACAATGGATTGATCCAAGAAGTTTGAGCAACAAGTCTCAATTTCATCTGCACCACAATTAGGGTTTTAAGGGAAAAGTCAACTGTAACTTTGACTTTTGACCAGGACATGCTCCCAAACCCTAATACATGATTGAATATACCCTATGACACCCATGGAACATGTCCATCAAGTTTGATTTAGGTCAAGGACATGATTTCCTGAAGAATTGCACAGTTTGGAATTCATCTGATAAAAAGTCAACTGTGCACAAAAGTCAACTTTGACTTTTTGAGATTTTTCACCAAAATGGATTTTTAACCCTAAAATGATGTTAATGTATGATTTTAATCATCATTCATCAAGAAAAATCAAGAAAAGTGAGATAACTTGTAAAAGGGGTAACCATAAAACTTAGAAATTTTTCTAAGTTAAAAATAAAGTGGCAAAGGTACCAACTTTGAAGGACCATAACTCCTAAACCACAAGGCCATTTTTTCTCATCCAAAGATGGATTTGTAGCCCTCATTATCACCTACAAAAACTTCAACTACAAGTCATTCCAATTCATTAAGGATTTTGAGTTATGGAGTGATCAAAGTGGATGAAAAGTGAAAATGTCACTTTTTCCAACACTTAGTGAAATTTTCACTAAGTCAGATTCTGCCTCACTTTTTGCCAAATGTAGGGGGATTTTTCACTTGGAATCAAAAGAGATCAAAACCAAACTTGTTCAAACAGTTGTTGTATCATGTAAGAGCTTTCCAAAATGGCCAAGAACATTGCCAAATTCAACCTACACCATGAGATACAACATTGTCAAGTTGCCTTGCTGAAATCTGTCAAGGCAAGGCAGAATTTGCAACTTTGGTCGATTTGCCAAAATCAGCCAAATTCAATTGCTCCTATCCACTTGGACACCTCAGAGGATTGAATCTAAAGGTGACAATCACTGAGCCAAGCCTCCAAAGTCCATGGAACAAGAAATAGCATGTTGAACCTAGAATGGCCAAAATAGGGACCAGACTTCAAATTTGGAATGAGACATTCAATGGAACCATCAAGGTGGCATGGACTGAGCCATTCTCATCTGAAATCAGTCAAGACTTATCCAAGACCAAGGGGACCATAGCTCTGTGCCCTAACCTCTAATCAATGGCTAGAGGAGACTTGCATTTCCATTGGTCAACATTGAGGAAACACCTGGTGCAGTTGCCATTCACTGTGGATCCCAAAACAAACTTGCTCTACTATAAATAGAGCTCAATTGTGGTCAGTTTGAGTACACCAAAGCCATCTAACAGATGCTTTCCTCAAAATCTCTTCTTTCACTCCAATTTTGCCTTCTAAGGCAAGTCACTATCGGGTTTTGAGTTTGAGAGCAATTCCAATCAAACCAATCACTCACACACCTCACATACATCACATATGAGCTGATCAAACACTTAGATTACTTCTGAAACATCAATTTCACAAAATCACCAGCTGGTTGCTCAAGGTTTTAACCAAAATGCAGCTGAGGTACCACAAAATGATCCAGCCAATTTCAATCAAGTCCAACCATCCAAACACAATCTATAGGGTGTAGGGAAGCTGTTCAGATCATCACCACTCATCTGTAACACCTCCAAATCAAAAATCACTTTGAACTTGCTGTCACGGCCTAGAGGTAAGCACATACTTGGTCATCTCTCAATCTATGCATATTTCCTCGCACAATAATTTGGCCATATGTTCATAATCATGCATGGAATGTTTTCCCTCAATTAATTGCATTGTTTGAATCGTGTATCAAAAATCCTAGCCTTCATGCAGAAATTAGGGTTCTTGAGGTCTCTTCGTGATTTCTTGTTGTATGTTTAATTTAAATGAAATTAAAGTACATAGACATGATCGTGAGGTTGAGACGAGCATAATGATATGTGGATTGCATGATATGATTACGTATTCATGGAGATTGGATAGAAAATGCAAATCTGAGAAACCAAGAACACGCGCGTGTTCTTCCGCTGTTCTTGGCGCCATTTTTCATAAATTCAAATATTTGAATTTTGTGATTTTGTTTAATTGATTCAAAAATTAATTTCTCTCTGAGTTTTAATGATTTTGAGTTGATTCTTTTTTTAATAATTCACAAAAATGTTAAAATATTTTATTTTCACAAAAAATACCAAAAATATTAGTTATTTCATATAATTGATATTTTTGTAAAGAATTAATATTTTGATTGTTTTTGGCATTTTAAATATTTTTTCTACATTGATTTTGCAACTTTTAATGCTTTCTAATTATTTTGTAGGTCAATACTTAATTTTTGAAGCATTAATCCAAGATCACAATTTGTTTTCCATGTGTTAAACAATTTTTGATCATTTTAATTGAATATTTATTCAATTAAATACATTTTGAAAACAAATTAGGGTTTTGGATTAATTCAACCCTCATAAATCATTTTCAAAACTCTTTGGGCCTCTTGAGAGAGTGTAAGACCCATCCCCCCTTGTACAAAAACTTTTTGGGCCTCACTCATTGTATAAGTCCCTCTGTATAAGTAAACGGCGCGATCGTCGCCCGTTTAAAAATAAAAATCATCTGGGCCTCTCCTTGAGTTATAAGACCCATTCAAAACACTTTGGGCCTCTATTAGAGTGTAAGACCCAATCCCCCTTTTAACCAAAACATTTTGGGCCTCACTTATTGTATAAGTCCCTCTGCGTTAAAAGAAAACCTCGGCGCGATCGCCATTTTTAAACGAAAAATCATTTGGGCCTACCCTCGTGTTATAAGCCCCACTCTTTTTTCTTTAAACCTTTTTGGGCCTCTTGAGAGAGTGTAAGACCCGTCCCTTTGTACAGAAAACCTTTTTGGGCCCTAGTCACTTGTATAAGTCCCGCTGTACAAAGTCAAACAGTGCGCTCACTGATAAAACTCTGGGCCTCTCCTTGAGCTGTAAGCCCCAAATCTTTCTTTTTCAAAGCACTTTCTCCTTTGATTTTGAATATACTATTGTTTTCAATCTTTCTTTGTTGAACAACTAACCAAGCAGCATGGAAGCACTCCAACCGAGTAAGTGGTTATCGCTTTCATTTACTGCTTTCATATTATAAACTGTATTGTGGGGCTGCTCACTGTAAGTCTCCTTTCATAAACTCATATCTACTGTGTAATAATAGTATAGATATTTCGAGTTTCCTCGGCTACTACGTCTAGAACTAGGTGACGCCGTTTCATTTATTCGTAGAAATAGACGCCTAGATCCCCAATAGGAGCACCAGATACAGTCTTCTCTTCGGCTGTCCTCCTTAGGAATCGTCAAGAAGCTCTACTCCCCAAGATGAATGTATTCTCTGTGAATGGCATCTTTGAGTTTCTTCCAAATTCTCGAACTTTCCTGACTTGATCTATTCCTTGTGGATAGCTTGCCTTGAATGTCTCGGGGTTTGGGTACCCACTACGGTCATAATCTTGGACCTTAACTAAGGAACCCTCTTCAAAAGCTAAAAGTCACTGGATAGTAAACATCGCACGTTTACCAGTGGTTTTTATCTTTAAAAGAGTTATCTCTCCCAATGGAAAGGAGATGATAGACCCACGGGCTTCTTAAAAGCATCGGCCTCCTCTTGGGCATTATTCAAGGACCCTACGGCTTCTTAGAAGTATTCACAGCCTCCTCTTAGGCTTCCTATAATGATCTCTTCCTCCGGGAATGATAGCCTCCTCTTGGGCTTCGTACAAGGACCCGTCGGCTTCTTAAAAGTTTCCAGCCTCCTCTTGGGCTTCGTACAAATTGTCCCGACGACCTCCTAGAGGTATAGGAACAGAACTTAGTCATCTCCATAAAATAGTCCTTGCATAGAGTCTACTACTGTTTCTCAAAGCATAGTACCAAAGATAAAACTCTAGACACAGACAGTCTAACTTCCTTGAGTCTCAAAAGACATTCTCAAGTGACCCCTTCGTTAAATAGGAAGGAAACCCGCAGACTCGGACAGTCTCAACACCCTTTGGATTTCCAGTTTCCTCAAAGAAAAGGAGACCACCCCGATCCTCAGATCTAACCCATGAGTATAGTGATGCTCATATAAGAACTGATTTTCTCTTTCAAAATCAGTATACTGGACTTGTCACTTAACTGACATAGCCTCCTCTTGGGCTTTGTACAATGACTCTCCCTAGCGGAGTCAAACAACGCTTTAGCCTCCATCTCGGGCTTTGTACGAGATACAAAGACTCTCTTGTTGAGTCAAAAATTTTTAGCCTCTCTCTCGGGCTTTGTACGAGACACAAATTAGCCTCCTCTTAGGCTTTGTATAATGATTTTCCTAGCGGAAATTAGCCTCCTCTTAGGCTTTGTATAAGAAAACCACTGATTGATCCAATTAACCTTTTAGCATCAAAGCTGTGCCTCGTTCATAGTACACAAACATCAACAACTCCTTTCCCTTCATCTAATCACTGTAAGCGGCAAGCCTCTGGATCATCTATATCCACGCCACTGTCCCTCTTTTAGCATGAGAAATTCCTAAGGAAATATGGCATTGCTCTACACTGAGTTAAAGTTTTCTCCTTCAGGTTAAAACCCTTCCTTCGGAAATTATGGCATTGCTCGGATCCGCGTATCCCAGTTAAAGTAATTCTCCTTCTCCCCTCTTTAGAGATGACAAATTCTCTCTAAAGTCGAGGTCTTTCAGCTTCATGTCTTGGGCTTTGAACAAGACACAAATAGACCTTTCAGCTTCACATCTTGGGCTTTGAACAAGATACAAACTACCTTTCGCTTCACGTCTTGGGCTTTGAACAAGACACCAAAAACCAATTTCCTTCCATAGAATAGGAGGAACTACGAACGCTCTGATTTCCCTATTTCGGTAAACGGGAATACGTAGACATAAGATCGAAAGAAAAGATCTTTGCGAGCGCAATCAACAAAAAACCCAAATCCCATATCTCCATCAATCAAAAGCAATATTTCAAAAGCATCAGTCCTAACATCCTAATCCTTGTTCCCCGCCAGAAACCTTCTGCCCAGGTAAAAAAGAAAGAAAACAGTATTGGCGAAAATACAAATAACCAGTACAAAGGCCCCCCACATTGATAGCATCCGTAACCTAACAGACCGCTGTTTAAACTCAGTATGCAAAGCAGGGTTAATTGGAGACATCTATTTCCCTTCCTTATTCAGCTCACAATAGGATAAAAAATGAATCGACCTGTAGTTCAAGCTCAACCGCAGAGAGCGACCAGCGCTTAAGAACCGCGTCCAAAATCGCTCGCTACAGAAAAGTGGCGCCCACCGTGGGGCGAAATCTTCTTTCTTAAACGTTTAAGGTGGGAGGAGCGAAATCTATTCTCGGTGAATGGCACTTACTCTAAGATTGCTCTACAACTCGCTGGCGATCCGCTTGTTGTTTTGCTTTCCTGGGAGGAGCTGATGATAATGAGTACAGGTACAAAAATCACCCTAGTATAAACCTTTGGGGATGGGTAGAGCCTTGACTTCATGACAACGACCCTCTGACGCCATGTTTTTTCTATGTTTTTGTGTGCTGCATTCATGCATTCGTTTAATAAAACATTAAAACATTAAAAAAACTTTCTCTTCTAGTCTCTCTATTTTTCAAATTAAACTAAGACTATGATTGCAAATATCAGAGAAGAGGATTACGCTAATGGATTTCGGTAGAAGGAGAACTCACCAGTATACCTTCAAGGTTCCAAAACTAGGGGATTTGAGAAGGTTAGCAAGGATGATCGTTAACCCAGAGGCTTTCAGAGCCAAGCACGGTGGTTTGCTGCCACTGTTAAGAGTCCATGTGATTAAGGGGATTATGGACGCGCTCATTCAATTCTACGATCCAGTTTATCAGTGTTTTACATTCCCGGATTACCAGCTATCACCAACGCTGGAGGAGTATTCTCATCTGACTGATTTACATATCACTGATCGAGCTCCATTTTCTGGACTGGAAGAAATTCCAAAGAATCGGACTATTGCAATAGCAATTCATTTGGACGAGTCTGAGGTCAGGACTCACATGACCACTAAGGGTGGCATCCAAGGTTTGCCAGCCCAGTTCTTGACAAAAAAGGCTCTATACTTCGCTAGTATAGGGAACGGGACTGCTTTTGAAAGCATCTTTGTCTTGCTCACCTACGGGTTATTTTTGTTTCCCAACATCAATAACTTCGTCGATATCAACGCTATTAAGGTTTTTCTCATTGGAAACCCTGTGCCGACTTTGCTTGCAGATGCATATCATTCTGTACACTTGGGAAATTTGTACAGCGGAGGAGAGATCACATGCTGTGTACCTTTGCTTTACAAATGGTTTATCTCTCACTTGCCCAAGTCTGCTGCTTTTTGGGATTGCAAGAGTGTCTTACGTTGGTCGCAGAAGATCATGTCTCTTACCAACTCTGATATAGATGGGTGTAATAGGATTTATGAGGGAATTAGAATCATTGACCGTTGTGGAAACTTCCTCAGCATACCCCTCATAGGAACTAAAGGAGGAATCAACTATCATCCGATATTGGTTCTTCGTCAATTTGGATACCCGATGAGACACATCCCACTGGGTGTTCATCTGGAAGGTCTTTTCTTCAAAGAAGGAGAAAGTGACAGAGCACTAAAGATGGAAATAGTACAAGCTTGGAAACATGTTCATAAGAAAGGACGAGAGTCTCTGGGAAAACCGAACTGTGTCTCGGTGGAGCCTTATCTCCACTGGGTACAAGCCAGAGCTCTCAGGCTAAAGATGCCTTATCCTCGTTAAGGAATTCTTCCGCCGAGGGAATCTGTCACGTACTTCATGATGGAAACTGAAAGGCTTCAGGTTACTCTCAATAAAGTTCAAAAGGAAAGAAGATCTTGGAAGAACAAGTACCGCACCCTCGACGTAGAGTGTATCCAAATACAGCAACTACTAAAAGAGAAAGATGCTCTGATTAAAATTTTGGAGCAGCATACTGTAGAGAATCAAGATGACCAAAGGAATTTGCTCGCTCATTTCACCTGGCAAAGGAATGACAACCCAACAACGGCCCAAGCGCCCCGGTCGAAGAAGACGACTCGGGACCCATTAGTTTAGGTTTCTGTTTCTGCACTTTGTAATCTACTGTATTTCCATTTCTGTAATCCTTTGGAATTCAATAAAAAGGGGTTTCCCCACTGTTTGATATTTGCAATCTAATTATCGAAGTTTATTTTGATTAAACAAAAAAAAAACAACAATTAATATAATCATTGCATTCATCATTCTCACATCGCGTATTCTCCTTACCTATGAATCTCACGTTTGTGTCTCGATTCTAGAGTCAAACTGTCTCATTCGTACAATACTCGGGCCAATCGTCAGAAAAAGATGGATGATCTTGAGGAAGAAAACAGAGAGTTGAAAGAAGAGATCGACGCTCTGAGAGAGGATATGAGAAAGCTTCGTAATGACATGCAAGCCATGGCAGAAGCTCAGCTACAAAGAACTGTGATCTCAGAGATCACCTCAACGCCCATCATAGAAAAGTATGATCCTAGGTATCAGATGCCGAAAGATCGTCCTTGGGGCATGCCTGTTAACTATATCCCGGAAGGATATGTTCCGCCGATCACTGAAGATCAGGGAATCGTAACAGAAGCCGCTGGGCCTGAAGGTTACAAACTTCGGGAAAGCGAAGATGCCAGGGGCATACTCAAGACTCCTGAAGGTTACAAACTTCGGGAGGCGCCAGGACTTACTGTCGTAGTCACGGTACCACCCCCTGTGGTGCACACTGTCCCGGAAGGACAGATTCCACAGACACCTTCTGGTAAGAAGGAAACTATGTTTGACAGAATGGATGAATTCCAGGAGCAGTTCTTGGAAATGCAGAAAGAGCTGCAAGCCATTCGTGGTCAGGATCTATTTGGAAAGGACGCCGCTGACCTCTGCTTGGTCCCAAATGTGAAAGTCCCGCACAAGTTCCAAGTGCCCGACTTTGAAAAATACAAGGGTAACTCTTGCCCTCAGAGCCATCTGGTGATGTACGCTCAGCGGATGTCAGCTCAGACGGAGAATCAGGACCTGCTGATTCACTACTTCCAGGATAGTTTAACCGGTGCCGCACTCAAATGGTACATGGGTTTAAACCGTACTACGATCAGTACATTCAGAGATCTTGGTACTGCCTTCGTCCAACAATACAAGTACAATTTGGACATGGCACCCGACAGAGATCAACTCAGATCAATGTCACAAAAGGACAAGGAAACCTTTAAGGAGTATGCTCAAAGGTGGCGTGAAATTGCCGCTCAAATTTGTCCACCTCTTGAGGAAAAAGAGATGACAAAAATATTCTTAAAGACCTTAAGCTCATTTTACTATGACCGAATGATTGCCAGTGCACCCAGTGATTTCACCGAAATGGTCGGCATGGGTGTACGTCTTGAGGAAGCCGTTCGAGAAGGACGTTTGGTAAAAGACAATGGATCAACGAGCGGTACTAAAAAATACGGTAGTGCTCTCCCTAAGAAAAAAGAGCAAGATATTGGGAATATCTCTCTCGGAAAGCAAAGGCGACGTTATCAGCCAATAGCAGCTGTTACTCCTGCTATCGGCCCCGCGCCTGTTCCTATGTATCAACCTCAGGTTGCGCAGAGCCAACCTGACCAACAAAGGACACAACAGCCTCTTCAGCAGGCTCGTCCTCCATATAACAACAACCGTACAACACGGCCACCAGGATTTGATCCTATACCCGTAACGTACGCAGAGCTGTTTCCGTTACTATTGGCTAAGGGGCACATCTATATTAAGTCTCCCCTTTCAGTTCCGGAAAATCCGCCTTTTTGGTTTAAAGCGGAACAAACATGCTCTTATCATCAAGGAGGTTCAGGGCATAACATTGAGACTTGTCTCAATTTCAAATCCGACGTGCAAAAGCTTGTTAGGAGCGGGCTCTTATCTTTCAAAGATACGAATCCTAATGTTCTTACGAACCCGCTGCCTCAACATGAGAAAGCTGCAGTCAATCTGATTGAGAAAGAGACTAACAATGTCTATCAAATTCATGATGTACTCTTGTTGAAAACCAATCTGGTCAAGATGCATTGTAGACAGAGTGGATATGGCCATGTGTCACCTCATAATTATCACCAGTGTGATATCTGCTCTAAAGACAACCAGGGATGTTCTGTAGTGCAAGCAGCTCTACAGGAACAAATGGATCTTGGATGGATCCAAGAGCACCGAGTTCGTGGAGTTAACATGGTTTACACGAATTCCAACGTCATTCAAAACCACGACATCCGTGCGATGAATGACAACTTGGTGGCAATGCACTCAAGGCAAAGCCAGTATCATAATCTGTCGCGGCACGATTATAGTTCCTGTCTGATTTGCTCGGTAAACAAACAAGGATGCTCTTTCATACAAGAGGCCCTCCAGCGTCAGATGGATCTTGGATGGATCCAAGACTACCATGATAGGAACTCCTATCAAATCAACATGGTTCAGATCTTTGACATTCGCGTGATGAATACCAACCTGGTAGAGTTACATGCTGAGCAGGTCCGACTCGGATTCTTAATATCACATGATTATCAAAACTGTAAAGCGAGTTGCGAAAACGATCGAGGTTGTACCCTTGTCCAGGAGGCACTTCAGCACTTGTTAAATCACTGGTGGATTCCAATCTATATGGATGAAGATACTCAGCAGATTAGTATCAATCACAGGAATCCTACTCGTCGTCAAAGTCAGGATGTCCGATCAATGGAAGATAACCTAGTGAGGTTACATTGCATTCAAAGTGGGCGTGGCCAGGTGCCACCACACAACTATGACAGTTGTAGCGTCTGTTCGGAAAGTAACCAAGGGTGTTACCTTGTGAGAGCAGCTCTTCAGGGTCAGATCGATCATGGAGAAATTCATCCATATCCAGGTTCAGGACCCATCATTTGGTCGCCGAACTACCTTGCCGAGCAAGTTGAGGATGTTGTCACGATCTCTGGTCATCATAGGACCAGGGATGTTTTTGCCATCATCCCTCTACTTGACGAATCTAGAGTTCCCAACCGGGAACGGATCAAGGTTACTTATGATGATCAGAAAAATCAGAAGGTTCCCATAGTCATCTATCTACCGGGGCCACTACCGTATGAATCAGCTAAGGCAATCCCTTACAAATACAGTGCAACAATAATCGAGAATGGAAAGGAAATTCCATTACCCTCCGTCGTGAATATTGCAGACATCAGTCGTGTAACACGGAGCGGTCGAATCTTCAACCGAGGGGTTGGAGAATCCAACAAAGAAAAGGAACTTCAGGCAAAAATTCCTGATCCACCAGTCGGTCAATCTAGTAATCCCGGCTTTTCAAAAGACAAAGATGAGATGCTAAAGCTCATCCAAAGGAGTGAATATAACATTGTTGATCAACTGTTACAGACTCCTTCAAAGATCTCAGTATTATCACTGTTACTCAGTTCAGAAGCACACAGAGAGGCTCTACAGAAAGTCTTGGAGCAAGCCTTTGTGGAACAGGATGTAACAATCAGACAATTCGATAGCATTGTCTCTAACATCACTTCCTGCAATAATTTGGGATTTAGTGATGAGGAATTACCTGAAGAGGGTCGCCGTCATAACATGGCGCTCAATATCACAGTTAACTGCCAGGGCGATGCTTTAGCCAACGTACTGGTAGACACAGGGTCAGCCCTGAATATTATGCCGAAGTCCACCTTGATGCAATTATCATTCAAGGGCCCTCCGATGAGAGTCAGCGAGGTCGTCGTCAAAGCATTCGACGGATCCATAAAAACAGTTATCGGCGAAGTTGATCTTCCCATAACTATTGGTCCTCACACTTTCCAAATCACTTTCCAGGTCATGGACATCCGGGCAACATACAGTTGTTTATTAGGAAGACCTTGGATACATCAGGCTGGAGCGGTTACTTCAACCCTCCACCAAAAGCTAAAGTTCGTCAAGAATGATCAACTTGTCATGGTTTGTGGGGAACAAGCCTTTCTTGTGAGCAACTTATCATCATCTACTTGTGTGGAACCCGAGGAGGTTATTGGAACTCAGTTCCAAGCACTATCGGTGAGCAAGGACAATCAGTTCAAAGAAGGAACTTCAATTTCTTCATACAAAGATGCTATCAAAGCGGTCGAGAGTACCGATACGATAGGATGGGGACGGCTTGTCATTCCTATTGACAATAAAACAAAGAAGGGTCTTGGTTTTTCTGTGACCTGTACCCAGACGGCCGCCAACGATGAAAGTCTTCATCCCCTTCAAAACTTCTTCCACAGTGGAGGTTTTCTTCACCCAATGTCTCAGACAGTTCATGCTATCAATGAGGAAGATCCCTCTGACACAGATAAAGAATGGAAGTCCTACCTTAACAAGGACAGTTATATGTCTCAGGAAGAGGTGCATATGCCTTTTTGCTTTCCTACAGAAAGTCCAAGATTTATACCAAGATCAGATGGCGAAATGATCTACGGGGATTATGATCCGGAAGGATGCCGCGCTCCGCCAAATTCATTAGAGGAAGACACTCCGATGAAAGATAATTTTGACTACACCTACTATGGTCCAATGGATGGTCTGCCAATGTGGAAGCCTTACCCAGGAGACTTGGGGCGAGAAAGTCAGCCGAACAATGAAACTCAGCTGAGCGTCATTGAACAAAATACCTGTGTCCCCACCATGTCATGGGATCAACACTCAGGTCATTCAGAAACTACTCAACATGAAGATGAATTCGCAACGTTCGCAGGACTAGAATTCATCAACTATGCTTTTCCCGAGGTCAACGTCATCGAGAGGGATAACTCCTCCAGTTCCACAGAAGTGTGGGACACCCTGGGACAACCAAGTGGAAAATACGACTATATGGTCAAGTACACCGCTCCCAAAAGCTCTCGTATCAGGCTCGAAGATATCCAGCCAACTGGATGGGGAGATACAACTGAGAGCACAAATGCTATGCAAAATACAACTGAGGAATTCTCCTACGACAATTCTGCCTAGGAGACAGATTCCAATGATCCTGCTCCACCAGAAATCAGCGTCATTTCTGAAGACAAATCAAGGAAGGTGTCAGACTTTGTGATTCACCGAGGAGTTCGCCGCCAATGGGTTACCGTCGAGGTTCCGAAGGTCGTTCGTCAGTCAAAGTAATTGCCATCTTTAACCTTTCACCCTGCCCAGGTGAAACGGATATTTTGATAGGGCTCGTTTTCTGTAAATTTTCCTCTTCGCTTTGCCCAAAGCGACAGAGTTTTGTTTTATAGGGCTGTAGTTTCAAGAGTCGACTTGTTCATTAATAAAATAACGTCGTTCTGTAATTTCCGCATTAATTGCTGTTTTCTCTTTTTGCTTTTTCAGAAAATGGTAATCCTAAAAAACATTCAATAATAAAAACAAGCAGTAAAATCAAAACACTGCACACACTTACATTTTCTCTATCTCTTCTAAACACGAATTATCACGTCATGCAGATTGCTTGTTTTATATCCCGTTGTAACATACGATCCGATGCCTTCTCCCAACTTTGAGTTCCCGTTATTCGAGGCTGAAGAAGAAAATGACGACCAAATTCCAAAAGAGATCTCCCGACTACTCAGACAAGAGGAAAGGTCCATCGAACCTCACAAAGAGCCGTTGGAAACGGTAAACTTGGGTTCAGAAAAAGAGAGAAAAGAAATCAGGATCGGAGCACTGCTCAGTCCAACTGCCAGAGAGGGTTTGATAAAGCTTCTCAAAGAATTTCCCGATGTATTCGCTTGGTCCTATCAGGATATGCCAGGGTTGGATACCAGCATCGTGGAACATCACTTACCGTTGAGATCAGAATGTCCGCCAGTAAAGCAAAAGTTGAGACGCACTCACCCGGACATGGCCATCAAAATCAAGGAGGAGGTACAGAAACAGATCGACGCGGGTTTCCTCGCTACATCTGAATATCCTCAATGGTTAGCCAACATCGTACCCGTTCCCAAAAAGGACAGAAGGGTCAGAATGTGTGTTGATTACAGAGATCTGAACAAGGCAAGTCTAAAGGACGACTTTCCTTTACCGCACATTGACATGCTGGTTGACAGCACAGCAAAGTTCAAAGTATTCTCCTTCATGGATGGATTCTCGGGCTATAACCAGATCAAAATGGCGCCGAAAGACATGGAGAAAACTTTGTTCATTACCCCATGGGGTACCTTTTGTTACAAGGTAATGCCGTTCGGTTTGAAGAATGTCGGGGCAACCTATCAAAGGGCCATGACTACTCTGTTTCATGACATGATACACAAAGAAATCGAGGTATATGTCGATGATTTGATTGCAAAATCAAGAACAGAGGATGAGCACGTTGAACATCTGTCAAAATTGTTCGAACATCTAAGAAAATTCAAGCTCTGCTTGAATCCCAACAAGTGCACCTTCGGTGTCGGTTCGGGGAAATTCCTAGGGTTCATCGTCAGCCAGAAAGGAATTGAAGTTGATCCTGACAAGGTCAAGGCCATTCAAGAAATGCCTTCTCCGAAAACTGAAAAACAAGTCAGAGGATTCCTGGGACGTTTGAACTACATCTCCAGATTCATATTCCTTATGACCGCGACGTGTGCGCCGATTTTCAAATTACTCAAAAAGAACCAGGATTGCGTTTGGTCAGAAGATTGCCAAACCGCCTTCGACAGTATCAAGGAATATCTGTTGAATCCTCCGATTCTATCACCTCCAGTGGAAGGAAGACCACTGATCATTTACCTCACAGTCCTAGAGGACTCAATGGGATGTGTACTTGGCCAACAAGACGAAACTAAAAGGAAAGAGTCTGCCATTTACTATCTAAGCAAGAAATTCACCGACTGCGAGAGTCGGTACACGATGCTTGAGAAAACTTGTTGTGTTTTGGCTTGGGCGGCCAAACGTCTTCGCCAGTACATGATTCGTCATACTACTTGGTTGGTCTCCGAAATGGATCCAATCAAGTACGTTTTCGAAAAACCTGCTCTCACGAGAAGGATTGCCCGTTGGCAGATGTTACTATCAGAATATGACATAGAGTACCATGCTCAAAAAGCCGTTAAAGGAAGTATTTTAGCCGATCATTTGGCTCATCAACCGATTGACGATCAAGAATCAATCGGGTTTGACTTCCCAGACGAAGATGTCATGTATCTAAAGATGAAAGATTGCGATGAACCGCTACCCAGTGAAGGGCCAGAACCAGGTTCCCAGTGGGGACTTATCTTTGACGGAGCAGTCAATCATTATGGAAACGGAATTGGGGCAATCATTGTTACCCCTCAGGGTTCCCACATTCCTTTCACTGCCAGACTTACGTTCAAATGTACGAACAACGAGGCCGAATACGAAGCATGTATCATGGGTCTCGAAGAAGCGATTGATTTAAGGATAAAAAACTTGGACGTATACGGCGATTCATCCCTGGTTATTAACCAGATAAAAGGAGATTGGAACACATACCAATCAGGATTGATTCCTTACAAAGACTATGCAATAAGGTTGTTACCCTTCTTCAACAGAGTCGACTTTCATCACATCCCTCGTGATGAGAATCACATGGTTGATGCATTAGCCACTCTCTCTTCCATGATTAGTGTAGGTCGATGGAATGACATACCTAAGATCGACATAATGCGCCTTGAACGGCCCGCTTACATCTTCGCGATTGAAGCAGTCATAGACGACAGACCTTGGTATCACGATATCAAATGCTTCCTTCAAAAACAAGAGTACCCATCTGGGGCACTTAGAAAAGATAGAAAGACCCTCAGAAGATTGGCTGGAAACTTCTTCCTGAGCGGTGACACTCTTTATAAGAGAAATTTTGACATGGTCTTGCTCCGATGCGTCGACAAACCAGAAGCAGACATGCTCATGAAAGAAATTCATGAAGGATCCTTTGGCACTCATGCCAACGGACACACAATGGCGAGAAAAATTCTCAGGGCCGGGTATTATTGGTTGACCATGGAATCCGACTGCTACAAGTACATGAGGAGGTGTCACAAGTGTCAGATATACTCCGACAAAATTCATGTACCACCATCACATCTCAAAGTTCTTTCTTCCCCGTGGCCTTTTTCCATATGGGGAATCGACATGATTGGTATGATTGAGCCCAATGCTTCAAACGGACATCGGTTCATCCTGGTAGCCATTGACTATTTCACCAAGTGGGTCGAAGCAGCGTCATTCGCCAATGTAACCCGACAAGTGGTGGTCCGATTTATCAAAAACAATATCATCTGCCGTTATGGTGTTCCAAGCCAGATTATTACTGATAATGGATCTAACTTGAACAATAAGATGATGAAAGAGTTGTGTACAGAGTTCAAGATCGAACACCATAACTCATCTCCCTACCGACCCAAGATGAACGGAGCGGTAGAAGCGGCTAACAAGAACATCAAGAAGATTGTTCAAAAGATGATTGTAACCTATAAAGATTGGCACGAAATGTTACCCTTTGCTCGTCAAGGTTATCGCACGTCTGTCCGCACTTCAACAGGGGTAACCCCTTTCTCTCTAGTGTATGGCATGGAGGTAGTTCTCCCCATAGAAGTAGAGATCCCATCAATCCGAGTACTGATGGAAGCTAAGCTCACCGAAGCTGAATGGTGTCAAAGCCGACACGACGAACTAAACTTGATCGAAGAGAAGCGAATCACGGCACTATGCCACGGTCAGTTGTATCAACAGAGAATGAAGAGGGCGTTCGACAAAAAGGTCCGACCTCGTGTCTTCAGGAAAGGAGACCTTGTGCTCAAGAAGATACAATCATTTCTCACTGATTCTCGGGGTAAATGGATCCCAAATTATGATGGCCCCTATGTGGTCACGAAAGCTTTCTCAGGCGGCGCCTTGAGACTTGCAACCATGGACGGAGAGGAATTTGCCTACCCCACGAATGTTGATGTAGTCAAGAAATACTTCGCCTAAAACTAAAAAAAAACGTCTCGGTGGATTGAAAACCCGAAAGGGCGGTCCAGGCAAAAGTTAGAGACATGAAAAGAATCATCCCGATGGATTGGAAATCTCATAGTACAATCCAGGCAAAAGTTAGGGATAATGGCAAGTAACTATGTTCAACAGAGGCAAGTCCCTCAGCAGCAGTTGCATCATCATCCGTCAGGAAAACTCCAGTCAAGGTCATCTTCGACAGAAACTCAGGATGTCCCGAATTCAAAGTTGGTAGAAGGATAGTGGTCGTTATGTTTCAACGTAGCCCTTTTCCCTGTAAATTACCATTTTCTAACTTTGTATATACTCTTTGGAATCACGCGTTTGGCTGATCTCCATCTTATCAATAAAATTTGAGCCCTTGTGCTTTTGTTTGTAATTCTTTACTTGTTTTAGCTTTACAGAACGACGTTGTTTAAACTTAATCAGCGATTCTTGAAATAAAACAAAAATAAATTTACTTGTTAAACTTTTTCTGCTTTTAAATTAAAGATGGCATTTCTTTTGACTGTTGAACATCAGAAGAACATCGATCGTTTCTCCCGAAGTAAGCGGACTTCAAAGTGCAGAATCAAAGTACTCATTTTAAGCCAGTATGCCTGAATGAAGGGATCAACTGTGTCAGAGACCTTGTTTCGTCTGACACGCCTCGGCCGAGTTCTCATCTCCTAAGCCCGATCAACATAGCTCCCAACGGGACTATCTCTCCTAAGCAAGGTGGAATTGCTATTTTGAACCAACGGTACTTCTTCGCCCCGCGATGGCCGAGTATCCAATTGTGTTCATCCATTAGTCTGTATGTCGCGTCTGTTTTGTCAGTATATACATACGTACTTCATGCATTTTTGATTTGCACTTACATTTCATATTGCACCGTTATCACTCTAGCCGGTCTTGTCCCCTAGTGATAAACAGTTTCCTCAATCGAGTTTGTCAGTTCTTTCCTCGTCAGGAAGTGTTGCGTCTGCACAATCTCGCCACCAGTGTATCTTTAGATCAGAGTCGGCACGTGGCCACTTTGATAATTTGAACCTCTGAAAGATCAGAGAACCTTCAACAGATGTCACTCTTCGCCATTAAAGATGATATCCTTGCTTTCCCGGATTAAGGAAAATCCACAGAGAAAGCCTCGTGATCAGAGATTCGGCAGCATGCCAGTTTTGCTCCGAAAAACCACTGATGAGAAGGTCATTGGCACCTCAAAATTGGACCCCATCATATGGCGTTTCTCCGGGAAGATCCTGAGAAAAGTATGATGAAAGATCCCAAATGAAAACAGTCTCTCAAGAGACTCGCTTTCCCCAGTAGAAACAAATGGCGTCTCCAACGGAGAAGTTTGTACAACTCTACAACTCAGACGACTGGGGTCCCCAGCACGTCTGACAACAAAACATTTTCTACTCAAATGGCATCTCCCCAGGAAAATTCGGCCAGAAGTTTAAAGGAAAACCGCTACACATAGCGTCCATTGTCAATAAAGTTTATTGACAAAAGAAACTAAGACCAGTTCCTTGGTAGGAAACCAGGATCGAGGGGAAGTTGACAAAAGAAACTAAGACTAGTTCCTTGGTAGGAAACCAGGAACGAGGGGGAGTTCATTTCAGAGACTGAGACCAGTTCTTGGTAGGAAACCAGGATCGAGGGGAAGTTTATTTCAAAAGAGACTGAGACCAGTTCTTGGTAGGAAACCAGGATCGAGGGGAAGTTTACCTTTTCTAAGCATCATTGCTTAGCTAAAGAAGATGAATGCGTAAGCTACCATTCATAACCACCATCAAAATTTCGGGTATTCCGATATTTAATCCTCTTGCACCCCGAATGCCCGAATCCCTTCGTCATTCACACCTTCGGGTCCAAGAAGATTAAATAGGGGCATCTGTAATACCCCAAATTTTGACCACTTAGATTTCCCATCATTGTGAAAATCATCATCACAATATGGATGTACCTTTATGCTTCATTAGTCTCCCCAAAGATGGGTGAGCATCCACTACAATGAAAATTAGGGTTTCAAGCCCTCTCTGAGTGCGTAGACAAAGGATCAATCAAGAAATGACATGATCTTCAACTTGTCTAATCTCTTAAACATCCATAATGGATCAAAAAGGACTCCCACTTCAAGGATTAAGCACAAGGCTGCTCCCTTCTAGGTGGATCAAGTCTCAAGATCGACAGTGTCACCAAATTAGGGTTTTGGTCGACCAGGGCCTCCAGATGGAAATTTTCATCTGGGCACAAGGCAATGATCCAAAACATAACCTAATATACTTCATGGAACCTCATGAACCCATGCATCAAGTCAATTTTGCCTCAGGGGATGCATTCATCAAAAATCAGGAATTAGGGTTTCTTGACCTAATTCACCCCTAAGTTGACTTTTGGGACAAACCATGAGCCTAGACCTCAAGAGATGATTTGAGGGTCTCTAATATACCATATTGATCCATTTGGAACAATGGATTGATCCAAGAAGTTTGAGCAACAAGTCTCAATTTCATCTGCACCACAATTAGGGTTTTAAGGGAAAAGTCAACTGTAACTTTGACTTTTGACCAGGACATGCTCCCAAACCCTAATACATGATTGACTATACCCTATGACACCCATGGAACATGTCCATCAAGTTTGATTTAGGTCAAGGACATGATTTCCTGAAGAATTGCACAGTTTGGAATTCATCTGATAAAAAGTCAACTGTGCACAAAAGTCAACTTTGACTTTTTGAGATTTTTCACCAAAATGGATTTTTAACCCTAAAATGATGTTAATGTATGATTTTAATCATCATTCATCAAGAAAAATCAAGAAAAGTGAGATAACTTGTAAAAGGGGTAACCATAAAACTTAGAAATTTTTCTAAGTTAAAAATAAAGTGGCAAAGGTACCAACTTTGAAGGACCATAACTCCTAAACCACAAGGCCATTTTTTCTCATCTAAAGATGGATTTGTAGCCCTCATTATCACCTACAAAAACTTCAACTACAAGTCATTCCAATTCATTAAGGATTTTGAGTTATGGAGTGATCAAAGTGGCGGAAAAGTGAAAATGTCACTTTTTCCAACACTTAGTGAAATTTTCACTAAGTCAGATTCTGCCTCACTTTTTGCCAAATGTAGGGGGATTTTTCACTTGGAATCAAAAGAGATCAAAACCAAACTTGTTCAAACAGTTGTTGTATCATGTAATAGCTTTCCAAAATGGCCAAGAACATTGCCAAATTCAACCTACACCATGAGATACAACATTGCCAAGTTGCCTTGCTGAAATCTGTCAAGGCAAGGCAGAATTTGCAACTTTGGTCGATTTGCCAAAATCAGCCAAATTCAATTTCTCCTATCCACTTGGACACCTCAGAGGATTGAATCTAAAGGGGACAATCACTGAGCCAAGCCTCCAAAGTCCATGGAACAAGAAATAGCATGTTGAACCTAGAATGGCCAAAATAGGGACAAGACTTCAAATTTGGAATGAGGCATTCAATGGAACCATCAAGGTGGCATGGACTGAGCCATTCTCATCTGAAATTAGTCAAGACTTATCCAAGACCAAGGGGACCATAGCTCTGTGCCCTAACCTCTAGTCAATGGCTAAAGGAGACTTGCATTTCCATTGGCCAACATTGAGGAAACACATGCTGCAGTTGCCATTCACTGTGGATCCCAAAACAAACTTACTCTACTATAAATAGAGCTCAATTGTGGTCAGTTTGAGTACACCAAAGCCATCTAACAGATGCTTTCCTCAAAATCTCTTCTTTCACTCCAATTTTGCCTTCTAAGGCAAGTCACTATCGGGTTTTGAGTTTGAGAGCAATTCCAATCAAACAAATCACTCACACACCTCACATACATCACATATGAGCTGATCAAACACTTAGATTACTTCTGAAACATCAATTTCACAAAATCACCAGCTGGTTGCTCAAGGTTTTAACCAAAGTGCAGCTGAGGTACCACAAAATGATCCAGCCAATTTCAATCAAGTCCAACCATCCAAACACAATCCATAGGGTGTAGGGAAGCTGTTCAGATCATCACCACTCATCTGTAACACCTCCAAATCCAAAATCACTTTGAACTTGCTGTCACGGCCTAGAGGTAAGCACATACTTGGTCATCTCTCAATCTATGCATATTTCCTCGCACAATAATTTGGCCATATGTTCATAATCATGCATGGAATGTTTTCCCTCAATTAATTGCATTGTTTGAATCGTGTATCAAAAATCCTAGCCTTCATGCAGAAATTAGGGTTCTTGAGGTCTCTTCGTGATTTCTTGTTGTATGTTTAATTTAAATGAAATTAAAGTACATAGACATGATCGTGAGGTTGTGACGAGCATAATGATATGTGGATTGCATGATATGATTACGTATTCATGGAAATTGGATAGAAAATGCAAATCTGAGAAACCAAGAACACGCGCGTGTTCTTCAGCTGTTCTTGGCGCCATTTTTCATAAATTCAAATATTTGAATTTTGTGATTTTGATTAATTGATTCAAAAATTAATTTCTCTCTGAGTTTTAATGATTTTGAGTTGATTCTTTTTTTAATAATTCACAAAAATGTTAAAATATTTTATTTTCACAAAAAATCCCAAAAATATTATTTATTTCATATAATTGATATTTTTTTAAAGAATTAATATTTTGATTGTTTTTGGCATTTTAAATATTTTTTCTACATTGATTTTGCAACTTTTAATGCTTTCTAATTATTTTGTAGGTCAATACTTAATTTTTGAAGCATTAATCCAAGATCACAATTTGTTTTCCATGTGTTAAACAATTTTTGATCATTTTAATTGAATTTTTATTCAATTAAATACATTTTGAAAACAAATTAGGGTTTTGGATTAATTCAACCCTCATAAATCATTTTCAAAACTCTTTGGGCCTCTTGAGAGAGTGTAAGACCCATCCCCCCTTGTACAAAAACTTTTTGGGCCTCACTCATTGTATAAGTCCCTCTGTACAAGTAAACGGCGCGATCGTCGCCCGTTTAAAAATAAAAATCATCTGGGCCTCTCCTTGAGCTATAAGACCCATTCAAAACACTTTGGACCTCTATTAGAGTGTAAGACCCAATCCCCCTTTTAACCAAAACATTTTGGGCCTCACTTATTGTATAAGTCCCTCTGCGTTAAAAGAAAACCTCGGCGCGATCGCCATTTTTAAACGAAAAATCATTTGGGCCTACCCTCGTGTTATAAGCCCCACTCTTTTTTCTTTAAACCTTTTTGGGCCTCTTGAGAGAGTGTAAGATCCGTCCCTTTGTACAGAAAACCTTTTTGGGCCCCAGTCACTTGTATAAGTCCCGCTGTACAAAGTCAAACAATGCGCTCACTGATAAAACTTTGGGCCTCTCCTTGAGCTGTAAGCCCCAAATCTTTCTTTTTCAAAGCACTTTCTCCTTTGATTTTGAATATACTGTTGTTTTCAATCTTTCTTTGTTGAACAACTAACCAAGCAGCATGGAAGCCCTCCAACCGAGTAAGTGGTTATCGCTTTCATTTACTGCTTTCATATTATAAACTGTATTGTGGGGCTGCTCACTGTAAGTCTCCTTTCATAAACTCATATCTACTGTGTAATAATAGTATAGATATTTCGAGTTTCCCCGGCTACTACGCCTAGAACTAGGTGACGCCGTTTCATTTATTCGTAGAAATAGACGCCTAGATCCCCAATAGGAGCACCAGATACATTCTTCTCTTCGGCTGTCCTCCTTAGGAATCGTCAAGAAGCTCTACTCCCCAAGATGAATGTATTCTCCGTGAATGGCATCTTTGAGTTTCTTCCAAATTCTCGAACTTTCCTGACTTGATCTATTCCTTGTGGATAGCTTGCCTTGAATGTCTCGGGGTTTGGGTACCCACTACGGTCATAATCTTGGACCTTAACTAAGGAACCCTCTTCAAAAGCTAAAAGTCGCTGTATAGTAAACCTCGCACGTTTACCAGTGGTTTTTATCTTTAAAAGAGTTATCTCTCCCAATGGAAAGGAGATGATAGACCCACGGGCTTCTTAAAGGCATCGGCCTCCTCTTGGGCATTATTCAAGGACCCTACGACTTCTTAGAAGTATTCACAGCCTCCTCTTAGGCTTCGTATAATGATCTCTTCCTCCGGGAATGATAGCCTCCTCTTGGGCTTTATACAAGGACCCGTCGGCTTCTTAAAAGTTTCCAGCCTCCTCTTGGGCTTTGTACAAATTGTCCCGACGACCTCCTAGAGGTATAGGAACAGAACTTAGTCATCTCCATTGAACAGTCCTTTCATAGAGTCTACTACTGTTTCTCAAAGCATAGTACAAAAGATAAAACTCTAGACACGGACAGTCTAACTTCCTTGAGTCTCAAAAGACATTCTCAAGTGACCCCTTCGTTAAATAGGAAGGAAACCCGCAGACTCAAACAGTCTCAACACCCTTTGGATTTCCAGTTTCCTCAAAGAAATGGAGACCACCCCGATCCTCAGATCTAACCCATGAGTACAGTGATTCTTATATAAGAACTGATTTTCTCTTTCAAAATCAGTATACTGGACCTGTCACTTAACTGACATAGCCTCCTCTTGGGCTTTGTACAATGACTCTCCCTAGCAGAGTCAAACAACGCTTTAGCCTCCATCTCGGGCTTTGTACGAGATACAAAGACTCTCTTGTTGAGTCAAAAACTTTTAGCCTTTCTCTCGGGCTTTGTACGAGACACAAATTAGCCTCCTCTTAGGCTTTGTATAATGATTTTCCTAGCGGAAATTAGCCTCCTCTTAGGCTTTGTATAAGAAAACCACTGATTGATCCAATTAACCTTTTAGCATCAAAGCTGTGCCTCGTTCACAGTACACAAACATCAACAACTCCTTTCCCTTCATCTAATCGCTATAAGCGGCAAGCCTCTGGATCATCTATATCCACGCCATTGTCCCTCTTTTAGCATGAGAAATTCCTAAGGAAAGATGGCATTGCTCTACACTGAGTTAAAGTCTTCTCCTTCAGGTTAAAACCCTTCCTTCGGAAATTATGGCATTGCTCGGATCCGCGTATCCCAGTTAAAGTAATTCTCCTTCTCCCCTCTTTAGAGATGACAAATTCTCTCTAAAGTCGAGGTCTTTCAGCTTCACGTCTTGGGCTTTGAACAAGACACAAATAGACCTTTCAGCTTCACATCTTAGGCTTTGAACAAGATACAAACTACCTTTCGCTTCACATCTTGGGCTTTGAACAAGACACCAAAAACCAATTTCCTCCCATTCTCCCATAGAATAGGAGGAACTACGAACGCTCTGATTTCCCTGTTTCGGTAAATGGGAATACGTAGGCATAAGATCGAAAGAAAAGATATTAGCGAGCGCAATCAACAAAAAACCCAAATCCCATATCTCCATCAATCAAAAGCAGTATTTCAAAAGCATCTGTCCTAACATCCTAATCCATGTTCCCCGCCAGAAACCTTCTGCCCAGGTAGAAAAGAAAGAAAACAGTATTGGCGAAAATACAAATAACCAGTACAAAGGCCCCCCACATTGATAGCATCCGTAACCTAACAGACCGCTGTTTAAACTCAGTATGCAAAGCAGGGTTAATTGGAGACATCTATTTCCCTTCCTTATTAAGCTCACAATAGGATAAAAAATGAATCGACCTGTAGTTCAAGCTCAACCGCAGAGAGCGACCAGCGCTTAAGAACCGCGTCCAAAATCGCTCGCTACAGCGAAGAGTGACATTTGGTAAAGGTTCTCTGGTCTTTCAGAGGTTCAAGTTATCAAAGTGGTCAAGGACCCAACTTTAATCCAGAAATAAACTGGAGGAGAGATCGTTCAAACACAACATTTCTTAATCGAAGAAAGAACTGACAACTCAACCGAGAGGACAGCTATCACTAGGGATAAGACCGATTGGAGTGATAGTGATGCGATATGAATGAGAATGCAAATAGAATGCATGATGCGTGTATGTTTATGCTGACAAAACTGACGCGACATACCAACTAAAAAAATGAACATGGATGGATACTCGGCCATCGCAGGGCGAAGAAGTACCGCTGGTTCAGAATAGCAATTCCACCTTGCTTAGGAAAGATAGTCCTTGTTGGGAGCTATGTTGGTCGGGCTTAGGAGATAAGAACTCGGCCGAGGGTATCAGATGGAATAGTTGCATCTGACACTGTTTATCCTTCATTCAGGTGCACTGGCGTAGAAGGAGTACTTTGATTCTGCACTTTGAAGTTCGCTTACTTCCGAAGAAGCGGTTGATGCTCTTTTGATGTTCAACAGTCAAAAGAAATTGCCATGTTTATTTTAAAGCAGAAAAAGTTTTAACAAGTAAATTCATTTTTGTTTCATTTCAAGAATCGTTAATCATATTTAAAACGCCATTCTGTAAAGCTAAAATAAATAAGAATTACAAACAAAAGTACAAGGGCTCAAATTTTATTGATAAGATGGAGATCAGCCAAACGCGTGATTCCAAAGAGTATATACAAAGTTTGAAAATGGTAATTTACAGGTAAAAGGGCTACGTTGAAACATAACGACCATTATCCTTCTACCAACTTTGAATTCGGGGCATCCTGAGATTCTGTCGAAGATGACCTTGACTGGAGTTTTCCCCCGATGGATGGTATAACTGCTGCTGCTGAGGGACTTGCCTCTGTTGAACATATTTACTTGCCATTATCCCTAATTTTTGCCTGGATTGTACTTTGATGTTTCCAATCCGTCGGGATGATTTTTTTCTGTAGCGAACGATTTTGGACGCGGTTCTTAAGCGCTGGTCGCTCTCTGCGGTTGAGCTTAAAACTACAGGTCGATTCATTTTTTATCCTATTGTGAGCTGAATAAGGAAGGGAAATAGATGTCTCCAATTAACCCTGCTTACATACTGAGTTTAAACAGCGGTCTGTTAGGTTACAAATGCTATCAATGTGGGGGGGGGGGGGGGGCTTTTGTACTGGTTATTCGTATTTCGCCAATACGGTTCTTTCTTTCTTTTTTCTAGGCAAAGGGTTTCTAGTGGGGAATAAGGATTAGGATGTTAGGACTGATGCTTTTGAATTACTGCTTTTAATTGATGGAGATATGGGATTTGGGTTTTTTGTTGATTGCGCTCGCTAAGATCTTTTTTTTCAATCTTATGCCTACGTATTCCCGTTTACCGAAACAGGGAAATCAGAGCGTTCGTAGTTCCTCCTATTCTATGGGAGGAAATTGGTTTTTGGTGTCTTGTTCAAAGCCCAAGACATGAAGTGAAAGGTGATTTGTATCTTGTTCAAAGCCCAAGATGTGAAGCTAAAAGGTCTATTTGTGTCTTGTTCAAAGCCCAAGACGTGAAGCTGAAAGACCTCGACTTTAGAGAGAATTTGTCATCTCTAAAGAGGGGGAAGGAGAATTACTTTAACTGGGATACGCGGATCCAAGCAATGCCATAATTTCCGAAGAAAGGGTTTTAACCTGAAGGAGAAGACTTTAACTCAGTGTAGAGCAATGCCATCTTTCCTTAGGAATTTCTCATGCTAAAAGAGGGACAGTGGCATGGATGTAGATGATCCAGAGGCTTGCCGCTTACAGCGATTAGATGAAGGGAAAGGAGTTGTTGATGTTTGTGTACTGCGAACGAGGCACAGCTTTGATGCTAAAAGGTTGATTGGATCAACCAGTGGTTTTCTTATACAAAGCCTAAGAGGAGGCTAATTTCTGATAGGAAAATCATTATACAAAGCCTAAGAGGAGGCTATTTTGTGTCTCGTACAAAGCCCGAGAGAGAGGCTAAAAGTTTTTGACCCAGTGGGGCATATCGTTATACAAAGCCTAAGAGGAGGCTAGCAAAGAGTTCGACTCTTGCTTAAGGGATTTATATCTCGTACGAGGCCCGAGATGGAGGCAAAAAAAAGGGTGATTGACTCAACGAGGGAATCTTTTGTGTCTCATACAAAGCCTGAGAGAGAGAGGCTAAAAGGTTGTTTTGACTCCACTGGGGAGAATTTTGGTATCTCGTACGAAACCCGAGATGGAGGCTATTGTAACTGTTTCAGTTGAGTGACAGATCCAATATACTGATTTAAAAGAGAAAATCAGTTCTTATATGAGCAACACTGTACTCATGGATTTGATTTGAGGATCAGGGATATTTCCTTTTCTTTGAGGAAACGGGAAATCCAAAGGGTATTGAGACTATCCGAGTCTGCGGGTTTCCTTCCTATTTAACGAAGGGTGCTTGAGAACGTCTTTGAGACTCAAGGAAGTTAGACTGTCCAAGTCTAGAGTTTTATCTTTTGTACTATGCTTCGAGAAACAGTAGTAGACTCTATGAAAGGACTGTTCTATGAGGATGACTAGGTTCTGTTCCTATACCTCTAGGAGGTCGTCGGGACAATTTGTACGAAGCCCAAGAGGAGGCTGGAATCTTTTAAGAAGCCGACGGGTCCTTGTACGAAGCCCAAGAGGAGGCTATCATTCCCGGAGGAAGAGATCATTATACGAAGCCTAAGAGGAGGCTGTGAATACTTCTAAGAAGCCGTAGGGTCCTTGAATAATGCCCAAGAGGAGGCCGGGTTGCTTATAGGAAGCCTGTGGGTCCTTGTACGATGCCCAAGAGGAGGCCGATGCTTTTAAGAAGCCCGTGGGTCCTAAACCAAAGAAAAGTTCAAGAAAACTCTTTTAAAGACAAAACCACTGGTAAACGTGCGAGGTTTACTATCCAGCAACTTTTAACTTTTCAAGAGAGTTTGAACAGTTCGGAGGTTTGAAGAAATTCAAGAGAAGTTTCACTGAGAATAATTCATCTCTGGGGAATAGAATTTCTTGACGATTCCTAAGGAGGACAGCCGAAGAGAAGACTGTATCTGGTGCTCCTATTGGGGATCTAGGCGTCTATTTCTACGAATAAATGAAACGGTGTCACTTAGTTCTAGACGTAATTGCCGGGGAAACTCTAAATACCTATACTATTATTACACAGTAGATATGAGTTTATGAAAGGAGACTTACAGTGAGCAGCCCCACAATACAGTTTATAATATGAAAGCAGTAAATGAAAGCGATAACCACTTACTCGGTTGTAGTGCTTCCATGTTGTTTGGTTAGTTGTTCAACAAAGAAAGATTGAAAACAACAGTATATTCAAAATCAAAGGAGAAAGTGCTTTGAAAAAGAAAGATTTGGGGCTTACAGCTCAAGGAGAGGCCCAGGGTTTTATCAGTGGGCGCATTGTTTGAATTTGTACAGAGGGACTTATACAAGTGACTGGGGCCCAAAAAGGTTTTCTGTACAAAGGGATGGGTCTTACACTCTCTCAAGAGGCCCAAAAAGGTTTAAAGAAAAAGAGAGTGGGGCTTATAACACGAGGGTAGGCCCAAATGATTTTTCGTTTAAAAATGGTGATCGCGCCGAGGTTTTCTTTTAACGCAGAGGGACTTATACAATAAGTGAGGCCCAAAATGTTTTGGTTAAAAGGGGGATTGGGTCTTACACTCTAATAGAGGCCCAAAGTGTTTTGAATATGATTTATGAGGGTTGAATTAATCCAAAACCCTAATTTGTTTTCAAAATGTATTTAATTGAATAAAAATTCAATTAAATGATCAAAAATAGTTTTACACATGGGAAACAAATTGTGATCTTGGATTAATGCTTCAAAAATTAAGTATTGACCTACAAAACAAATAGAAAGCATTAAAAGTTGCAAAATCAATGTAGAAAAAATATTTAAAATGCCAAAAACAATCAAAATATTAATTCTTTACAAAAATATCAATTATATGAAATAAATAATAATTTTGGGATTTTTTTGATAAAATAAAATATTTTAACATTTTTGTGAATTATTAAAAAAAGAATCAACTCAAAATCATTAAAACTCAGAGAGACATTAATTTTTGAATCAATTAAACAAAATCATAAAATTCAAATATTTGAAAATCTGAAAATGGCGCCAAGAACACAAGCAAGAACACGCGCGTTTTTTCTGGGTTTGGCTGATTTGCGTTTTCCATCCAATCTCACTGAATACGTAATCATATCATGCAATCCACATATCATTATGCTCGTCTCAACCTCACGATCATGTCTATGTACTTTAATTTCATTTAAATTAAACATACAACAAGAAATCACGAAGAAACCTCAAGAACCCTAATTTCTGCATGAAGGCTAGGATTTTTGATACACGATTCAAACAATGCAATTAATTGAGGGAAAACATTCCATGCATGATTATGAACATATGGCCAAATTATTGTGCGAGGAAATATGCATAGATTGAGAGATGACCAAGTTTAGGCTTACCTCCAAGTCGTGACAGCAAGAGCAGATGTGATTTTTAGTTGGAGGTGTTACAGACAAGTTGTGATGATCTGGACATCTTCCCTACACCATATGGAGTGTGTTTGAACACTTGGATTGAATTGAAATGGACTGGATCAGTTTATGGCATCTCAGCTGCAACTTCACTTCAAACTTGTGTGGATGGCAAGTGATTTTGAGATTTTGAAGTTTCAGATGTTATGTGAGTGTTTGATCAGCTCTTATGTGATGTATGTGAGGTGTGTGAGTGATTGGTTTGTGCATAATTGCTCTCAAACTCAAAACCCGATAGCTACCTTGCTAAGAAAGGCATTTTTGCCAAGAGAAAGAGATTTTGAGGAAAGCATCTGTTAGATGGCTTTGGTGTACTCAAACTGACCACAATTGAGCTCTATTTATAGTAGAGCAAGTTTGTTTTGCAAGGAATAGTGCATGGCAGCTGGTAAGTAGGTTTCCTCAATGTTGGCCAATGGAAATGAAAGTCTCCTCTAGCCATTGACTAGAGGTTAGGGCACAGAGCTTTGGTCCCCTTGGTCTTGGATAAGTCTTGATTGATTTCAGATGAGAATGGCTCAGTCCATGCCACCTTGATGGTTCCATTGAATGCCTCATTCCAAATTTGAAGTCTTGTCCCTATTTTGGCCATTCTAGGTTCAACATGCTATTCTTGGTTCCTTGGACCTTGGAGGCTTGGCTCAGTGATTGTCCCCTTTGGATTCAATCCTCTGAGGTGTCCAAGTGGATTGGAGCAATTGCAATTGGCTGATTTTGGCAAATCGAGCCAAAATGCAAATTCTGCCTTGCCTTGACAGATTTCAGCAAGGCAACTTGCCAATGTTGTATCTCATGATGTAGGTTGAATTTGCCAATGTTCTTGGTCATTTTGGAAAGCCCTAACATGATACAACAACTGTTTGAACAAGTTTGGTTTTGATCTCTTTTGATTCCAAGTGAAAAATCCCCCTACATTTGGCAAAAAGTGAAGCAGAATTATGACTTAGTGAAAATTTCACTAAGTGTTGGAAAAAGTGACATTTTCACTTTTCAGCCACTTTGATCACTCCATAACTCAAAATCCTTAATGAATTGGAATGACTTGTAGTTGAAGTTTTTGTAGGTGGTAGTGAGGGCTACAAATCCATCTTTGGATGAGAAATAATGGCCTTGTGTTTTAGGAGTTATGGTCCTCCAAAGTTGGTACCTTTGCCACTTTATTTTTAACTTAGAAAAATTTCTAAGTTTTATGGTTACCCCTTTTACAAGTTATCTCACTTTTCTTGATTTTTCTTGATGAATGATGATTCAAATCATACATTAACATCATTTTAGGGTTAAAAATCCATTTTGGTGAAAAATCTCAAAAAGTCAAAGTTGACTTTTGTGCACAGTTGACTTTTTATCAGATGAATTCCAAACTGTGCAATTCTTCAGAAAATCATGTCCTTGACCTAAATCAAACTTGATGGACATGTTCCATGGGTGTCATAGGGTATATTCAATCATGTATTAGGGTTTGGGAGCATGTCTTGGTCAAAAGTCAAAGTTACAGTTGACTTTTCCCTTAAAACCCTAATTGTGGTGCAGATGAAAATGAGACTTGTTGCTCAAGCTTCTTGGATCAATCCATTGTTCCAAATGGATCAATATGGTGTATTAGAGACCCTCAAATCATCTCTTGAGGTCTTGGCTCATGGTTTGTCCCAAAAGTCAACTTAGGGGTGAATTAGGTCAAGAAACCCTAATTCCTGATTTTTGATGAATGCATCCCCTGAGGCAAAATTGACTTGATGCATGGGTTCATGAGGTTCCATGAAGCATATTAGGTCATGTTTTGGATCATTGCCTTGTTCCCAGATGAAAATTTCCATCTGGAGGCCCTGGTCGACCAAAACCCTAATTTGGTGACACTGTTGATCTTGAGACTTGATCCACCTAGAAGGGAGCATCCTTGTGCTTAATCCTTGAAGTGGGAGTCCTTTTTGATCCAATGTGGATGTTTGAGAGATTAGACAAGTTGAAGATCACGTCATTTCTTGATTGATCCTTTGTCTAAGCACTCAGAGAGGGCTTGAAACCCTAATTTTGATTGTATTGGATGCTCACCCATCTTTGGGGAGGCTAATGAAGCATGATGGTTCATCAATATTGTGATGATGATTTTCACAATGATGGGAAATCTAAGTGGTCAAAATTTGGGGTATTACATTTTCATGTCTCTAACTTTTGCCTGGACCGCCCTTTCGGGTTTTCAATCCACCGAGACTTTTTTTTTTAGTTTAGGCGAAGTATTTCTTGACTACATCAACATTCGTGGGGTAGGCAAATTCCTATCCGTCCATGGTTGCAAGTCTCAAGGCGCCGCCTGAGAAAGCTTTCGTGACCACATAGGGGCCATCATAATTCGGAGTCCACTTGCCCCGAGAATCAGTGAGAAATGATTGTATCTTCTTGAGCACGAGGTCTCCTTTCCTGAAGACACGAGGTCGGACCTTTTTGTCAAACGCCCTCTTCATTCTTTGTTGATACAATTGACCATGGCATAGTGCCGTGATTCTCTTTTCTTCGATCAGATTCAGTTCGTCGTGTCGATTTTGACACCACTCAGCTTCGGTGAGCTTAGCTTCCATCAATACCCTGATTGATGGGATCTCTACTTCTATGGGGAGCACTGCTTCCATGCCATACACTAGAGAGAAGGGGGTTGCCCCTGTTGAAGTGCGAACAGATGTTCGATAACCATGAAGAGCAAAGGGTAGCATCTCGTGCCAGTCTTTGTAGGTTACAACCATCTTTTGAACAATCCTCTGGATGTTCTTGTTAGCCGCTTCTACCGCTCCGTTCATCTTGGGTCGGTAGGGAGATGAGTTATGATGTTGGATCTTGAACTCTGCGCATAACTCTTTCATCATCTTATTGTTCAAGTTAGATCCATTGTCAGTAATGATCTCGCTTGGAACACCATAACGGCAGATGATATTGTTTTTGATAAATCGGACCACCACTTGTCGGGTTACATTGGCGAATGACGCTGCTTCGACCCACTTGGTGAAGTAGTCAATGCCTACCAGGATGAACCGATGTCCGTTTGAAGCCTTGGGCTCAATCATGCCAATCATGTTGATTCCCCATATGGAAAAAGGCCATGGGGAAGAAAGAACTTTGAGATGTGATGGCGGTACATGAATTTTGTCGGAGTATGTCTGACACTTGTGACACCTCCTCATGTACTTGTAGCAGTCGGATTCCATGGTCAACCAATAGTACCCTGCTCTGAGAATTTTTCTCGCCATTGTGTGTCCGTTAGCATGAGTGCCAAAGGATCCTTCATGAATTTCTTTCATGAGCATGTCTACTTCTGGTCTGTCCATGCATCGAAGCAAGACCATGTCAAAATTTCTCTTATAGAGAGTGTCACCGCTCAGGAAGAAGTTTCCAGCCAATCTTCTGAGGGTTTTTCTATCCTTCCTTAGTGCCCCAGGTGGGTACTCTTATTTCTGAAGGAAGCATTTGATATCGTGATACCAAGGTTTATCGTCTATGACTGCTTCGATCGTGAAGATGTAAGCGGGCCTTTCAAGGCGCATTATGTCGATCTTAGGTAGGTCGTTCCATTGACCTACACTAATCATGGAAGAGAGAGTGGCTAAAACGTTAGCCATGTGATTTTCCTCACGAGGGATATGATGAAACTCAACTCTGTTGAAGAAAGGTAGCAACCTTCTTGCGTAGTCTTTGTAAGGAATCAATCCAGATTGGTATGTGTTCTAATCCCCTTTTATCTGATTGATAACCAATCCTGAATCGCCGTATACGTCCAAGTTTCTGATCCTTAAATCAATTGCTTCTTCGAGACCCATAATACAAGCTTCGTATTCGGCCTCGTTGTTCGTACATTTGAACGTAAGTCTGGCAGTGAAAGGAATGTGGGTACCCTGAGGGGTAACAATGATTGCCCCAATTCCGTTTCCATAATGATTAACTGCTCCGTCAAAGACAAGTCCCCATTGGGAACCTGGTTCTGGCCCTTCATTGGGTAACGGTTCATCGCAATCTTTCATTTTTAGATACATGACATCTTCGTCTGGGAAGTCAAACCTGATTGATTCTTTATTGTCAATCGGTTGATGAGCCAAATGATCGGCTAAAATACTTCCCTTAACGGCTTTCTGAGCGTGGTACTCTATGTCGTATTCTGATAACAGCATCTGCCAACGGGCAATCCTTCCCGTAAGAGCAGGTTTTTCGAAAACATACTTGATTGGATCTATTTTTGAGATTAACCAAGTAGTATGACGAATCATGTATTAGCGAAGACGTTTGGCTGCCCAAGCTAAAGCGCAATAAGTTTTCTCAAGCATCGTGTACCGAGTTTCGCAGTCGGTGAATTTCTTGCTCAAATAGTAAATGGTAGACTCTTTCCGTTTGGTTTCGTCTTGTTGGCCAAGTACACATCCCATTGAGTTCTCTAGGACTGTGAGGTAGATGATCAGTGGTCTTCCTTCCACTGGAGGTGATAGAATCGGAGGATTCAACAGATATTCCTTAATACTGTCGAAGGCGGTTTGACAATCTTCTGTCCAAACGCAATCCTGGTTCTTTTTTAGTAATTTGAAAATCGGCGCACAGGTCGCGGTCATAAGGAATATGAATCTGGAGATGTAGTTCAAACGTCCCAGGAATTCTCTGACTTGTTTTTCAGTTTTCGGAGAAGGCATTTCTTGAATGGCCTTGACCTTGTCAGGATCAACCTCAATTCCTTTCTGGCTGACGATGAACCCTAAGAGTTTCCCTGAACGGACACCGAAGGTGCACTTGTTGGGATTCAAGCTGAGTTTGTACTTTCGCAAACGCTCGAACAATTTTGACAGGTGGGTCACATGCTCCTCTTCTGTCTTAGATTTTGCAATCATGTCATCGACATATACCTCTATCTCTTTGTGTATCATGTCATGAAACAGAGTAGTCATGGCTCTTTGATAGGTTGCCCCGGCGTTCTTCAAACCGAACGACATTACCTTGTAACAAAAGGTACCCCATGGGGTGATGAATGAAGTTTTCTCCATGTCTTTCGGCGCCATTTTGATCTGGTTATAGCCTGAGAATCCATCCATGAAGGAGAAAACTTTGAACTTTGCTGTACTGTCTACCAGCATGTCAATTTGTGGTAAAGGAAAGTCATCCTTTGGACTTGCCTTGTTTAGATCTCTGTAGTCAACACACATTCTGACCTTTCCGTCCTTTTTGGGAACGGGTACAATGTTGGCTAACCATTGAGGATATTCAGATGTAGCAAGGAAACCCGCGTCAATCTGTTTCTGTACCTTCCCTTTGATTTTGATGGCCATGTCCAGGTGAGTCCGTCTCAACCTCTGCTTTACCGGCGGACATTCCGAATTTAACGGTAAGTGATGTTCCACGATGCTGGTATCCAACCCTGGCATGTCCTGATAGGACCAAGCGAATACATCAGGGAATTCTTTGAGAAGCTTTATCAAACCCTCTCTGGCGGTTGGACTGAGCAGTGCCCCAATCCTGATTTCTTTTTCCTCTTTTTCCGAACCCAAGTTTACCGTTTCCAACAGTTCTTTGTGAGGTTCAATGGACCTTTCCTCTTGTCTGAGTAGTCGGGAGATCTCTTCTGGAATTTCGTCGTCATTTTCTTCTTCAGCCTCGAATACCGGGAATTCAAAGTTGGGAGAAGGCATCGGATCGTATGTTTCAACAGGGTTTAAAACAAGCAATCTGCATGACGTGATGATTCGTGTTTAGAAGAGATAGAGAAAAATGCAAGTGTGTGCAGTGTTTTATTTTTATTACTGCTTGTTTTTATTATTGAATTGTTTTTTAGGATTACCATTTTCTGAAAAACGAAAAGAGAAAACAGCAATTAATGCGAAAATTACAGAACGGCGTTATTTTATTAATGAACAAGTCAATTCTTGAAACTACAGCCCTATAAAACAAAACTCTGTCGCTTTGGGCGAAGCGAAGAGGGAAATTTACAGAAAACGAGCCCTATCAAAACATCCGTTTCACCTGGGCAGGGTGAAAGGTTTAAAAGATGGCAATTACTTAGATTGGCGAACGACCTTTGGAACCTCGACGGCAACCCATTGGCGGCGAACTCCTCGGTGAATCACAAAGTCTGGCACCTTCCTTGATTTAACTTCATAAATGACGCTGATTTCTGGTGGATCAGGATCATTGGAATCTGTCTCCCAGGCAGAATTGTCGTAGGAGAATTCCTCAGTTGTATTTTGTATAGCATTTGTGCTCTCAGCTGTATCTCCCCATCCAGTTGGCTGGATATCTTCGAGCCTGATACGAGAGCTTTCGGGAGCAGTGTACTTGACTATAAAGTCGTATTTTCCACTCGGTTGTCCCAAGGTGCCCCAAACTTTTTTGGAACTGGAGGAGTCATCTCTCTCGATGACGTTGACCTCAGGAAAAGCATAGTTGATGAATTCAAGTCCTGCAAACGTTGTAAATTCATCGTCGTGTTGAGTAGTTTCTGAATGACCTGAGTGTTGATACCATGACATGGTGGGGACACAGGTATTCTGTTCAATGACGGTCAGCTAATTTTCATTGTTCAGCTGACTCTCTTGCCCCAAGTCTCCTGGATAAGGTTGCCACATTGGCAGACCATCCATTGGGCCATAGTAGATGTAGTCAAAGTTGTCTTTCATCAGAGTGTCTTCCTCTAATGAATTTGGCGGAGCACGACATCCTTCCGGATCACCATCTCGATATATCATTTCGACGTTTGACCGTGGTATAAATATCGGACTCTGTGCGGGATAGCAAAATGGTATAGGCACCTCTTCCTGAGACATATAACCGCCCTCGTTCAGATAGGACTTCCATTCTTCATCTGTGTCAGAGGGATCTTCCTCATTGATAGCATGTACTGCTTGAGACACTGGGTGAAGGAAACCTCCACTGTGGAAGAAGTTTTGAAGGGGATGAAGACTTTCATCGTTGGCAGCTGTCTGGGTACAGGTTGCAGAAAAACCAAGACCCTTCTTTATTGTATTGCCAGTAGGAATGACAAGCTGTCCACATCCTGTCGTATCGGTACTCTCGACCGCTTTGATAGCATCATTGTATGAGGAAGTCGAGGTTCCTCCATGGGATTGATTGTCCTTGCTCACCGACAGTGCTTGGAACTGAGTTCCAATAACCTCCTCGGGTTCTATACCCGCAGATGATGACAGGTTACTCACCAACAAGGCCTGTTCCCCGCAGACCGTGACAAGTTGATCGTTCTTGACGAACTTTAGCTTTTGGTGGAGGGTTGAAGTAACTGCTTCAGCCTGATGTATCCAAGGTCATCCTAATAAACAACTGTATGTTTCCCGGATATCCATGACCTGGAAAGTGACTTGGAAAGTGTGAGGACCGATAGTTATGGGAAGGTCGAATTCGCCGATAACCGTTTTTCTGGATCCGTCAAATGCTTTGACGACGACCTCGCTGGTTCTCATCGGAGGGCCTTTGAATGATAATTGCATCAAAGTGGACTTCGTCATAACATTCAGGGCTGACCCTGTGTCTACCAGTACGCTGGCTAAAGCATCGTCCTGGCAGTTAACTGTAATGTTGAGCGCCATGTTATGACGACGACCCTCTTCAGGTAATTCCTCATCACTAAATCCCAAATTGTTGCAGGAAGTGATGTTAGAGACAATGCTATCGAACTGTCTAATCGTTACATCCTGTTCCACAAAAGGTTGCTCCAAGACTTTCTGTAGAGCCTCCCTGTGGGCTTCTGAACTGAGTAATAATGATAATACCGAGATCTTTGAAGGAGTCTGTAACAGCTGATCAACAATATTATATTCACTCCTTTGGATGAGCTTCAGCATCTCATCATTATTTTTCGAAAGGTCGGGATTACTGGAATGACCGACTGGTGGATCGGGAGCTTCCGTCTGAAGTTCCTTTTCTTTGTTGGATTCCCCAACCCCTCTGTTGAAGATTCGACCGCTCCGTGTTACACGACTGATGTCTGCAATATTCACGACAGAGGGTAATGGAATTTCCTTTCCATTTTCAACTGTCGTTGCACCGTATTTGTAAGGGATAACCTTAGTCGATTCATACGATAATGGTTCCGGCAGATAGATGACTATGGGAACCTTCTGATTTTTCTGACCTTTATACGTAATCTCGATCCGTTCCCGGTTGGGAATTTTAGATTCGTCAAGTAGAGGGATAATGGCAAAAACATCCCTGGTCCTATGACCAGAGATTGTGACAACATCCTCAACTTGATCGACAAGGTAATTCGGCGTCCAGTTGATGGGTCCAGAACCCGGATATGGACGAATTTCTCCACAATCCACCTGACCCTGAAGAGCTGCTCTCACAAGGTAACACCCTTGGTTACTTTCCGAACAGACACTACAACGTTCATAATTGTGTGGTGGCACCTGGCCACACCCACTTTGAATACAATGTAACCTCACTAGGTTAGCTTCCACAGATCGGACATCCTGACTCTGACGTCGAGTAGGATTCCTGTTACTGATACTAATCTGCTGAGTATCTTCATCCATGTAGATTGGCATCCACCAATGATTTAACAAGTGCTGAAGTGCCTCCTGGACAAGGGTACAACCTCGATCGTTTTCGCAACCCGCTTTACAGCTTTGATAGTCATGTGATGTCAGGAATCCGAGTCGGACCTGTTCACCATGTAACTCTACTAAGTTGGTATTCATCACTCGAATATCGAAGATCTGAACCATATTGATCTGATAGGGATTCCTATCATGGTAGTCCTGGATCCATCCAAGATCCATCTGACACTTGAGGGCCTCCTGTATGAAAGAGCATCCTTGTTTGTTTACCGAGCAAGTCAGACAAGAACTGTAATCGTGCCGCGGCAGATTATGATACTGGCTTTGGCTTGAGTTCATCGCCACCAAGTTGACATTCATTGCACAGATGTCGTGGTTCTGAATGACGTTGGAGTTCATATAGACCATGTTAACTCCACGAAATCGGTGCTCTTGGATCCATCCGAGATCCATTTGTTTCTGTAGAGCTGCTTACACCACAGAACATCCCTGGTTGTCTTTAGAGCAGATATCACACTGGTGATAATTATGAGGTGGCACATGGCCATATCCACTCTGTCTACAATGCATCTTGACCAGATTGGTTTTCAACAAGAGTACATCGTGAATTTGATAGACATCGTTAGTCTCTCCTTCTACCAAATTGACTGCAGCTTTCTCATGTTGAGGCAGCGGGTTCGTGAGAACATTGGGATTTGTATCCTTGAAAGATAAGAGCCCGCTCCTAACAAGTTTTTGCACATCGTATTTGAAATTGAGACAATTCTCAATGTTATGCCCTGGACCTCCTTGATGATAAGGGCAAGTTTGATCCACCTTAAACCAAAAAGGCGGATTTTCCGGTACTGTAAGAGGAGATTTAGTCTGAATGTGCCCCTTAGCCAGTAGTAATGGAAACAACTCTGTGTACAACATGGGTATAGGATCAAACCCTGATAGTCGTGTTGTACGGTTGTTGTTATATGGAGGACGAGCTTGCTGAAGAGGTTGTTGTGTCCTTTGCTGATTAGGTTGGCTTTGCGCAACCTGAGGTTGATGCGTAGGAATAGGCGCAGGGCTGATAGCAGGAGTTATAGCTGCTACCGGCTGATAACGTCGCCTTTACTTTCCGAGAGAGATATTCCTAATATCTTGCTCTTTTTTCTTAGGGAGAGCACTACCGTATCATTTTGTACTGCTTGATGGTCCAGCGTCTTTTGCCAAACGTCCTTCTCGGACGACTTCCTCAAGACGTACGCCCATGCCCACCATCTCGGTGAAATCACTGGGTGCACTGGCAACCATTCGGTCATAGTAAAATGAGCTTAAGGTCTTTAAGAAGATCTTTGTCATCTCTTTTTCCTCAAGAGGTGGACAAATTTGAGCGGCGATTTCACGCCACCTTTGAGCATACTCCTTAAAGGTTTCCTTGTCCTTTTGTGACATCGATCTAAGTTGATCTCTGTCGGGAGCCATGTCCAAATTGTATTTGTATTGTTGGACGAAGGCGGTGCCAAGATCTCTGAAAGTGCTGATCGTAGCACGGTTTAAACCCATGTACCATTTGAGTGCGGCACCGGTTAAACTATCCTGAAAGTAATGAATCAGTAGGTCCTGATTCTCCGTCTGAGCTGACATTCGCCGAGCGTACATCACCAGATGGCTCTGAGGGCAAGAGTTACCCTTGTATTTTTCAAAGTCGGGCACTTGAAATTTGTTCGGAACTTTTACATTGGGGACCAGGCAGAGGTCTGCAGCGTCCTTTCCAAATAAATCCTGATCGCGAATGGCTTGCAGCTTCTTCTGCATTTCCAGGAACTGTTCATGGAATTCATCCATTCTATCGAACATAGTTTCCTTTTTATCAGAAGGTATCTGTGGAATCTGTCCTTCCGGGACAGTTTGCACCACAGGGGGTGGTACCGTGACTACGGCAGTGAATCTTGGCGTTTCCCGAAGTTTGTAACCTTCAGGAGTCTTCAGTATGCCCTTGGCATCTTCGCTTTCCCGAAGTTTGTAACCTTCAGGCCCAACGGCTTCTGTTGAGATTCCCTGATCTTCAGTGATCGGCGGAACATATCCTTCCGGGATATAGTTAACAGGCATGCCCCAAGGACGATCTTTCGGCATTTGATACCTAGGATCATACTTCTCCACTATGGGCGTTGAGGTGATCTCTGAGATCACAGTCCTTTATAGCTGAGCTTCTGCCATGGCTTGCATGTCGTTACGAAGCTTTCTCATATCCTCTCTCAGAGCGTCGATCTCTTCTTTCAACTCTCTGTTTTCTTCCTCAAGATCATCCATCTTTTTCTGACGATGGGCCCGGGTATTGTACGAATGAGACAGTTTGACTCTAGAACCGAGACACAAACGTGAGATTCGTAGGTAAGAAGAATACGCGATGTGAGAATGATGAATGCAATAATTATATTAATTGTTTTTTGGTTTAATCAAAATAAACTTCGACAATTAGATTGCAAATATCAAACAGTGGGGAAACCCCTTTTTATTGAATTCAAAGGATTACAGAAATGGAAATACAGTAGATTACAAGGTGCGGAAACAGAAACCTAAGCTAATGGGTCCCGAGTCCTCTCTGAAGAGAAATCGGGTGTTGATTCTGGTACTTTCCTTTTCTTTGACCGGGGCTCTTGGGCCGTTGTCGGGTTGTCATTCCTTTTCCAGGTGAAAGGAGTGAGCAAATTCCTTTGGTCATCTTGATTCTCTACAGCATGTTGCTCCAAAATTTCAATCAGAGCATCTTTCTCTTTCAGTAGTTGCTGTATTTTGATGCACTCTATGTTTAGGGTGCGGTACTTGTTCTTCCAAGACCTTCTCTCCTTTTGAACTTTGTTGAGAGCAACCTGAAGCTTTTCAGTTTCTGTCATGAAGTACATGACAGATTCCCTCGGCGGAAGAATTCTGTAACGAGGATAAGGCATTTTTAGCTTGAGAGCTCTAGTTTGTACCCAATGGAGATAAGGCTCCACCGAGACACAGTCCGATTTTCCTAGAGACTCCCGTCTTTTCTTATGAACGTGTTTCCAAGCGTGCACTATTTCCATCTTTAGTGCTCTGTCATTTTCTCATTCCTTGAAGAAAAGACCTTCCAGATGAACACCCCGTGGGACGTGTCTCATCGGGTATCCAAACTGACGACGAACCAACACCGGATGGTAGTTGATTCCTCCTTTAGTTCCTATGAGGGGTACGTTGGGGAAGTTTCCACAACGGTCAATGATCCTGATTCCATCATGAATCCTATTACACCAATCTATATCAGAGTTGGTAAGAGACATGATCTTCTGCGACCAGCGCAAGGCACTCTTGCAATCCCAAAAAGCAGTATACTTGGGCAAGTGAGAGATAAACCATTTGTAAAGCAAAGGTACACAGCATGTGATCTCCCCTCCGCTGTACAAATTTCCCAAGTGTACAGAATGATACGCATCTGCGAGCAAAGTCGGCACAGGGTTTCCAATGAGAAAAACCTTAATGGAGTTAATGTCGACGAAGTTATTAATGTTGGGCAACAAAAATAACCCGTAGGTGAGCAAGACAAAGACGCTTTCAAAAGTAGTCACGTTTCCTATACTGGCAAAATACAGGGCCTTTTTTGTCAAGAACTGGGCTGGCAAACCTTGGATGCCACCCTTAGTGGTTAGGTGAGTCCTGACCTCATACTCGTCCAAATGAATTGCTCTTGCAATGGTCTGATTCTTTGGAATTTCTTCCAGTCCGGAAAATGGAGCTCGATCAGTAATGTGTAGATCAATCAGATGAGAATACTCCTCCAGCGTTGGTGCGAGCTGGTAATCCGGGAATGTGAAACAGTGATAAACTGGATCATAAAACTGAATGAACGCATCCATGATTCCCTCAATCACATGGACTCTTAGCAGAGATAGCAAACCTCCGTATTTGGCTCTGAAGGCCTCTTGGTTTGTGATCATCCTCGCTAACCTTCTCAAATCCTCTAGCTTTGGAATCCTGAAGGTATACCTATGGGTTCTCCTTCTACCGAAATCCATTAGCATAATCCTTTTCTCTAATATTTGCAATCACAGACTTAGTTTATTTTGAAAAACAGAGAGACTAGAAGAGAAATTTTTTTAAATGTTTTAAATGAATGCATGAATGCAGCACACAAAAACATAGGAAAAACATGGGGTCAAAGGGTCGTTGTCATGAAGCCAAGGCTCTACCCATCCCCAAAGGTTTATACTAGGGTGATTTTTGTACCTGTACTCATTATCATCAGCTCCTCCCAGGAAAGCAAAACAACAAGCAGATCGCCAGCGAGTTGTAGAGCAATCTTAGAGTAAGTGCCATTCACCGAGAATAGATCACCAGCCTCAAATGAGGGTAGTATCGCGTGACAACTATTCCTGATAGTTTCCGCACTACAAAAGGGTTTGGCTCCTCAGCTTCTCAGACATCACAATCGGCCCATTGCCTAGGTGAGAGAATGGGTTGCATTGGTCAGCCTCCACTGAGGTTGATGGTCGACCTCGTCGCCATCACTTATCTTAAGTGTATACTCAATCTTTCCACATCCGACATCACACGCATTCCCATTAGCAGAAAAATAAACACGTATAGCAATTAGGAAAAGCAGTATATATATTTGTCCTAAACATCCTAGACCTTTAAAAGCTAAGAATCTTAAGTTCCTGACAGAAAATGGGTTCCCCGGCGGAAGCCCCAATCTGTGGTTTCATTTCAAATTAACGGCGTTTTGACCTAAGATCCTAGTAACGTCAAGGTTTCTACGTAGGGGACAAAAAAAAAGAACAAGATCCCTAAAGAGACCTGTCGTCATCCCCAGCAGAGTCGCCATTTTTCTGTGGAAAATGGGGACGATGCCCTAAAGCAAGACAGATCCTTATGTGACTCCCCAGCAGAGTCGCCATTTTTCTGTAGCGAGTGATTTTTGGATGTGGTTGCGAAGCACGATCGCTCTGGTACTACATTTCGATTCATTTTTTATCCTATTAAAGCTGATGAAGGAAGGGAAATAGATGTCTCCAATTAACCCTGCTTGCACACTGAGATTAAACAGTCAAAACTGTTGGTTTACAGATGCTACAAAGATTCGGGGTCTCCCCTAGGTTATTTTGTTGACGAGGGGTGCTTTAGGCTATCGGTTAGGATGTTAGGACGGATGTATATGAAAGTATGGGATTTTGGGTTTTTGTTTAGTGTGCTCGCTAAGATTTTTCTTTCAATCTTATGCCTACGTATTCCCGTTTACCGAAACAGGGAAATCAGAGCGTTCGTAGTTCCTCCTATTCTATGGGAGGAAATGGTATTTGGTGTCTTGTTCAAAGCCCAAGACGTGAAGCGAAAGGTGGTTTGTATCTTGTTCAAAGCCCAAGATGTGAAGCTAAAAGTGTCGACTTTAGAGAGAATTTGTCATCTCTAAAGGGGTCTGTTTGTCATAGTTGTTGGGTGACTGCCTGTAAAGGAGGATTACTTTAACCGGGATTTGTGAATCCGGCAATGCCATAATTTCCTTTATAGGGGATTTTAACCTGAAGGAGAATACTTTAACTCAGTTTAGAGAAATGCCATCTTTCCTTAGGAATTTCTCATACTAAAATAGGGACAGTGGCATGGATGTAGATAATCCAGAGGCTTGCCGCTTACAGCAATTAGATGAAGGGGAAAGAGTTGTTGATGTTTGTGTACTGTGAACGAGGCACAACTTTGATGCTAAAAGGTTGATTGGACCAACCAGTGGTTTTCTTATACAAATCCTAAGAGGAGGCTATTATGTGTCTCGTACAAAGCCCGAGAGAGAGGCTAAAAGGTTTTGACTCAGCGAGGGAATCTTTTGGTATCTCGTATAAAGCCCGAGATGAAGGCTATTTGACTCAACAAGAGAGTTTTTTGTATCTCGTACGAAGCCCGAGATGGAGGCTAAAATTTGTTTGGCTCAATAAGAACCTTTTTGTATCTCGTATAAAGCCCGAGATGGAGGCGAAAGGGTGATTGACTCAATGAGGGAGTCTCTTTATGTGTCTCGTACAAAGCCCGAGAGAGAGGCTGAACGTTGTTTGACTCTGCTGGGGAGAATCATTGTACAAATCCCAAGAGAGGCTAACTCCACTGAAGAAGGATCATTATACAAAGCCTAAGAGGAGGCTATGGTTACCGTTTCAGTTAAGTGACAGGTCCAATATACTCATTTAAAGAGAAAATCAGTTCTTATATGAGCAATACTGTACTCAAGGATTTTGATTCGAAGATCCTGGTTATTCCTGTTCTTTAAGGAAGTGGGAAATCCGAAGGGTAGTGAGACTGTCCGAGTCTACGGGGTTCCTTCCTATTTTTGAAGGGTGCTTGAGAACGTCTTTGGGACTCAAGGAGATTAGACTGTCCGTGTCTAGAGTTTCATCTTTTGTACTATGCTTTGAGAAACAGTAGTAGACTCTATGAAGGGACTGTTCTATGCAGATGACTAAGTTCTGTTCCTATACCTCTAGGAGGTCGTCGGGACAATTTGTACGAAGCCCAAGAGGAGACTTGAAACTTTTAAGAAGCCGATAGGTCCTTGTACTAAGCCCAAGAGGAGGCTATCATTCCCGGAGGAAGAGATCATTATACGAAGCCTAAGAGGAGGCTGTGAATACCTCTAAGAAGATGATGGGTCCTTGTACTAAGCCCAAGAGGAGGAGGGGTTGCTTTTAGGAAGCCTGTGGGTCCTTGTACAATGCCCAAGAGGAGGCCGATGCTTTTAAGAAGCCCGTGGGTCCCCAAACCCCGAGAAATTCAAGGCAAGCTATTCACAAGGAATAGATCAAGTCAGGAAAGTTTGAGAATTTGGAAGAAACTCGAAGATGCCATTCACGGAGAATACATTCATCTCTGGGAGTAGAGTTTCTTGACAATTCCTAATGAGGACAGCCGAAGAGAAGACTGTATCTGGTGATCCTATTGGGGATCTAGTTGTCTATTTCTATGAATAAACGAAACGGCGTCACCTAGTTCTAGACGTAGTTGCCGGGGAAACTCTAAATATCTATACTATTATTACACAGTTGATATGAGTTTATGAAAGAAGACTTACAGCGAAACAGCCCCATAATACAATTATAGGTATATGAAAGCGGTAAATGAAAGCAATAACCACTTACTCGGTTGTAGAGCTTCCATGCTGTTTGGTTAGTTGTTCAACAAAGAAAGATTGAAAACAATAGTATATTCAAAATTAAAGGAGAAAGTGCTTTGAAAAAGAAAGGTTTGGGGCTTACAGCTCAAGGAGAAGCCCAGGGTTTTATCAGTAAGCGCACTGTTTGAATTTTGTACAGAGGGACTTATACAAGTGACTGAGGCCCAAAAATTGTTTTCTGTACAAAGGGATGGGTCTTACACTCTCTCAAGAGGCCCAAAAGGTTTAAAGAAAAAGAGTGGGGCTTATAACACGAGGGTAGGCCCAATTGATTTTTCCGTTTAAAATGGCGATCGCGCCGAGGTTTTCTTTTAACGCAGATGGACTTATACAATAAGTGAGGCCCAAAATGATTTTGGTTAAAAGGGGGTTGGGTCTTACACTCTATTAGAGGCCCAAAAGTTTTAAATGGGTCTTATAGCTCAAGGAGAGGCCCAGAAGGTTATTTTTCAAAAGGCGACGATCGCGTCGTTTGTTTTTTACGGTATCGGGACTTATACAATACAGTGAGGCCCAAAAATGATTTGGTCAAAAAAGGATTGGGTCTTACACTCTATTAGAGGCCCAAAAGTTTTGAAAATGATTTATGAGGGTTGAATTAATCCAAAAACCCTATTTGTTTTCAAAATGTGTTTTAATTGAATAAAAATTCAATTAAAATGATCAAAATTGTTTAACATAGGAAAAAAAAATTGTGATCTTGGATTAATGCTTTAAAAATTAAGTATTGACCTACAAAATAATTAGAAAGCATTAAAAGTTGCAAAATCAAGGTGGAAAAAATATTTTAAATGTCAAAAACAATTAAAACATTAATTCTTTGAAAAAATATCAATTATACAAAATAAATAATATTTTTGGGATTTTTTGGGAAAATAAAATATTTTAACATTTTTGTGAATTATTAAAAAAAGAATCAACTCAAAATCATTAAAACTCAGAGAGAAATTAATTTTTTGTATCAATTAAATAAAATCACAAAATTCAAATATTCAAATTTTGAAAAAATGGCGCCAAGAACACCCAAGAACACGCGCGTGTTCTGGGTTTGCCCAGATTTGCATTTTCTCTACAATCTCACTGAATACTTGATTATATCATGCAATCCACATACCAATCAACTCATTTCAACCTCACGATCATGTCTATGACAATTAATTTCATTTAAATTAAGCATAAAACAAGAAATCACGAAAAATCCTCAAGAACCCTAATTTCTACATGAAGGCTAGGATTTTTGATACACGATTCAAACAGTGCAATTAATTGAGGGAAAACATTCCATGCATGATTATGAACATATGGCCAAATTATTGTGCAGCAAAAATTGCATGGATCATAAAGTTAGAAGAGCTCATGCTTACCACTTGCAGCTGGTGATCGTGATTTGTGTTGGAGGTGTTACAGCTAGGTTCCAATGATCTGGATAGCTTCCCTAGGTGCCATGGAGTGTGTATGAATGCTTAGAATGGATTGAAATGGTTTGGAGCTGAAGATGGTACCTCAACTGCAAAACTGTCAAGAACTTGAGCAATTGGCTGGTGATTTTGTGAAATCTGTGTTCCAGATGTTATGTGAGTGTTTGGATCACTTCTATATGATCTATGTGAGGTGTGTGAGTGATTGGTTTGAATGGAAAAGCTCTCAAACTCAAAACCCGATAGTGATTTGCCTTAGAAGGCAAAATTGGAGTGAAAGAAGAGATTTTAAGGAAAGCATCTGTTTGATGGCTTTGGTGTACTCAAACTGATCACAATTGAGCTCTATTTATAGTAGAGCAAGTTTGTTTTGGGATCCACAGTGAATGGCAACTGCAGCAGGTGTTTGTTCAATGTTGGCCAATGGAAATGCAAGTCTCCTATAGCCATTGACTAGAGGTTAGGGCACAGGGCTGTGGTTCCTTTGGTCTTGGATAAGTCTTGACTGAATTCAGTTGAGAATGGCTCAGTACATGCCACCTTGATGCTTCCATTGAATGCTCTAATCCAAAATTGGAGTCTTGTCCCTATTTTGGCCATTCTAGGTTCAACATGCTATTTCTTGTTCCAAAGACTTTGGAGGCCTGGCTCAGTGATTGTCCCCTTTAGATTCAATCCTCAGAGGTGTCCAAGTGGATAGGAGCATTTGGATTTGGCTGATTTTGGCAAATCGACCAAAAATGCAAAATCTGCCTTGCCTTGACAGATTTCAACAAGGCAACTTGCCAATGTCATATCTCATGACTCAAATTGAATTTGGTAATGTTCTTGGCCATTTTGAAAAGCCCTTACATGATACAACAACTGTTTGGACATGTTTGGTTTTGATCTCTTTTGAATCCAAGTGAAAAATCCCCCTACATTTGGCAAAAAGTAGGGTAAAATCTGACTTAGTGAAATTTTCACCAAGTGTTGGAACAAAGTGACTTTCCTTGATTTTGATCACTCCATAACTCAAGATCCATGAGGAATTTGGACATAGGTCAGTATGAAGCTTTTGTAGAGGGAAATGAGATCTACAAATCAAGCTTTGAATGGGGACCAATGGCCTTGTGGTTTAGGAGTTATGATCCTCCAAAGTTGGCACATTAGTGTCACTTTTTCCATACTTAGAAATTTCTCTAAGTTTTTATGGTTACCCCTTTTACAAGTTATCCCACTTTCTTTGATTTTTCTTGATGAATGATGATTCAAATCATACATTAACATCATTTTAGGGTTAAAAATCCATTTTGGTGAAAAATCTCAAAAAGTCAAAGTTGACTTTTGTGCACAGTTGACTTTTTATCAGATGAATTCCAAACTGTGCAATTCTTCATGAAATCATGTCCTTGACCTAAATCAAACTTGATGGACATGTTCCATGGGTGTCATAGGGTATATTGAATCATGTCTTAGGGTTTGGGAGTATGTCCTGGTCAAAAGTCAAAGTTACAGTTGACTTTCCTCTCGAAACCCTAATTGTGGTGCAGATGAAATTGAGACTTGTTGCTCAAGCTTCTTGGATTAACCCATTGTTCCAAATGGATCAATATAGTTCATTAGAGACCCTCAAATCATGTCTTGAGGTCTTGGTTCATGATTTGTCCCAAAAGTCAACTTAGGGGTGAATTAGGTCAAGAAATCCTAATTCCTGATTTTTGATGTATGCATCCCTTGAGGTCAAATTGACTTGATGATTGGGTCCATGAGGTTCCATGGAGTATATTAGGTTATGTTTTGGATCATTGGCTTGTGCCCAGATGAATATTTTCCATCTGGAGGCCCTGGTCGACCAAAACCCTAATTTGGTGACCCTGTCGACCTTGAGACTTGATCCACCCAGAAGGGAGCAGCTTTGTGCTTAATCCTTGGAGTGGGAGTCCTTTTGATCCATTGTGGATGTTTGAGAGGTTAGACAAGTTGAAGATCAAGTCTTTCCTTGATTAATCCTTTGTCTAAGGCTCTGAGAGGGCTTGAAACCCTAATTCTTGATGGTAGTGAATGCTCAACAACCCTTGAGGCATTTGATGAGGCATGATGGTTCATCCATATTGTGATGATGATTTGCACAATGATGGGAAATCTTAGTGGTCAAAATTTGGGGTATGACAAGCCCCAACAATCTTTTCCTAAAGAAAACAACTTCTCTTTTGATTTAGATTCAAATATACTTGTTGTTATCAAAACTGTCTTTAATTTCTTTGAACAACTAACAATACAGCATGGAAGCTTGCTCACCTGTAAGTTTTAACAGCTTTCATTTACTCGCTTTCATATATATAACTGTATTGTGGGAAGCTGCGCACTGTATGTCCTTCTTTCATATCCTTTTAAAATACTTGTCATATATCAACTGTATATATACTAGTATAGTTATTTTGAGTTTTCCCCGACAACTAGGTCTAGAACTAGGTAAAGCCCGTTTGGTCACTCTTTAAATACAGTCAAAACTAGATCCCCATAGGATTTCCAGATACAGTCTTGCCTTCTATTGGGCTTAAACAATATGGAACAAAGAGAAAGGCAGTATTCTTCGTGAACCTTTTCTCAGGCTATCACTATTAGAAATTGTGAAAGAAATTCTACTCCCCAGAGTTGATCTATTCTCGGTGAATAGCATCTCTCGAGTTTCTTCAAACCTTAGAACTTTCACTAAATGATCTATTCTAGGTGAATAGCATTTCTTGAACTTTTCTTGGTTTGGGACCCACAGGCTTCCTAAAAGCATCCCCGCCTCCTCTTGGGCTTTGTACAAGGACCTCCGGCATCTAAGAAGTTCTCATGCCTTCTCTTGGGCTTAATACAAGGACCCTAAAGACCTCCTAAAGGTATAAGACAGAACTTAGTCATCCTTTGCAAGAGCGGTCTTTCCAGTGTCAAAGCTCAGACCAATTTAGGGTTGATTCTCATCCCTTAAAACACCCGCCTCCTCTTGGGCGTCATACAAAAGATAAAACTCTTCCACACCAATATACTTGGACAGTCTAACCTTGAGTCTCAAAGATATTCCCAAGTTCCTTACAAACATAGAAAGAAACCCCGGTCACTCTGGATAAATCTCCTGTAGAGTTAAAACCCATGGGTTCTAAAACCCAGTCTCTCTCCTAAAAATCCCCAAGCCAGGATCAGTTTATCATCAGTATAACACTATCCCAAATCAGAACCTCAAGGCATCTAATACCTCAACTCTTCTGTAACCTTCAGCAAGAGTTGATTCCCCATTTAGACCTGGTGAGGGATCTCAATAATCCTCAGCAGAACCTAGCATCCTCTTAGGCTTTGTGTAATGACCTTTCCTCAGCCCAGTCAGCCTCCTCTTGGGCTTTGTACAATGATTCTCCCTAGTGGAGCTAACCTTTTCAGACTCTCTTGTTGAGTCGATCACCTTTGCAGACTCTCTTGTTGAGTCAATCACCTTTGAAAACTCTCTTATTGAGTTAATCACCTTTTTAGGCTCTCTTGTTGAGTCAACCTTTTAGCCTCAATCTCGGGCTTTGTACGAGACAGATAAAAACACTCTCTTGTTGAGTCAATCTTTTCCAGCCTCCTCCTAGGCTTGGCATAAAGATTCCCCCTAGCAGAAGTCAGCCTCCTCTTAGGAAGAATGATTTCTCCAGCTTGTTCAGCCACAATCCTGGGCTTCGTACAGGACAAATAAAAACACTATCTTGTTGAGTCAAACCCGTTTAGCCTCAATCTTGGGCTTTGTACAAGACATAAATCTTCATAACCTTCTCTCAAGCTTGGGACATGTATCTTCCCTAGCAGCCAATTCCTCATAGCCTTCTTTAGGCTTCGAGAATTAAATTCCCTAAGCAGAGTCAAACTCTTTTCAGCCTCAATCTTGGGCTTTGTACAAGACAGATAATACTCTCCCGCAGAGTCAAACTCAATATAGCCTCAATCTTGGGCTTCGTACAAGACACATAAAAATATCCTCATCCGAGTCAGTTAAATTTCCCATTTCAGCCTCAATCTTGGGCTTCGTACAAGACTTATACAAACCTCCCTGGCGGAGTCAAAATCCCTTTTTAGCCTCAATCTTGGGCTTTGTACAAGACATATAAACACTCTCTTGTTGAGTCGGTAATCTCCAGCCTCCTCTTAGGCTTTGTATAAGGACTTCCCCAGTGGGGTCAATCAATCTCTTAGCTTCAACCTTGGGTTTTGATCAAGGCACATAAAAATCAACAATCCCCTCAGAGGAAGTCCAATCCCTCTTTAGAGATGAAAAATTCTCTCTCAGTTAAAACCTTTTAGCTTCAATCTTGGGCTTTGAACAAGACACCAAACATCTTTTTCCTCCCTTAGAATAGGAGGAACTACGATTGCTCTGATTTCCCTGTTTCTTTAAACGGGAATACGTAGGCATAAGATTGCAAAATTTTAGCGAGCATACTAATAAAAAACTCTAGGTCCAGTACCTTCGTACCAATCAAAACTTAGGTCCACTACCTTACCAAAAACACCCGAACATCAACAAAAACTCACTCTCTCTCTCTCATATTTCCCAAGAAACTTTCCCAATCCATTAACGGATAAACACCATCAAGTATAAAGCGAAACCTAGAGCTAATATCCTGTGGATAACCACATATAGGATGGGTAATTGACAACTCCTCATTGTATAACCTGACCCCGGACCCCCCAATCTCTTTAAAAGCGTTTGTTCAGTTAAACATTCGCGTGCAAGGTTAGTTTTAGATAGCTTTCCTTTCCCTTTCAGCTTCATGGGATAAATAAGAAATTAGAAAGTAGCACCCCCTCCTCATTGTGAGAAGAAACCCAAAAACCACCGATAAGGTGGACGGGTCACCGACAAAAATCTCTCGCTACAACTTGCACTTTCTACTATGTCTCTTACTTTGGCAACGGAGTACCTTGCATGTACACCCCCCACATCTTCACCACCACCAGAGAATATCGGAGCTCACGACGTGTTGCTGGCTGCTGATCCAATTTTGATCAGGTACGATCAAAAAGAGATAAATTATTTTGGGCTGACATATTTTTAAGTCTATTTTATCCTCTAGTTTTCACATAAATAACAAACAACAACGGCAAATCAATTTGTATTTACAGTTTTCTATAACAATAGATAAGAGTAGAAAATTCGAGTCTTGCTTTTTCTTCATTATTAACTGCATCATGTTTGGCCGTTTCAATAAATAATATCTGTGTTTTTGCTAAGTTATCAAAAAAGTTAATGCTAAAGAAAATATATCAATTTGGAACAAAATACAGAAGAGACTAAGTTAATGCTAAAGAACAACATCAAATGTGGAACGGTTGGTGGTTTGGATATCAAGCTTTGTAGTTATGTGCATGGAGTACACATGTTATATTATTGAGTTGTTTCTTTGCTTTTTGTTACAGTATTATTCAGTGGTTTTATCGGTTTATTTATTTCATGTATTAACATTTTAAAAATAAATCACTAATTTATAATGAATGAAATTTCAAAGGTGAATCTTAAATTTAATCTATTATGGTGATTATGAACTAAAATTTAAGAACCTTTATAAATTGAAATACCTGAGTGAGAGTTCCATAACACGAGAAAAAAATAGAGAGAAATTATATACAAATGTATATCAAAAAATTTATTACATAAATAATTTAAATTAAGACTAAAATAAAATAAAAACTACGTTTATGTTTTGACGCATATACACATTAAAAAAGCAGACAAATGGGCATGAGAGTGCCCGTTTAGACACTAATTTTAATAATGGAGGAGAAAGAAAAAATGACACATAATTTCCAAAATTTATTTTAAAATTTAATGGTTCAAATTCATTCTCATGTTCTCATATAAAAATGACATTCTCATAGAATACGTTATATATATATATATATATATATATATATATATATATATATATATATATATATATATTGTAATACCATACGCTTCTAACATTGAAGATTACCATCTAATAAAAAATTAGTTTGATAATCACTTATGTTATATGATTAATACCCCAAGTTAATTTAATAATTGACCAACTAAATTGAAGGTATTTGGTTATTTTTGCACCTGCCAAGGGATTTCTAGGTTTGACATGCTACTTCTTGTTCCAAAGACTTTGGAGGCTTGGATCAGTGTTTGTTTCCTATAGATTTAATCCTCAGATGTGTCCAAAGTGATGACAAGGCTTGGAATTATCTGATTTTGCCAAATCAAACAAAAGTGCAAAATTCTGCCTAGCCTTGGCAGTTTTCAGCAAGGCATATTGCCATTGTCATATCTCATGGCTTAAGTGGAATTTGATGGAGTTCTTGGCCATTTTGGAAAGCCCTCATATGATACAATAATAGTTTGATCATAATTGGTTTTGATACTTTTTGGATTCAAGTGAAAAATGTCCCTACATTTGGAAAAAAGTGAAGGCAGATTCTGACTTAGTGAAAATTTCACTAAGTGTTGGAAAAAGTGGCATTTCATGTTTTCAGCCACTTTGATCATTCCATAACTCAAAATCCATAATGAATTGGAATGAGGTGTAGTTGAAGCTTTTGTAGAGGGCCGTGAGGGCTACAAATCCAGCTTTGGATGGGAAAAATTGCCTTGTGGTTTAGAAGTTATGGTCCTCCAAAGTTGGTACCTTAGCCACTTTGTTCCATAACTTAGAAAATTTTCTAAGTTTTTTATAGTTACCCCTTTTACAAGTTATCCCACTTTTCTTGATTTTTCTTGATGAATGATGATTCCAATCATACATTAACATCATTTTGGGGTCAAAGAACCATAATTGTGAAAAATCTCAAAAAGTCAAAGTTTGACTTTTGTGCATAGTTGACTTTTTGTCAGATGAATTCCAAACTGTGCGATCCTCTATGAAATCAAGTCCTTGAACTAAATCAAACTTTATGAATTGATTTAATAGGTGTTATAGGGTGTATTGAATCATGTCTTAGGGTTTGGGAGCATGTCCTAGTCAAAAGTCAGAGATACAGTTGACTTTTATTGCGAAACCCTAACTGTAGTTCAGATGAAATTGAAACTTGTTGCTCAAGCTTCTTGGCTCAATCCATTGTTACAAATGGACCAAGGTGGTGTGTTAGGGACCCTCAAATCATCTCTTGAGGTCTTGGCTCATGTTTTGTCCCAAAAGTTAACTTAGGGGTGAATTAGGTCAAGAAACCCTAATTCCTGATTTTTTTGATGAATGCATCCGCTGAGGCTAAATTGACTTGATGATTGGGTTCATGAGATCCCTTGGAGCATCATAGGTTATGCTTTGAAGCATTGGCTCATGCCTAGAGGAAAATTTCCATCTGGAGGCCCTGGTCGACCAAACCCTAATTTGGTGACACTGGCGATCTTAAGGCTTGATCCACCTAGAAGGGAGAAGCCTTGTGATTAATCCTTGAAGTGAGAGTCCTCTTGATCCTTTGTGGATGTTTGAGAGGCTAGACAAGTTGAAGATCATGTCATTTCTTGATTGATCCTTTGTCTAAGAACTCTGAGAGGGTCTGAAACCCTAAATTTGATTGTAGTGGATGCTCACCCATCTTTGGGGAGACTGATGAGGCATAATGATTCATCCCTATTGTGATGAGGTTTTGTCCAATGATGGGAAATCTTAGTGGTCAAAATTTGGGGTATAACACCCGTGACTCCTTTGGAACAGACAGTATTTGGATTTGTCGATGTTTGGCTTAGGGGGTGTCAGCCTGGGAAAACGAACCCCACTCAGTTTGAATTCTGAGTTTATACACTTGGCCAGGATGTGATTACGGAGAGCGGTCAGCAGCGTGTACTCAGCGAAATGGCATGCTGGTCCTCTGTGCTCCCGGGAGTCACGGGGCTTATCATCTCTTCTTTTCTCCCCGCCTCGTTGAGGAGCAACAAGGTCGTCATACTTGGAGACTTTCGTGTTCTCTTGGTTCCGTGAATCGCGGGCATTGTTGTCGGCTTATTTCTCCTCGTACTGGATGTAGGCCTAGGCTTTGAGGAGGAGGTCATCCAGCGAACGGGGTGTTTCGATGCCAACTGCTTTGGCGAAGTCCCCGCTCAAGCAGGTATCTTTTCATACGCATAGTTGTGGTGATTTGGACGGATTCTCGATTGAACCTCTTTATGTAGGATCGGAGAGATTCTTCTTTCCCCTGTATGATGGCCTCGAGTGACGCCTCAAATTTTGGATGTCATCGAGAGGCGGTGAAATGTCTAGTGAACTGCGTTTTCAAATCCTTCTAGGAAGTGATGGACTTCGAGACGAGGCTTTTGTACCATGCCATGGCACCCTTCCTCAGAGTTATGGGGAAGAGTCTGCACTTGATAGCGCCTCTAATGTTGCAGTAGTCAAGCATCGCATCGATGTTTTCGACGTGATCGTCTGGGTCCGTCGTGCCATCACAGTTGCCAGACTTGGCGGTTTTTCCATCCCGACGGGGAGAGGAGTTTCCATAATCGCTCGGAACAGTGGACCGCGGGGGTCGTCTTCGTCGCTTAGGACCGATGAGCGCGACGAGGAGGGGTCGTGTCGAGGGCTTCTGTCGCAGTCCAACGAATTTCTTGGTCGATCCCTTGACTTGTCCAGTAGTCCGCCGGCTTTTCCCCTTTAGGGAACGGGGAAGCGTCGTTCCCTGCGGGCGACGTCCGGGTTGTCGCGCAGAGAGGCTTTGAGACTCATTCCATTGGTGCCTCCGCGGGGGAGAGCGTGGACGGGTGTCTCGTCGTTGCAGGGACGGGCTACGAGATTAAGACCGTCGATGTCTCCGCGGGGGAGAGCGTGATCGGTTGTCTTTCTCCAGCATTCCAATTTGTTCATTCTGCTGGAAAATCATGAAGTTGGTCTGATTGATTGTTGCGAATAGGGCCACCGTGGTAGGATCGGCATTGGGTGGTACGGGAATTGGTTGAAAAAACCCTCGGATTCTCGAAATGTTTGCCGGAGTTGTAGGTCGTATTGTCGGAGGAGGGGGAGGCGGTGAGTCTGTCTCTAGGGTCACCTTCTTGAGCAACGGTCATCCCATTGTTGTTGTGGTCACCGCCGACAATGAAGGAGGTTAAGGCAGTTTCGTGAACGTTATCGTCGGCGTGTTGATTGGTCATGATGATTGGTAGGTTTCAGAGAAAGAAAAGACGGGGAGCAAAGGATCCCCACAAACCGTGCCACTGATCTTACCGGGATCAGAGATTTAATCAAAGCCCATCAACACGTCGTGGACTCCATATTCGCCGTTGACGGAGAAAAGGAGGGGGTGTACCTGCAAGGCACTCCGATGCCAAAGTAAGGTTTAGAGTGAAAGGAGAAAGAGCAAGTACAGAGTAGTAGAATGAATTCATAATACCTAACCCTCCTCCAGGTATTTATAGTGTGCCCCTAGCGCTTGGCCAAAGGTCATCTGTTGTGGGCAGGATCGTTAAGCCCACAACGGATGACTGCCAGGATTCTACGTGAAATTAGGGAAGACTTGCACGTGCTCTTCATCCTGGGTCAACTGCCCCACGAACTTCGTAGTAGATTTTCCCGTTCCTGAGAGCGAAACTGCCATGCGAAAGGTGTGGGTTCAATTGGTGACGTGTCCTCGTGTGAGGAGCACGTGGAGAACATGTCCTCCAACTGCTATGGAAGATTGGGCCTTTGAATTGAGTTGTCCTCGACGAGCCACTGGATTGGGTCTGCTCGACCGTGGGTCATCCATAAGCCCGATCCAGAATTATATATATATATATATATATATATATATATATATATATATATATATATAAAAGTTTAAAATATGTTTGATATATAACTTTTTTACTTTTCTATCTAAAAGCTTTTTGTCTTAAGACATTGGAAAGATAAAATAAAATTAAGTTTGGTCCATGAAGTTTTGATAGTCTATGTAAAATTTGTTGAAATTAGAATTAGTCTAAATAAATATGTGAAGTACTTATTTTAACCCTTATTTAAAGAGATGGATTTCAAAATTTCTAAATAATATAAAAATCATCTCCAAATTATATTTTTTTCAAAAGGATAAAAATGAATTATGTTTTTAATGGTTAAAAACAAATAAAAAAACTGTCAAAAGATAAAATAAAGGGGACAACTTCTCTACCCATCATCAAAAGATGGGTAATGTACCTTCAACCAATCACATGATATCAGCTAAGTTTAACATATTTAATTATTTATTAAATAGTACAATTGTTTGTTATTTTCAAAACATTTTACATTGAAGGTAACTTTACTCAACTTTTTAAATTGGGAAGATAAGAATTCACCTAAAATAAAATGGTAAAGTAATGTCTCTTATTTTCAGACCCAGACTAATGAAGATATTTTCAGACCCAGACTAATGAAGATGTGTAAGAAGTTAATAGCGAATTAGTTAAAGGTTTGTAAGCTAAGCTAATGAATGGCATGAATGATAAATTGGTTTAAAAGTGCAGGGCTATCTAGTAGTTTCCTCAAGGAATATATAAGCTCATCTCGTATAGATTTCCGGCCTTCTTTCTCATTTCCCTTCACTCTAAATCAGAAAAGAGAAGATAGGTTAGAGAGATGGGGGCGATCAAGAAAAGAAGAGGGAGGAAGCTTGATCAAGAGTTTTGAGTCTTTGAAAAAGTAGAAGGTGAAAGTAGTAAGCTCCATCAAGGATTTTTCATCATCCATCTTCATCCTCTTCTAAAACTTAGGCTTCATCAAAGCAATGTGGGGTTCTTAGACTTTAATCTTGGGATTGATCCAATCTAAGACTTGCACGTGGTAATGGGTAGTTAGATATTATATTTGATTGTGTTAATCGCTTGATTATGTGTGTGCATGTCTGGTAACTACTCATAATATGATTTGATTGTGAACTTCATGTTGTGTGTGGTGTTAGGGAAGATTTGGGGCTGGGTTGTACTGGTTGAATGCAGTAAAACTTTGTCATTTTTGGTTATGTATGAGTGGTAGTCGACTACTATAGTTTGGTATTCGACTTCTAGCATTAAAATGTTGAAATTTGACTGTAAAAATGTGAAATTCTGACTTCTGATGAGTGGTAACTACCAATGTTAAATTTTTTTATCGCGGAATTAAAAATAGAATATCTTGAGTACGGTAACACCGATTGAGATGTGTTCAGTTGCATTAGAAAGCTAATAAAAAAATATAGTAGTGTGGTAAAATGATTTAATGCTTGTATGTAAGCTTGATGTTTGTAAGTAATAAATGAATGTGAGGAAGAACCAGTTGGAAACCCTATAACGTGAAGTACGGTAACATTGAATCTTGGATACGTAGGTGTATCATAAAATAGTTATCGCGCGTTGTAAATTGAAATACTTGTGATTAGGGGTGTTCACGGGCCGGTTTGGTTCGGTTTTGGAAGAATCCGATACCTAAACCGATCAAAAATATATGGATTGGTTTGGATTGGATTTACACAATTTTGTGATAAACCCCAAACCGAACCAAACCAATAAACAACGGGTTGGTTTGGGTTTGATTGATCGGGTACATTAAAAACAAATGTGCAAAAATATTTTTAAAAAATATTAACTTATATCAACTAATTTTCCAAAATAATATAAAATTCTTAATTTTATTGTTTCTCCATATTGGTTGTGCATATCACAAATGACGTTTTATTTTTTTCTTCTTGAAGTTGAATATCTCATTCTAGTTTCCATGATAATGATGATATATATTATACTAATTAATTATGATTGGTTCGGGTAGATGGGCTCGCGGGTAGAATTTTGGAAATCCGTTGCCCGAACCAATTAACGTTGGGTTTCATTGGTTTGATTCGGTTTTTGCCCGAACTAAAAAAATGCCCGGACCAAACACAATGGTTTGGTTTGAATTCCGGTTTGGTTCAGATTTGCCCGAACCAATGAACACCCCTACTTGTGATGAATATTATGATTCTCTGCACATAGTGGAATTGTCACTTGTAATCAGATGATTCTTCCAAGAAAAGTAGGTAGGTTGCATCGTAAAATCAGCCTTAGTGTGGAAACGAATAGTTGTAATTTTGCGATCCCGTTAGCTAGGTTTGATATGAGAATACTAGTGGTTAGTGGATGTTCCTCGAAAACTAACCATCCTTTGAATGAGTGCATAGATATTCTTACATTGTATGAGGTTCATTAAAATATTTTATGACTCCCCGCACATATTTGAATGGTCACTCGTAACCAGAGAATAGGGTCAGAGAATAGGGTCGGCCTAATGTAGATTTTAAATAAAATTTAATATAAAATATTTAAATTTATTTATTAAAGTTTTGTAACTTAAAATTATTTATTAAAACTTTTAATTGAATTTATTTAACATGCATTAATTCACTCAATATTTAATTTTACAATGTTGGTTTTAAACAAAAACTTATTAATTTTAATAAAACTATTACTATTATTATTATTATTATTATTATTATTATTATTATTATTATTATTAATGTGAGTTTATGGCATAATGGTAAAATAAAAAATAATTAATTTTTTTTTTACATTCAAAAAGTATATTTATATTTTATAAAATAGAGCATATATTAAATTTTATAGTGTTTGAGTCCATATAATTGTTATTACTAATAATAATTAATTTAAATAATAAAGATAACTTATGCAGGATTTTGATTCTCCAATTGCTTTTCTTTGCATGATCTTCATTCTCTCCAAATTAAATGCAAGTAATAAGTTAAGCCAACAAGATTTCCTCTCATGGCCAATAAAAAAGTAGACCTAATAATAAGATAAAATAACATAATACAATACTAAGGTAAAGAAAAAAAATAACCTAGGTGGCCTACCACTTGGGTCGGGCCTGCGAGAGAATTCTTTCAAGAAAAAGTGGTAGGTCACACTGTAAAACCAGGCTTAATGGAAAAGAATAGTAGGAAGTCTGTGATCTTGTAAGCTTGGTTTAACATGGGAAGCGCTAGTTGATGGTGGAAGTTCCTCAATAACTAACTGTCCTCTGAAGTGTACATGGTATGTAAAGCGAGTGAATAGATATTCATACCATGCATGAGGTTAGGTATGCCTCAACCTCCTTTATTTTTATAAAATTTATACGCCAGAACTAGGATTTAGTAGAACTCGAGTAGCTCTCAATAACATATTGATAGAGCACTTAAGGTTTTAGTAGGACTCCACTGAGATAGTATTATATCACCTCACATTGTTGTTAATATTTTTCAGTTAGGCAAGTTTCAGGAAAAGGGAAATACAAGACGACTTGATGGATGCAAGAAGACTCTTCTGTTTACCCTGTTTTTCCACTATGTTTTCTCAAAATGTTAATGTTTAAACATGTGGTATATGTATTCACTTTTGATGTAGCTTAGGTGAATTCTTGAACTTTTGTCAGTTAGATGATATTTTATGTATCAATACCAACGTTTAATATTCTAAATGTGATAATTCTAGACATTGTCATATTCAGGGTATTACAGTTGGTATCCAAGCAGGTCCATCCTAGACCCAACCATCAGACATCAGAAGTTAGTTCTTTCCCTTTTTCTCGTGCACTATTCACGTGAATTTTATTGTCACGATACAAGATATTGAGTCTGATGAACTTGATATCTATGCATGTGATAGGTGAGACGTATGGCTAGACCAGTACGGGGATGTGGTAGGCCAAAAGTAGCTAACACACATATCATATCAACCATTCGAGTATGGGGAGAGATGAGGATCATCATGGACAAGTGATTCAACAGTAGCGACGTCATTTGCGAACACTACAACCTCAACCCCCATAGCAAAAGGCATGGAACCGAAACTTCTGAGACTTTTACCGGATGAATCTGCTAGAGTTATCAGGAGGTCCTAATTCCTGGATGTCACAAGTTTGGCAGATGATAATGGAGCGAATCTTTCAGGTGACCCCGTGTAGTGAAGAAGAAAACGTAACTTTCATCGCCCTTGTGTTTAGAGGACCAATAGCCAGTTGGTGGGATAGTACCACAGTTTCATGGCATCCCAAGACAATCAGAAGATGGAGAACACTTTAAGGAAATATATTTGGAGAAATATTTTTCAGGTAGTTTACGAGGCCATAAAGGGTAGAGTTTTAGTAACTCAGACAAGGAAAGAAGGTTCAGAGTACTAGACCCAGTCAACCACCCCAATGCAATGTTTGTAAAAAGATTCACTATACAGAATGTTTGATTAGACTAGCGGGGTGTTTAATTACAAAGATCAGGGCCACATAGCGAAGGATTATCCTTGAAATTCTGGCATAGCAGACAGCAGATGTCCTAACACATGTCAAGATATTTTTCTGCATAATTATTTAAACAAAGAACAGAACTACAAACTGATATCAAGACTATCATAGTTGCAGAAACACAGATGTTTCAACATCAGTTCCAACATGTTTTTTAAGAACACAACAGAACTTTAAATTGCAGAAAGATAAACTACACAAAATATGTTAACCTTGTTCGGTGCAAATCACCTACTCTGGGAGATGTCAATCCAGGAAGAAGACTTCATTATCTGGAGTATTATTATAAAGCTAAACTCCCTCATTTACAACTTTATCTCCTAATCACTACCCAATGAAGACTTTGGTAAAGGCCACCATCTCTGATATGAGATCCACAATTCACTTCCTCTAATCACTACTTGTGATCACTTACAGTTACAATCACTAGTAACTGATTCATCTCTGTCAATACAGCGTTCTGTCAAACATACTTGACCAGCAAGCTAACTCGGATTTGCTTCAAAGCTTCATCCAAAAACAATACACAATTCATTACCTAAAGGCTTTTGAATCTGTGTGATACCTATGCCTATCACAGTGCATTAAGCGACACAAAGGAAGACTTACATAACCTTGAGAGCCAACGACTCTTAAAACCCTAAACCCTTATATTACATACAAGAACTAGGTTACAAAAAGGTATATGAAAACCTCGATCTACGTCCTCTTATATAGGCTTCAGGAGTCTTGGGCTTTATATCTTTGGTCCTTGATTCATTCCTAGAAAGCGCATCAATTCTTGGGCAGATTTGTTACAGATTTAAAACCTGCTAAATCAGTGTATTAATCAAGGATGTCTTGTCTTCGGGTTGGGACATCTTCTTCGACATCTTTGTTCATGACCAGATTTCTTCATCTTTATCAACAATATGTTTTACCAAAATTTTGTCAAACCAAATGAGCTTTCAATCTCCCCCTTTTAACAAATTTTGGCTAAAACTCTTTTTGAACAATAAACCCAGGAGGCTCCTGAATTTATTTTAGTGTTTGGTCTGAGTGGCGGTTATGATTGGAATACTGTGCATACCGAATTCATGTTGGTGTACACGAGGAGGAAGATAACACAAACACACTCTTTCCCATGAGCCTGTATAACCCCACCAGAAAGGAAGAATAATCCCAGGGTGAGTGAAGTTGAAAAAGGTCCGGAAGTTGAGACTCCTAAAGAAGCAAGAAGGAAGTCTGAAACATAAGAACATTCGACACTCCTATCAAACACACTCCTCCTCCAGAGAATAGTTGTAGACTTCGTAGATCTGAGTACATAGAGCATGTAACTCAGATCACAAGACACAACATGTTCTTTAACTCAAATCATAAGACACAAGGGAAACATAGACAAGATGATGAAACAAACACCTTGTTCAATGTCCTTGCAAAACAACTGCAAGAACAACACACACATCCCTTGTACCAGTGACTCACACTCCTCCTTTTTAGCCAAAAATTAGCAAAGGTAGCCAAGACATTCCCATACCCAACCAATACTTATCCAGACTTGAACAAAAGACATTTGGAACACACCACAAAGAAAACACAGCCTGAGACAAACTAATCCAAGGACTCCCTTAAATACCCAAGAAATTCCCTTCGAATGTAACGAACCATTGAAAATAACGATGGTCAATTCAATGAAATCATTAATCGAAGGATGTAAAAAAAACTGTAAAAAAAAATGTGCACCGTCCAAGAATGCTTTGACTGTTTCTTCTTCAAAGAAAACTGTAAAAAAAAAATACAAGTAATGATGGACATGTTTTGTACGTGCATGTTATCCACTATCCAAGGTACACCAACCAAAAAGACCAGTTACTTTACCAGCATGTCCTTAACAATGTCCTGACATCATGTCAGACATTGTTTACCAAAAACTTCTGTATTGATCAATACCCCCACAGCCTGCAACAACAGAGCAATGTCAAGACAATCTTCTTGACATATCATCCTCCCTTGAGGAAATCTATCACAAACTGCTTGAAACCACAAACAATCTTGATATCCAATCTGCACCACTGTAGCCATATATCCAAAATAGAAGTCTAACTCCCCCTTTCGTAGATAACTAGTGCTCATTTTCCAGAAAAACACCCTAAATGAATGGAAAACATAAGACGCATCTTCATGTCTTCAAGAGCGCAACCTCTGTTCAACACACCTGCTGAACGCATTCACCTAATGCTTGACCCTCAAGCAACCCATGTACCACACCAGTACATTTAACAGACATAAGTTCTCCCCCTATCTTTCTCAACAGATGTTTCTTCAGCAAGAACCACCTCAAAATCACCACATGATATCCCATGACATCTTCATTAGAGCTGGAAAAACGGGCTACCCGGCCCGTGACGGGCTGGCCCATGACGGGCTCGGGCTTTATGCGGGGCGGGCTAAAAAGCCCGGTTTATAAACGGACCACGATTTGATTGACCAAGCCCGGCCCTTTGCGGGCCTCTAATTTTCGGGCCGGCCCGGTTTATGTTTATTATTTATTTTTTAAATTTAAAAAGTAATTTTTTAATTTTAAAACTTATAAAAAAAATTAGGATATCACACCCTATATGCTATTTTTCAGTAGGCAACCACTTTTTGCTACTTCTTGACAAAATATATATGCTCAGTACACACACTTTAGAAAAATAAACTACAATATGCTACAAAATATATATCGTTAGTACACACTTTCAAAATGCTTAAAATTTCAATAACAGCAAATGCTTGCAAAATAAGTTACAAGTGTGTATTTTAAAGTCATTGTAACTTTAATATGTGTATTTTGAAATCAATAACAGTATCAAACTTCAATATGTCACTGTAACTTTTTTACTCAATATATTATAAGTGTGTATTTTGAATCTAGTATATAACTTATGATAAATAATTACACATAAGTTAGTATCTAACATAATACTTACATAAAATCAAAATTCTACTCAAAATTCTACTGCAAAATTCTACTATACAAACACGGACACCTTAACACATATTTGTTTTTAGAATTTTTTTATTTTTATTTTTTATAAAATAAACGGGCTACCCACAACCCAATCGGGCTAGCCCGGTTAAAGTTCGGGCTTCAACGGGCCGGGCTAAAAGAGCCCAAATGATAAACGGGCCTTGAGTTTTTTGTTCAATCCCTTCATTTTTTCGGGCTTTTCGGCCCGGCCCGGTAGGCCCGACCCTTTTTTCCAGCTCTAATCTTCATGAGCATATAGTGAAAGTACCAGGAACGCATCCTTGTACCACAACCAACAAACTCTTGGATTGAGACCAAAACACCATTGATCCCTCTCGTCCAGAAACCATCTATACACCACACGAATTCCTCTTGAATTCTCATGTATAGATCTCCTTGTTCCCTGAGATACAACCCAATTGAATATGGAATACTTCACATTCCTCAAAGAGACATACATAGCCCCTTAGTTTGCTAGCTCACCCAGATGTTCTTCACACTTGAAGGACATCAAACACATGCTCTAGAAATCCTCAGCCTATTTGCTCCACAAGCACCAAACTGATCCACTTTAAGCATGTCACATTCACATCAGACTTCCAAGACAGTCCTTTACCCATCATTCTCCCGTACGACAAGATAAATACCTCTTAGAGAAGATGTGAACTAACAATCCTACTCTAAGGATAACTAACCCAGAAGATGTTCTAACATCAGTTAGGACATCCTTCACATATTATAGACACCAACCAACATGGTTCTAGATCTGCTCTACCACTAGACTTACTATCTACATAGTAATCCAACTGAAGATCTTCAAACAACACTGTGTCACCAGCTTGATTAACAAGAACTCCAGATAACCACAGAGAGAAATAAACTCTCATCCACCAAAAGAAGGTAATCTTCCATCATCAACCTAGAACTTCTACCATATGCTCCAAGATAGACCTGAACTAGAACCTCCTTACATCTTCAACCCACTACCCTTCTGCCCATGAGTAATTAGTTCCAAGCACCCTGCTTGAATGCACAATAAAGATCAACCAAATGCCACTGTTTGGTTCATCTTAAGTTTTCTTCAGAGTTTCAGATAACCTTCTGATCCACCAATGAAACCTAAGCTTCAAGTCACATGATCTACTTACTCTATAGTAAGCCATCTTGGATCCACTAATCCTTAGACATGTAACATCTTCTCCTTTCATAGCTCCCGCAAACTGCATGAGATAAACCTTTTTGAAGAGTTAATTCCATTTTTTTATGAGAAGATCAACTTATCTTACGATGATGCGCCACAACATCAACTAAGACCCTGAAGTTTCTGCTTGATGTCCGGACATCTGATCAAACATCCAACTGAGGAATTCAGCCCTTCCTTCCGCCACTTAGAAGAACCTCCTCCCTATTACAGAACAAGAGTTCCAAGTTCTCATAAACTTGATTCAACAACTAAGTTTGAGTGGACAACCTCCATCCTGCTTAATCATATCACATGTATTCCATTCAAGCTCACACCTTGATGAATATCTGCTTCCCAACTCCAAAGAACTAAACGTGCCAAGTCTGATTCTTCATAAGAGAAGTAGTCATAGACTACACCATAGCTATACCAAAGGATGCCACTTTCCTTATTAGAGCAGTCTGTAGAACGTCAGAGATAACTGGCACTTAACCTTGACTTCCAAGATGAGCAAGATCACATGCTCCTATGTACCTAGATCATAAATAAACTGACCTAAGTGTGCCATCACCAACACCATATTCTGGACATATTTCTTGCCAGGACACTTTCCAGATAAACATCAGCTGCTTCTAGTAACAACTAATACCCACCCACTGCACTCCAATATTCTTAGATTAGAAATAAACTGATCCAAGAACTATTCATCAAGATTATGATGTCTTCTTCTTCATCTTCAACATCGCCATTGTCTAGACCAGTTTCTTGCCAGGAACCTCTCCAGAGATCAGATGTTTCTGCCATACCACACTGAAGTAGATTCTTAGGTCAACACCCAAGAGAAATAAATCCAAAAGCTTATGCAGTACCCCTCCCATGATTCTGCACAAACCAGATGAAGAGATGTTTAAACATTGTGTTGAACATCGGCAATCTTGAACTTCACATACAAGGATAATCAATTAAATACTTGTGAATATCACAAATAGCAATTGATCTTAAATCCTTGTTCAATAACTCTGCTTCACTGTAGAAGCCATACTCCAACAGATCCCTCCATGAACACTTATCAAGTATTCAATCTTTTACAAGTATCTTCCTTGACAAACAAAGTGTTGAGATACCAAGGCTGCCACCCTTGACTCAAGTAACTAAGATTCTCTCTGAACGAACCCTATTTACCTCAACAGTTCTGAAATCTCCATTTAGATTGGATCCACCCTTAGGATTAAGAGAGATGAATCCTTCCTTGCACTTTTGGACGGTGAAAATAAATCACCCTCACTTTCTTCAGGTTTATGTTTCACAGAGACACCCTCTAGTCTGAAGAATAACTAAAAGACTCCAGATGCACGACTGATATGCCTTTATAAGTGGACTTGAGAGACTTCTCAAGTATCTTTGACAACTTAGCCAATAAATAACTTATCAAATTCCTAGAGCAAGAACTTGATAATCCTAAACTCAACTCCCATTCTCTTCAACTGACTTCAAATTAGACAATGGAACCAAGCTTCCAAGTACCAAGTCACCATAACAAACATCTACCAACAACTCTCTCCATTTCATCGCTCCCGACTTTGGAATAAAAGAATACATATATCTTTAAATATAGAGGCCGACGATTGAGATCTTCCACCATCTGTCTTCAGTAACAACTCCAGAATCTCATAAATTCCAGAGCTCTTCCATCAGAAACATATGCAGCAGAACCACCAAGGAACAAATTCAACTTGCCCTAATAAGATGTCATAACATCTTATAAGACACCCCAACAAGAGAACTATCCACTCCTCCTACAGTTGTTATAGAACCTCCTTAGCAACATGAACAACCATCGGGTTGTTACCTTCGATCCATAACATTCATCCCATCCATTAATACCCTTAAGTATGTCTGAGTTGATGAACTGATCTCCAAAACTCCTCCTTGTTTAAAATTCCAGAAAGTATCCCCCAAAGATCTCATCCAGAAATAGACAGGATGCCTGCTCTAATACCAATTGAAATTATGTCATAGCAGACAACAGATGTCCTAACACATGTCAAGACATTGTTCTGCATAATTATTTAAACAAAGAACAGAACTGCAAACTGATATCAAAACTATCAGTAGCTGCAGAAACATAGATGTTTCGACATCTGTTCCAACATATTTATCAAGAACACAACAGAACTTTAAATTGCAGAAAGATAAACTACACAGAATATGTTAACCCAGTTCGGTGCAAATCACCTACTCTGGGGGATACCAATCCAGGAAGAAGACTTCACTATTTGTAGTATTATTATAAAGCTAAACTCCCTCATTTACAACTTTATCTCCTAATCACTACCCAATGAAGACTTTATCAAAGACCACCATCTCTGATATAAGATCCACAACTCACTTCCTCTAATCACTACCTGTGATCACTTACAGTTACAGTCACTAGTAACTGATTCATCTCTGTCAATACAGCGTTCTGTCAAACATACTTGACCAACAAGCTAACTTGGATTTGCTTCAAAGCTTCATCCAAGAACAATACACAATTCATTACCTAAAGGCTTCTGAATCTGTGTGATACCTATGCCTATCACAGTGCATCAAGCGACACAAAGGAAGACTTACAAAACCTAGAGAGCCAACGACTCTCAAAACCATAAACCCGTATATTACATACAAGAACTAGGTTACAAAAAGGCATATGAAAACTCTAGATCTAAGTCCTCTTATATAGGCTTCAACAGTCTTGGGCTTCATATCTTTGGTCCTTAATCCATTCCTTAAAATCGCATCAATTCTTAGGCAGATTTGTTACAGATTTAAAACCTGTTAAATCAATGTATTAATCAAGGATGTCGTGTCTTCGGGTTGGGACATCTTCTTCGGCATCTTTGTTCATGGCCAAATTTCTTCATCTTTATCAACAATATGTTTTACCAAAATTTTGTCAAACCCAATGAGCTTTCAATTATGAGTAGAGAACCTGAAAGATCAGGACGGGTCTACGTGTTAAATGTAAGAAGAGTAAAGAGAAGTACTAATCTGATATCAGATATGTATTACTATTGACTGATCAACTACTTTTATTCTTTTAATTTTGGAGCATAACACTCCCTTATCTCAACTAAGTAGGTAGAGAAACTTGGTTTAGAATTAATTGTACTACTTTCCCCGATGATAGAAATCACAACTACACATAGCAGTGTAGCGACCTATTAAGTATGTGAAAACTTTTCGATAACTTGTAATGATAGTGCCTTTCTGATTAACTTATTTTTTCCCTATCTAGAGGATAGACATGATGTTGGGGACAGATAGGCTCTCTACCAATGATAGAGATCACAACTAAGTAGGTAGAGAAACTTGGTTTAGAATTAATTGTACTACTTTCCTCGATGATAGAAATCACAACTACAGATAACAGTGTAGCGACCTACTCCCTCCGTCCCAAATTATAAGTCACTTTATCAAAAAAATTTGTCCCAAATTATAAGTCACCTTACATTCCCAATGCAATATAAATGACATCTTCCCCAATATACCCTCAAATATTTATTATTATTTATTCTTTCAACTCTTTTAATTTCTCTCTCCTATATAATTATGAGGGACATTACAGTAAAGTTATACATAATTTGTCTTTTCCATAAAGTAATAATTAAGTTTCTTAATTTGTGTGAAAAGCCCAAAACGTCTTATAATTTGGGACGGAGGGAGTATTAAGTATGTGAAAACTTTTTGATAACTTGTAATGATAGTGCCTTTCTGATTAACTTATTTTTTACCTATCTAGAGGATAGACATGATGTTGGGGACAGATAGGCTCTCTACCAATTCAATATACATTGGTATTTAATAGAAGACCATATGCAGTGATTTCTACACTTTTGGGAGGTACCGTCAATTTGATCCATTATTTCCTTGACTAGAATAGGACCTTCATTCTAATTCCTACCACTGATGTAGATCGGGGGAAAGAAATATCTTTCACCTTATTAGTAAGAGAATTTTGATATTGTATCTAGAGGATGTAATTTATCTACGTCTCGAGATAGAAGTGAGTTTTCTCCATAGACTTGGTCCCTGGGACAAGACTCATTTATTTCCTGCATTATAGGATATGCCACAACTTCCTACAACGTGTATAGCTTGATACTAGGCGTGAAGTCTTATCCTATACTAGTATGAATATATATCTCGTAATACTAGACTTTGTGGGCGAGGTTCTAACATTCCATTAACTATCCCATAATATTATACTTGATATACGGGGTACTGGTAGGATGTTAATAAGATGTTATCTTAGACACAATTTATGGTTTACATGGGTGTAAGATGGTCCTTAGAGTCTCCCATATGTGTATTATGTGGATGATCAAATATATGAGATAGCGATGAGAACCGGGGATTATCAGGGAAAACCTGGATTAACCATATCCAGTATAGGCGAATCTGGTACAAGTTTCACTCATGTGCTTTATTATATTCATAAAGAGTGGGACTGGTAGGACATACAGGGTGATGACCTCAAGGAGATCTCTCTAGTTATCTGACTATCTGTCTATAGGATATGGGTGAATGATCGTTGTATAACACTGGATGGTTCACATATGTACATGGCCTTAGAAATGGACCCTCATACGAGTGGTATCAAACGTATACAACACTGGAGAATCCTTATTAGCATAAGATACATGAGTTATCCCTTTAGTTATATGTGGAACTGTAACAATCCCAGTCCAGATGTATGATTCTAGATGTATACTCGTAAGCCACGAGCTACACTTCTCATGAGATAGAGTAGGAAGCTCGATGATCTAGATGACATACTTGAAAATTGAAAACTACCTTTTCTAAAATTATTATTAATTTTAATTATTTTTAAATAATAGAACTAATAGAAAATGTGAGATGATTGGTTTTGGGGAGGAAAATAAAAATAAAATGAAATTTGAGGAGGAATGTGGGTTTAGTGAGAAATAAGGGGAATGGCGAGAATTGATAAAACAAAATCAGGTTTTTAATTTAAAAAGAAGAGTTAGGAGTTTTTGAGGTAGAGCGTGTTTTGGGTGGAAAAGAGGAAGAATAGAGGAAAATCTAGAAGGGACTTTTGGAGGCAGTAGAGACAAAACCGCATAGCTAAAGCTTCATCATTACTGCACTTTTGAGGTTAGGGGAATTGTTAATATATAGGTGTTTAGGCAGATGGATAGTGAGGGTTCCTTTCCCTCTTGTTCCTTTTTTTATTTCTCTATGAAAATGTTTGTCTCCAAATAAAGTTTTATAAAAATCTTCTAAGGCGATTATTATGATGATATTTCTCTATTTGTACTTGATCATTGTTTACCTTGTTTTGATAACATGTGTTGATCCCTTTCGATAAGGCGAGAGTTAATTGATATGAATGTTGATGCCTTTTGATAAGGCATGAATACTTTTTGTTATCCATTTGAGGCCTTTTGATATGACGAGTTCATATATATATATATATATATATATATATATATATATATATATATATATATGTGTGTGTGTGTGTGTGTGTGTGTGTGTGTGTGTGTGTGTGTGTGTTTGTGTGTTTGTGTGTGTGTGTGTGTGTGCGTGCGTGCGTGTGTGTAATGTTTGTTGATTTGTATTATACATGGTTAACCAGTGTGTATTGAATTGATAATATATTCTGTTGATGCCTTGCGATAAGGCGAAGGTTGAATTGAGATTTTTGTTGTTGCCTTATGATAAGGTAAGAGTTAGAATGTTTAATTTTCAATGGCTATGTATATATGTATGTTTTTTGGGGGATGAGAACTCAAATAGGAGAAATAGGAGAGTTTTGGATCTTTTAAATAGAGAGAAAATAGTAGAAAATCATAGGTAGACATAAAAGGGGATTGACCGCATTGTTTTGTACATAACTTGAGTTTCGTAAGTCTGTTTGAGGTATCGTCAGTTGCGTTAGAAAGAAAACGAAATAATTTTTCTTTTAAAGTGTGTAAATTGGGTCTAGGAGCAATACAACAATATTAGTTCTCTGGTTTTTACACCAGAGACGTAGTCAAATATCAGCTTTACGTTGGTAAACTTGTTTTACGCATAACTTGAATTTTGTAAGTCCGTTTGAGGTATGGGAAATTGTGTTAGAAAGAGAGTTTGTCGATGTTTTAAACTCAATAGGTTCATAATTTTATCATAAGTCTATAATATTTGGTACTATTTTGAAGTCAGACATTCTGCTTTAGAGTTTATGCAGGAAATATTGTGATATAGTTGAACTAGAACGAATAGAATTGGAGATTCCTAACTTAGATTGAGATGCAATCAATTGAGTTTTAAAGAGGGTTTAAATAAATTTTAAAGTGGAGAGTTTCATAATTTTATGATATGTCTATAATATTTGGTGTTATTGTGAAGTGAGACAAGTTTAGAGTTAAGTTCAGAGTTTTGGGAAACCCTTTAGCATTTTAAGGAATTGAATATATTTATAAATAACTTTAATTTTAGTTATTTGATGTGTTATAGTTGAGTTTGATATGTTTTAAACTCGAGTTGAATCTAGAGGGTTGAGTTTTGAGTTATGTGATGTGTTTGAGCTGAGTTTGATATGTTTAGAGTTGTGTGAATTAAATGAGTTGAGTTTTGAGTTATTTGATATGTTCAGTGTTGAGTTGAAGAGTAAATGAGTTAACATTATTATACTCCTTGTGACTATTAATCTTTGAATAAAAAGTGACAGAGTTAATTATAACCTTTGTTAAGTTTCAAGTAATCCTTGTTGAGTGTTGATGCTGTTTTTATCATGTTGGTAAGCATTGTTGAGAAATTATATAAATTATATTATTATGCTGAGTTTATGTTGAGTGCCTCATAAAAAAGAAAATTGTTGATTTAGGTTGAGATGTGTGATTCAGAGAGGAACCACTATTGTGGCATTATATTGGCGATGTTTATATACTATGTTGAATTATGTCAAGGTGCTTGGTTCAGAGAGGAACCATTCATTGTTTCCTTGTGTTAGTGATGTACAGACGTTGGTCCAGTGAGGAGTTAGTCATTTAGAGAGGGGATTTGTGACAAGTCTGAGACTTTGGTTAGATGACGCGTAACACCCGAAGATAATTAGAATATTTATTTAATTTATTTATTATAAATATTCGTGATTTTTGGTGAATTTTGGTGAAATATTTTGATGCCTGATGATTTGTGTTGTGGGGTATTGATGATGTTAAGAGGGTATTGAGGATATTTAGAAGTGTATAATTTACTAGAATTATTTTGATAATAATAATAGTGGAATAATGTGAATAATGTTATTTATATTATTATTATTATTTTAAATAATAGGAAGGGAACACTGAGGGTGAGATGGTAATGTTGGGTGGAATAAGTGAGGACGAAATTGAGAAATCATAATAGGGGTCCAAGAGGTAAGAATGACAAAAGGAAAAAAAAAAGAGTGGAGAAGTTTATTTAGTACGATCGTGTTTTTGGGAGAGCGCTCTGAAGAAAGAAAGAGGAAGAGGCTAGGGCTCAGAGAGAACTCTGATGAATTCAAGGAGAAAGTCGAAATCGAATTATCTAAGGTATAGGGAATATTACTTTTCATTGTAATGGATATAGAGTGTAGATGTAGGTAGATAGTTTTGGGGTTTTTGAGAATGGTGAGATTATGATGAAATTGGGGTTTTGAGTTGTATGAGATGATATATATGAAACCTAGTATGATGTGTTGTTATTGTGTTAATTACATTGTGATTTATGTGAAATTTTGGATTGTTAATGAGTTTCCTCCATTGTTGAGTTTGAAGGTCTAAGTCGAAAGTATGAATTATTGATGATAGGGTGTTAATCTATGAGTAAAACTATGTGAAGTTATAAATGTGCCTAAGAGGGGGGTGAATTAGGCTCTTAGACAATTATCCGGATTTTTGATTGTATTTGAATTTTACTTTTCCTAAAAGTTTCTAAGTGAGTAAAGCGGTAAATGCGGAAAGTAAAGAACACCGAGACGTATAGTGGTTCCCATCACAGGTCGAGAGTACTCCACTCCCCTTTCAACATGAAAGAGAGTTTACTATTGTTTTGACTTTACAAGACTCTTCCTAGTATTTCTATACAAGTAACTCAAAACAACCACCAAGAACACCCTCTTGGATTTTACAATTTTAAAGTCCAACCAAGAATAACTCTTACAATGGACCTCTTGTATCCACAACCCGGATCACAAGGAAAACAACCTCACAGTCTTAATTTTTAACCATCCTAAAAATAAGATGTGATATAGAACTTTAATTCTGAATTTGTATGAAATGTTGAAGATGGATGTTGAAGTGTATCAATCAAAAGATTGATCTTCCCCTTTTAGTAACAATCACTCTTAATGATATTATACAAGTGTTCGACTCAATAAAAATGAAACTAGTGCAGTGAGTATGAAGGTTTATGTGCAGAAGTTTCTGTTTGAAAAGTTTGAAGAACACTCTTATAAAAAAATGCATAATTTTTAAGGGATTGAATGATTGAAAATTATAGCAAAAGGAGGTGAATAGAAAAACTGAACTTATGCTCTTTATATAGCCCTAATACACCTCTACAAATGAGTGTTAAGATATGAAGAGATGCCATGAATCAATTAAAAAATCGTTTGAAAAGAAATCTGAAAAGTTGCAGAATTTTTCACACTATTTCAGTGTTAATCGGTTAACACTTTGTGTTAATCGGTTAACACCTTTCCAACGTTACAAATTTTTCAAAAATATTCACTGGTTAACCGGTTAACCTATTGTGTTAATCGGTTAACACTGTTAGAAAATGCAGAAAAACAGAATTTCAAAGAAGTAAACGCATGGCATTCTTTTTCAATCATTCTTAAACTTATGATGCAGAAATGAGACACTATTGAACACTTGTATAATCATTATTAAGAGATGAAATGTTATACCTTTGATCAATCAAGATAATCTTCAATTCTTGAATAATATTTAAAACTTTGAGCTTGATTATTCATGTCTTTTATCCACTTCCTTTTTGCAACCAATGTTATGAGCAAATAATGTTGTCTTCATCAAAATATCAATAGAAGAAGCTTGACTTCACAATCTCCCCCTTTTTGATGATGACAACCTAAAACTTGAAATTTTGCCTCAATCTTGTTTCTTCAACAAATGCTCCCCCTAAGTTGATGCTCCCCCTAAGTTGATGCTTTTTAAAGGGTTTTTAATCTTTGAAATCTGCATTTTGTTTGAAGAACAACCAATAGTACAATACAAGACTTCTCCCCCTTTGTCATTAGCAAAAAGGACGGGAAAAGACTTTTGAAAAAATAAAGTAGCATACATACACAACAATAACAATCACATAACATATGACAACAAAACAACACATAGTAACAAAAATCACACACATGAACATTAACTAAGTACGCATACGTTACGGAACAGTGTACGGAAATAACAAAGTACACCAAAAATGCCTAACAAATAGGACTTAGAAACTTAAAACAAGAACTAAACTTAAATAGATATGAAATGCATAAAGATCAAGGTTTAATCACTTGCGGATTCTTCATCTTCCATCTCTTCATCACCACTTCCATCTTCTTCTTCTTCATTTCCACCGACATTTTCATTTGCCTCTTCTTCTTCTTCACTTTCTTCAAACTCTTGAGTAGATTGATGGATGGACAAAACAAGTTTCCGGAGTGAAGAAATAGCTCGAGTAGTCTCGCGGTGATTACTAACCATTGTAGCATAAAGGAATTCATTCGTAATCCCGCCTTCCAGAATTTGAGGGTTCGAAGAGGAGGAGGAACCATCTTTGTACCTGTAAACACCATCATCACCAATTACAATCCCCATGTTCTTTAATGCGGTTTTAGCGGTGATTTCATTTGCCTTTGTAGTCATCCTTACAAACGGTTCACGTTTAAGATCCAACTCGGTAGTTTCTAGAATACGGGAAATCATTCTACAATATGGGAGTCCACCGGTTAATGAAAGTTGATGCTGCATATGATACATAATGGTAAGAGTCCAATTCATTTGAAGTTTGTTCTTGATAGCATAAAGGGCTTGCATCTCAAGATCATTGATTTGAGAGTGATTGGAGTCCTTAGGTAGAAGAACATAGCAAATGACATAGTGGAGCATCCGGTCGCTTACCGACAAATTTTTCGCATAGCATAGCACTCTTGAAGAAGACAAATTCTGTCCGCTTAAAACTTCAGCCTTGGGAAATCTACAAATACTGAAATAATACTTCATTTTTTCATAACCTTTCCACTCACCATCCTCATGTTTTACCCCTTGTCTTAGAAAATAGCCAGTGGTAGGAATGTCTAGCAATGTTCCAATAGTGGTTAAATTCTCATAAATCAGCTTATCCCTAACAGTGGAAGATAACATGTGTTGATCCTCAGCGTTCAACCCTATTTCTAACTTATTATAGAAAGCTTTAGCAAAATCAGGATAAAGCAGCCCCAAGTTTGATACAAAATCATCAATCTTTTGAACCTTAAGAAGTGCTGGAAATTCAAAACTATTTGCAGGAAAAGAGTTTAAGTTAACACATTTTACCGGCAAAAATGAACGATTTCTAACTTTGAAATCCAACCTTCGAACCTTTGTTGGAGGTAATGGAGCTTCATCATTTCCCGAATCCGAGCCACCCATTGTAAGCTTTCCTTTGTCTCTTTTGGAAGGAGCCATTGAAATGAATTGAAAGTTAGGGTTTGAGGAGAATGATTTTCGGATTTGTTGAAGTGGTAGAGTTGTGATGGAGAGTAAGAGTGATATAGGGCTTTTAAAGAGTGAAGGTGTGAGTGGGTTTTTAAGATGTTGAATGGGGTTAAGGTTTTTAGAGGAGATGAATGTTGAATGGAAGAGAGAGAGAGATGAAGTGAGTGGAATGCATCCAATGAACCTTGAAACAATTGAAACTTATTTAAGAATCACTTAAAAACACATGTAATGAATAAAAAAGAATTAATTATAAATAATTCTGAAACAGATACGAAAAAAATACAGCATAACAGTGTTAATCGGTTACCACATATGGTAAACCGGTTAACACACCAAAAACGCGTACAAATAGGTCAGGAAAACATGCGTTAATCGGTTGCCACAATTAGTTAATCGGTTAACAGGTGCCAGTGGTCAAAACAGTAGCTTACCACGGCCTAACTCAAGAGATTTTTCCAAAACTTTTTGTGTTGATATGATAAAACACATACTAATGCAACTTTGAGTCATATTTGCAGATCATGAAAATTAATTTAAGCAAGAATAAAATCAAGAAAAATCACATTCTCAACATTAAAAAAACATTTTATCAAATAGTGCAAAAATTTATAAAATTAAAATAATTGATCTTGTGTGTACCTTGGCTTCATTATAACATATAATGAGAGAAAAATTGAAGATTAAATGTCACCTTCATCCAATATGCCAAGTTCCCGACGAATCTTGAAAAACGGTTCTTTTGCGAGAGGTTTTGTGAAAATGTCCGCAAGTTGATTATGTGTATCCACAAATGTGACTTCAACATCTCCGTTAAGCACATGATCACGTAAAAAATGATGTCGAATGTCTATGTGTTTGGTTCTTGAGTGCATGACCGGATTCTTTGTAATATTGATAGCACTTGTGTTATCACATCGAAGTGGTATGCATCCTAGATTGATTCCATAGTCACTCAATTGTTGTTTTAGCCAAAGAATTTGTGCACAACAACTCCCTGCTGCTATGTATTCTGCTTCAGCCGTACTTAGAGCGACACACGCTTGTTTCTTACACGACCAAGACACCAAAGCATTTCCTAGGATGTGACATGTTCCACTCGTGCTTTTTCTATGAGTTTTGCAACCTGCATAATCCGCGTCAGAATAACCAACTAAATTACACATACTACCTTTTGGATACCATAGACCAACGTTCGTCGTTCCCTTGAGATACTTCATGATTCTTTTCACAGCGGTGAGATGTGACTCCTTTGGATTTGCTTGAAAACGAGCATATAAACACACACTAAACATTATGTCAGGACGGCTTGCCGTCAAATATAATAAAGAACCAATCATACCTCGATACTTCGTAATATCAATGGAAGCACCTGATTCATCTTGATCAACATAGGTTCCGGATCCCATTGGTGTAGCCATAGCCTTGCGACTATCCATGTCGAATCTTTTCAACAATTCTTTGCAATACTTGGATTGGTTGATGAATATACCGTCCTTTAGTTGCTTGATATGAAGTCCAAGAAAGTAATTCATCTTTCCCATCATAGACATCTCAAACTCTCCTTGCATCATCAATGAGAATTCTTTACAAAGATCTTCGTTTGTTGAACTGAATATGATGTCGTCAACATAGACTTGGACTAACAAAGTATTATTTTTTGCTTTCTTAATGAACTATGTCTTGTCAACTTTGCCTTTTACAAATCCCTTTTCACAAAGAAAATTGCTAAGACGATCATACCATGCTTTTGTTGCTTGCTTTAAGCCATAAAGAGCTTTCTTTAATTTGAAGACATGTGATGGATTCTTGAAGTCTTCAAAGCCCGGGGGTTGTTTGACATAGACTTCTTCATTGATGTAGCCATTCAAGAATGCGCTTTTAACATCCATTTGATATAGTTAAAAATTTAATGAACATGCGTAAGCGAGTAATAAACGGATAACTTCTAACCTTGCCACCGGAGCGAATGTTTCTTCAAAATCAATACCTTTTTCTTGATTGTAACCTTGTGCCACCAACCTTGCTTTGTTTCGAACAATTATTCCATTCTCATCAAGTTTGTTCTTAAACACCCATTTTGTACCGATGATGTGTTTATCACTTGGTTTAGGAACAAGTTCCCAAACTTGATTCCTTTCGAATTGGTTTAACTCTTCTTACTTAGCAATAATCCAATGGTCGTCACTTAAGGCTTCACCAACTTTGGAAGGTTCAATTTGTGATACAAACGCCATGTTTAAGCAAGCATCTTTAAAATTTAATCTTGTTGCTACACCTTGACCAATATCACCAATAACTTTGTTAATTGGATGATCTCTATGAGTCCTCCATTCCTTGGGTAGATCATTTAAATTTGACTCTTGTTGAATCGGTTCTTCTTGGTGTTCCACTTGATTCTCTTTTGAAGTATCTTTTTGAGGGACTTCTACAATTTCATCATCAACATCACACAAAACAATATCCTCCTTGGAGGGGTTAGATTCATCAAACTTAACATGCATAGATTCTTCAATTGTTAAAGTTCTTTTATTATAAATTCTATAAGCCTTACTAGAAAGAGAATAACCAAGAAATATACCTTCATCCGATTTTTCATCGAACTTACCAAGATTGTCTTTGTCATTGTTTAAGACAAAACACTTGCATCCAAAAATGTGAAAGTAAGCAATGTTTGGTTTCCTCCCTTTGAAAAGTTCATAGGGGGTTTTCTTTAGAATAGGTCTAATGATAACACGATTACTTACAAAACATGTTGTGCTCACCACATCCGCCCAAAAGTATTTTGGAAGATTTGAATCGCTAAGCATTGTTCTTGCAAGTTCCACCAATGACCTATTCTTTCTCTCCACCACTCCATTTTGGTAAGGAGTCCTTGGTGCTGAGAAGTTGTGAGATATTCCATGTTCTTCACAAAATTCTTCAAAGGAAGCATTTTGGAATTCTCCACCATGGTCGCTTCTTATGGAGGCAATTGAAAGTGACTTCTCAATTTGAATTTGCTTTGCATATTTCTTGAACGCCTTAAATGCATCACTTTTCTGCACTAAAAAGAATGTCCAAGTATATCTAGATAAATCATCAACAATAACTAAAGCATAAACATTACCTCCGAAGCTTCTTGTTCTTGATGGACCAAATAAGTCCATATGCAACAATTGTAGTGGCCTTGAAGTGGACACCACATCTTTAGATTTGAAAGTTGACTTAGTTTGTTTCCCCTTTTGACATGCATCACACAATTTATCTTTGACATATTTTATCTTTGGTAAACCAATAACTAAATCATGCTTAATTAGTTTATTCAAATGCTCCATATGAATGTGAGCAATCCTTTTGTGCCAAAGCCATGAATCATTATTGCTTGCCATAAGACATTTAACCTTCAAAGAAGTGTCATCAAGGGAAATCATAAAAATATTGTTAATTCTATTACCTTTAAGCAATACTTCATTAGTGACTTCGTCTTCTATCAAACATTCATATTTAGTGAACTTGATTTTGAATCCTTTGTCACAAAGTTGGCTTATGCTAATAAGATTATGCTTTAAGCCTTCAACATAAAGTACATCTTCAATTGTTGTGAAAGGTGGTGAACCAACATTGCCTACGCCAAGAATCTTTCCTTTATTGTTATCTCCATAAGTAACATAACCCTTGGCCTTAAGCACTAGACTTGAAAATTTGTTTATGTCTCCGGTCATATGCTTCGAACAACCACTATCAAGATACCATAGATTTGAAGTGGTCTTCAAGCAAACCTACAAAATAAATTAAGTTTTGTTAGGTACCCAAATAGCCTTGGGTCCTTCATAATTAGTACCTTTCTTTACCCACACATAATGCCCACTTGCAACACTAAAGTTTCTTACATAGCAAGCATTAGTTGTATGACCAATAATACCATAATAAAAACAAGTAGCAACAAAATTGCTTTTATATCTAGGAACATATGATTTCTTTTTAGGAAATATTTTCTTAATAGGAGTTATTTTCTTTTTAGGATAAGGATGCACATTCTTAGGTTTGTTTACTTTCTCCTTAGAAGTTTGGTCACTAGCCTTAACAAATATTGTTTTACTAGAACATGGTTTAGAAAATTTTGAATAACCAAGTCCACTTTTATCATTTGAATATCTTTGTTGACTAAGGACCGTTTCTAAACCAATTTGTCCTTTCTCATATCTTTCTAGGACTCTTTTTAATTGAACAATTTGGAATGAAAGTGATTCATAATTTTTACACGCCAACTCTTGTTTTTATTCACTTGCTTTCTTTTGTTTTTCATCTTTTGACTCTTTTTCCATAACATCGACTTTTTCTTCTAAAGATGTTATTTGTCTTTTTTGTGAAGAAATTGTTTTACATAAGACCTTACATTCATTTAAGAGTTCATTTATGGCTTCTTGTGCATCATTATCATAAAGAGAAAATTTAGTACTAACCTCGTCATTTTCATCTTCGGAGTTATGTGTAGCCATAAGTGCTAGTTTTGCGCTTTCATCGCTCTCCGAGTCGGATGATGAACTAATTTCGTTGTCTTCCCATGCAATGTATGCCTTCTTATTTTTTTTTTATTCCTTCTCGCCTTTAAAACTTCCTTTCTTTGCAAGTTGTGGACATTCGGGTTTTATGTGACCTTGCTTCCCACATTCATAACATGTAAAGTCTTGAGATGAAGTTGAAGTATCCTTTTTCTTAAAGTGTTTCTTCCTTTTAGCATAAAAAGACTTATCTTTATTTTCAAATAATTTTCCAAGTCTTTTTACTAGAAGCATGAAATTTTCGTCTTCCTCCGATGAGTCGTCATTTTGTTTTCCTTTTGCATCTACCTTTAAAGCAATACCTTTGGACTTCTTGTCTTGAAGTTCATGTTTTTCAAGTTGTCCAAGATCTAACTCATGTTCTTGAAGTTTACCAAATAGAGATACGAAAGTCATCGTAGAGAGGCTTTTCTTTTCCGATATTGCCATTACTTTTGGTTGTCATTCTCTTGTCAAAGATCTTAGAATTTTGAGATTTAGTTCATCATTCGAGAATGTCTTACCAAGTGCTATTAAGTGGTTAGTCAAATGAACAAATCTTTTATGTAATGCAACAATGGTTTCTCCGGGCTGCATTCGAAACATTTCATCTTCTTGACTTAGAGTATTTAGTCTAGATCTTTTAACTTCAGTCGTTCCTTCATGTGTTTCTACCAAAGTATCCCATATTTCTTTTGCCGATTTACATTGACAAACACCAAAGAACTCATCAATACTTAAGGCACTTTGAAGAAGATTGATAGCTTTCTTTTCATTTAGAATTTTTCTCTTGACTTCTTCATCATATGTACTTTTTAATTTTTCAGTACCAACACCATTGACTACATTCACAGGATTATGTGGATCATTCTCAATAGCTTCCCATATACCTTCTCCTTGTGCTTCAAGATGTGCTCTCATACGAATCTTCCAAAAATCAAAATACTCTCCAGAGAAAAGTGGGGGCTTGTTACTACTTCCACCGTCTTTGAAAATTGGGTTTGAACTTGCGGAAGCCATACTGGATCTTTAGGAACAGGTTACCTAAGAACTGCTCTGATGCCAATTGAAGTTATAAATGTGCCTAAGAGTGGGGTGAATTAGGCTCTTAGACAATTATCCGGATTTTTGACGGTATTTGAATTTTACTTTTCCTAAAAGTTTCTAAGTGAGGAAAGCGGTAAATGCGGAAAGTAAAGAACACCGAGACATATAGTGGTTCCCCTCACAGGTCGAGAGTACTCCACTCCCCTTTCAACATGAAAGAGAGTTTACTATTGTTTTGACTTTACAAGACTCTTCCTAGTATTTCTATACAAGTCACTCAAAACAACCACCAAGAACACCCTCTTGGATTTTACAATTTTAAAGTCCAACCAAGAATAACTCTTACAATGGACCTTTTGTATCCACAACCCAGATCACAAGGAAAACAAACTCACAATCTTAATTTTTAACAATCCTAAAAATAAGATGTGATATAGAACTTTAATTCTGAATTTGTATGAAATGTTGAAGATGGATGTTGAAGTGTATCAATCAAAAGATTGATCTTCCCCTTTTAGTAACAATCACTCTTAATGATATTATACAAGTGTTCGACTCAATAAAAATGAAACTAGTGCAGTGAGTATGAAGGTTTAAGTGCAGAGGTTTCTGTTTGAAAAGTTTGAAGAACACTCTTGTAAAAAAATGCAGAATTTTTAAGGGTTTGAATGATTGAAAATTATAGCAAAATGAGGCGAATGGAAAAACGGAAGTTATGCTCTTTATATAGCCCTAATACACCTCTACAAATGAGTGTTAAAATATGAAGAGATGCCATGAATCAATGAAAAAATCGTTTGAAAAGAAATCTGAAAAGTTGCAGAATTTTTCACACTGTTTCAGTGTTAATCGGTTAACACCTTTCCAACGTTACAAATTTTTCAAAAATATTCACTGGTTAACCGGCTAACCTATTGTGTTAATCGGTTAACACTATTAGAAAATGCAGAAAAACAGAATTTTAAAGAAGTAAACGCATGGCATTCTTTTTCTATCATTCTTAAACTTATGATGCATAAATGAGACACTATTGAACACTTGTATACTCATTATTAAGAGAAGAAATTTTATACCTTTGATCAATCAAGATAATCTTCAATTCTTGAATAATATTTGAAACTTTGAGCTTGATTAGTCATGTCTTTTATCCACTTCCTTTTTGCAAACAATGTTATGAGCAAATAATGTTGTCTTCATCAAAATATCAATAGAAGAAGCTTGACTTCACACTATGTGTCGCGGTGAGAATCGGATATCAAGCTATTGATTAACTTGAATCACAAATCATAATTCACCACTGATCTTTAATTTATCCAAGGAAAGGGAAAAAGAACGAATAACCCATGAGTATGCAATGCAAAAACAAAGCAAAAGAGAATCTAAGGTTTGAGGGTTGGTTATACCTAGGGAAGATGCTAGCATCCTAAGTATCTGAAGTACTCTACAGTAACCTCTTTTCTTATTGTGTTATTTCTTATTTTGTCTGCTAAAGGGTGTAAAGAAAAGAAATACCTAAGGTGCTATTCCTAAGTATGCTCGCCAAGACATCACATTTCGTGCCTAGGTATCCTGACGGGAATGGAATCAGAGCATTCATAGTTCCCCTCAATAAGGGTAAACAAGGTAAAAATAAAAGGTTGCTCGCCAAGGATTGACCTTGTGCCTACGTATTCTCCAAAGGAACTTTGAGAAATCAGAGCGTCCGTAGTTCGGACAACTACGGGTAAAAGCAATGTTTGTTGGTTGGTTTTAGGAGAATAGATAAGTTGTCATCTTAAGGAGAATACTCAACTGAACCACTACAAACATGCGAAAGATGGATCTTTGCTTCACATTAATAGAAAGGGGCTCTGACTCGGATATCGAATCGACGAGTATGCCATATACCTCTCTCAAGCGGAAAAGAATCAACATTTTTCTCAACTATGTCATGGGGTAGGAGAATTATATCTCAATTAGGGATGACTCATGTCTAATCTCTCTTGGGAGATGGGGAACTTAACTGTAAGTTGTCTAAGTTAACATCCTAATGGAAACTATCCTAAGGGAAGCTATCCTAAGGGAATCTATCTAAAGTCAAGAATCTAAGTATGTACATCCTAGAGGGAATCAACCTAAAGGGGAAACATGGATTAAGCACAGAGGTAAATGATACAAAATGAATAAAATGCAATGTATGACTGTATAGTCAACCACAAGTCCTTCCCTTGGACTCAAACAGGCAATCTTAAAGATTCAAAAAGTCACAGATGAATATCAGACAGAATAAGCATCATGAAAATAATGTACAATGAGCAATTAGCAAAAATAAGATCGTGAACAAATAACAGTGTATGTGCACAACAAAGATCAAGACATGTAATCAGCTTACAAAAGCGAGACAACAAGAATAGACATCATCAATTAAAACAAAGTATCAATAATTAATCGAGGAAAATCAAGTCCAAAACATGGAAGTAAGCAAACGAGAAAATAAAATCGGGCAACAAAGAAATTATTAATTAATTTAAATATTAATGTTTAATAAAATTAATTAATAAATTAATTAATCAGTATTAAATAAAAATATTTAAAAAGATTAATAATTAAACAATTTTTTTATATATTTTTTATATTTAATAATCTAATTAAAGTTAGAAATAAAAATACTAAGAATAAATAAATAACAAGTTTTTTTTTGTGTATTTTCTAAATATCATTCAAATTTAAAAAAAATTAAAACTAATAGATCTAGATAATTATTGGATTGGTTAAAGGTACACTACCAAACTTTTTGTGATGGGTAATGAAGTTGTCCCCTTTATTTTTTATTTTTTTTCATAATAGAAGGACTTGGCCCAGCCAACACATGGGAAATAATACAAAATCAGCACCACATGATACACACATGCATGACGTGTTCCTCTCATTTCAAGATTGCATCATACTCTTCTTAACCTCAAGGCAGAAAAGAAAAAAACAAGTCAACTTGCAGATAACACACTTTAAGTAGTTCTAGAAGAAATGAAAATAGAAGAACCGCAATGCGTTTCGACGCCAACTCCCACCAACAAGACAGAATCGTAATCATAATTACAATATGCATCAATACCAGCAATCACCCACACAAAAAACTAACATTAGCAAACAATCTCCAAAATCGAAACGAAAATAAAAAGAATCGAAACCAAAACAATTGGACAAAAGGGGTGGTGTTGTTCGGATATAGAAATGATGGTAGGACGATGATAGAGGGTGGTGCGGTTGATGATGGTGGATGGCAAAAGGGGTGTTGTTGTTCGGATATAGAAATGATGGGTGTAGATCGTGAGCTTTAAAGGTGAGCGAGAATGGTAGTTGTCGACACGATGCGTCGAAGGCTGTGGTGGTGTGCTTTTGTGGTTTTGTGTTTACTCATATAGTGCATGGGAAATCATGTAGTTGAGAGAAGATGAAATGAAGTGGAAAGTATTGAGTAAGCATGAGGTGAGTTATGTTTTTTTTTTATTTCGCACAGGATGTCCGTTGGGTGAGGGGAGATGAAAATGAGCTGTTTAGAAATGTGAAGAAGAGAATGATATTGTCTATTGTGAAGAGTGAGAGGTCAAAGGTTTTTTTTTTAATATGGCCTGAGGGAGTGGTTTCGTCGTGTACTCATGGTGGTAGTAGTAGGATTTTTTACATGACCATGGAAGTTCAAAGTGTGATAAATGTTGGTTATGGTGAATATGGTGTGGAGTCTTAGAGACGGTGATGTCGGCAAGGTGATGAAGATGAAGAGAGTTTGGTGAGCAAGTGACCTGTCATTATGAGAGAGAGTTGGGTCGTGTGGCATTATAGTGTGATAGAAAGGAAGTTTGGAGGAAGTGTGTGGAAAACAAATACAGAGGTGAGTATGAGATGGGGGGAGATATGTGGGATTTGTAGCATGGAATTTGTGTATTGGAGGAAAAGAATGGTTGTTCAATGTACCAGTTATCATGGAAAGAAAGAGTGTGTTGCAACAATAAGAAACTAGTTTTTGTTTTTCCCTCCGCCAATGGTGTGTATGCGTGTGTTTTTATTAGAGTATGGCTGGGATTCCTACATGGTTTATTTTAGGAAACAAAATACAAGCTTTGAAGTGTTATGTGAAGAGAAATGGAGTTTGGTGCGTCACTGTTCACGTGAAGGAAGGGGTAGTATATTTTTTTTGTGAAGAAAAATCAGAATTGGTATGGTGATAATTTGTCTTTTATGGAGAGAGGGAGACATGAGAGGGAAAGTAGTATGCGGAGGGAGACATCACAAATCCATGATGAAGGGACATTACAAAGATCAAAGTGGTATCCCTCTTTTTCATAGCAGTATGTATGTTTTGGTCTTCGTATCAACTTATGTGAAAGAGAAAGTGATAGAATGTAATTCCTCCCGTCACTATTATAAGCAAAAAGAACACTTTAAATCTTGGTCATTATTATAAATAAAAGTCATTAAATTTTAGACTAATTAATACTTGTATTACTATTATATCCTTAATTTAATTCAAAAGCATTTACTGTTGAAAGTTGATTCATCAAATAAATTAAGGATATTATCGTAAATTTTACTTTGATTGTACATGAAATCAAAAAAACTAATTACACTTAACTAACTTTCTAAGTACGTGTGAAAATAATTATTTTGACTTATAATTATGATCGAAAAAAAATGTGGTCTTGTGGTCTCGCATATAGTAGAGTTGTACCATGCTAGCTATGTCATTTCACAAGGATGAAAAAAAAACAAAAATTCTTTCCTATACTTGTTAGCTAAGTATTGTTAAAAATGAAATAAAAACAAAAAATTCTAAATATTAAAATAATAATAAAATAAAGGAAAATATAAAATGAAAATAAATATAAACTATCAAAAAAATAAAAATCTGATTGATAGAAATAATTATTACTTAAGAAAAATGAAATAAAAACGGTTAAAAATGAGTAATCGGATTGGTAACGAAATGTTCAGAAAAATAAAACGAACACACCAAAATGATCAACGCAAAATATACGTATTGGAAAAATACGGCGTTTGGTCAAATTTCGAAATAAATTTTACCCGTTGAAATAGCTTAAGCTGTCCAGAAATGCGACCGAAAAGTGGTCGAAAAATTTAAATGAGCGCGTCAGTTTAAACTACGCGAAACGTAGATTAATATAACTGACGTCTGCAGGCTCGATTTTAAAATTCTCCGTCCACTGATTTTTCGCGCAGTTGACTTTTAATTTGACCGATTCGGCTATAAATCCAACAAATTTATTTTGGTTGATAAATTGGGTATTATGCGAGATGAAATGCGTTATATGCTATGCAGACGTTGCGGAACGAAAAAATGCATAATCTTAGGATCAAAAATTAGGGTATGACAGATGCCCCTATTTAAGTTTCTTCTATCTGGAGATATGGAGATTGAAATCTTCGTCTCGACGTGATAGGAGAGACTTAAATACAAACATGTATAATTTTTGGCCCTAAGATGCCACAAGATGCACATGATATGATATAATATGATATTAAATGCAAGACCCAACGAGGAACAACTTAGCAAAGCAAGACTCCACGGGGAAAAGATCCAAACTCGACTGGGGATGAGACTCAACTCCACTGGGGAAGAGACCACCAACTGACAATCACAGGATAGTTTAACCAGGGTGATGAACTTGTGATGAAATCTTTTAACAAATTCCACTCAGAGAACCTACTGTCGAGGCCAACTGTGGGGATTCCAGGAGATATCAATCGGAGGAGTCTACTGCCGAGACTTATACCTCATCTGGGAATACCTTTTGCCAGGTTTTTTATTGAGTAATGTGTCAACTATCAAAATTTACTGGAGAATCTGTTGCCGAGACTAACCTGAGAATCTGAAAAGAGGACAACTATTTGTTGAAGCTTAAAGATGCATCAAATTTAACCAGAGAATCTACTATCAAAATCTTGGAAAGAATGAAAACATCTTCTGCTGAAGTCTATTGGAGATCTACTGACAAGAATAACCAGAGAATATACAACTAAAACTCCTTCTGCCGAGGTCTACTGGAAATCTTCTGCCAAGACTTGCTAGGAAATGAAAGAAAATACCTATTGTCGAGGTTAAATTGGAAATCTTCTGCCGAGACTTGCCAGGAAATGAAAGAAAATACCTTCTGCCGAGGCTTGATGAAAGTTCTATTTTAAAACTTATCGGAGAATCTACTGCCGAGATTAACCAAAGAATCTGAAATAGAGCTAACTTCAAATAATCAAATGATTTGTTTAAAAAGACGATAAACCTCCCATCGCCTCGTGTCGCAAGCCACTGACTGGTCTCAGTTTCTTCTTTGACTAAGGTCTTTCACTTAGAAAGGGTAAAATAAACCTCCCCTCATACCGGGTCAGAAACCGCAGACTGGTCTCAGTTTCTTCTTTGATCAAGCTCCTTTAGCTTGAAAAGGGTAAACAAACCTCCCCTCATACCGGGTCATAAACCACAGACTGGTCTCAGTTTCTTCTTCAATCAAGGTTTTCGCTTGAGAAGGATAAACAAACTTCCCCTCGTACCGGGTCTTAGACCGCGGACTAGTCTCAGTTTCTTCTTTGATCAAGCTCCTTTAGCTTGAAAAGGGTAAACAAACCTCCTCTCGTACCGGGTCATAAACCGCGAACTGGTCTCAGTTTCTTCTTTTATCAAGCTCTTTTAGCTTGAAAAGGGTAAACAAACCCCCCCTCGCACCGGGTCTTGAACTGCGGATTGGTCTCAGTTTCTTCTTTGATCAAACCCCTTTAGCTTGAAAAGGATAAACAAACCTCCCCTCGTACCGGGTCATAAGCCATGGACTGGTCTCGGTTTCTTCTTTGATTAAGCTCCTTTGCTTGAAAAGGGTAAACAAACCTCCCGTCGTACTGGGTCTTGGACCGCGGACTGGTCTCAGTTTCTTCTTTGATCAAGCTCCTTTAGCTTGAAAAGGGTAAACAAACTTCCACTCGTACCGGGTCATAAGCCACAAACTAGTCTCGGTTTCTTCTTCAATCAAGGTCTTCGCTTGAGAAAGGTAATCAAACCTCCCCTCGTATCGAGTCATAAGCCACGGACTGGTCTCGGTTTCTTCCTGGGAAAAAGAATACTTATGGGAGAGTATCTTTTCATAGGGAATTGGAACTTCACTGGAGGTTAAGGACTTCAGTGTAATCCATAACTTAATGGAGATTTGGAAGTTTCATCGGGGATCTTTAAAGGAGATGCGGTCTGGTTGACTTGTAAAACATATCTTATCAAATAAAAAGAAAGATTAACTGAATCTTCACCAAACTTCTCGAGGAGACGCCATTTGATGGAAGCAAATTGGATAGTGGTAGTATATTTTCTTTGTGAAGAAAAATCAGAAGTGGTATGGTGATGATTTGTCTTTTATGGAGAGAGGGAGACATGAGAGGGAAAGTAGTATGCGGAGGGAGACATCACAAATCCATGATGAAGGGACATTACAAAGATCAAAATGTTATCTCTCTTTTTCATAGCAGTATGTATGTTTTGGTCTTCTTATCAACTTATGTGAAAGAGAAAGTGATAGCATCTTTATGGTCATGTGGTCCCGCGCATGGCTAGCGTGTATGTGGCTGAATAATGGTGCAGAGTTGTACCATGTTACCTGTGTCATTTCACAAGGATGAAAAAAAAAGACTTTCCTATACTTGTTAGCTAAGTATTGTTAAAAATGAAATAAAAACAAAAAATTATAAATATTAAAATAATAATAAAATAAAGGGAAATATCAAATGAAAATAAATATTAACTATCAAAAATAAAAATCTAAAATAAAAATCTGATTGATAGAAATAATTATTATTTAAGAAAAAGGAAATAAAAACGGTTAAAAACGGGTAATCAGACTGGTAACGAAATGCTCAGAAAAATAAAATGAACACACCAACATGATCAGCGCAAAACATACGTATTGGAAAAATAAGGCGTTTGGTCAAATTTTGAAATAAATTTTACCCGCTGAAACAGCTTAAGCTGTCCAGAAATGCGACTGAAAAGTGGTCGAAAAATTTAAATGAGCAGGTCAGGTTAAACTACGCGAAACGTAGATTAATATAACTGACGTCTACAGGCTCGATTTTAAAATTCTCCGTCCACTGATTTTTCGTGCAATTGACTTTTAATTTGACCGATTCGGCTGTAAATCCAACAAATTTATTTGGCTAATAAATTGGGTATTATGCAAGATGAAATGCGTGATATGCTATGCAAACGATGCGAAACGAAAAAATGCAGAATCATAGGGTCAAAAATTAGGGTATGACACTATGAATAATTGAGTTTTGGAATGTTATTTTAGTGAAAAAAAATGAGTCCATGATGATGGGTTTTTGTAGCATAGGCTTTGGTGTGAAATTCTAGGGTGAAAGTGCTTTTAAAAAAAGTGATTTTTGGGGTTCGGAACAGTATGCGCCGACTCATAGGTACCCCTGGGTCAACTCATAGCCACCCGAATGAAAAATTGTGGAAATTTTAACAGTATGCACCGACTCATAGCTCTGTGCGTCAACTCATAGCTCTGTGTGTCGACTCATAGCTTTGTGCGTCGACCTCTGAGTCGACTCATAGGTAGAAAAACGCCAGAAACGGTTTTAATCATAACTTTTTAACCGTTAATCCAAATGACGAACCGTTCGAAGCGTTGGAAAGCTAATAAGTTAAGCTTTAACATGGGGTAATTATATGAATCATTTTCCTAATATATTTATGTCTAATATTTTGAAGAATGTGATTGTTGGTTGTTGTGTACCTTAAGTAGTCGTGGTGTAAGTGACGAACCTTGAGTGTTGTTTGTATGCCTTGGGCAACTGATGTGTTGTATTTTGATGATTAAAACATGATGATTTATGATGTAACATGAAGAATTTTGATGCACGATAATGACGTAATACCATGATGGTTACGATGAAATTTTTATGACTGATGATGCAATTGATGATCCTGTGATGATAATGATTGTGACGTTCTGCATCATGCATTCATAGCATATTAGGACTTCGGTCCAGTGACGATGTGAGGACTTCGGTCAAGTGGTGGCCTTAATCCCATTGTGTGGATTGTGGGGAACTTTGAAAGGTGATGGCCCAGTGTCCATCAACATGATGAATTGGTACCACATGCATGAGTCTATGTTGTTGCATTCCACGCTATGTGGCATTACATATATGTGAATTTTTTGATGATGTTGTGACTTAAGTGATGCTTTGATGATGAATTGTTTATTTGATGACTTTATGAACGAAGATGTATATATGTTACTATGAAATGAAGGTGTGAGTATAATACTTGGTGAATGATGATGCATGGATTTCATAATGATGTTGTGTTTTTGTATGATGAATGCTATCTTAATATATCTTATCTTTATATCTTGTATAATGATTTGTGACTACTCACCCTTCCTGTTCGAATGTTGCCTCCACGTGGTGTAGTGTGCGATTTTTGTCGGTGACGCGACCACCTTACCGCATTGGTTGGAATTTGGTGCTACTTTCTGATTTCTTATTTATCTTATGAAGCTGGAAAGGAAAGGGAAGCTATCTAAAACTAACATTGCACGCAAATGTTTTCTTTAACAAATGCTAAGAGATTGGGGGGTCCGGGGTCAGATTATACAAAGGGGAGTTGTCAATTACCCAGTGTATATATGGTTATCCATATATCTTCTTTGGCAGGTTTAAATACTTTCTGGTGTTTATCTGTTATGGGTTGGGAAAGTTTCTCCTTTGGGAGTGTTGAGAGAGTGTTTTTTGTTGTTTTCGGGTTTTTTCGTTGTTTTTGTGAAGGTACTGGACCTAAGGTTTTTGATTTGTGTGCTCGTTAAGATTTCACAATCTTATGCCTACGTATTCCCGTTAAAGAAAACTAGGAAATCAGAGCAATCATAGTTCCTCCTATTCTATGGGAGGAAAGATGTTGGGTGTCTTGTTCAAAGCCCAAGATTGAAGCTAAAGGGGTATTTGAGAGAGAATTTGTCATCTCTAAAGGGAGATATCTCAGCTATTCATCACAGTTGTTGGGTAATCGATTATAAAGGGGAATTACTTTAACTCGAATGTATGGAATCCAGCATGCCATAATTTCCTTTGTAAGAGAGATGCCATGAAGGAGGAAACTTTAACTCAATGTAGAGCAATGCCATTTTTCCTTAGGAGTTTTACATGCTAAGAGAGGGACATTGGCTTAGATGTAAATAATCCAGAGGCTTGCCACTTACAGCTGTTTAGATGAAAGAGGAAGTTTACCAGGATAAAAGAGGGACCACAACTTGGATTTTTGAATCAACAAGTGTGCCACTTACATCAGTTATCTGGGAATGGTTTTTTTGATTGTCTGTTTTGATGTGTGATGTACAGAGAAAGGCCTTCCTACAGAGAGAACTTTTGATTTCCTCTGAGGGGATGTTGATTTTTGTGTACCTTGATCAAAGCCCAAGGTTGAAGCTAAAAGGTTGATTCTGTTTAGGGAGTTTTATATATGTCTTGTACAAAGCTCAAGATTGAGGCTAAAAGGAGATTGACTCCTCCGGGGAAAGTTTTGTCTGTCTTGTACAAAGCCCAAGATTAAGGCTAAAAGAATTGACTCCAATGGGGAGAGGTTTTATCTGTCTTGTACAAAGCCCAAGATTGAGGCTAAAAGGTTAATTGACTCAGTTGGAGAATATGATCTGCCTTGTACAAAGCCCAAGATTGAGGCTAACTTTGCTAAGGAAAAAAGAAAATGATTATACAAAGTTTATCACCCTGTTCTACCCCACAAATATTGCAGCAGAAATAACATAATATCAGAGTAAAATCAAAACCACCTCAAAGGATGCACATTTCTCAATAAAATTCAAATAAAACAATTGCTCCGTAAACACCGGTTTTCCTCAAAATGTTCAAAAGCCATTTGTTGTACCCCAAATTTTACCCCTTAGATGTCATAACATCTTGCATTGACATTTAAGAACAATCATATATGCATTGTTTAACTAACCCACATTTTGCAGTTGTTTCTCTTATGTTTGAAATTAGGGTTTACACAGAAAGATTCAAGGCCTCCTAAGGTATTCTCTAGCTCCATATAATCACCACAAGGATTCATCAGTGTTTGGAACCAAGATCTCAAGACTTTGAATCAAGTCAAGTCAACAGAGGATCACCAAACCAAAAGGTGGAATTAGGGTTTTAACCTGAGGAATCACTGAAGAATTTTGCCATGTTAAGTCAAGATTTGATTGGTTCATCAACCAGTTAATCTTGCCTACAGTTAGGAGGTCTCATTCAACAAGAATTCAGTATCATTTGGTTCTCCTCATGAGTAACTTGAGTCCCAATTTCACCCTGCCTCTAAATTAGGGTTTTGTCAAGACAAGTGGATCACTAGTCCTGATTTTGATCAAGAGTTGTTCTCAAACCTTAGGACTTGACTCCATGAGATAATAGACATCCCTATAGACCACCTATGAGTTTTAGATGTGATGGAAGAAGCAAGATCGCAAGATATTATCCCAGTGCATTCACAATTAAAATTAGGGTTTTGACTAAAACCCTAATCCTTGAGATTTTGACCCAAAATGAAACATCCAAGGCCTCAACCCATCATAGCATGTCTCATTGATGATTTAGGGTATGAGAAATCAAGTTTTAAGAAGCTATCTTGCAAAGGAAACAAGGTTTGGTTCATGAAAACTTTTCATATGTGGAGTTTCACTACTTGTGCAAAAATTGAAACAGTCATAACTTTCAAACCACACCCCCAATTTGAGTGACTCAAAGCTCAAATGGAAGCTCTTCCCATGATATTCAAAGTGTATTAGAGGACCCTCTTTTAGAACTTGCTTGGTTGTTAAGATATGAGACTTGGAATACAATATGCCTTAAGGACTTAGTGAAATTTTCGATCTTTTGCTCCAATTTTGGAACACTACTTCATGGCTGTTTTTCACCTAATTCCAAGCTTCAAATCAAAAATATTTGGACATGAAAGTTGTTCCTTGTTCTTCAAGCTTTCCAAGCATGTATGGAACTCCTTATTTGGATAAGCCAATCTCAAGTTATGATGTTTTAAAGTTATGTGTTTCAAGTTGTGAAAATTCCATAACTTAGAAATTTTTCTAAGTTCTTTTGGGCAGCATGAAGGACACGAATTCATGGCATCCTTTACCAATTTTATAAGCTTCATCTCAAGTTTCCTTCCACATGAAAATTGCTCTATCAAATATCTACCTTACATAGAGCCAAAAATCTCAAAAATTGGATCAGTAGTTATCAAGATATGGTGCACTAAAGTGGGCATGTTGAAATGTTGTGAACACTTAGAAAAAATTCAGATTTTTATCAGTTTGCTACACCAATATTGTGCACAATTTTTTCACTTGTTTCATGGTATAATTTCAACTTATCACCAACATGAAATTCACTCTACCACGTGCTCTCTTTCAAAGGGGCCAAAAACCATTTCATTTGGGCCATTGGTAGTAAAGTTATCATGTGAACAAGTGAAGCCTATGAATTTTGTTCCATGCAAACCATACTTCACAATTTGAATCAAACTTGGAACAAAAATGGGCAAATCTCATCAGCAGTTCTAAGACCTACCCTTGGCGTGTTATCCTCTCTTTGTATTGTCCCAAATCTTTCCCTTTTGAGCTCAATCTCTTATGACTCATAAAAAGGATGTTTTGAAATAATGCATTAGTTTATGAAATGAAATGGTACAACATTGGGTGTTGTCAACTTCATGCGCATAAGTTCATATGGAGGATCCCAAGTTTTACCTCTTTTGACCCTCACTTCTATGACACAACAAAAAGGAGGTTTGAAGCAATACACGCAATTATGAAACATGACAAACCTGAGCTCTACCCTCTAAAGCCTTTGTGCAGTAGTGTGAGGCGATATTTTCTCCAAGGTTGACCAAATTTAAAGGCTGAGAAATGGTCCTTGCAAACCCCAATTCTTTATCCAGCAGGCCACGTGTTTTTCCATTGGTCTCAAGGGATCAAACCCAACCTTCCCAGCCTATAAAAGGAGGTCATCTCATCACTTGTAAATCACCAACAACTTTCATAAAACACTCTAAAAGATCTCTGAATTTTGAGTGTCACAAGTGAGAAAGAGGAGAAGGATTGCCTTGGGGTCCTTGCTAGTTCAGGAAGAGGAGAAGTCAGCACACACTTGAAGGTGCAGTGGACATATTCCACCTGGTAACTACACTCTCCATACTCCATATCATTGTACATATTTATCATCACATCTCTACCATATGTTGCTACTATAATATGCTTTTATTGTTTTCTTCATTCATCCAAAATGTGAATAATGAGTATTGGAGTTTTTTTGTTTAAGCTTCTATTCGTAGACTGCCATCATGAAGTAAGATAAGTGTGATTCTGCTTTGTGTTTCCTGTTGATATACTTGAAGTATCTTGAAATGATAGTACCATTGTGTTGGCCCCTAACATGTTTGTTAAGCCCTTGAAAGTTCAGTGTTGTGTGACTCTGCTTGTACTTAAATGTAATAGGTATCAGCTGCTATCATTATGGTTTTTTAGTCAGTTTGTGTATAAGAGTTCATACTATGTTTCGCATCCAAGAGGCTTGATTATTGAGTTTGCTTTTGAGCATGAAAATTATTTTTAACTCAGTCTTTTACAAGAATGTCTTTTTTGCATTTGTTCATGTATTTATCCATATCCTGATATGCACACAAACTTTGACATGTCATGATCTTTGTTTTAAACCAAGTTGACTTATGTGCTTGAGTTTGGTATTTGAACGGCTCACTTGTTGAAATATGCAACTGGTTATGCTTTGTGTTTTTTGACTTATTGTTTATAACCTGCTGGTATGATATGAGTCCAGGAGTACGTGTGCTGGTTATATTCATGTCTTCCAAACTTGTCATTAAGAATGAGAACTTGTTGTTATTCCTTTATGTTGAATTCTGGTTTTTCTAATCATGTGTCTGTCAATGCCTCACAACTTAATTGTGTTTGTGCACTATATCATGACCTGCTTATCTGTTGGTATGCCAAAACTGTTATATAAAATGGATGATCTCTTGAGGTCCTGTTATGCATAAAATTGCCATTTCATGACCATCCTGCTCTTGTATGTGCAAACATGTAACATGTCATCCGAGGTGTGCATACTAATGATATGTTTATTCAGGTTAAGTATAGTGTTTGATATGCCTATCTGATATGTGTTCAAGTCGTATAACTGCTACCTTGTTGGTATTCCATTTTATGTGTGCAACTCCTTGATAAGTGTTTAAGTTTTCTTTTTTACTCAAGCTATTCATGTACTAGCCATGTGTATATTTGTTGAACTTGCCTTCAGAAAACATTTTGTGTCGAGGAATTGTTTGGTGGCCCTTACTTTGTTTTAATTTCACAAGTATGTTACTACTCTCACTATGTCATGATATCTTGGTTGGATGTTTAAAATCAAGTTAACCTTACATGCTAGGATTGCCCCTTGAAATTGTTAATCCCTTGAGATTTTGTGTTGTGAATGTGGTGCCTTGTTGTATTTGCAGTTGCTGTCATATTAACTGTTTACATAGCATTGTGGATACTTTGTTCTTAATCTGACAATCTTTGAAAGCTTCATTTATGTCTGCTTTAGATACTTGAGTTTGTGTTTATCATGATGCACATTAGACTCAATCTTCATGTTATGCCACTGTTATGGCACTTACTGTCTGCTCTGTCATCGTTTGATTGCTCTTATTTGATTTGATTACCATGTTTGGTCTGAACTCATTGAAAACCTAAGACCTATGCCTGAACTTTGCTAAGTTCCAAGAGCTTGTATGTTAAGATTCATATGTTATATTTAGTTCTGCATTCTGTCATGATCATATGTTTACACATAATACCATGTAACCTTGATTAATGTTGGAATTGCTAAATCTCTTGAGGTCATTGTCTTGATGCCATATGTCTACTGTCATGATTGGTATGAAGGATGTGTTATAAAAATGTTGACTATATGTTTGCCTGGCATCTTAGCACCATGTCTAAAGATATTTTGAATTCATTTTTGCATTTAAGCCACAGTGAGGCCATGGATTGATAGGCAAGTTTAGGACTGCTCATGGATGTAGAAACTGCTCTGCCATTCTTTTATTCTTCTTCTTTGGTACTTGTGAATGCTTGCTTCTTGCATACAAACCAGTTTCTATATGGATTCAAATGATTTTGTTGAGTGTTTGCTGCACATTGTTTGTTTGACAACATGTTGTTTGCAATTCCAAAATGTCTTGAGCCTGTTTTCAACATGTACATGGTTTTTGTTATGATCTTCTCTAAAGTGCACTTTTCCTCAGATTATGTTGTTGTTTTTTGTTCAAGAAAGGTCATTAGCAGTTTGTATTTCATAAGAGGGAAGATGAGATCTTACTCCACTTGATTTATTTAAGCTTCTTTTGAATTCAATGTTGAGATGAATTTTTGGTTTGTTATGCTCCGCTATTATAACAAAGTGGTCCTGTCACACCAATTTGCATTAGAGAACTTTTAAGTTTGCGTGGATAAAATAAGTTCTGAACATTGGTCATGGGAGGTAATGGTTTCGTCTTTGTTTACCATGCAAGGTGTAAGTATTTATGGAGTTAAGGTTATGACCAGATGAAACAGCCACCCCAGTGGCAAGCACACACATACACACACCCATTTGACCATGAGGACTGGGGTTCGAATCCCCCTCGTCCCAGTCCTTTTATTTTAATTCCTGAATTATTTTCGTTTTGTATATAATGTCTTGTTGTTATGATATGTTAAACACGTACGAATGGTGTGGCTGGCAATTGTTTTGGGTTGTATCCCCAAGGGCACGGGTTCAATACCCATGGGGTGCCTTTCTCCTTCTTTTTATCACCTATTTATTTTATATTTTCATAGTTTGTGCTTCAATTTCAAAAACTCATAACCCAATCATTTTTCATCTTTTTTTACTCATTCTTTTTGCCAATTACTCCTTAATAAGTCCACTTTTGGAACATAAAAAGAAATTGTTGAAAATAAATGTTTGTTGAGGCATTTTATCATGTAGGAAGTGGAGGATCTTTTAGGGTTTCTATCATGAATACTCTTTACTTTTTTTATTCTTATATCATGTTATCTTGTTCATCTTGTTTAATTAACGCCTAATGTGTATGGTTCTAACCTTGTATGGCTTTATGAACTTTATTCCATTTTGATACTTTGTTTAATGTTACATTTTCATGTAAATGTCCACATAAACTTCTTGTTCATAAAAAACTGTTATCTTTCCCCCCTTCCAAAGGAAAGACTCTCTATTGACTCTTAAGTCATAGAAAGCTCATCACCCTTTAGGCCTCCTAAGAGCCTTTATCCTTTTGGCCTCCTAAGAGCCATCTTTCCGCTAGGCCTCCTAAGAGCCTCTCCCTTCTTCTTGGCCTCCTAAGAGCCATGAATCTTACAACTTAGAAATAGGATAGAGTTTCTAAACTCTATATGGGCTCATCACATTGAGTATCCACCTTTCCCCATCATAACTTAGATTTAGAGAGTTTCCTTAAAACTCTAAATGAGCTCACACTCATTTCCCCTTGGAACTTTGGCCATAGTCAATGGTTCCTCAAATTCACCCTTAGTTAGGTGAACTACGGTTGCTCTGATTCTTTAGTCAGATACGTAGGCACAAGATGCAACGTCTTGGCGAGCAAACTTAGTGTATATACCTTAGGTCTTTACCTTTAACTTTAGTACAGATTCCTTTAGCAAGCAAACATAACATAACACAAACTAAACAAGAGGTTCCTGTAGATTACTATAAATACTTCGGGTGCTAATACCTTCCCTTAGTATAACCAACCCCCGAACCTTAGATCTCCCCCCTTTAGGTTTTTCTCGATCTTGAACCTTTCCTTTGGATAAATCAAAGTCGGTGGTGAATTCAAAGAAGTGTGATGCAAGTTAATTAATAGCTTGTTATCCGATTCTCACCGCAACACCATCAAATTAGCAGCGGAACCACCATAACCACAACAATCCAAAAATCAAAAGGGTTTCTAATAAAAACAATAATTATTCAAAAATAACAACAAAATAACAACTCAACATGGTTTGACTCAACGACCCAACCCGATGTTACAATATCAGAGCAAGACCCTCTACATCGACCAAAAGCAAAATAAACTCCAAAAGTCCTCGAAGGCATCCACAGCTAAGCCTGGTCATCTGCATGTTACCCACGTGGAGGCAACATTCAAACGAGCAGGGTGAGTAATCACAATTCATTATAATCAATATAAAAACAAGATATGCATAAAAAGGCATCATTATCATATACAACATCATCAGGGTCATCACAAAGGAAAACATCAAAAATCACGATATCATAAATCACATCAATGCCAAATAAATGCAATGCACAACAAGACTCATGCATGTGGTACCAATTCATCAAAGTCGATGGACACTAGGCCATCACCCTCCAAAAATCCCCGTCATTAGGATCGATTCTACACAAGAACCAGAGCACGTCAAAATTTACCTCACATCTGCATAATGGGATTGAAGCCACAATAGACCAAAGTCTGAAATGCTATGAATGCATGATACACAACATCATTATCATCATCATCAATAAAAGTCATTACGTGCATCATCATTCATGAAAATCTCATGTTAATCATATCATCATTTATTCATCAAAGCATCATGAATCATCATCTCATAAACATCAATATACTCATGGTAATTCATCAAAATAATCATAGCTCAAAACATCAAGACATCACAAGAATCATAAAACAAATTTGCGAACAGCAGGCGTTCGCTAGAAAGTTCGCTTTGAGAACTTGTTCGCTTTGCGAACTTGTTCGCTTTGGTGTTCGCCTAGTGAGCTGCCAGCGAACCCCAAAATCCCATACAAAAACCAGAGGAATCCCCATTCTGTCTCTCCCTCGCTACCTCTATTCGCCTAGCGAAGTTATTCGCTGGGAAGTTCGCTTTGCGAACTTTAAATCATAATTAAAATTTCATCCCAGTATCTCAAGCAACGTCATCGCACATTCGCTGCACTGTTCGCCCAACGAGCCTGGGGTGAGTATTTGTTTTGTGAAGGATTCCTTCGCTTTGCGAGGTCGCGATTTCCTGCAATCGCTGCTACGCACCAGTAGCACATCAGACCCCAAAAATCTTACGGGTTCAACCTCATTTACCCCCAAAAACACCCCCAAAACATCCCTAAGGCATTAAGGCAACAAGGATACAAAACCTACGACTATTAGGCCGATTATTACACTATCCTAAGCTTCAATTTCACATAAACCTTCACAAACCCAATTACCTTCATAACTTCCATAAATCCCTTTCCCTACGAGGTCAAAACAACATCAACAGAGAAATTAGCCTCAAAGACCTACTTTTATCCGATTCAATCTAACCCTTCATATTCATCATCAATCCACAAAAACAACACCTAAATCATCAATTTACTCATAAACCCACAAACCCACATAAACCTCAAAAATCAGCTTTAAACACATCGAATTCCTATATCGAAAACAATGAAAGGAAATACTCCCCATACCTTAGATTGTCGATTCCAAGCTTTCTTTCTTTAGTTCTTGAAAACCTTCTCGAATCCTAGGTTTTTCCCTCTTTCCATAGAGCTCAGGTCTTTTTCCTTCTTTTCACGGTCTAACAAAAAAATGAATCCTATTCCTCTCAAATTCTCCTTTTTGTTAAACCTAACCCTTGGGCTTCTAAAATGGGCTTTTCCAATATTACCCTCACTAACTCCTCCTTAAAAGTCCAATTTACCCTTCTAATATTATTTAAATAAATAATACTACAATATATTCCATATTATATACTATTATTTAAATTAATAACCAAACTCCACAAAATACCAACATCACCACAAACCACCAAAATTCACTAAAAATCATGAATATTATATTTAAATAAATTAAATAAATATTCTTATGAAATTTGGGGTGTTACAACTCTCCCCCACTTAAATAATTTTCGCCCTCGAAAATTACCTCAAGGAAATAGAGTCGGATACGACTCCCTCGTCTGATCTTCACGTTCCCAAGTCCAACTTTCGCCAGCTGGTCCACCCCACAACACCTTCACCAAAGCTATGTCTCTACCCTGCAGTTACTTCATCTCTTGACCATCAATCCGCACCGGTAATGCTTCCACTGTCAGGTTATCCTTCACTTGTACATCATTCAACTGAATCAAATGCGATGGATCCGAAATGTACTTCCTCAACTGAGACACATGGAACACGTCATGCAAATTCGCAAGTGACGGCGGTAAAGAAATTCGATAGGCTACCTCTCCTATTCTCTGCAAGATTTGATATAGACCAAAAAAACATGGAGTGAGCTTCTTAGACTTCAAAGCCCGACCCACACCAGCCACTGGCGTCACCCTCAAAAACACGTGATCTCCCTCTTGGAATTCCAGTGTCTTCCTTCTCTTATCATGGCAGCTCTTCTGGAAACTCTGCGACGCTCTCATCCTTTCTTGGATCATCTTAATCTTCTCAGTCGTCTCTTGCACAATCTCAGGTCCGAGTACAACACTCTCGCCTGACTCATACCAACACAAAGGAGTCCTACATCTTCTCCCATACAAAGCTTCATAGGGCGCCATTCCAATACTAGCATGAAAACTATTATTGTATGTGAACTCAATCAGCGGAAAATGGCTATTCCAAGCTCCTCTGTGATCCAACACACAAGCCCTCAGCAAATCCTCTAAGGATTGGATAGTTCTTTCTGTTTGACCGTCCGTCTGCGGATGATAGGCAGAACTCATCCTCAACTAAGTACCCAAAGCATCTTGCAAACTCTTCCAGAACCTAGATGTAAATCTCGAATCTCTATCCGACACAATACTTGAAGGCATCCCATGCAACTTCACAATCTCCTCAATGTACATTTCGGTTAACTTTTGCATAGAATGATTAATCTTCATCGACAAGAAATGAGCCGATTTAGTTAATCTATCCACGATCACCCAAATTGAATCATTCCCCTTTGTCGTCCTCGGCAACCTCAACACAAAGTCCATGGAAAAGCTATCCCATTTCCATTCTGGAATATTCAACGTCTGCATCATACCTAAAGGCTTCTGAAGCTCAATCTTCGATTTCTGACACGTCAAGCACGCATAAATGAATTATGCGACATCCTTCTTCATACCTGGCCACCAAAACAAATTTTTCAAATCCTGGTACTGTTAACCCTCATTTTCGACGCTAGAAAGAATCAAAGCTATTTTAAGTTAAAAAATTATTTTTAATGTAAAGAAGGCTTCGACCCAGTTTTGGTGAAGCCTGAGTCGAATAGAGGTTGTAGGAACCTCAAAAAATGGCTAAGTGTTGGAAAGGTTTTGACCATGAGAATATGGAAACAAGCGCTGCAGTTGTTATATTAAGGTTGGAGGGAATTTCCAATGTTTGAAATTTAAATAAGAGCAGTTGTGAACGTGGGAACAGTTGAGACCAAGGAGAAGGCGCCAAAATCCACACGTTCGAAGCAGTAACCACCACTTAGTAGTTATTTTCTAGCACTATAAATAGGAGTTAGTTCTATGTAATAGAGGTGTTCATATTTTTGTACAAGTTACTCAAAGAAACTCAAAGTACCCGCGTGTAGAGAAACGAGTTCGTGAGAATGTACGTAATGTAACACCATTTCCTTCATTAATACAATTTATCTTTGTCATGTTTAAGATTCAGCCATTTACTTTCCATGCTTTTACAATTTCTTGAACTTTATTTTCCATGCCAAATTTACTTTCAAAGTCATTTAAACTATCTGCATTTACCTTCGACTGCACTGTTACATTCAAGCGTTTAATCTTCAAGCATTTACTTTTCAAAGTCTTTTATTTTCAAGAACGTGGAGTTCACCTTTAATCCATTGCATTTATTTTTAAAGTCCTTTACTTTCCTGCACTTTACTTTCGACAGCACTTTTATCATTCCAGCCTTTACTTTTCAAGAACGTGGAGTTCGTCGCATTTTACTTTCAAAGCTTTTTACTTCCTGTCCTTTCCTTTCGACTCCTTTAAATTCTGCACCCTTTACTTACAGCCCTTTGAATTTCAAGCCTTTACTTTACTTTATTGTAAGTAGTCAAACGTGGAGTTCAGTTAGATTTTATTTCAGCATTATCGAACGTGGAGTTCAGTTTGCATTCTCTTTAGCTTTTACTTGTCATTTACACTTGTCTCTCGAATTTAGCACATGTCCTAGGATTTGTGTGGTCGATCCTGCATGTTAATCAATTCTCGTTTAGGATTGATAGACCAGAGGTTGTTTACCAAAATTCACAGTAAACAAATTGGCACACCTGGTGGGACCCAGTGCTAAGTTTACACTTTTTGTTAACCTTACTTTTCTTAGTGAAGAAGTACTCCCGTTGTATGTTATTGAGAAGTGGGAAGTTAGCCACAACAAACGAGGGAATACCAAAGAGAAGACACACTAAGAAAATGGCAACCAATGCCAACCAACAAGTTGATCCTCAAGGGAGTCTTTCAAACACTCAGTCAAGTAGCAGTATGGGGTCTCAAAGCACACCATCACCAGTGTCTTCGACAGGAGGACAGGCGTCACTTCCATTAGTAGTGTCTGAACCAGGATCAACATATACAAAGTCATATACTCAACCTGTGTTGGAATACATAGGACCACAAAGTCCTAATTCACCAACGCCCCCAGGAGGAAATTCAATGTACAGGCACGTTCCTCCTCCAGGTTTTCCACATCTAGGGTCAAGGAGTCAACCCTATGGTATGCCTACATCAATGATGCAAAACCTGCAGAATGCTCCGCCTGTATTTTCAGAAACTGTAGTGTCTTCGCCATTACAAGGATCAGGATCAGGGGGTCGAAATAACCAGAGTATAGGTGTTGGTTACTCTGTTCAAGCACCTAGTCTTACAAATACATCCATAAATTGTTTAAGACAGCAGATGGATGAAAGTAACATGCAAATGGTGCATACGTTGTCTCAGACAATGGGAGAAGTTTTTCAACCCTTGATTCAGAATACGACTCAAACTAACCAACAATTGGCTGCACAAGTGGCACGCATGGCTGATTTCATGGGAGTACCAGCGGTGGATCGAAGAGCAACTGTTGTCGAAGATATCCCAAGACGTCATCCACGCCAGATACTTGAGGCGAACTTGGAAGATCAAGAGATGATTGATCCTTTTAGAGTCGAACCACCAAGAAACCAAATGCCATACCAGATGGAGGAAGAGCCAGTAGTGATGGTAAACAGGAACCAAAATGCAGATCAGCTACCTAGACAGGTTCGACACCAAAATCAAGCAGAAGAAAATAATCTTGCAGCCATGGTTGAAAGGATAATGACCAGAAATGGTGTGAATTTTGGCTTCACAAGGCCAAATTATACTTCGCCTATAATGGATTATATTCTCCAGGCAGAATTACCCCCTAGGACGAAGGTTCCAAAGTTCAGCAAGTTTGCAGGAGATACTACTGAATCTATTGTCAAACATGTGGCTAGATATTTGATCGAAGCAGGCGAAATTGCAGCTGATGAAAGCCTCAGAATCAAATACTTCCCAAGTTCCCTTACCAAGAATGCCTTCACATGGTTTACCACTTTGCCTCCAAATTCCATATACAATTGGACCCAACTAGAACGTTTGTTTCATGAACAGTTCTACATGGGGAAAACTAAGATTAGTTTGAAAGAATTGGCTAACATCAAACGCAAAGTCACTGAGCCAATTGATGATTACCTGAATAGGTTTCGACTTCTTAAAGCCAGATGCTTTACACAAGTACCAGAACATGAGTTGGTCGAAATGGCTGCCGGGGTCTTGATTATTCCATTAGGAAGAAATTAGATACCCAATATCTTAGAGATATGGCCCAGTTGGCTGATAGGGTTCGACAGCTAGAAAGGCTGAAAGAAGAGAAGGATAAATTCAGCAAGGGTAAAAAAGTAGCCTTTGTCGAATGTAATGAAGATGTGGAGAGTCTGTGTGGTGAAACATCTTATTTCGATGAAAATGAGGTTGACGTTGCTGAGTTAAGGCAAGGTCCGCCTTATGCCTGCAAATTATTAAGTCCTTCAGAAGGAAAAAATCCTGTCGAATCTAACGACAAATTTCCTAAGAAAACATACACTTTCGACGTCACTAAATGTGACGAAATTTTTGATTTGTTAGTTAAAGATGGGCAAATGATAGTGCCTGCTGGCGCTAAGATGCCACCTTTAGAACAAAGAAAGAAAAGAGGTTTTTGTAAGTACCATAATTTTTTGGGTCATAAAACTTCTCAATGTTTTCTTTTCAAGGATTTGGTGCAAAATGCTATCCAAGAAGGAAGGCTGAAGTTTGGTGACAAGGGAAAAGCCCAGATGAAGATTGACTCTGACCCATTGCAAGTTGCAGAGGCTAACTATACAGAGCCTCATGAGGTTCAGATGGTCGAAGTCACAGAGGGATTTGATAAGTCAGACAACATGGTGGAGGTTACTGAAGACTTCGCCACCAATTCTGTGATAATTGAAGGTTTTTGTAAGGCTGCAAATGGCCTGAATGTTGATGGTACCAGTCTAATGTTGGTGACCAAAGAAACTGCTGATAAGTTTGTTGAAATGGATAATGCTGCCAAGGTTCTGGATATGGCCGTGAGTGGATTGAAGATAAATGCCAATGAAGGCATTAACATGGTCGAATTGGTTGAAGAATCTGATTCTAGCTCAGATAGCATCAACACCAATGAGGCTATGGGTAGAAATGCCCCCAAAGTCCAAGTTGTTAAGGAATTGGAAGATGACTTGCTGTTGGTAGGAGAGATGATAGACATGGATGGTTGTTTAGTGGAAAACTGGATATGTATGGCTGCTGAAAAATTCTTCAAGACATCTCCTGATGTTGAAAGAGTCAGTGCTGAGGAAATGGTCGAAGCTGAAAAAGCTGCTTGGCAAGAAGTTTCTCAAAAAGCTGCAAAAGCAGCAGCAAGTGGGGGAAGTCTGGAAGCCCGTTTCTCCAAGATGCACTTAAAGGACAGAATGAATGTCAATATGGTTGAAATTACAGATCGAAAAACTGAACAAGTAAGTAAGGCAGATGAATAAGAGAAGTGCAACAAAATAGCATATCCTAAGCAAGAAGAGTCAATTGTGGATTTCTTGCACCGTTGCCAGAAGAAAGGCTCTGGAGTAATGCTATGTCCTAGATGCTGCGCCATTTTTGATGAAAAAGTTGCCCACAAGTTAGAAGGTGTCAAAAAGGCTGGTGAAAGCTGGGGGCAGAAGGTGAACAAAGGGCACAGAGGTTTTGACCATAGGCGACTTTCGACAGGACTAAAAAACCAAGCACCAGGAGTTAGGCCAGGTACATTCAAACCAGCTACGAATGTACCAACAGGTAGTTGGATCAAGCCTATCGAAGGGAGAGGACAGGTAGTTGGATCAAGCCTATCGAAAGTGATCATGACTGAGTTCGACGCTTTAAAAAGAATTTCGGCCTATGTGGCCGAAACAAAACTACAAACGGCTTTGGAAGCCGCCAATGACTATATGGCTGACGAAGCCATTTCTGAATTATATTAAGAAGGTCCTGGTAAGGACTTCGACCCAAAACCTCCAGATAAGGTTGAAACAGGAGAGCAAAGCCAGAGGCTCGACGCCATCTATGAAGATGAGCCTTTGGGATTTGAGAAGGATCCGTTGGCAAATAATAGAAAAATGCTAGCACAAGATCCTTTAGAAGAAGTTGACCTCAGTGAGGGGACAATCAAAAGGCCTACCTATATCAGTGCCAATCTTGATCCCCAGTTGAAGGTTGAAGTGGTTTAGTTGTTGAAAGAGTTCAAAAACTGCTTCGCCTGGGATTATGATGAGATGCCTGGTTTGAGCAGGGAGTTGGTCGAACACAGGTTGCCTATGACGCCTGGAGAAAAACCAGTCAAGCAAAGTCCAAGACGGTTTGCACCAGAGATACTGTCAAAGATCAAAGAGGAAGTCGAAAGACTGCTTCATTGCAAATTCATTCGCACTGCAAGGTATGTCGAATGGTTGGCTAATATAGTACCTGTTATTAAAAAGAATGGGTCTTTGAGAGTTTGCATTGATTTTAGAGATTTAAACTCTGCGACTCCTAAAGATGAATATTCAATGCCAGTAGCAGAAATGTTAATAGATTCTGCAGCAGGACATGAATATCTTAGTATGCTGGATGGATATTCTGGCTACAACCAAATATTCATTGCTGAGGAAGATGTTCATAAAACTGCTTTTAGATGCCCTAGAGCCTTAGGTACCTATGAATGGGTGGTGATGCCTTTTGGTCTCAAAAATGCGGGTGCCACTTATCAAAGGGCAATGAATTCAATTTTCCACGATTTTATAGACACATTCATGCAAATTTATATTGATGATATTGTTATAAAGTCTATTTCTGGGAAAAGTCACATTGACCATCTTCGACAGTCCTTTTAAAGGATGAGAAAATATGGTCTTAAAATGAATCCTCTCAAATGTGCTTTTTGTGTCCAGGCAGGGGATTTCCTAGGCTTTGTGGTCCACAAGAAAGGGATCGAAATAAATCAGAATAAAACCAAATCCATGATGGAGGTGAAAACGCCATCAACTAAAAAAGAGTTGCAGTATTTGCTGGGCAAGATCAACTTTTTAAGAAGGTTTATATCCAACCTGAGTGGCAAAATACAAGCTTTTTCGCCATTGCTTCGTTTCAACACAGATGATTTTGAGTGGGGGCAATTACAGCAGGAAGCCTTCGACAAGATCAAGGAGTACCTAAGCCACCCTCCAATTCTTTCACCACCTTGTAGAAACAAGAGTATGAGATTGTATAGCTGCATCAGATAAAACTCTAGGGAGCATGTTAGCTCAGGAGGATGAAAATGGAGTCAAAAGAGCCATTTATTATCTTAGTCGAGTTTTAAATGATGCAGAAACTAGGTATAGCATGATTGAAAAGTTATGTTTATGCTTGTATTTCTCTTGTACTAAATTGAAGCAATATATAAAGCCCGTTGATGCATATGTTTCTTCTCACTTTGATGTTGTAAAACATATGTTATCTAAACCTATTTTGCATAGTCGAATTGGCAAATAGGCATTAGCATTAACATAATTTTCCCTAACATATCAACCTTTAAAAGCTGTGAAAGGGCAAATAGTTGCAGACTTTATAGTTGATCACTCCATAAATGAAAATGAGTTGAATTATGTTGAATTAAAATCCTGGAAGTTATACTTTGATGGATCGAGTCATAAAAATGGAACAGGAGTGGGAATACACATTATTTCTCCTGAAAAAATTCCAACAAAATTCAAGTATAAGGTCGAAGGACCTTGCTCTAACAATGAGGCTGAATATGAAGCATTAATTGCTGGCCTTGAGATTTTGTTAGAATTGGGGGCAACTAGAGTCGAAATAATGGGAGACTCAGAATTGGTTATAAAACAAATCACAAAGGAGTATAAATGTGTTAAAGAAAATCTCATTATGTACTTTGTGATAGCCAATAGATTATTAAAGAAATTTGAGGTAGTGGCTATCCAACACATACCTAGAATAGGGAATTAAGTCGCTAACGACTTGGCTCAAATTGCCTCTGGATATAAGGTGTCGAAGGAGAACCTTCAAGAAGTAATTGAAGCAAGAGGTAAAGTGGTGGCTGTTGGATTGTGCCCGTCAGACTTAGAAACAACTAAGCTTGGGTGCATAGATGGTGAAAATTTTGAAATTTTTACCATAGATAATTTAACAGATGAAGATTGGAGGAAGCCCATAGTTGAATATTTGTAAAACCCAACGGCTTCGACAGAGCGAAAAATCCGGTATCAAGCTTTAAGCTATGTACTGTTGGGCAATGAATTGTTTAAAAAGACCCCTGAGGGAGTCTTATTGAAATGCCTTAGTGAAGCAGAGGCATATTTGGCCCTTTCGACAGTACATAGTGGGGCATGTGGAGCACACCAAGTTGGCCAGAAAATGAAATAGCTGTTGTTTCGACAGGGCATGTATTGGCCTACTATGCTGAAAGATTGCATAGAATTTGCTAAGGGTTGCCAAGAATGTCAAATTCATGCTGGCATACAACACATCCCTGCAAGTGAATTACATTCCATAGTAAAACCATGGCCCTTCAGAGGATGGGCTTTGGATATAGTGGGAGAGATTCGACCAGCATCTTTAAAGAACCAAAGATATATTTTGGTGGAAATTGATTATTTCACCAAGTGGATTGAAGCAATACCACTGGCGAATATAGGTCAAGAAGATGTTATTGAATTCATTCAAAATCACATTATTTATAGATTTGGTATTCCTGAAACAATCACTACGGATCAAGGATCAGTGTTTACTGGTCGAAAGGTGCAGGAGTTTGCCAAAGAAATAGGTTTTAAGTTGTTGACTTCTACCCCTTATTATGCCCAGGCCAATGGGCAAGTTGAAGCTGCCAATAAGGTAGTGATTGGACTAATTAAGAAGCATGTGGGAAAGAGGCCTAGAAATTGGCACAAGACGTTAGACCAAGTTCTTTGGGCATGTCGAACATCCCCTAAAGAGGCTACCAACACTACCCCATTTCGACTCACTTTTGGTCATGATGCAGTATTGCCTGTTGAGATTTATATACAGTCTGTAAGAGTTCAAAGACATCATGAGATTCCCTCTGAGAATTATTGGGAAATGATGATGAATGAATTAGTGGATTTGGATGAAGAAAGGCTCAGAGCCTTGGAGTTGTTAAGAAGACAAAAGAGGAGGGTCGAAGAATCCTACAACAAAAAGGTTAAGTCTAAATCTTTTGCATGTGGGGAATTGGTTTGGAAAGTGATTTTGCCTATGGATCGAAAAGATAGAACATTGGGCAAGTGATCCCCTAAGTGGGAAGGCCCATTCCAAGTCATACAAGTTTTCTCTAATGGAGCTTATGAAGTGGAATAGTTAGACAAAGATAAAAGAGTCTTGAAAGTAAATGGCAAGTATTTGAAAAAATATAAGCCTATGCTGCAAGAGATTCATATTAAAACATAAGCTTTATTTAATAAAAAGAAAGCCAAAATAGGCCAAGTCAGGCTAATATGGCATACAAAGCAAAGAAAAACCAATACAACAATTTTTAATCAAGGAAAGGTTATTCATAATCTCTCCAATCTATGGATTTGAGGAAATCCATATAATCTGCATCTGGCTCATCATCAGAGTCTTGGGTGCTGGAGCGCCCTTTCTTAGAGATCTTCATTCTAGTTTCTCTCTTCTTGGCTCGAGAGGTTGCTCCAATGGAGGCTTCAGGTTGCTTGGTGGCCTCCATCTTTTTTGTTTCTTCAACTGCCTTTGCCTTTCCAGCCATTTTCTTGGCTGATGGTTTCTCTGAATTGTTCATGTTTGCTTCTACGCAAAACGTGGCCAGGTGGAAGAAATTTATAGAGGCGAAGTACTGATTGGATTGGCCAGTCAAACGGTGGAAACACGTGAGCTATTCTTGGAAGTAGGCCTGAGGGCTATGCTATAAATGCTAGAGGCTTACGCCTTGGAATTTAAAGCTGGAAAGGTGACTTTCCAAGAAAAAGATAGATTGCCTTAATTGCAAATTTGACTGATAAAAGACAACAAATAAAGTGCATCATCATGTAATATGGGTCAAAAGCAGTTAAGGGCAAAATAATAATGATTGATTAATCAATGCCAAAAGGCATAAAATTGTCATTACATAAAAAGCCTGAAAAGGCCAAGAAACAAATGATGATTAAACAAACGAAGGTGTCGAAAGTATCAGAAGGGAAGCTTCGACGCCAATTGAGAAAAAGCTTCTATGTGATGTTTGAGGCGAGCGTTGCACAAAGATTCATCAAGTTTTGCTGCTGCGAGCTCTTTTTCATATCTTTGGGGCGCCTCAATATGATCAATAGCATTCTTTGTTTCTTCAGCTATCTTATTGTCGTCGAAATGGTGCAAATCACGGTTGTGTTTTTCAGCATTGTCAATTTTGGTTTGTAGCTCTGTGATTTGTTGCTTCCAGGCTTCAATGTCCTTCTGGTTGGAGGCTATCTCATCTTACTTTTTCTTTTGATCAGCCTCCATACGTTAGATCTCTTCGTACGCCTCTTTTACATCACACCAGGCTGCACTCTCACAACCAGATGTTTTCTCTATGGTATTCCTGATAGAGGGAAGCAGTTTTATTTCTGCAGCTATTTGGTTCACCACAGCAGTTAGCTCTATCAGAAAACCAGAAACATCTGGATTGAGGGTGGTGAGCTCAATCTTTGCAAGGGTGTCCTTCAAATAAGCAGTTGCAGTTGGATCTGAGGCCAAAACTATGTGAATATCCCCCCTGAAGAATTTTTTCTTGATGGCTTGGAGAATTGGTTGGGTGAAGTCATCTGATGCTGGAGTCGAAGAGACAGAAGAAGAACCATACCTCTGCTCAAGAATCAATTTGGTAAACTCACGTGGGTTCGACCACTTGAGTGCTGTCAGTGAGTCTCTAGGTGGTGGAAGGAACACAGGAGAAGGAGTATGGTGGGGATTAGGATCAGTTTGTTCTTCTTCCTCCTCTTCTGATTCTTCTCCTTCTTCATCTTGTTCTTCTCCCATTTCTTCATCAGACTCTTCAGCAGTTGGTTGCATATTCTCCTGGTCATCAGCTGGTGTAGGATGTAGTTCATTTGTCTCCTCAGGCGCAGCTTGATCAGGGTTGGCGTTATGTGTTTGGACTTCAGGTTCATGTCTTTCTTCTTCAACCAACTGACCTTTATCCATGGGGGTAGCCAGATTGAAAGGTGGTGGGCTTGAGGCATCATTATCATCAGAGGTGGCGCCAGCAGCTTGTGCGTTTTGAGTAGTGGTTGGAACTGGTGGTGCGGTGTGTTCTATAACATGTGGAGTAGGTTGATTAATCTCACTCAAACCAGAGCCAATATCAGAAGATGGGTGATAAGTTGGCTCACCTTGGCTGTTGAAGAGCGTGGTGGTGAAACTTCCTGAAGTTGGTTGAGGAACAGCATCGTCAATTGTGGTGGTGGCGAAGTTGCTTGGAGTTGGTTGGGGATCTGGATTGTTGATTATGGGTGCCTAAAGAACACAAGTGGAGAAAATGAGAATGAAATAAAAGGCAAAAGATGTCAGCATAATAAAAAAAATGGTGCCCATACCTGAGTTTGTTCAACAGCAGGACTCGATTTATCACTCCCATGGTCACCAAGAGGGGTTCTCAAGGCCACCTTGCAAGGTTCCTTCTTGACACCACTTGTGGTGGGTGCCTTTTCGAGTATTTTGGCCACCTTCGAAGGAGGTGGGCCAGTAGGTTCAGAGGCCTTTAGGGGTTTTCTTCTTTTCCTCGTGAGAACCTCCTCAGGAGATTCATCTGAGACCTCTGAAGCTATAACCAAAGCTGGGGTATCCTTTTTACCTTTCTTGGAAGGTGTTGGGGGTTTTCGACCAGTCTGAAGAGGCAATGAAGATATGAGAAAGGAATTCATTTAGTAAAAGCGTAAGCGGGGGATGTGAAATATACCTGTGTGCTCTCAAGTTCTTTGCTACTTTGTATGGTAGCAGCCCTAGTCGAAGCACCTTTCCTAGGCACAGCTGAAAGACAGTACACAATTGTTACAAGTTAATGATTACATGGTTAGTTATAAAGCCATGGACTAAGGATTTCAAACCTTCATATTTTTCAGATTCGACACGAACGTCCTGAATTCCTATATGAAGGTGCCCTTTAAAACTCTCTAACGTATGCTTAGTCGAAACCACTCGTTGAGCCTTTGGCTGAGACTGCTGTCGAAGAAGTTTTAAATGCTCCCCACAGACAAACCAATCTGGAAATGGAGGGGCAAACGCCACTCTAAAATCAGCATTAGGCAGTCGAGGGAACTTTGGAGGAAAAAGTTTAAAAGCTACCTCATAACGTTTCTCACGAGGGACGTTGGGAGGAATTTTTAGTTGATCCAGCTTTTCTAGAAATTTTCTCTTTAGAGTGGCAGCAGCCTCATGAATGGTTCGACTAAGATCATCTGGTCGATAGATAGTTTCAAAGTATTTTTGAAAAGCCTGTATTTCTTCGATGTGAGTGAACTTACTCTTTTTCGTCTTGTCCTGCACATGGAGAAAAGCTTGGTCAAGTAGCGAAGAAAATGTAGTCACATCAAGAAAGTGCTCACTGTAGTGCTTCGACCACCATTGGTGGAATAATGAAGTGCATAGAAAAGAAGGTTCAAAAAACACAGGAGAGAGAATTCTTCTTTTCTCATTCAGGCCGTCGAGTGTATGGGAGACATTTTCCTCATCGAAGCAGGCGGTGTGAAGAATTACTTGGCCCTTTCTCTCATACAAGCACTGAGGGAAGTTCTGGGCCAACCCAAATTATCGAGAGACTAGGTTGGGTTGATAGGCAATCAATGCTGACAAACCTCTCCCTAAGTTCAGCCTATGAATAAAGAATTTGGGAATCAAGAAGGCTTCCCAGATAGCAACAGATTCTTGATCCAGAGTTTGATGAGGATTTGGAAATGGCCTTTTAAACCACACAGGGCCATAGCTTTGTCGAGCAAAAGGTGCCATGCTGGGAGTGAACTCATAACGCTTGGCAAACATCATAATATAACTGGTGAAAGCCCTTTGAAGGTTTTCACCATCATCATTGGGAGTGAGTTTAGCCAGACGCGTCCCTTCGACACTCCTTTCCCTTATTTCAGCAGAGGCTTCATCAACCAGGTCTTTTCTGGGGAGGCTAGCCTCAAATGTTGCATTAAGCCACAATTGAAGTAGCCAAAGAGGTCCACTTAAGTGCATAGGACCTTGGGTCTCCATATTTCTAAGTCGAGAAGCCCCTTCACTGATAGACTCGTGAAGGTTCGCCAGAATGAGTTCACTCAAGCAGGTTCCTCTGTTGTGGTGAAGCTGATTCGCCAGGGGCAGGTACTTCTTAGCTACCTGCAAAGACTTGGTACAAAAAACATATCTCGACAGCCAGACTGTGAGAAAAGCAATGTGTTCTTCATCAGACACGTTGTCATCTTCTGGTTTAAAGTGGTGTTTGATGAAGAGAGTGTATGTAAGTTTGGAACCTGAAATATTGATGGTGTCGTCAGTATCAACATCGGGGTTGTAAGTAAGGCTATCTGGGCGAAGCCCTGTGATGGCAGCTACGTCGAATAAGGTTGCAGTAACCATTCCACATGGCAGATGGAAGGTATAATGGGTGCTGTCCCAAAAATATAAAGATGCCACCAACATATTCAGACAATATGGTATGCTGGTCTTCGACAGCATAATAAGGTCATAAATCCCTATATCCTTCCAGTGGTCAACTTTGACCTTCTCCATCTTTGCCATCCATTGGTCGAATTCTTTCAGAGGATTGACACCTCTCACCAGCCTGGTGCCATCAGTGAGATAGCCAACGTTGATTTTGGGCAAGGGGGCTTCTTCAGGAGAAGTTCCAGCAGCAGTGTTGATTTTGGGAAAACTCCTTTGCCCTAACGGCCTTGTTTTCCGGTACGAGGGGAGAAACTCATTTAGCCTCTCGTTAGAAACGTCAACCTCAGCTAAAGGACCAGATAGTGCATTGGATTTATCATAAACAATTATAGGAATCATTACCTGAGATTTGTATATGGCTCTTGATTCTTCAGAGGAGGGTTCCGGCATGCAATGGCGGTTATCTACTAGTTGGGGGCCTGGGATATTAGTGAACGGAGGAATGGTTTGCTTAAATGGAGTGGCTTTACCTCTTTGAGTTTTCTTTGTTTGAGGATTAGCTTGGGAAGACGCCATTGTTGAAGGAGATGAAAAGATGGTGTTTTTGCTAAGTTTGCGTGAGAGAAACTGAAGAGAAGAAAAGGTTGTTTGAGAGTATGAAAAGTGTGGAAAGTTTACAAAGTGGCAGAAATGGGTATATATAGACATTTGAAAATCCCAAGAGACTTGGATCCACCGTTGAAGCTGAGGGGTTAGTGGGACGCGTGTCTTTCTCCTAGAGACGTGATGAAAAGTAGCAGTTATGTTCAGACTGCCACCGTCTGTTTTCAAGAAAGGTGTTATGATGAATACGGCTGAAAGGACGTTTTAAGGATTTGTCATGATGGTATGACGTCAGGAGCGTGGGTCAAAGAAACTGAACAGTTCAGCCATTAAGTAATTAGTGGGATATTCAGTTAAGGCCATGCAAACAGGCGTCGAAATGGTTATTACATCAAGAAATGGCCTTCCTACCAATTCTGGCGAAAGGACATTCCTTGGGGACAATTTGTTAACCCTCATTTTCGACGCTAGAAAGAATCAAAGCTATTTTAAGTTAAAAAATTATTTTTAATGTAAAGAAGGCTGAAGCCTGAGTCGAATAGAGGTTGTAGGAACCTCAAAAAATGGCTAAGTGCTGGAAAGGTTTCGACCATGAGAATATGGAAACAAGCGCTGCAGTTGTTATATTAAGGTTGGAGGGAATTTCCAATGTTTGAAATTTAAATAAGAGCAGTTGTGAACGTGGGAACAGTTGAGACCAAGGAGAAGGCGCCAAAATCCACACGTTCGAAGCAGTAACCACCACTTAGTATCTATTTCCTAGCACTATAAATAGGAGTTAGTTCTATGTAATAGAGGTGTTCATATTTTTGTACAAGTTACTCAAAGAAACTCAAAGTACCCGCGTGTAGAGAAACGAGTTCGTGAGAATGTACGTAATGTAACACCATTTCCTTCATTAATACAATTTATCTTTGTCATGTTTAAGATTCAGCCATTTACTTTCCATGCTTTTACAATTTCTTGAACTTTATTTTCCATGCCAAATTTACTTTCAAAGTCATTTAAACTATTTGCATTTACCTTCGACTGCACTGTTACATTCAAGCATTTAATCTTCAAGCATTTACTTTTCAAAGTCTTTTATTTTCAAGAACGTGGAGTTCACCTTTAATCCATTGCATTTATTTTTAAAGTCCTTTACTTTCCTGCACTTTACTTTCGACAACACTTTTATCATTCCAGCCTTTACTTTTCAAGAACGTGGAGTTCGTCGCATTTTACTTTCAAAGCTTTTTACTTCTTGTCCTTTCCTTTCGACGCCTTTAAATTCTGCACCCTTTACTTACAGCCCTTTGAATTTCAAGCCTTTACTTTACTTTATTGCAAGTTGTCGAACGTGGAGTTCAGTTAGATTTTATTTCAGCATTGTCGAACGTGGAGTTCAGTTTGCATTCTCTTTAGCTTTTACTTGTCATTTACACTTGTCTCTCGAATTTAGCACATGTCCTAGGATTTGTGTGGTCGATCCTACAAGTTAATCAATTCTCGTTTAGGATTGATAGACCAGAGATTGTTTACCAAAATTCACAGTAAACAAATTGGCACAGCTGGTGGGACCCAGTGCTAAGTTTACACTTTTTGTCAACCTTACTTTTCTTAGTGAAGAAGTACTCCCGTTGTATGTTATTGAGAAGTGGGAAGTTAGCCACAACAAACGAGGGAATACCAAAGAGAAGACACACTAAAAAAATGGCAACCAATGCCAACCAACAAGTTGATCCTCAAGGGAGTCTTTCAAACACTCAGTCAAGTAGCAGTATGGGGTCTCAAAGCACACCATCACCAGTGTCTTCGACAGGAGGACAGGCGTCACTTCCATTAGTAGTGTCTGAACCAGGATCAACATATACAAAGTCATATACTCAACCTGTGTTGGAATACATAGGACCACAAAGTCCTAATTCACCAACGCCCCCAGGAGGAAATTCAATGTACAGGCACGTTCCTCCTCCAGGTTTTCCACATCTAGGGTCAAGGAGTCAACCCTATGGTATGCCTACATCAATGATGCAAAATCTGCAGAATGCTCCTCCTGTATTTTCAGAAACTGTAGTGTCTTCACCATTACAAGGATCAGGATCAGGGGGTCGAAATAACCAGAGTATAGGTGTTGGTTACTCTGTTCAAGCGCCTAGTCTTACAAATACATCCATAAATTGTTTAAGACAGCAGATGGATGAAAGTAACATGCAAATGGTGCATACGTTGTCTCAGACAATGGGAGAAGTTTTTCAACCCTTGATTTAGAATACGACTCAAACTAACCAACAATTGGCTGCACAAGTGGCACGCATGGCTGATTTCATGGGAGTACCAGCGGTGGATCGAAGAGCAACTGTTGTCGAAGATATCCCAAGACGTCATCCACGCCAGATACCTGAGGCGAACTTGGAAGATCAAGAGATGATTGATCCTTTTAGAGTCGAACCACCAAGAAACCAAATGCCATACCAGATGGAGGAAGAGCCAGTAGTGATGGTAAACAGGAACCAAAATGCAGATCAGCTACCTAGACAGGTTCGACACCAAAATCAAGCAGAAGAAAATAATCTTGCAGCCATGGTTGAAAGGATAATGACCAGAAATGGTGTGAATTTTGGCTTCACAAGGCCAAATTATACTTCGCCTATAATGGATTATATTCTCCAGGCAGAATTACCCCCTAGGACGAAGGTTCCAAAGTTCAGCAAGTTTGCAGGAGATACTACTGAATCTACTGTCGAACATGTGGCTAGATATTTGATCGAAGCAGGCGAAATTGTAGCTGATGAAAGCCTCAGAATCAAATACTTCCCAAGTTCCCTTACCAAGAATGCCTTCACATGGTTTACCACTTTGCCTCCAAATTCCATATACAATTGGACCCAACTAGAACGTTTGTTTCATGAACAGTTCTACATGGGGAAAACTAAGATTAGTTTGAAAGAATTGGCTAGCATCAAACGCAAAGTCACTGAGCCAATTGATGATTACCTGAATAGGTTTCGACTTCTTAAAGCCAGGTGCTTTACACAAGTACCAGAACATGAGTTGGTCGAAATAGCTGCCGGGGGTCTTGATTATTCCATTAGGAAGAAATTAGATACCCAATATCTTAGAGATATGGCCCAGTTGGCTGATAGGGTTCGACAGCTAGAAAGGCTGAAAGAAGAGAAGGCTAAATTCAGCAAGGGTAAAAAAGTAGCCTTTGTTGAATGTAATGAAGATGTGGAGAGTCTGTGTGGTGAAACATCTTATTTCTACAGAAATGAGGTTGACGTTGCTGAGTTAAAGCAAGGTCCACCTTATGCCTGCAAATTATTAACTCCTTCAGAAGGAAAAAATCCTGTCGAATCTAACGACAAATTTCCTAAGAAAACATACACTTTCGACATCACTAAATGTGACGAAATTTTTGATTTGTTAGTTAAAGATGGGCAAATGATAGTGCCTCCTGGCGCTAAGATGCAACCTTTAGAACAAAGAAAGAAAAGAGGTTTTTGTAAGTACCATAATTTTTTGGGTTATAAAACTTCTCAATGTTTTCTTTTCAGGGATTTGGTGCAAAATGCTATCCAAGAAGGAAGGCTGAAGTTTGGTGACAAGGGCAAAGCCCAGATGAAGATTGACTCTGACCCATTGCAAGTTGCAGAGGCTAACTATACAGAGCCTCATGAGGTTCAGATGGTCGAAGTAACAGAGGGATTTGATAAGTCAGTCAACATGGTGGAGGTTACTGAAGACTTTGCCACCAATTCTGTGATAATTGAAGGTTTTTGTAAGGCTGCAAATGGCCTGAATGTTGATGGTACCAGTCTAATGTTGGTGACCAAAGAAACTGCTGATAAGTTTGTTAAAATGGATAATGCTGCCAAGGTTCTGGATATGGTCGTGAGTGGATTGAAGATAAATGCCAATGAAGGCATTAACATGGTCGAATTGGCTGAAGAATCTGATTCTAGCTCAGATAGCATCAGCACCAATGAGGCTATGGGCAGAAATGCCCCCAAAATCCAAGTTGTTAAGGAATTGGAAGATGACTTGCTGTTGGTAGGAGAGATGATAGACATGGATGGTTGTTAGGTGGAAAACTGGATATGTATGGCTGTTGAAAAATTCTTCAAGACATCTCCTGATGTTGAAAGAGTCAGTGCTGAGGAAATGGTCGAAGCTGAAAAAGCTGCTTGGCGAGAAGTTTCTCAAAAAGCTGCAAAAGCAGCAGCAATTGGGGGAAGTCTGGAAGCCCGTTTCTCCAAGATGCACTTAAAGAACAGAATGGATGTCAATATGGTTGAAATTACAGATCAAAAAGCTGAACAAGTAAGTAAGGCAGATGAACAAGAGAAGTGCAACAAAATAGCTTATCCTAAGCAAGAAGAGTCAATTGTGGATTTCTTGCACCGTTGCCAGAAGAAAGGCTCTGGAGTAATGCTATGTCCTAGATGCAGCGCCATTTTTGATGAAAAAGCTGCCCACAAGTTAGAAGGTGTCAAAAAGGCTGGTGAAAGCTGGGGGCAGAAGGTGAACAAAGGGCACAGAGGTTTTGACCATAGGCGACTTTCGACAGGACTAAAAAACCAAGCACCAGGAGTTAGGCCAGGTACATTCAAACCAGCTGCTAATGTACCAACAGGTAGTTGGATCAAGCCTATCGAAGGGAGAGGACAGAAGAAAAAGTGGGAGAAATTTGATGTGGAAAGAGGTTTTTCATTTGAGTAAAGAAAAGAGAACCACACCACCAACAAATCAGCATACATTTCCCAGAATTACAAGGGTAAAAACCCCATGTCTAGATCACAATGGCGAAGAGAGCAACGCAGGCGAAAGGTTGTCAGGGAGGCTCAGGAGCAGGGAGAATCAAGTACTAATGTTGATCATCAAGCTGGGACAATTGAGAAGATGCCCATAAGGCGAAAGCTATTCAATGTTCAGCCAGAGAAGAAGGTTGAATATGATGAGAATATGACTGATAATTTCGACAATGAGTCAGCAGCTTCTCTAGATATTCTGGTGAATGTGGTGTCAGTAATGCCAAAGGAATTTGGTCAAGTCTCAGAGGTCGAGGACTTGGATCAAACTGCTGAATTGGAAATGCTGGCACACAAGCCTGTGTGTTATTACATCATGAACAATGGGTGCGTCGAAGAACAGAATGCTTTCTTTGAACGCCCCACAGAGGAAATGAAGGGTCATTTGAAGCCTCTTTACATTACTGGCAAAGTAGAGAACGTCCCTATCATCAAAATTTTGGTGGATTGTGGTGCAACTGTTAATTTAAGGCCAAGGTTTTTGTTGAACAAGATTGGGAAGTTTGAGACTGATACTAAACCCCACAACATGGTTCTGTCGAACTATGAAGGAAAAGTTGGTTCCACTCTAGGAGTGATTCAAGTGGATCTCACTGTGGGAACTAGTACCAGACCAACAGTGTTTATGGTTGTCGAGACAAAAGCTAACTACAATTTACTCTTGGGTAGGGAGTGGATTCACGAAATAGGAGCTGTGCCCTCATCTATGCATCAAAGAATCACCATTTGGAGACCAGATGGGATAGTTGAAAATATTGAAGCTGATCAAGGGTACTTTAAGGTGCCTATCAATCATGTAGATAGTAGGCAATTTGAGAAACATCTGGCGAACATTGCTCCATGTCCTCCAGCTGATTTTGAGTTTGCGCCTGATGTAGAAATGTTTTATTCGTTGTATTTACACCCTGTCGAAGGTTTCAGATGGGACAGGGAGGTACCAGGAGGAAGGTTGCCATGCTTAGGCTCACCTCCAATAGAGCCCACAGGATGGGGAGATGAATTCAGTGATCATGACTGAGTTCGACGTTTTAAAAAGAATTTCGGCCTATGTGGCCGAAACAAAACTACAAGCGGCTTTGGAAGCCGCCAATGACTATATGGCTGGCGAAGCCATTTCTGAATTATATCAAGAAGGTCCTAGTAAGGACTTCGACCCAAAACCTCTAGATAAGGTTGAAACTGGAGAGCAAAGCCAGAGGCTCGACGCCATCTATGAAGATGAGCCTTTGGGATTTGAGAAGGATCCGTTGGCAAATAATATAAAAATGCTAGCACAAGATCCTTTAGAAGAAGTTGACCTCAGTGAGGGGACAATCAAAAGGCCTACCTATATCAGTGCCAATCTTGATCCCCAGTTGAAGGTTGAAGTGGTTCAGTTGTTGAAAGAGTTCAAAGACTGCTTCGCCTGGGATTATGATGAGATGCCTGGTTTGAGCAGGGAGTTGGTCGAACACAGGTTGCCTATGATGCCTGGAAAAAAACCAGTGAAGCAAAGTCCAAGACGGTTTGCACCAGAGATACTGTCAAAGATCAAAGAGGAAGTCGAAAGACTGCTTCGTTGCAAATTCATTCGCACTGCAAGGTATGTCGAATGGTTGGCTAATATAGTACCTGTTATTAAAAAGAATGGGTCTTTGAGAGTTTGCATTGATTTTAGAGATTTAAACTCTGCGACTCCTAAAGATGAATATTCAATGCCAGTAGCAGAAATGTTAATAGATTCTGCAGCAGGACATGAATATCTTAGTATGCTGGATGGATATTCTGGCTACAACCAAATATTCATTGCTGAGGAAGATGTTCATAAAACTGCTTTTAGATGCCCTGGAGCCTTAGGTACCTATGAATGGGTGGTGATGCCTTTTGGTCTCAAAAATGCTGGTGCCACTTATCAAAGGGCAATGAATTCAATTTTCCACGATTTTATAGACACATTCATGCAAATTTATATTGATGATATTGTTATAAAGTCTATTTCTGGGAAAAGTCACATTGACCATCTTCGACAGTCCTTTGAAAGGATGAGAAAATATGGTCTTAAAATGAATCCTCTCAAATGTGCTTTTTGTGTGCAGGCAGGGGATTTCCTAGGCTTTGTGGTCCACAAGAAAGGGATCGAAATAAATCAGAATAAAACCAAATCCATAATGGAGGTGAAAGCGCCATCAACTAAAAAAGAGTTGCAGTCGTTGCTGGGCAAGATCAACTTTTTAAGAAGGTTTATATCCAACCTGAGTGGCAAAACACAAGCTTTTTCGCCATTGCTTCGTTTCAACAAAGATGGTTTTGAGTGGGGGCAATTACAGCAGGAAGCCTTCGACAAGATCAAGGAGTACCTAAGCCACCCTCCAATTCTTTCACCACCTTGTAGAAACAAGAGTATGAGATTGTATATAGCTGCATCAGATAAAACTCTAGGGAGCATGTTAGCTCAGGAGGATGAAAATGGAGTCGAAAGAGCCATTTATTATCTTAGTCGAGTTTTAAATGATGCAGAAACTAGGTATAGCATGATTGAAAAGTTATGTTTATGCTTGTATTTCTCTTGTACTAAATTGAAGCAATATATAAAGCTCGTTGATGTGTATGTTTCTTCTCACTTTGATGTTGTAAAACATATGTTATCTAAACCTATTTTACATAGTCGAATTGGCAAATGGGCATTAGCATTAACAGAATTTTCCCTAACATATCAACCTTTAAAAGCTGTGAAAGGGCAAATAGTTGCAGACTTTATAGTTGATCACTCCATAAATGAAAATGAGTTGAATTATGTTGAATTAAAATCCAGGAAGTTATACTTTGATGGATCGAGTCATAAAAATGGAACAGGAGTGGGAATACACATTATTTCTCCTGAAAAAATTCCAACAAAATTCAAGTATAAGGTCGAAGGACCTTGATCTAACAATGAGGCTGAATATGAAGCATTAATTGCTGGCCTTGAGATTTTGTTAGAATTGGGGGCAACTAGAGGCGAAATAATGGGAGACTCAGAATTGGTTATAAAATAAATCACAAAGGAGTATAAATGTGTTAAAGAAAATCTCATTATGTACTTTGTGATAGCCAATAGATTATTAAAGAAATTTGAGGTAGTGGCTATCCAACACATACCTAGAATAGAGAATCAAGTCGCTAACGACTTGGCTCAAATTTCCTATGGATATAAGGTGTCGAAGGAGAACCTTCAAGAAGTAATTGAAGCAAGAGGTAAAGTTGTGGCTGTTGGATTGTGCCCATCAGACTTAGAAACAACTAAGCTTGGGTGCATAGATGGTGAAAATTTTGAAATTTTTACCATAGATAATTTAACAGATGAAGATTGGAGGAAGCCCATAGTTGAATATTTGCAAAACCCAACGGCTTCGACAGAGAAAAAAATCAGGTATCAAGCTTTAAGCTATGTACTGTTGGGTAATGAATTGTTTAAAAAGACCCCTGAGGGAGTCTTATTGAAATGCCTTAGTGAAGCAGAGGCATATTTGGCCCTTTCGACAGTACATAGTGGGGCATGAGGAGCACACCAAGTTGGACAGAAAATGAAATGGCTGTTGTTTCGACAGGGCATGTATTGGCCTACTATGCTGAAAGATTGCATAGAATTTGCTAAGGGTTGGCAAGAATGTCAAATTCAGGCTGGCATACAGCACATCCCTGCAAGTGAATTACATTCCATAGTAAAACCATGGCCCTTCAGAGGATGGGCTTTGGATATAGTGGGAGAGATTCGACCAGCATCTTCAAAGAACCAAAGATATATTTTGGTGGGAATTGATTATTTCACCAAGTGGATTGAAGCAATACCACTGGCGAATATAGGTCAAGAAGATGTTATTGAATTCATTCAAAATCACATTATTTATAGATTTGGTATTCCTGAAACAATCACTACGGATCAAGGATCATTGTTTACTGGTCGAAAGGTGCAGGAGTTTGCCAAAGAAATAGGTTTCAAGTTGTTGACTTCTACCCCTTATTATGCCCAGGCCAATGGGCAAGTTGAAGCTGCCAATGAGGTAGTGATTGGACTAATTAAGAAGCATGAGGGAAAGAGGCCTAGAAATTGGCACAAGACGTTAGACCAAGTTCTTTGGGCATGTCGAACATCCCCTAAAGAGGCTACCAACACTACCCCATTTCGACTCACTTTTGGTCATGATGCAGTATTTCCTGTTGAGATTTATATACAGTCTGTAAGAGTTCAAAGACATCATGAGATTCCCTCTGAGAATTATTGGGAAATGATGATGAATGAATTAGTGGATTTGGATGAAGAAAGGCTCAGAGCCTTGGAGTTGTTAAGAAGACAAAAGAGGAGGGCCGAAGAATCCTACAACAAAAAGGTTAAGTCTAAATCTTTTGCATGTGGGGAATTGGTTTGGAAAGTGATTTTCCTATGGATCGAAAAGATAGAACATTGGCCAAGTGGTCCCCTAAGTGGGAAGGCCCATTCCAAGTCATACAAGTTTTCTCTAATGGAGCTTATGAAGTGGAATAGTTAGACAAAGATAAAAGAGTCTTGAAAGTAAATGGCAAGTATTTGAAAAAATATAAGCCTATGCTGCAAGAGATTCATATTAAAACATAAGCTTTATTTAATAAAAAGAAAGCCAAAATAGGCCAAGTCAGGCTAATATGGCATACAAAGCAAAGAAAAACCAATACAACAATTTTTAATCAAGGAAAGGTTATTCATAATCTCTCCAATCTATGGATTTGAGGAAATCCATATAATCTGCATCTGGCTCATCATCAGAGTCTTGGGTGCTGGAGCGCCCTTTCTTAGAGATCTTCATTCTAGTTTCTCTCTTCTTGGCTCGAGAGGTTGCTCCAATGGAGGCTTCAGGTTGCTTGGTGGCCTCCATCTTTTTTGTTTCTTCAACTGCCTTTGCCTTTCCAGCCATTTTCTTGGCTGATGGTTTCTCTGAATTATTCATGTTTGCTTCTACGTAAAACGTGGTCAGGTGGAAGAAATTTATAGAGGCGAAGTACTGATTGGATTGGCCAGTCAAACGGTGGAAACACGTGAGCTATTCTTGGAAGTAGGCCTGAGGGCTATGCTATAAATGCTAGAGGCTTACGCCTTGGAATTTAAAGCTGGAAAGGTGACTTTCCAAGAAAAAGATAGAATGCCTTAATTGCAAATTTGACTGATAAAAGACAACAAATAAAGTGCATCATCATGTAATATGGGTCGTAAGCAGTTAAGGGAAAAATAATAATGATTGATTAATCAATGCCAAAAGGCATAAAATTGTCATTACATAAAAAGCCTGAAAAGGCCAAGAAACAAATGATGATTAAACAAACGAAGGTGTCAAAAGTATCAGAAGGGAAGCCTCGACGCCAATTGAGAAAAAGCTTCTATGTGATGTTTGAGGCGAGCGTTGCACAAAGATTCGTCAAGTTTTGCTGCTGCGAGCTCTTTTTCATATCTTTGGGCCACCTCAATACGATCAATAGCATTCTTTGTTTCTTCAGCTATCTTATTGTCGTCGAAATGGTGCAAATCACGATTGCGTTTTTCAGCATTGTCAATTTTGGCTTGTAGCTCCGTGATTTGTTGCTTCCAGGCTTCAATGTCCTTCTGGTTGGAGGCTATCTCATCTTGCTTTTTCTTTTGATCAGCCTCCATACGTTCGATCTCTTCGTATGCCTCTTTTACACCACACCAGGTTGCATTCTCACAGCCAGATGTTTTCTCTATGGTATTCCTGATAGAGGGAAGCAGTTTTATTTCTGCAGCTATTTGGTTCACCACAGCAGTTAGCTCTATCAGAAAACCAGAAACATCTGGATTGAGGGTGGTGAGCTCAATCTTTGCAAGGGTGTCCTTCAAATAAGCAGTTGCAGTTGGATCTGAGGCCAAAACTCTGTGAATATCCCCCCTGAATAATTTTTTCTTGATGGCTTGGAGAATTGGTTGGGCGAAGTCATCTAATGCTGGAGTCGAAGAGACAGAAGAAGAACCATACCTCTGCTCAAGAATCAATTTGGTAAACTCACGTGGGTTCGACCACTTGAGTGTTGTCAGTGAGTCTCTAGGTGGTGGAAGGAACACAGGAGAAGGAGTATAGTTTGTTCTTCTTCCTCCTCTTCTGATTCTTCTCCTTCTTCATCTTGTTCTTCTCCCATTTCTTCATCAGACTCTTCAGCAGTTGGTTGCATATTCTCCTGGTCATCAGCTGGTGTAGGATGTAGTTCATTTGTCTCCTCAGGCGCAGCTTGATCAGGGTTTGCGTTATATGCTTGGACTTCAGGTTCATGTCTTTCTTCTTCAACCAACTGCCCTTTATCCATGGGGGTAGCCAGATTGAAAGGTGGTGGGCTTGAGGCATCATCATCATCAGAGTTGGCGCCAGCAGCTTGTGCGTTTTGAGTAGTGGTTGGAACTGGTGGTGCGGTGTGTTTTGTAACATGTGGAGTAGGTTGATTAATCTCACTCAAACCAGAGCCAATATCAGAAGATGGGTGATAAGTTGGCTCACCTTGGCTGTTGAAGAGCGTGGTGGTGAAACTTCCTGAAGTTGGTTGAGGAACAACATCGTCAATTGTGGTGGTGGCGAAGTTGCTTGGAGTTGGTTGGGGATCTGGATTGTTGATTATGGGTGCCTAAAGAACACAAGTGGAGAAAATGAGAATGAAATAATAGGCAAAAGATGTCAGCATAATAAAAAAAATGGTGCCCATACCTGAGTTTGTTCAACAGCAGGACTTTATTTATCACTCCCATGGTCACCAAGAGGGGTTCTCAAGGCCACCTTGCAAGGTTCCTTCTCGACACCAGTTGTGGTGGGTGCCTTTTCGAGTATTTTGGCCACCTTCGAAGGAGGTGGGCCAGTAGGTCCAGAGGCCTTTAGGGGTTTTATTCTTTTCCTCGTGAGAACCTCCTCAGGAGATTCATCCGAGACCTCTGAAGCTATAACCAAAGTTGGGGTATCCTTTTTACCTTTCTTGGAAGGTGTTGGGGGTTTTCGACCAGTCTGAAGAGGCAATGCAGATATGAGAAAGGAATTCATATAGTAAAAGCGTAAGCGGGGGATGTGAAATATACCTGTGTGCTCTCAGGTTCTTTGCCACTTTGTATGGTAGCAGCCCTAGTCGAAGCAGCTTTCCTAGGCACAGCTGAAAGACAGTACACAATTGTTACAAGTTAATGATTACATGGTTAGTTATGAAGCCATGGACTAAGGATTTCAAACCTTCATATATTTCAGATTCGACACGAACGTCCTGAATTCCTATATGAAGGTGCCCTTTAAAACTGTCTAACGTATGCTTAGTCGAAACCACTCGTTGAGCCTTTGGCTGAGACTTCTGTCGAAGAAGTTTTAAATGCTCCCCACAGACAAACCAATCTGGAAATGGAGGGGCAAACGCCACTCCAAAATCAGCATTAGGCAGTCGAGGGAACTTTGGAGGAAAAAGTTTAAAAGCTACCTCATAACGTTTCTCACGAGGGACGTTGGGAGGAATTTTTAGTTGATCCAGCTTTTCTAGAAATTTTCTCTTTAGAGTGGCAGCAGCCTCATGAATGGTTCGACTAAGATCATCTGGTCGATAGATAGTTTCAAAGTATTTTTGAAAAGCCTGTATTTCTTCGATGTGAGTGAACTTACTCTTTTTCGTCTTGTCCTGCACATGGAGAAAAGCTTGGTCAAGTAGCGAAGAAAATGTAGTCACATCAAGAAAGTGCTCACTGTAGTGCTTCGACCACCATTGGTGGAATAATGAAGTGCATAGAAAAGAAGGTTCAAAAAACACAGGAGAGAGAATTCTTCTTTTCTCATTCAGGCCGTCGAGTGTATGGGAGACATTTTCCTCGTCGAAGCAGGCGGTGTGAAGAATTACTTGGCCCTTTCTCTCATACAAGCACTGAGGGAAGCTCTGGGCCAACCCAAATTGTCGAGAGACTAGGTTGGGTTGATAGGCAATCAATGCTGACAAACCTCTCCCTAAGTTCAGCCTATGAATAAAGAATATGGGAATCAAGAAGGCTTCCCAGATAGCAACAGATTCTTGATCCAGAGTTTGATGAGGATTTGGAAATGGCCTTTTAAACCACACAGGGCCATAACTTTGTCGAGCAAAAGGTGCCATGCAGGGAGTGAATTTATAGCGCTTGGCAAACATCATAATATAACTGGTGAAAGCCCTTTGAAGGTTTTCACCATCATCATTGGGATTGAGTTTAGCCAGACGCGTCCCTTCGACACTCCTTTCCCTTATTTCAGCAGAGGCTTTATCAACCAGGCCTTTTCTGGGGAGGCTAGCCTCAAATGTAGCATTAAGCCACAATTGAAGTAGCCAAAGAGGTCCACTCAAGTGCATTGGACCTTGGGTCTCCATATTTCTAAGTCGAGAAGCCCCTTCACTGATAGACTCGTAAAGGTTCGCCAGAATGAGTTCACTTAAGCAGGTGCCTCTGTTGTGGTGAAGCTGATTCGCCAGGGGCAGGTACTTCTTAGCTACCTGCAAAGAATTGGTACAAAAAACATATCTCGACAGCCAGACTGTGAGAAAAGCAATGTGTTCTTCATCAGACACGTTGTCATCTTCTGGTTTAAAGTGGTGTTTGATGAAGAGAGTGTATGTAAGTTTGGAACCTGAAAAATTGATGGTGTCGTCAGAAATATAAAGATGCCGCCAACATATTCAGACAATATGGTATACTGGTCTTCGACAGCATAAGAAGGTCATAAATCCCTATATCCTTCCAGTGGTCAGCTTTAACCTTCTCCATCTTTGTCATCCATTGGTCGAATTCCTTCAGAGGATTGACAGCTCTCACCAGCCTGGTGCCATCAGTGAGATAGCCAACGTTGATTTTGGGCAAGGGGGCTTCTTCAGGAGAAGTTCCAGCAGCAGTGTTGATTTTGGGAAAACTCCTTTGCCCTAACGGCCTTGTTTTCCGGTACGAGGGGAGAAACTCATTTAGCCTCTCGTTAGAAACGTCAACCTCAGCTAAAAGACCAGATAGTGCATAGGATTTATCAGAAACAACTATAGGAATCATTACCTGAGATTTGTATATGGCTCTTGATTCTTCAGAGGTGGGTTCCGGCATGCAATGGCGGTTATCTACTAGTTGGGGGCCTGGGATATTAGCGAATGGAGGAATGGTTTGCTTAAATGGAGTGGCTTTGCCTCTTTGAGTTTTCTTTGTTTGAGGATTAGCTTGGGAAGACGCCATTGTTGAAGGAGATGAAAAGATGGTGTTTTTGCTAGGTTTGCGTGAGAGAAACTGAAGAGAAGAAGAGGTTGTTTGAGAGTATGAAAAGTGTGGAAAGTTTACAAAGTAGCGAAAATGGGTATATATAGACATTTGAAAATCCCAAGAGACTTGGATCCACCGTTGAAGCTGAGGGGTTAGTGGGACGCGTGTCTTTCTCCTGGAGACGTGATGAAAAGTAGCAGTTATGTTCAGACTGCCACCGTCTGTTTTCAAGAAAGGTGTTATGATGAATACGGCTGAAAGGACGTTTTAAGGATTTGTCATGATGGTATGACGTCAGGAGCGTGGGTCAAAGAAACTGAACAATTCATCCATTAAGTAATTAGTGGGATATTCAGTTAAGGCCATGCAAACAGGCGTCGAAATGGTTATTACATCAAGAAATGGCCTTCCTACCAATTCTGGCGAAAGGACATTCCTTGGGGGCAATTTGTTAACCCTCATTTTCGGCGCTAGAAAGAATCAAAGCTATTTTAAGGTAAAAAATTATTTTTAATGTAAAGAAGGCTTCGACCCAGTTTTGGTGAAGCCTGAGTCGAATAGAGGTTGTAGGAACCTCAAAAAATGGCTAAGTGCTGGAAAGGTTTCGACCATGAGAATATGGAAACAGGCGTTGCAGTTGTTATATTAAGGTTGGAGGGAATTTCCAATGTTTGAAATTTAAATAAGAGCAGTTGTGAACGTGGGAACAGTTGAGACCAAGGAGAAGGCGCCAAAATCCACACGTTCGAAGCAGTAACCACCACTTAGTAGCTATTTCCTAGCACTATAAATAGGAGTTAGTTCTATGTAATAGAGGTGTTCATATTTTTGTACAAGTTACTCAAAGAAACTCAAAGTACCCGCGTGTAGAGAAACGAGTTCGTGAGAATGTACGTAATGTAACACCATTTCCTTCATTAATACAATTTATCTTTGTCATGTTTAAGATTCAGCCATTTACTTTCCATGCTTTTACAATTTCTTGAACTTTATTTTCCATGCCAAATTTACTTTCAAAGTCATTTAAACTATCTGCATTTACCTTCGACTGCACTGTTACATTCAAGCGTTTAATCTTCAAGCATTTACTTTTCAAAGTCTTTTATTTTCAAGAACGTGGAGTTCACCTTTAATCCATTGCATTTATTTTCAAAGTCCTTTACTTTCCTGCACTTTACTTTCGACAGCACTTTTATCATTCCAGCCTTTACTTTTCAAGAACGTGGAGTTCGTCGCATTTTACTTTCAAAGCTTTTTACTTCTTGTCCTTTCCTTTCGACGCCTTTAAATTCTGCACCCTTTACTTACAGCCCTTTGAATTTCAAGCCTTTACTTTACTTTATTGCAAGTATTCGAACGTAGAGTTCAGTTAGATTTTATTTCAGTATTGTCGAACGTGGAGTTCAGTTTGCATTCTCTTTAGCTTTTACTTGTCATTTACACTTGTCTCTCGAATTTAGCACATGTCCTAGGATTTGTGTGGTCGATCCTGCAAGTTAATCAATTCTCATTTAGGATTGATAGACCAGAGGTTGTTTACCAAAATTCACAGTAAACAGGTACATCTTCGTAGCACCGGGATGAATACTCAACCTACTTCGGTGTCCCTTTTCTAGAATGCTCTTCCTGATTTCTGGAACATCTGGAACACATACTCTATCTCAAAACCTCATCACACCATCCTCGTCAATCCGGAATTCGCCTTCGTTATCTTGGTTAATTAAAGTCAACTGGTCAACCAACTTTAAATCAGATTGCTGCCCCACTCTGATTTCCTCCAGAAGACCACTAGTCAACTTCAACATTCCCAACTTCACACTGTCAGAGCTCTCTTCACATACCAAACTCAAATCTCGGAATTGCTCAATTAATTCCAATTCTTTCACCATAAGCATCGACATATGCAATGACTTCCTGCTCAATGCCTCAACCACTACATTTGCTTTGCCCGGATGATAACTCAAATTAAAATCGAAATCCTTCAATAGCTCTAACCACCTCCTCTGCCTCATATTCAATTTTTTCTGATCAAATAAGTACTTCAGACTTTTATGATCACTGAACACTTCAAATTTAGAGCCAAATAGATAATGTCTCCATATCTTCAACACAAACACCACAGCGGCCAACTCTAAGTCATGTGTAGGATAATTCCTCTCATGAACTCGCAATTGTCTCGAATCATATGCAACGACTTGTCCACTCTGCATCAATACTCCACCAAGACCCATCTTCGACGCATCACAATACACCACAAAAGATTCGCTCGGATTAGGCAAGATCGACACTGGGGCGGTCGTCAAACTCTTCTTCAATTCCACAAAACTCTATTCGCAAGCTACACCCCACACAAAAGCTTGACCCTTTCGAGTCAACTAAGTCAAAGGTAATGCCAACTTAGAAAATCCTTCAATAAACTTGCGGTAATAACCCGCCAATCCCAGAAAACTTCGTACTTCGGTAGCAGACTTCAGAGTCTCCCACTGTAACACAAAATCAATTTTAGAGGGATCAACAACAATCCCGCCACTTGAAATCATATGGCCAAGAAAACTCACTTCCTTCAACCAAAACTCACACTTGGACAGCTCTGCATACAACTTCTTCTCCTTCAATACTTGCAACACGGTTCTCAAATGCTCAGCATGTTCTTCTTCAGATCTAGAATATACCAAGATATCATCGATAAACACCACCAAAAACTTATCCAAATACTCATGAAAAATTTGATTCATGTACTCCATGAATAAACCAGGTGCATTGGATACACCAAATGGCATCACAGTGTATTCATAGTAACCATACCTCGTCCTGAAAGTTGTCTTCAGAATATCACCAGGCTTAACACGAATCTGATGATAACCAGACCTCAAATCAATCTTACTGAACCCATAAGCGCCTACCATCTGATCCATCAAATTGTCAATTCTCAGAAGCAGATACTTATTCTTGATAGTCACCTTATTTAACTGCCAATAATCAACACACAACCTCATGCTACCATTTTTCTTCTTTACTAGCAACACAGGGGCATCCTACGGAGTAACACTCAGTCGAACAAACTTCTTCTCCAGTAATTCTTCTAGTTGTTTCTTCAATTCACTTAACTCAGAAGCTGACATCCGATAAGGAGCCATAGACACTGGACTCGTACCTGGTATTAAGTCCACTACAAACTCTACTTCACGTTCTGGAGGCAAATCACTGATGTCATCTGGAAACACACATGGAAATTCACACACAACAGGTAAGTCGACACTTGCAGCTTCACGATCAATCTGCAACGATGTAAACATTGCAAACACCAGAGCTTCATCTTCCATAAGTTCGTCTACTTGCCTAGCAGACAAGAACATCAACTCTCCACTATCCCCAAACTCAGGAAACTCCACATTCTTATTATAACAGCTGATGTGAACATGGTTGAACTCCAACCAGTTCATTCCAAGGATTACATCGATTTGGTGCAAGGGTAAGCACACCAAATCCATCACAAAACTCTTCCTAAAAATCGTCAAAGGACATCTCAAACACACAAGGGTAGTAGTAACAGAACCATTAGCTGGAGTTTCTATTACCATATTCCCATTCATATCAGACAAATTTAAACTCAGTCTATTAGCACATTCAAGCGAGATAAAAGAATGAGTAGCACCAGTATTAATAATAGCAACTAACTCAATATTATTAATAAAACAAGTACCTCGAATCAGGTTGTCCTTCTCTGGCACTTCTGCACCACTCAAAGCAAACACCCGACCACTGGTCTGAGCGGCAGTAGCTGTCTTCTTAGGCTTTTGACATTGAGTATTGATATGACCTTTCTCACCACAATTGAAATAGGTTGGACCATCGTCTTTGCATTCAGTAGCTCTATGACCCTTCTTACCACATCTGTAGCACCTTAACACACTATTGGTGAACACATCAGCCCGGTGGCCTTGTTCGCCACACTTATAACACTTCCCAGAAGCGGGAGCTGCTCCTCACTTGTCTTTTTCCCCTCTGAAGCCTTCTGCTTCCCTTTGTTAGTTGAATTTGTCTAATGCTTCCCCTTATACAGCCCTTTCTTCTCACTTAACTGCTTGTAGTGAGCAAATCGAGCTCGGCTATCCTCATCGTAGATTCTGCTCTTGTCCACCAACTCAGCATACATGCGGATATGGTGATACCAAATACCCTGCTTAATTTCTGGTCTCAGCCCATTCTCAAACTTGAGACACTTGAACATCTCAGCATCAACACAGTTGTAGTGCGGACAAAACTTCACCAGTGCCTCGAACTTCGCGGCATACTCCGCCACAATCATGTCTCCTTGCTTCAGCTCAAGGAATTCCACTTCTCTCTTGCCACGAGCATCCTCTGGAAAATACTTTCCCGAAAACTCCTGCTTAAACACAGCCCAGGTTATTACAGTGCGAACATCTGCGAGTCTCTGATAGGTGTTATTCCACCAATCCTCGGCCTCTTCTAACAACATATGCGTTCCAAACTGAACTTGTTGCTCATCAGTACACCCCATCACCCAGAAGATCTTCTCAATCACCTTCAGCCACTTGTGCACTTGCTGGATCATGAGTACCCACAAAAGTCGGTGGATTGTTCCTCTGAAACTTCCCCAAAGCACGAGACTCATCTGGAACTCCACCATTCGGATTGAGCTGAGCCACTACTTGAGCAACCGATTCCAACGCATCAGCAATAGCACGATCATTTCTTCCAGCCATCCAGCACACCACTAACAAGGTTAGAAGGAACAAAACATCGACAATGTACATACACTCGTCCACTGACAGGGGACTGACATCAAGTAAAAACCTGGCCGGACGGACCGACCTGCTCTGATACCACTAATGTAACACTCTATTCTACCCCACAAATATTGCAACAGAAATAACATAATATCAGAGTAAAATCAGAACCACCTCAAAGGGTGCACATTTCTCAATAAAATTCAAATAAAACAATTGCTCCATAAACACGGGTTTTCCTCAAAATATTCAAAAGCCATCAAATTAGCAGCGGAACCACCATAACCGCAATAATCCAAAAATCAAAAGGGTTTCTAATAAAAACCATAATCATTCAAAAATAACAACAAAATAACAACTCAACATGGTTCGACTCAAAGACCCAACCCGATGTTACAATATCAGAGCAAGACCCTCTACATCTACCAAAAGCAAAATAAACTCCAAAAGTCGTCGAAGGCATCCACAACTAAGCTTGTTCATCTGCACGTTACCCACGTGGAGGCAACATTCAAACAGGCAGGGTGAGTAATCACAATTCATTATAATCAATATAAAAACAAGATATGCATAAAATGGCGTCATTATCATATACAACATCATCAGGGTCATCACAAAGGAAAACATCAAAAATCACGATATCATAAATCACATCAATGCCAAATAAATGCAATGCACAATAAGACTCATGCATGTGGTACCAATTCATCAAAGTCGATGGACACTAGGCCATCACCCTCCAAAGATCCCCGTCATTAGGATCGATTCTACACAAAAACCGGAGCACGTCAAAATTTACCTCACATCCGCACAATGGGATTGAAGCCACAATAGACCGAAGTCTAAAATGCTATGAATGCATGATACATAACATCATTATCATCATCATTAATAAAAGTCATTACATGCATCATTATTCATCAAAATCTCATGTTAATCATATCATCATTTATTCATCAAAACATCATGAACCATCATCTCATAAGCATCAATATACTCATGGTAATTCATCAAAATAATCATAGCTCAAAACATCAAGACAACACAAGACTCATAAAACAAATTCGCGAACAACAGGCGTTCGCTAGAAAGTTCGCTTTGCAAATTTGTTCGCTTTGGTGTTCGCCTAGCGAGCTGTCAGCGACCCCAAAATCTCATACAAAAACTAGAGGAATCCCTATTTTGTCTCTCCCTCGCTACCTCTATTCGCCTAGCGAAGTTATTCGCTGGGAAGTTCGCTTTGCGAACTTTAAATCATAATTAAAATTTCATCCCAGTATCTCAAGTAACATCATCACGCATTCGCTGCACTATTCGCCCAACGAGTCTGGGGCGAGTATTCGCTTTGTGAAGGATTCCTTTGCTTTGCGAGGTCGCGATTTCCTGCAATCGCTGCTACGCGCCAGTAGCACATCAGACCTCAAAAATCTTAGGGTTCAACCTCATTTACCCCAAAACTTCCCTAAGGCATTAAGGCAACAAGGACACAAAACCTACGACTATTAGGCCGATTATTACACTATCCTAAGCTTCAATTTTGCATAAACCTTCACAAACCCAATTACCTTCATAACTTCCATAAATCCATTTCCCTACGAGGTCAAAACAACATCAACAGAGAAATTAGCCTCGAAGGCCTACTTTTATCCGATTCAATCTAACCCTTCATATTCATTATCAATCCACAAAAACAACACCTAAATCATAAATTTACTCATAAACCCACAAACCCACATAAACCTCAAAAATCAGATTTAAACACATCAAATTCCTATATCGAAAACAATGAAAGGTAATACTCCCCATACCTTAGATTGTCGATTCCAAGCTTTCTTTCTTTAGTTCTTGAAAACCTTCTCGAATTCTAGTTTTTCCCTCTTTCCTCAGAGCTCTAGACTTTTTCCTTATTTTCACGGTCTAACAAAAAAATGAATCCTATTCCTCTCAAATTCTCCTTTTGGTTAAACCTATCCCTTGGGCTTCTAAAATGGGCTTTCCTAATATTACCCTCACTAACTCCTCCTTAAAAGTCCAATTTACCCTTCTAATATTATTTAAATAAATAATATTACAATATATTCCATATTATATACTATTATTTAAATAAATAACCAAACTCCACAAAATACCAACATCGCCACAAACCACCAAAATTCACTAAAAATCATGAATATTATTTTAAATAAATTAAATAAATATTCTTACGAAATTTGGGGTGTTACACAAAGCCTAAGAGGAGGCTGGTTGGGGGAATTTCTTATTTGAAGCCTAAGAGGAGGCTGGCTTCTGCTGAGGATTATTGAGATCCAGAGACAGGTCCAAATTGAGGAGTCAACTCTTACTGAGGATTGAAGAAAAGTTTAATATATCAGATGCCCTGAGGTTCTGATTCTGTTAAGGTTTTATTGATGGTAAATGTTTAAACCTTGAGTATGAAAACATATGGAGGTTTCAAACTCTGCTGGAGATTGATGAAGTGATCAAGGTTTTTCTTGTACTTTTAGGAAACTTTAGGATTTCTTTGAGATCCAAGAGGAGATGAGACTTTCCAAGTCTACTGGTATGAAGAGGTTAACTCTGAGTTGGAGAATGATCTTTGTATGATGCCCAAGAGGAGGCTGATGTTTTAAGGGATGAGAATCAACCCTAAACTGGTCTGATGTTTTGGAATTCTCACTCTCAGGAGGATTGAACTAGTAGAGATGACTAAGTTCTGTCCTATACCTGTAGGAGGTCTTTGGGTCCTTGTACTAAGCCTAAGAGGAGGCTGAGAACTTCTAAGAAGCCTAAGGGTCCTTGTACAAAGCCCAAGAGGAGGTTGAGGATGCTTTTAGGAAGCATGTGGGTCCAAGCCTGAGAAAAGTTCAAGAATGGTTTCACCGGAATAATCCTTTCTTTAGTGAACAGTTCTAGGGTTTGAAGAAATTCAAAAGAGGTTTCACCGGGAATTAGTCATCTTTGGGGAAATAAATTTCTTGTACACACATTTCTAAGTTGTGACAGTCTTGAGAAAAGTTTCACCGGGAATAATGCATTTCTCTGTTCCATATTGTATAAGCCCAAGAGGAGGCAAGACTGTATCTGGAATTCCTATGGGGAACTAGTTTTGACTGTGTTAAAAGAGTAACCACTGGTTTGATCTAAAACTATACCTAATTTCTAGGGAAAACTCTAAGCAAGCATATACATGCATACATATACAGATGAAATGTATAAACAAGTATGTGTAGAAGGAATAGTAGAACTTACAGTTGTGCAAGCTCCAACATTGTAACCACAGCTGTATGGTTAGTTATTCAAGAAATTGAAGAAAGTTTTGATAATAACTTTGAAGTTGAATCTAAATCAAAAAAGAAAGTTATTTTAAAGGAAGTTTGGGGCTTATACGCAAGAAGAGGCCCAGATGAATTCTTTCGAAAAGGCGACGATCACGTCGTCATTTTGAAAACCACAGAAGGACTTATACAATGTCTAAGGCCCAAATTGTTATATTTACAAAAAGGATGGGTCTTACACTCTATTAGAGGCCCAAAGGTTATTTTATAGAAGAGATGAGACTTATAGCTCAAGGAGAGGCCCACATGAAAATAGTGATTGTACCGTTATTCTGAAAATGGTATCGGGACTTATACAATGACCGAGGCCCAAATTGTTTATGTACAAAGGGGGTTGGGTCTTACACTCTATTAGAGGCCCAAAAGTGTTTGAAAAGAATGAAGATGGGACTTACAAGACAAGGGGAGGCCCAGATGAAAATTGTTTGAAAATGGCGATCGCGCCGAGATTTTTAAAATCGTATCGGGACTTATACAATGACTGAGGCTCAAAATGGTTTATTTACAAAGGGATGGGACTTACACTCTACCAAGAGGCCCAAAATTGATTTTGAAAAAAAGAAATATGAGACCTACAACCAAAGGGAGGCCCATATGATTTTTGTTTAAAAGGCGACGATCGCGCCGGAAAACACAGCGGGATTTATACAATGACTGAGGCCCAAAATTATTTATGTGTGACAAGGGATGGGTCTTACACTCTATTAGAGGCCCAAAAGTGTTTGAAAAATGTTTGTGAGGGTGAAAATAATAAAAACCCTAATTTGATTTTAAAATGCATTTTAATTTGAATAAAAATCAATGAAAATGATCAAAATTATGAAACATGTGTGAAAAACAAGTTGTGATCTTGGATTAATATTTAAAAAATCATGTTTTATCCATAGAATGATTTGAGAATCATTTGAATTTGAAAAATCAAGAGAAAGAAATATTTTTAAATGCTTAAAAAACAAATAAAAAAAAATTCTTTACAAAAATATTAAATATATAAAATAAACAATGTTTTTTGTGAAATTTTTGTAGAACAAAATATTTTAACATTTTTGTGAATTTTGAAAAAAAGAATCAATTCAAAAACATTAAAAATGAAAGAGAAATTAATTTTTGAAGTTATTTAAGAAATTGTGAAAAAATGTGAAGAAATTAAGTGGTAAAAAAGAAGGGATGGTCCTCCCAAGGTTTGAACCAACGCCTTTGAGGTGGAGGGTTTAAAACTTTACCATCTGAGCCAAGTGTGCGTGGTGATATAGAATGAGAGGGAGTGAATAATATGTGAAAAAACCTTTAAAAATGGTTTAAAAAATAAAACCAAAAGGTCTGGGGCGAAGGGGATTCAAACCCCAGACCCTTCACTCGCTACACATACACAAATACTAGAGTTTCCACTAGGGCGCAATGCCAATTCAAACATATAATGGCAATGAAATAATATATAGTAAACTTGGTTTTGAAAACCTGAAAATGGCACCATGGCCATCTTCTTCCTTGAACCATCATCAAATTTGCAAGAAGCATGATATCTTCTTCGTTTCTCAACCATTTTGGAAGATGTAAAAATGAAACTCATTCGTTTTTTTAACAAGGAACATAATGGCTCTTTTCAATTTTATTTAAATTAAGTGTATCAAGAGATATCATGTTGTAATCAGATGAACCCTAAAAAATGCAAGAACTATATGAAATCTTATACACGCAAGATAAATAGCAATTGATTGAGGGTTAATGATCTATAAGCAACCAGAATCATGTTGGTAACTTAAAACAACATTTAGGATGCATGATTCATGGAGTTTGAAGGTTTAAGGCTTACCTCTGCAAGAAGGAATTGAATTCTGTTGTAGAGGTGTTACAGAAGTGAAACAATGGTCTGGATAGCTTCTTTAGGCCTCAAGGATTGTGTTACAATGATTGGAATGGCTTGAATCCCCTGAATTGAGTAGCTCGAATCCAACTGCATCCTATTGTGTACTTTGAACAAATGGTGTATGAAATAGTGATCCTGATGTTACAGATGGAATGTAAGTGTTTGAATCACTTCCACATAGTGTATGTGAAGTGTTTGAATGCTTGGTTTGGACATAATTGCTCTGATTTGAGAATTCCAAACTTTCACTCTTTAAGGACTTAGAATTTGGCAAGAAAGAGGATTTGTGAGAAAACAAGCATTGTGGTTGTTTTGGTGTGATCTGAATGAAGCAAGGTAACCTCTATTTATAGTAGAGGAGGGTTGTCTTGGATGAACAACTTCAGATTGGAAGATAAGGCCTTGGTTCAATGGTTTTGGAATGGTATCATTATCCCTAATGCAAGGTACACCAAGGTGTCCAAATAGATCAGCTACTAATTGACCAATTCCACATTCCTCTATCATTTTTATTGTTGTTTATGTGAGCATTTTTACTGAGGTATGTCCTTTTGTTGAATGTGCACTATTGCACATAAATGCCTTTGAATTCAAGGCATAATGTGACAAAAACCATTACTTCAAGTTGGAAGCTTTCTTGACTCCTTGACTCAGATTTGCAGGTTTGTCTTGATTCCTTCTTCTATGCAATGAATGTGAGAGGAATTGATTATTTCTCTTGATAAGAAAAATCGTGTGTGGCAAGTAATAACCCAAACAGTCTTGCAAAATAGTTTGCAACAAGGCATGTTGGACACTCCATAACTCCTTGCTCAAGTGGAGTTATCTCACGCTCTTGGGCTCTTTGGAAAACTTGTATATCCTACTTTAACTTTGATGTCTAATATTGGTCTTGGTTCAACTTGGATCAAGGTGAAAAATGACCTCAAAGTTGGTGAAAAACCAAGACAGATTCTGACTTGAAAATTTCACTAAGTGTTGGAAAAAGTGGTCATTTTCATGTTTTTGTGATTTTGATCAATCCATAACTCAAAATCCATGAGGATTTGAAATCTAATGTAGTTGACACTTTTGAAGTATGTCATATGAACTTTTATTTGAGCTTTGGATGGAAGAAAAATGCCTTAGGGTTTGGGAGTTATGACCTTGTAAAGTTGGTACCAAATCCATTTTGTTCCATAACTTAGAAAAATTTAAGTTTCTTATGGTTGCCCCTTTTGCAAGAAACCTAACTTTTCTTGATTTTTCTTGATGGATGATTATCAAAAACCATACATTAACATTGTTTTTGACTTAGGGGAGCCACATTTGTGAAAAATTTCAAAATGTCAAACATGATTTTGGGCACAGTTGACTTTTTTATCAGATGAATTCCAAACTGTGTGATCCTCTATGCAATCAAGTTCTTGACCTAATTCAAACCTAATGGATGGATTCCATAGGTGTTTTAGGGTGTCTTGAATCATGTCCCAAGGTTTGGGATCATGTCTTTGAAGGTGTGAAAAACACAAGAAAGGGGGGTTTGAATTGGGTTTTTAAAATTAAAAACTATTTGTTAAAAAAATCCCTTTTACAAACAGACTTTACTTCTTGATAATAAAGGAAGAAAAACTGAAAAGAAAGAACACAATATGTTTATACTAGTTCACTTGAGAAATCCTCAAGCTAGTCTAGTCCACCCGCCAAGGTGATTTCGCCTCTCTCAAACGAGGACTTAATCCACTATAACCAAACTGATTACAATCGCACTAGCCAACTGTTGGTGACTAACAACCTCTAAGACACACTAGTCCTAGACTTCTTAAGAATTATGACCTACCCGGTCCCTTAAGGAATACAATGCACAAGCCAACTGCAAGTGACTAACAACACTAAGACACACTGTCTTAGTCTTCCTAAAAATTCTGACCCAAATGGTCCTTTAGGGAACACAAACAACTATTTGTTACAAAGATTTATTTACAATAGTGATGCTTCTACACAAGCAGATGAGTAAACAGATTTTCAGAACAACTAGTGGGATACCCGTGCGGATGCACGGGTTCCGCGGCGGGCTTATGAAATTGGACCAATATATTTTGAAATGTCAAAATATAAATTTGCAAGTTTTAAAGGAGTGTGCAAAAAAAAAATGTAATATGAAAGAGTGTTAAATCACAAAAGTTGAGATAGAGAAAAAGTTAAATTATAAAGATAAAAATGTAAGGTATATGAGCCTACTTAAAAAATTTAAAAGGTATAATTGAGAATAAAATATTTAATATTGCTTGAAAAAATAGTAATAGAAATAAAACTAAAAAAAAATAAAACCAAAAATAAATTAATACTAAGCATGAAAACCCAGAAATGCCCTTGGGAGACTTATTTGACAACCCTTGTTTCTCAAAAGGATGCAACTCGGTCTTGCCTGCAACTTTTCTTACGCATGCAAAGGAGATGAAGCATTCTTTGAAAGATACAATGGCTGCCGACTTCAAATGTCCCAGGCGAAGCAACGATGGCATTCCAACAAAGTCTCTCGCGATGACGCAGGCGGGGAAAGACACAATGGGTGCTCATTTCGTCTCTCCCTACACGAAACCGGACCGCAGATCACGGTAAGACTTCGATCAGAAGTTGTCAATGGTAAGGCATGGTGTTAGTTTTTGTAGAGTACAGTAAAATTGAAAGAGTATCTGGATTGGGTAGGTTAAATTTGTTAAACATCGTTCATTTAAGTTATATTTCTACTATTGCATGCATAAGGGTTGTTGTTGGAATCCAGGAGTTATGTGTTTTTGTTATTCTGTAAATACAGTACAGCGTTGGCTACTGAAGGGATGAAGAAACAGAAGGGCATTGTTATACATGATGCTGATGATAAGCCTTCGAATGGGAAGGGTAAAGCAAAAGCCGTGCCAGTTGGGAAAGACGTCAAGGGGAAAAGCAAGGTTGGGGTTGGCTTTGTGGAAGTGAAAACAGAGCCAGACTATATTTGTATATCGTCTGATAGTGATGGGTGAGTATTTACGATGGCAGCTCCGCTGCAACTAATATATTGGTGCAGGTACAATACGGTTTGGTTCATATGGAGGTATTAGGATATTGATATGGGTTATTCTGAAATGCAGGGAGGTTACACCCATTTACTGTGAAGAGTCTGAAGAAAATTGGGTTCGCGTAGTGAAAGATGCGAAGGCCTTTCGTTCGAATGTATACGTAAGTAATATCTAATTTATGTTTTTTATTATGTAATGATTTCATGCATGAATTGATGTTATTTCCGTTGGCTTATTGGTTGTACAGCAAATACCACGGCTGGTGATCAAGAGGTGCCTGCGCAAACGACAGGACTCTATCAACCTATATGATACAGATAGGTCATGCGCTTACTACTGTGAATTGAAGAAGAGGCGTGGACAAATAGAGAAGTATCTCCTCGGTGGATGGTACGACTTTGTGAAAGACCGAGACATCCAGGATAGAGATGTGCTGCATTTCTGCATCAGACACCCACCAGCCAGTGAAATATTGGTGTCTGTGAAGCGTGGGAATGTGAGGCGGTGAATTTTCTCACAGTGATGTTTGGAAATTTGTAGAGAAAGTGAGGTTGAAATGTGCCGCGGTGTGGTTCAAGAAGCGTGGGAATTAGGTGTAGTTTAAATTGTCTGGTGGTGTAGTCTTGTTTTGTCTCTGTCAAGAGTTGTAATAGTTTTGTAACTTTTATCAGTAACAATATGCAGCATATGTAGCTACTATGGTTTGGTTCTGTTTTATAAAACCCTGTAAAAGGATGTTATGTTTGACTGCTGCAATGAAAAAATTGAGAATTCTTCTGTTTGTGGAGTTTTATATTTCATGTTGTTGTTTCTGTCTTCATCCAACAGTTTTCCAAGTGTGGAAATATAATATGGTTCGTGTTTTTATTAGCAGTGATTGTGCCATGTATTTAAAACATAGTTGGGAAATCACACAGTATACGTGGAGAAAACAGAATTAATGCATGCTTTGTAGACCACACAATGAGCACACAAATACATAACAGGTGTAAAGCAAGTGAAATTACTTTAAAAGGACCACATTATTCCCTCACTTCACATGGGCATTGGCGCACTGCAAGAGAAAATATAATATATTAATCATACTGTTGACATGTGATTTTGATAGGGTAGAGGAAACATTAGTTAAAGCAATAAATACCATCCACTCGTGAGTAAAAATAGCCACAACATACCTGTAACCACGTCTTCAAATTAACAATTCATAGAGTTCCAATGGAAAGGGTTGGTCCTCTGCTGCATAAAGAGGTGAATGACACAGTTGTAATAGCAAAGTTATCCTTCCAAGTAAGTATAACCATGTTGCTGTAAAACAGATGTGATTTGGGTTTTTGTCTGCGTTTTTCACTGAGTATAAGCTGTTATATATTAATTTCATGAACTAAATCATAAGAAAGTTATGTGTGTAGGCCTTTCCTGAGATCGAGCCTGTATTCGTTCGAGCGTACCGGGGAGACTTAAGCAAAACGTGGACAGTACTGAACAACCAAGGTATTCATCATACTTTAGTATACAACAATAGGGAGGTACAACCACTTATAATCCGTGGGTAGAAGGGTATTGAAGATTACTACTCACTACCAGCTAACGTCGTTGTTTGGTTCGGCTACTATGAGGAAAATAACTTTGGGATATGTGGGTTTAAAGATATTCATGCAAAACAGGAATTACCCAGGTTCCATATTAGGTATCTATACAACGAATCGATATATGCTTTTGACGTCGTGCTCCCACCACTGAGTGAGATCTCACCGAAATTAGTTGAGTTCTGTTTTTTATGTTCAAATGAGTTGTGATATAGTTGCAAATTAGTTGAATAGCTGATAAATTGGGTGATCTTTTATACACATTCAGAAGCTACAGCCAGATTTTGCCGACGTTCTACAAAAATTCGGTTACGAAGATCTGCTGCTTTATGGGGACAACGGACGTTGTAAAATGCTGTCGATACTGAACATCGATGATGCATACCGCACCAAGTTAGGAAAATATTGGGATGCATTCTGCGTGTTAAATAATTTCAAAGGTGGAGACCGCATAAGCTTCCGTTTGGATACAACTGATGAAAACAAAGGGTGTCATGTGTATAAGATATGACACAGGTAAGCTTGCACTTGATATTAAAACTTTATGTCTCTCTGTTGATATGCTTTACAAATTAATGTATGTTTCTGTATTACACTTATATACAGAAGTGCAAAATAGGTATGACTACAGGTAATGTAATTCTGTACTGTTTATACAGAAGGTGAAAATACAGTAGTCTTATGTGAATTAACAAAAAAACCTATAGATATCCCACAAAGTGCAACAAAAAACCTGACACCTAAACAACAATGTTAAAGTCGTCATATTAAGGTTACATACAGAGTTAAATTCATATAACTAAACATTGTTGAAAACCTCCTTGTAAACAACATTGGAAGTACATGATTTGGCGTTGTTGTTTTCATCGTGTATCAATACTTTGATACCCTTTTTGTTTGTAACCCTTGAAAGTGCGACATAAATCTGGCCATGAGTAAAAAAGTCTCGTGGAATATATAGCCCGACCCAATCCAATGACTGACCCTGTGATTTTTTAATCGTCATCGCATAGGAGACAATGACGGGAAATTGTCTCCGGCTTAGTTTGAAAGGCCAAGGAGACTGTGACGGGGACATATCCATCTTGGGAATGTATACGACGTTGCCATGGTGTTTTCCCCCCATGATATGTGCCTCAAGCACATGTGTATCCATTTTGGTCACGATTAGGCGAGTACCATTGCACAGGCCTTCAGACTGATCGATGTTTCGCATCAACATAATGGGTGCCCCAACCTTAAGTTTGATATGATGGTTAGGCAAGCCATAAGTTTTTAATGAGCTGAGAAACTCCGGTGTAAGAACATCTAGAACATCCCTATCATGTATCTCCGATCGATCGACTGTATTACAACTATAGTAATCCCTCAAGTCACCTGCATTTTCAACATGAGTCACCGTATATCAAGAAAGGCATCACCAACTGTATTGTGTTAAGGAGCTTATCAAATAAAAAGTGAGAGTACCTGGCATAATCGACAACACATGATCGTTAATCTTGTCAACCATGTCTATTGTTGATGCCAATATAGCCCTGCTCTTTAGGTAGTTGAAGTCCGTATAATTAGCGAGAAAATCAAGATACGTACTCGTTATGACAGCAAGGATAGGATCATCAAAATCGGTGATAAGCATCTCAGGCGGGAACTCAATTTCAGCAGTCCCATCATTTGGTTCTCCGACCTTTCCTTCTCCAATTCTGAGTAGCCAATCGGAGAATTCCGCCATTTCTTTCCTGTCGTGTTCGGTGAGACCGCAATTAAGACGCATATTCTTAGTTAAGTTCAGTACCTGTACCGAATGCCATATGTAGGAAGAGTTGATTGTGGCATGTACAATGTCGGAACGACTACCCCTTGGTATTACCGGCAATATCTGTCTGAAATCCCCACCAAACACGACAACCTTCCCACCTAAGAGTTCTTCTGAGTTCCCATCAGTACTCATCACATCTTTGAATGTCTTGTCAAGTGCTTCGAAACACCATTTGTTAGCCATGGGCGCCTCGTCCCAAATGATTAGTTTTGTTTGTCGAAGTAATTTCGTGGCCTCATCTTTGTGAGTGATATTACAAGTAGAGTTGGACAAAGTAGGGACAGGTATTTTGAATCTTGAGTGAGCCGTCCTCCCACCCGGTAACAACAGCGATGCGATTCCGCTGGTGGCGACAGTTAAACAAATGTCGTGCTTAGATCTAATTGCACTTGCCATCGTCCGCCACATGTAAGTTTTCCCGGTTCCACCATACCCATGCAGGAAAAAAACTCCACCTTTCTGATTTGTTATAGCGGTCATAATATTGTCATAGATTCCGTGCTGCTCCTCTAAAACAAATAAGAAAAGTATACGATTAAAGCAACGCCTAAGTATTAAATGAGGAATGGCATTCAGTTTCCTGGTAACTACCTGTAAGATCAGAATATAGTGATTGGAATTCGTTTTTCATGGTTTGTATGTCGTAACTATGTTCTTCATATATGAGACGGTTCCCCAGCTGCTCCAACACATAACTGTCGGGGTATGGTATAGGTTTGAAGTCATGGAGGCTTTTTCGATTCTTTTGAAGGAGAGTCTCAATGTGATGCAACGTAAGATTTTGCAGCTCATGGTCATTCAATATTAGTTCTGTCAAAGGAAAATACCCCATAGGTCAGTATGGACAGACTATTCAAATGCATAGCACCTAACCATCCAGTATGGCCTTAATTGAAGGATTGTAAAGTTTTGCCATTTAAAACCCATATTAGAAAGGTAAATGCTAAAGTAATTGAAATGGATGAAATCTAAAACCTTACCTGTGTTATTAACCAAGAGCCTCTGTTGGTGCAACAAACCGTCAGACAGTAAAGGCCATGTATGTGTCCACACATACGCCGGGCGATTGACGGTGTCAGACATAAGCATAACAACGAAAAGCTTGCGTAGGAAATGACCGGACCCCCACTCGCTTGCCTCTTTAATGGCTCCAATGTATTCCCTGTCATCTTCGAGGAAACCCATAGCAAAACATACATCTCTAAAGGAATCACATTGTCTATCGCCGACCTTGCGAATATCCTCATAGCACGTGGGTCATTTCACGAAAGTCAGCATCATACGTAGATAAAACAACTCGCCAGTAGACGGTGGTACCCAAATTAATCGGCCAATTGTATACCCCTTTTTTCGAGGCTTCCATAATCTATTTCTTTTTTGGTAAAAAAACTGTGTGAAGAACTGGCCATAAGTTAATTCTCTGGCTTCTTCGTAAGTCTGGTTGGCAATTAACCACGACGAAAACATAGTCTCCGTTATGCTCGCCTTCTCTAATATATTCTCCATCCGGTCATGATCGGTGTAGTAGACAGGTTTGTCACCTATAAGATGGAAAAACATGCGTTCCACAGCGGGTTTACGTCCATGAATATTGTAAGAGAAGATTCTCCAACTCGCCTCACATGGAGAGACGTATCTACAGTCAAGATATTGTTGAATTTCGTCTACGGGTTCGACACTATTCGAGGAAGGATGAGACCTATGTACAATAGAAGTTGTAATTCTATCATGGCCTTTGTGTATATATTTGAAAAGATACTTAATTGAAGTACTTTGATTACACCATTCCATGTTAATATGGGCTTGGTACTTCAAGAGCAGTTTTGTGTTGTATGGGACGACATGCCTATTGTCTAGAGGGATGCCGTTCTTGTGTATGACATGCATAGTTGATCATCGTCTGTATAGAGGGTAGGCATCAACATCAACAATGGTATTCTCAATGAACTTTTTTGGAAAGAATTTTGTGCACTTTCTGTTCTTCATACACGGTGATGATTGCCTAGCCATACCACAAGGTTCATGCACCATATGCGACTTGACCAAGTTGTACAACGTAGGATGAATGTCAGGGTCAGGTATCTCGGCGGAAATAATTCTGTCAATATCATTGGGGGTGGGGTATTTACTCTGAGGATGCAAGAAGATAAGAATGTGAGCGTGAGGTAGACCTCTTTTCTGGAATTCAATGGTGTACATAACTGTTGAATGGAATAGCACAGAAGTGTAATACCCCAAAATTTGCTCTCCCTTTTGGCATCATAGCGTAGCATTATCATATATCATATCATATCCATCTCATTAGCATTGCATTGCATCTTAACATAGAAAAATGAAGCATAGCATCCTTCTTACCATCAAGACATGTGATCAGGTAAAAGGTGGACAGTCAAGGAATCATTCAAGGCACAAAAGGTCAAACAAGTTCATTCAAGGCAAGCCAAGAGGTCTTTCATGTCTCATACTATATCAATTGATCATCCAAAACCTCAAGAAGGTGAGATTCAATAGGAGATTGAAGCACTACATCTTTCACTATGCAAGAGATCCCAAAAATGAAGGAAAACCCCCAAAAGAGATGGTTTATTGGTTCAAAATCATCCTCAAGTGGCATATCTCATCATCCTTTAAGAGGATACACAACATACTCTGAGGAATTTGAAATTGAAGATTGCACATTTTTCTCCTAAGAGGTGGGTACCAAAACTAGGGTTTCCAATTAAATCAGGGTATCTTTGATTTTTTGGGTAAAACTTGATGTCATGGTATTTTACATGTCCTTAAGTGTATGTGTGTGGAAAATTGCCTCTCAATTGGTTTTAGAATTGGTTCAATTGGAAGAAAGATCAAGAATCAGGGAAATTGGGGCAAAGTCAAATAATCAGAGAAAAAAGTCAACTCTTGACTTTTTGAGGCAAAATTCATGAAATTCATGTTATATGTGACCAATGTTCAAAATTTGATCAAGAAACTCCAAAGGGATCATGAAAAATCAAGATTTGAAAAGTTGCCATTTTTGGAAGAATTAGGGTTTCCAAAAATAGTAATTTTTGGGCCGTTTTGCATCAGAGTTTGAACCAAGGCCATTCAAAATTGAAGCATCAAATGAAAATTCCACTCGGCCACAACAAAAGATCTTGTTTTAAGCTTCAAATCCATGTGTAGAACATCTCCATTGGATAAGAATTGAGAGAGTTATGGATGATCAAAGTTGAGGAAAACTTGGGCAAAATGCAAGTCAGCTTGGTCAAATTTCAGGTCACGCGCGTGTCATTTTCACAAACACATGGTGGGCCAAATGTTTTGATCAATTACTCATGGTTAGAGACCTCAAATGGAAAATCTTTCAACATGAAAGTTGTTCCTCTATGTGAGATCTTCAAAATTAGTGTTAATGGTTTTTTCATTTGATCAAAGGTTAAGAAGTTATGTTGAGTCCAATTTGGTGTGATTATGTTGAAAAACTAGGTGCCATGTTGCCTTGTCAACCAACCTTTTGTCAGGCCCTTGTATCAGTTCCAAACTTGTGTGTTTTAATCCATTTTCCAATCTCTTCCAAACATCATTTCAGCTCAAATTTCAAACCAAACTTGTAGCATTACATCTCTTCTTTCATATGAACCCAAAAACTCACCAAACCATCCATTGAGTAGAGAGAAAAACATCATCAAACCACCCTATATTTCACTGATGCATTGATGGTTTTGCTACATAGCTTGGTTCAGACATTCATCAAACATTCTTTCCCTTATTTAAACACACCATGAACATCACATATACTGCTATAGCACGTGCCTTGCATGAAAATGGAAAGAGCAAACTTGCTGAGCAAGTTTCTGATACAACAGCCATGCCATTCACTTCTTTTCATCTTCACCATAGCTTACCATAAGACATCATCACCATATCATTGCTCTCCCTAACTAACTTGACTCAGTTAGTTAGGGATGACTCACCTAAACCACCTCAACTCAGTTGACTCACTCGGTTTAACCATGGTTAGAGCACACTATAAATAAAAATCTCACTCTCAAATTTCATTTTTAACACTCATTTCTCACATTCACTTCAGAAACTCTCTCTTCTTCTCTCTCAATCTCACCATTGCCATTGATTTTTGAAGCTCACTCTGTTTATTTCTCTCCACAACTCTCTCTGATTCTCTCAATTTCACCACATTGCAACTGGTTTGAAGTTTGGTTTCAATTTCTCTCCACTGAATCATCATCAACCACTTCAGCTAAGCCTTTATTTGGCCAAGTGAAGCTCAAGGAAGAAGCATTTTCCTCTGGTATTCTTGTGTATTCAAAGTCTCATCAATTTCAGGTTTGAGTTCTTGAACTTTGATTGCACGTTTTCTGTTCATCTTCACTCGTTTCTTGTTGATATGAGCTCACTAGGAGCATTCCTTACTCCGGCTAGTTGATAGGCCTTGTAGAGGCTTAGATCCAAAAGTTAGGGCACATATTCATCCTCTTTGTTCTTGCTATGTGTGCTTGTTTTGTTGTTTTTATGAGTGTATTCTTAATCTACGTGAGCTGCTCTTCATTTTGGTATCATATTTGCAAAATTCTGGAAAATTGTGGAGTTGCAGACGGTGGCGCATGACCGGAGAAGGTGACTGGAGGTCATCTCCGGCCGGTGACTGTTAATGCTAGGGTTTGTGTTTGTTTTAATCGTGGCCATTAATTTTATCATCATCGTGTGGTTAAGAACTTGTCAGCGCATTAAAACACGCGTGCATCTCACGTGCTCAATTCTGATTTTATTTTAAACTTTGTGTGGTGCAGTGCATGGTATGTTGTGTGTGCCTTCATGTGCGTGCATTGATTATGTGTACTTTGACTTTGGTGTTGACCTGACTGGATCCAAGGGTGATGATTAATTGACTTTTATTTGACTGAGTGTGCATGATAATTGGTATGGATTGCGCTTTGAATGTGGACTGGATCGTTTCTATTCGCACCCTATGTTTTTAAAGCCCAAACCAATATGAACTGAATAATTGCTATGCATGCACCCCTCCCTTATTGCCATTTTATTTTATTTTCCCCATTTTATGCACGTCTCCTTTTTAACTTTTAAAAATACCAAACAACATCATAAAATTCTAGAAAAATTCACGAACATTTTCAAGACATTTAGGAAATTTTTGATATTTTTATTTCATGATTTTATGACATTTTTTCCCCTGTTACATAATTTTCTTTGAATTTCCATTTGTATGCATTCCAAATGTGATACATGAATTTTTGGAATTTTGTGCTTGATCATTATAAATTGTTTTGACTTGATTCTTTTTGTATTGATTCACTAATACATTTAAACATGTTAGATGATTTTTTTTTAATTTTTTAGACCATTTTATGATATGTTTTGATGCTCATCTTTTCACCACTTTGCATGATGTGTCAAATTGACCTAGTTGCATTGTTTGAAGTCATTTTGATTTGAATTATCACATGCTATTTTGATGTATGATTCACTTCTGACTTAGCCATTCCAATACCATGTTTGCATAATTTTCATGAGTTCATTTGATTTTTGTTTGATGCATTATATTTGAAGCATAATGACATGTCATATCATTTTATTTTAGTGCATGTTTACATGAATTCTTTTGTGCATATTTGCATGAGCATTTGCATATTGTATGAGCTATTCATGTGACATTATAGATCATTGTTACACATTATAGGTCATCTTTACATGTTCATTTCCATTTGAACTTTGTGCATCCTTAACATGTTTTGTTTGCTTTTTCTTTTTGAACTTCCATTTCACTTCTTTTTCTATTACTTCTTGAATGTCTTGATGGTTGATTCATGAATACTTTAAGATGTTCATAATTCATTTTCCATTTAGTGTCATTTATGACTTTAGGATTACATATTCCATTTATGCATATTCCTTTCCTTTCTTTCCATCTTTCATCTTCCTTTCTTATGAAAACATGCTCTAATGCTATGGATGATGATTGTTGCCTATTCATTTGAGTTTGTATGTTGATGATCACTTGTTATCCATATGATTAACATTCTGGTTGTGATCTTAAGATTTGTTTATTCATCTCATTCTTTTGAACTTTAATGTGTATTAAGTACTTTTTACTTCTTATGCTTGCTTCCTTGCTTACTAACCATGTAGGGGTTTTGGTAAGTTGAAATTAAGTGTGGATAAGGAATCCACATTCAAACTTCTTTCCTTTCATATTTTACAATTCAATATTGTGTTTTGTTAAGCACTTATGTGCTTTCTTTGATTAACTCCTTACTTTCCCTTTTGAGTTACAATTCATCTCCTACTTTAGAAGTGAATTGTTTAATTCATTCCTTCTTTAGATTTTAGGTTTTGCAACCTCACAAATCATTAGGATCACTCCCTTAACTAATCAATTAGGATTGAGTCTTTGATCACATAGATTTTTACCTTTCTCTCCCATTTGAGTCTTTCATCTTCTCATCTCAAATAAAATTCAAAATATCTAATAAAGGTAGGCATTTATTGCATTTAGGCCTTTCATATAAAGAAAAGATTATAAGGGGTCTTCTCTTGTAATCTTAGAATGTATAGCATATAGCCCATCTTGGGTCAATGTGTTAAACATTTGATCTTGTATGAGGGACTTAAATGCAATACTTGTTGAAGGTACAAATAAAAAACACTTCTTCATTTCACAATCCACAAAAACACTTAATAAATACAAGTATGCTAGTGTGTTTGAACCTTGACAATTGGAACTAAGTGGAAGGGTCTTCTTCATCCTTAGTGTGCTTTCTTACTCATTCCATCTTGGAATGTGAGGATGTATACATTCCAATGATTAAGATTTAGATACACTATCATATGCAAACAAATGAAAAAACTCTTAAAAGACAAAAACAAACAATAACGTCTTTCCTCCAGGATTTCTCTCCTCATCTCATTCATTCATTCCTTAAGGATGCGTCATTTCCATTCTACCGCAAACAGGTAATGCCTAAGTCTCCCTACAGCGAGCTGCAACACCTAAACTGCTAGGACGCGAACGTTGACGTATTTCACTAAAAAACACAAACAACTTTCCCTTAGGTGAGGGGAACTACGTCAATCTGATTCTCATGTTCCCGATGAGATACGTAGGCAGTGGGGTAGGGCCCATTTGAGCACTTCTTTTATTTTCCCTACATTTCTTTCTCCTTTATTTCTTTCAGTTCCTTTCCCAGTATCCTTTTCTATCACCCTTTGATCGCCATTCCATCAAAATAGAGCTGGTCCATGTATCGTCTGCTTCCGACAAAGGTGGAAGGCAAAACAACACGCTTGCCCTATTTAGTACTTTGATTAGAAGTACCTGCAGCGTTTTCCTGCTGTAAGTTGCTATATTTACTGACCCTTAATTTATATTGATTTTTCCGCAACAAGTTTAGACGCTCGGATTCCATCATAGTATAACCGTCAACCAGGAACTGTTGGAAAAGGCGCCGCGAATGAAGTAAAGTCTTAGGTTCGGAGACGCGCTCATGTAGACAGAAGCATAACCAATCCTTGATTGTTTGACGATTTTTGTTCGTGACCTGTCTTTGGTGACTATATTTGTGAAGAACATTATCTCTGTAACCGTCTTCGCCATATACAAAAATGAGTGGGTATTGGTATCCAAGGTATGCCGGATGGAATTCATCAATTCGTTGTAACCCTCCATCGCGTGGGTGGACTATTATGTCCCTTTTTTTCTGCAGAATCAATATCGCCGACAATGAGAGCAACAACTTCCGCAACAGTTGGCATATTATAGACACGTCCGTCGCGGGGTCTACTGGATATCAATTTCAACTTCAAGTCTAGAAAAGAATTATCCCTCAACAGATCCCTAGCATTTCTAAACGCTTTAGCATGGACATTGACAGAATCCAACATCACCTTCAAGTCCCTGACCAATTCCCTCTCAAGTTTTTTATTATCCCTACAATAAACAGCAAGAACATATATTAGTCCACATACGATTTTCATTTCAAAGAGATTGACAGACACTTATTTGTACATATGAGAAAAGAGAGTTGAAAAACAAACGTTCAACCACCTTGGAAACCTTATCGTTAGCTATTGAAATACCTTAAATCGCGCAACACCAGGTTGACTTGAGGCTTCTTCCCCCCAGTCTTTGGTTGGGAGTATCCCACCTCATCAATAACACCAACAACATCTACAAATAACAGAAGTTTCGCGAAAACGTAAGAAAAATACAAGGACAAGCAAACAACAGCATGAAGGAAAAGCTATATACCGCAGAGAAGATTTGTCTACCATTTGCCAGAAATTATGTTAGAAAAGGATGTCAAGTTGATAATCTTGTCAGGAATGTTATGCTTGCCAATATCCCCAATGGTTGTTCCACCTGTGAACTTGAGGAGATATTTGTGGCTAGTAGGTTTGAATAGCAAATCATTAGGGTGGACCTGAAAGTTTGATATCGTGCAGGTGACGTTAACCGACAACATCGAGTCAAATGCTTTTTTAAACACAGTCAGAACAACGACGTGAATGTTATGTCCCTGCAATGAAAAACATTTGTCTAAATTAATTTCAGTCTATGCAACACAGAAAAATAACTGGTTATTTACGTCAACACAAACAACACCATGAGCAACGGGTTGAAGTTGAAAGTCAAATAAGAAATTTCAGTTGCTGAACAACACCATCTACAACAACGTAAAGAACATCCTGAACAACACAAGCAAGACATAAATAAATGCGCTTTAAGACAACATAAACAACATAATGACCAAACTTGTAACCCTGACGTTCAGAAACCGGATGAAGATGCAGCGAAGGACAAATATGCAAGAATGAGCAATTTGTGTAAAACTATCATGTATACTATAGAAAAAACGTAACTAACTCACGTTTGTGTCGCCAACCACCATTTTGAAATGCTCATTTGCTAAAGTTTTGACTGTCCATTTGTGGTGAACCTTTACGGCGATCTTCCACAACTCTTTACGGTCGTTGATATTTGTGACGGGTTCGAAAGGTCGCGCCCTTTTGCATTTGCATACTCATATCATAACAGGTTATGTTTGTCATTTTCAGGTACCTACCATATTGTCTGATTCCAATCATGAGTTCCCAAGAGGTTGAGGTTAAAAGGAAGAATAATGTGTCATATAAATTCCTTGACCCTAAGCTGGATTCATTGAACAAGATGATAGGCATGGCTGGTTCTGGTGTTCTCAGCACTTTTCAGAAGGAATATGGAGAGCTGATTAAAATGGTATGTGCATTCACAAAGTATGAGAAGGATGGGTTGCACACTTTCTTACAGTTCTATGAACCCTCAATGAGATGTTTCCTGTTCCTTGACTACATTTTGATGCCCACTTTGGAGGAATTCTCATTTATTTTGGGAATTCCAATCACGTCTTCTATTACGTATTTTTCTGGAGGTGCTCTTACCCCTGAAGTAATTGCTGCTGTTCTACATCTGGACTTGTTTGTTGCGAAAAGTGGCCTGAGTAAACTTAAAGAAGATGAAGGATTTCATGTGGAGTTTCTTTTCCAACAAGCTCAGGAGGCTGCCAAGGCTAAAAACTGGACTACTTACAATGCTGTGTTAGCTCTTTGTATCTATGGTTTGGTGCTTTTCCCCGGTCAACCTGATTTTGTTGATATGCAGGCGATGAAAGTGTTCGTTTCGAAGAATCCGATTCCTACCCTGCTAGGGGATTTTTATTACTCAGTACACTACAAAAACGAGAAGGGAAGAGGAAGTCTGGTTAGTTGCTGTACCCAATTGTTATGTCGATGGCTCTTCAAACATTTACCTCGAACTGGTGCTTTCGTAGAAACTGCTGAGAAAATGAAATGGTCTAAGAGATTGATAGGTTTGACTGCCAGTAACATCATTTGGTTTGATCCCAAATTACTGGCAATAGAGCTTACTGTTAAATGTGGAAGTTTTTCGAATGTGCCTCTACTTGGAAGAAGAGGTGGGATTAACTACAACCCGGTGTTGGCTGTTAGACAATTTGGTTATGCTTCGAGGAATCCTCCTGCTGATGAAGAAATTAGTGCTTCTCTATTCTTCGTGGGAACCAAGAATGAAAGAGTGCCAGAAGTAATAAACGCCTGGAAATTTAGGCAAAGAGAGGGAAAGTTGATTTTTGGCAAAGGAGACTGTAGATCATACCCTGCCTACGATGCTTAGATTGAGATGAAGGTCAAAGAGCTATTGCTACCTTTTTCAAGGGAGATTCTCTTATGTCCAGATCAACACTCCATGGTACCGGCTGAAGAGTGCGAGAAATGGAAGAAAATGGTTAGAGAGTTGCAGATAGAGAACTCTGGAATGAGCTGATGTCTTCAGAAAGCTTTGGCTGACAACAAAGATTTGGAGAAGAGAGCCCTGAAAGCGGAGAAAATCTTGGCAGATAAAGAAGAAGATTTTGATGATAGAGCTCGGTACTTCCGGAAACTTACTTTGGGAGCAGATGATACTAGTCAGGCTCACAAGGCTACAAAGCAGGCGTTATCCCGAAGCAAGGATTCATTAGCTAAACTTCGTCAAGCTTGGGATGAGGTCAGAATTGAAAACTCTGAATTGCTGACCCAGTTAAAAGATAAAGATGAAGAGCTGAAGAAAGCACATGTAGAAAGAAGAAAGTATCGAGAGGACCTTGGCAAGAGCCAAGAGCAAGTAAGGAATGCTGAAGATAAGCTGAAAATTTCCAACAAAGAGCTTGAAGATGTCACGGCAGATCTGAAGCTGGTTAAAATTCAAGTTGGAATCAAGAAGCGTAAAGGAGCTAATGAAGATGAAGCCTTGCTGATGCACATGGGCTCACTATCTGAAGCACTGGAAAAAAGGAACGTCGTAATCAAAGAGCTGATTGAGAAGCCACATCATCAGCGTACCCGCATCCTGTTCGAAGAGATTAAGTATTCCAGCCAGAAGTTGAAGGACGTAGAGCTATCGGATTAATGATTTTTGTCATGTGTTTGTAATTTGCAATGGTTACCATCAGAATTGTTGATGGATCCATTTGACTACTTGTTTCTTTTTCTGTTGCTGAAACTATGACAAATGTGCTTGAAATTTTTTGAGAATTTGTATGAAATGAGCTATTTTTGTTCACAATTTCTGGTCTTCAGATATATGTGACCTGATAAGATATCTGCACACTGGCACACTACAAAATCACTATTTCTGGTCATCAGATATTTGTGATTGGCGTATATGAATATCTCTTCAAGGCAAAGCTCAATAATCATGATTTCTGGTCTTCAGGAATTTGTGGTTATGATTGGAATCAGGATATGAAAAGTATCTTGAAATGACAAACATAATTGTGCATTTGCATTTGCATAGCATATCATTTTTGCATTGCAGGTTTTCTTTTTGCAGGCGCCTGCTAACCTTTATTTGGTTTTCAGGCACGATAGCTGATACCCCAGTTCACCTATATTCTACCCGACGCAATCAAGCCAGAGTCATGGAACAAGTTCAGACTGAATTAGCTGATTTTAGGGGAAGGATGAAGCAGTTCATGAATCTTATGCAGGGGATTGCTCAAGGTCAGCAGGAGCTGAGGGCCGGTCAGGAGACCATGAGGGTTGGTCAAGATGCCATGAGGGTCACTATTCAGAGGTTGGAGACTGAAATCCCAAATCGCAATGTGCGCACTCCTCTTGTTGGCACCATCCCTGCTGGTGGGGTACATCTAGGATTTGATAATAATGAGGATGGTCAAGATGACCAGTTTACTGCATTCAACAATGACATGGGTTTCTACAATGAAGATCGAAAGTACGAAGGGTTAGATGAAAGACTCAAGGCTATTGAGAGCCAAAATCCTCTAGGAATTGATGTAGAGGACATGGGTCTCGTACAGGGTGTGAGGATCCCTCCCAAGTTCAAGCTTCCTGCATTGGATAAGTACAATGGCAATACTTGTCCCAAAACACACTTGCAGGCTTACAATCGCAAGATCGCCGCTTATACTGAAGATCAAAAGCTCTGGATGTATTTTTTCCAGGATAGCCTGTCAGGCGCCTCCCTGGAATGGTACGTTAAACTAGACAGGGTTCATATAAAGAGTTGGAAAGATTTGTGCGCTGTGTTTCTGAAGCAGTATCAATATAATTTGGATATGGCACCTAATCGTACTCAGCTGCAGAGTATGACTCAGGATCCTAAGGAAGGCTTTAAGCAGTACGCACAGAGATGGAGAGAACTGGCTGCTCGAGTTCAACCACCTTTGGGTGATCGTGAGATGGCTGATATGTTCATGAGCACACTCCAAGGGCCATATTTGGATAGATTGGTTGCGTGTCCTTCCACAGGGTTTGCTGACATTGTTGTTGTTGGGGAACGAATAGAGAGTCTGCTGAAGTTGGGTAAAATTCAAGACGTCAGTGGGACTGGTGCTTCGAGTTTGAGGAAGCCCTTTGCTAATGGATCAAGGAAAAGAGAAGGGGAGTCCAGTGTTGTGCATAGAGGAGGGGGTAGAGGTAGGACTCAACCCTATCATCAGGTGGATGCTGTAACTATTCCGGTTCCGGCAGGACAGCAAGCTCCAGATCAGCAAGCTAGACCCCGATTCCAGACTAATAGAACAAGGGACCGTAAGTTTGATACATTGCCTATGACATATGCTGCTTTGTTACCACAATTGCTTAGAGAGAAGTTAGTTGAACTTTGGACTATGAGGCTGATAGATGCCGGAAAATTGCCTCAAGGTTATGATGCCAATGCTCGATGTGAATTTCATTCTGGTGCACAAGGTCACTCGATAGAGAAGTGCTGGGCTTTTCACCATAAGGTTCAGGACTTGATTGACGCAAAAGCTATTAATTTCTCTAAGCCGCCGAATATTCGTGATAATCCAATGCCCCGTCATGGAGGTACAAGTATGAATGCTGTTTCTGATGGTGAGAAATTGAATCTGATTACTGATGTTAATTTGGTAAAGACTCCGCTGTTCATAGTAAAAGAGCGTTTGTTAAAAGGAAAGGTATTTCCTGGATGTGGCTCTGATTGTGAGGATTGTTCAAGACAGATTAATGGCTGCAGTAAGTTGAAAGTTGGACTGCAGGACCTTATGGACAAAGGAAGACTTCAGTTTGATAAGGTTGAGAAGGAAAAAGATGTTTCTGCCGTTACCATTTATTAAAATCCAGTTGAGATACAGGTGCCTGTTGAAGAGCCTGTTGCTATCATCGTGCCCGAGAGGCCGAGACCAGTTACGATTATGGTTCCTGAATCTGCTTCTTATTTGTCTAATAGAGCAGTTCCATGGCAATCTGGAACTGATACTCATCAAGGAGGAAATCAACAGAGATCAGAGGCTGTTGGTACCAGCGTTGAGAATGTCAGTGGACCAAGTGGTTTTACCAGGAGTGGTCGACTGTTTGCTCCCCATACTCTAAGGAGTGATAAAGAAGCTGAAGCCGCTGCAAGAGCAAAAGGAAAATAGGTTGTTGATGACAAGGTGCCTATTCAGGAAGAGGACCCTAAAGTCAATTTTGATAATGATGTTGAGGAATTTATGAGGATTATCAAAAAGAGCGATTACAAGATCATTGATCAGCTTAATCAGACACCCTCTAAAATCTCAATATTATCCCTGTTAATGAGTTCAGATGCACACCGGGCTGCTTTGTTGAAGGTTTTGAATATGGCATACGTTCCCCAAGAGATTACGGTGAATCAGTTGGAGGGAGTAATTTCTAATGTCAATGTGAGCCACGGGTTGGGGTTTACGAATAGGGATTTGACTCCAGATGGACGTAATCAAAACAAAGCGCTACACATCACACTTGAATGCAAAGGAGTTGTTTTGTCGCATGTGCTAGTCGACACAGGTTATTCCTTGAATGTGTTACCCAAAAAGGCCCTGATGAAAATTGAAGTAGATGGATTGATTCTTAGACCCAGCGATCTGATTGTGAGAGCTTTCGATGGATCCCAAAGATCGGTGTTTGGAGAGGTAGAACTACCAATACAGGTTGGTCCACAGATATTCAAGACTATCTTTCACGTTATGGACATTCAGCCTGCTTATAGCTGTTTGTTGGGCTGACCGTGAATTCACGCAGCAGGCGCAGTTACCTCCACACTACATCAAAAGCTCAAGTACGTGTTCGAGGGTCAAGTGGTTACTGTTTGCGGTGAGGAAGATATATTTGTCAGTCATCTGTCCACTTTCAAATATGTGGAAATGGATGGAGAGATTCACGAAACCCTGTGCCAGTCTTTTGAAGCCCTGAATGTCAACAAATCCCCAGAATCTGCTTCAGCATCAGTGGTGTCGAATGTGCCAGTTGGGCCGAGTGCATCAATTATGTCCTATAAGCAGGCCAGAGAAGTGGTTGAAAGCGGAAATGCCCAAGGTTGGGGTAAAGCTATTGACGTGTTTGTGAAAGAAGATAAGTTTGGCATTGGATACCAACCGGGCCGGACGCTAGTTCCCCGATTCCGTGGGCCAATCAATTTCAACAGCGGAGGAATTATCAACCCTAATCAGTCCTGCTCAGCAATAGAAGATGACGCTGAAAGCTCAGATTATCTGGACAGATGGGTGTATTCACTGGCTCCAGGAGAGGCATTGCAAAACTAGTCTAGTGAAGAAATCATTCATGTTGTACACCATTCAGAGTAATAATTCTTGTCTTTCATAATGCATGCAATCCCACACTTTGCCCAAGGTGTGAGGATCCATTTGTAATGCCACCATATTTTCTCATATAATGTTCAAATATCAATAAAAGGACGTTTTTGTTTACAAATTTGTGTTCCTTTATCCCTTCTTTATTTTTATTTTTGCACAAAGAAAATTAAAAATGATAATGCACTTTCTTTTCTTTTGTTTTCAAGCAAAAAATAATCTAAAATAAAGCATCAATCTAATCATGCAGACTTGATTCTGTGAATTCCTCTGAAAATGATTCTGTTATGCCCATGTATGATTTCGACAATCCGATCTATCAAGCTGAGGAGGAAAGTGATGAAGACTATGAACTCCCGGAAGAATTGGCTAGGTTATTGAAACAGGAAGAGAAGACCATCCAGCCTCATCAGGAAGCTCTTGAGATTATCAATATTGGTTTAGAGGAAAGCAAGAAAGAGATCAAGGTCGGTGCAAGTCTGCGGGCTGATGTAAAGTAAGAGCTGATAGTTATGCTACGTGAATACGTTGACATCTTTGCTTGGTCATATCAAGATATGCCAGGTTTAGATACAGACATAGTTGTGCATAGACTACCATTGAAAGAGGACTGTCCACCGGTCAAGCAGAAGCTGCGCAGAACGAAACCAGAAATGGCTTTGAAGATCAAGGAAGAGGTACAGAAACAGTTGGATGGAGGTTTTCTGGCAGTAACCAACTATCCTCCCTGGGTGGCCAACATAGTACCAGTGCCGAAGAAAGATGGAAAAGTTAGAATGTGTGTGGATTACAGAGATCTCAACCGGGCGAGCCCTAAAGATGACTTTCCTCTCCCTCATATTGATGTGCTGGTTGACAATACTGCTCAGTTTTCAGTGTTTTCATTTATGGATGGATTCTCCGAGTATAATCAGATAAAAATGGCGCCTGAAGATATAGAGAAGACGACATTCATTACCCCGTGGGGTACCTTCTGTTATAAAGTAATTCCTTTTGGGTTGAAGATCGCAGGGGCAACTTATCAAAGAGCAATGGTAACGTTATTCCACGATCTAATTCATAAAGAGATCGAGTGCTACGTGGATGACATGATTGCTAAATCAAAGACAGAAGAGGAACATCTGATCAACTTAAAGAAGTTGTTTGAGAGATTGAGGAAATTTAGGTTGAGACGGAATCCTAACAAATGTACTTTCGGTGTGCGGTCCGGAAAATTGCTGGGTTTCATGGTCAGTGAGAAAGGAATAGAGGTTGATCCTGCTAAAGTGAAAACTATACAAGATATGCCTGTACCGAGAACGGAAAAAGAAGTTCGCAGCTTTCTAGGGAGATTGAACTACATTTAAAGGTTCGTATCTCACCTAACTGCCACCTGCGAACCAATATTCAAAATGCTAAGAAAAGATCAAACGGTCAGGTGGAATGATGATTGTCAAAATTCATTCGATAAGATAAAAAGATATTTGCTGGAACCTCCGATTCTGATATCTCCAGTTCAAGGGAGACCACTAATTATGTACTTGACAGTGCTCGAAGGATCCATGGGTTGTGTTCTCGGTCAACACGACGAGACAGGTAGGAAAGAACATGATATCTACTACCTGAGCAAGAAGTTTACAGATTGTGAATCGCGTTATTCAATGCTTGAGAAGACATGCTGCGCACTCGCATGGGCTGCCAAGCGATTGAGATAATATATGCTCACACATACAACCCTGTTGATCTCAAAATTGGTTCCGGTCAAGTATATTTTTGAGAAACCAGCACTTACAGGCAGAGTTGCAAGGTGGCAGATGGTACTGACAGAGTACGATATTCAATTTACTTCGCAAAAAGAAATTAAAGGAAGTATACTGTCAGATTATCTTGCGCAACAACCTCTCGATGATTACCAGCCCATGAGATTTGATTTCCCTGATGAGGATATCATGTTTCTCAAAGCGAAAGACTGCGAGGAACCACTTCTAGAGGAGGGGCCTGACCCTGAGTCCAAATGGAGTTTGATGTTTGATGGGGCAGTTAACATGAATGGGTGCGGAGTTGGTGCATCTCTCATTACGCCAGAAGGTGTTCACATGCCCTTCACTGCCCGAGTAACTTTCGGGTGTACCAACAATGAAGTAGAATACGAAGCTTGCATACTAGGGATTGAGGAAGCTATTGATTTACGAATCAAGACCCTCGATATCTTTGGTGATTCAGCACTGGTAACCATTCAAGTAAAGGGAACTCGGCACACACATCAGCAGAATTTGATTCCGTATAGAGATTATACGAGGAGATTGCTGACATTCTTTACAATTGTCAAGTTATACCATGTTCCTAGAGATGAAAATAAGTTTGCAGACGCCTTGGCCACTATATCTTCGATGATCAAAGTGCATGGTTGGAACTTTGTGCCCAGGATTGATGTATCTCGCCTTGATAGACTTGCTTTTGTGTTTGATGTTGATGCAGTGTCTGATGACAAGCCTTGGTACCATGACATTAAATGCTTCTTGAAAAATCAAGAATACCCGCCTGGGGCATCTTCCAAAGACAAGAAGACATTAAGAAGGCTAGCCGGTAGTTTCTTCTTGAACAAAGATGGCGTGCTGTATAAAAGAAATTTTGACACGGTTCTGCTCAGATGCGTGGATAGACACGAAGCAGACCTGTTGATGATTGAAGTGCATGAAGGCTCTTTCGGTACCCATGCCGGAGGACATGCGATGGCTAAGAAATTATCGAGATTGGGGTATTACTGGTTGACAAAGGAGTCAGATTGCTGCAAGTATGCCCGCAAGTGCCACAAATGCCAGATCTATGCAGACAAAGTACACGTTCCTCCCAATCCGTTGAGTATCATGTCCTCTCCGTGGCAATTTGTAATGTGGGGCATCGATATGATTGGGAAAATTGAGCCTACTGCTTCAAACGGCCATCGTTTCATCTTGGTCGCCATTGATTACTTCACTAAATGGGTTGAAGCAGCGTCTTATGCCAATGTCACTAAGCAAGTGGTAGCTCGTTTCTTGAAGCGAGATATCATTTGTCGATATGGAGTGCCCAAAAGAATCATTACTAATAATGGTTCTAATTTGAATAATAAGATGATGGTTGAGCTATGTCGGGACTTCAAAATCGAGCATCACAATTCTTCTCCGTACCGCCCAAAGATGAATGGCGCGGTCGAAGCGGCCAACAAAAATATCAAAAAGATCGTGCAGAAGATGGTTGTCACGTACAAAGATTGGCTTGAGATGTTACCATTGGCTTTGCATGGGTATCGAACATCAGTCCGTACGTCCACTGGGGCAACGCCATACTCACTTGTATACGGTATGGAGGCAGTTCTACCGGTAGAAGTTGAGATCCCCTCTCTCTGAGTATTGATGGACGTTAAGTTAGATGAAGCTGAATGGGTACGAGCCAGATTTGATCAGTTGAGCCTTATTGAGGAGAAACAACTAGCGGCAGTATGTCATGGCCAGCTATACCAGCGCAGAATGAAGAGGGCATTCAATCAAAAGGTTCAACCTCAAGTTTACAAGGTTGGAGATGTGGTAATCAAGAGAATACTTCCTCCGAGTACAGATCACAGGGGCAAATGGACTCCCAATTATGAAGGTCCATTCGTGGTTAAAAAGGTTTTCTCAGGTGGAGCCTTGTTGCTGACAACCATGGATGGTGAAGACTTTTCATCCCCTGTTAATTCAGATGCAGTTAAAAAATACTTCGTATAAATAGACCTGCTGGATAAAAGAAAAAGAATCCAGGCAAAAAAGGGAATCCCGGCGAACCAAAAACAGAATAAAGGTTCGGGCAAAAATTAGGGAATAATTGAAAAAATTTGTACACCCGGTAAGTTGAAAACCCGAAAGGGCAACTTAGGCAAAAATGGGTATCCCGGTGGATTGAAAACCTGAAAAGGCGATCCACGCAAAAGAGGGATTTAAACGAATGACTGCAGTCTGAATTAAGCTGTACGTTCTCTACTCTTCAGCAAACTAGCAAAGTTTTCGAAGGAAGAATTGGTCCGACCACGAGCTTCCGAAGGCGAAGATAGTCAAGAGAGTTGGAATACATACTGGCTATAACAGAATCAGAAATCAGTGGGATCCAATTTCCGCATTATCATTAGGATAGATTTCTTTTCTCAATTTTATGACAATCAACTCTTTCAGGGGTTTGCTTCCGATTGTAAATTCGCCGATCGTGGCATTTTATCAATAAAATTGAATATTCAGTCACAAGCTTTTATTTTCATTTTACTGTTTTGTTTGCAAAAACGTCCAATTTTTTATAATAAAACATTACTGTGAAAATATCTTGGCCTTGCAAAAACATGCGAAAAAGACACCTAAAATTACTTTGCTTGTTGGACAACCCTGGATGGTGGACTCGAAAGACCACGCAATATCCTGGGGCATGTGCATATATTTTTCTGATGCAGGTAATGAGTACGATCGATTCAAGCAGCACGATCGTAACCACGAACAGATATTTGCTATGACTTGATATTGTTGTATCTTATTAAGTCGATTCTTCCATTCAAGATTGCCTACCGGGTTTCGTGACGACGACGGTTGCCGAAGATTGAATTCTTCTGTGTTAATAACGGTTATTAATGCAGTGAGCATTCCATGTCTATAACGAGTGCAAATCCTCCGGTACCTCGCAGACAATGTGAAGGGTAGTTCGAGACAGGGTGTTCGTCTAAGAGTTTGAAAACGCTTGGTTTTCTATAAAATCCTCTTAAGAGATGAAGCTTCTCGCGGTAACATTCCCTGTGGTGTTTATTCTCGGCAGGGTGTACTAGCAAGTGGTAGTGTCATATTTCCTACAGGTTTCAGCATGTGAAATTTGTCGAAGAATAATCCCCAGCGGAGTTATTGATTATCCCATGCATGAGGCATGTTATTTCCCCCAGCAAAAGATATTCCTGGTCTGTTATCCCCAGTAGAGTTTGAGGACATTTGGTCTTCTGTAAAATCCTCTCAAAAGGCATTCCCCAGCAAGGTCTAAGTAGATCGAGGGAACCTTTTCTTCAGCAAAGTGGCAGCATATGATATTACCCAGCCGGTGGTGTAATTCTTAGCAGTGCTCATTTACAGCTCAAAGTCCAATTTATTTTTGGCATACAGTTTGTTCATATTATTCCAGCAGGTGGGATAGTATGGCAGATGGTTGTTCCAGCAGGTGGGATGATCATTATATTACAGTTTGTTCATATTATTCCAGCAGGTGGGATAGTATGGCAGATGGTTGTTCCAGCAGGTGGGATGATCATTATATTACAGTTTGTTCATATTATTCCAGCAGGTGGGATAGTATTGCAGATGGTTGTTCCAGCAGGTGGGATGATCATTATATTACAGCTTGTTTATGTTATTCCAGCAAGTGGGATAATATGGCAGGTGGTTATTCCAGCAGGTGGAGTGATCATTTGGCAAAGCTTCCAAAGCCGGTTTGGTAAGCACTAAAGTCCAACGACAGATTGGCAAAAATCCAACACGAATTGGTGAAAGTCCAACGACAGTTTGGCAAAGCTGCAAAGTCCATCTAAAGATGGCAAGTTTGAGATTCCAAAGCTGGTTTGGTCATCGTAAAAGTCCAATGACAGATTGGCAAAAATCCAACACGAATTGGTAAAAGAGCAGCTAAAGTCCATCGACGGTATGGCAAGCCAGTAGTCGTCTGGCGTCGTTCAAAAGACATTGTTGAAAGTCCATCGACGGTATGGCAAGCCAGTAGTCGTCTGGCGTCGTTCAAAAGACATTGTTGAAAGTCCATCGACGGTATGGCAAGCCAGTAGTCGTCTGGCGTCGTTCAAAAGACATTGTTAAAAGTCCATCGACGGTATGGCAAGCCAGTAGTCGTCTGGCATCGTTCAAAAGACAGATCTCTCCGATGGCGTTTCATTGAAGATTCAATCCAGCAGTCGTGTTGGGTTTATATCCCTTTTGTTCTTCATCATCCAGAGCAAACTTTTGGTTATATTTGGTATTCAACCACTATATACCTTGAACGTCTGAAAGCAATCGTTTTCAGACATTCAGGTCTACAGCGTTTGAATAGGGGCAGCTGTAATACCTCAAAATTTGCTCTCCCTTTTGGCATCATAGCGTAGCATTATCATATATCATATCATATCCATTTCATTAGCATTGCATTGCATCTTAACATAGAAAAATGAAGCATATTATCCTTCTTACCATCATGGCATGTGATCAGGTAAAAGGTGGACAGTCAAGGAATCATTCAAGGCACAAAAGGTCAAACAAGTTCATTCAAGGCAAGCCAAGAGGTCTTTCATGTCTCATACTATCTCAATTGATCATCCAAAACCTCAAGAAGGTGAGATTCAATAGGAGATTGAAGCACTACATCTTTCACTATGCAAGAGATCCCAAAAATGAAGGAACACCCCCAAAAGAGATGGTTCATTGGTTCAAAATCATCCTCAAGTGGCATATCTCATCATGCTTTAAGAGGATACACAACATACTCTGAGGAATTTGAAATTGAAGATTGCACGTTTTTCTCCTAGGAGGTGGGTACCAAAACTAGGGTTTCCAATTAAATCAGGGTATCTTTGATTTTTTGGGCAAAACTTGATGTCATGGTATTTTACATGTCCTTAAGTGTATGTGTGTGGAAAATTGCCTCTCAATTGGTTTTAGAAGTGGTTCAATTGGAAGAAAGATCAAGAATCAGGGAAATTGGGGCAAAGTCAAATAATCAGAGAAAAAAGTCAACTCTTGACTTTTTGAGGCCAAATTCATGAAATTCATGTTATATGTGACCAATTTTCAAAATTTGATCAAGAAACTCCAAAGGGATCATGAAAAATCAAGATTTGAAAAGTTGCCATTTTTGGAAGAATTAGGGTTTCCAAAAATAGTAATTTTTGCGCCATTTTGCATCAGAGTTTGAACCAAGGCCATTCAAAATTGAAGCATCAAATGAAAATTCCACTCGGCCACAACAAAATATCTTGTTTTAAGCTTCAAATCCATGTGTAGAACATCCCCATTGGATAAGAATTGAGAGAGTTATGGATGATCAAAGTTGAGGAAAACTTGGGCAAAATGCAAGTCAGCTTGGTCAACTTTCAGGTCACGCGCGTGTCATTTTCACAAACACATGGTGGGCCAAATGTTTTGATCAATTACTCATGGTTAGAGACCTCAAATGGAAAATCTTTCAACATGAAAGTTGTTCCTCTATGTGAGATCTTCAAAATTGGTGTTAATGGTTTTTTCATTTGATCAAAGGTTAAGAAGTTATGTTGAGTCCAATTTGGTGTGATTATGTTGAAAAACTAGGTGCCATGTTACCTTGTCAACCAACCTTTTGTCACGCCCTTGTATCAGTTCCAAACTTGTGTGTTTTAATCCATTTTCCAATCTCTTCCAAACATCATTTCAGCTCAAATTTCAAACCAAACTTGTAGCATTACATCTCTTCTTTCAAATGAACCCAAAAACTCACCAAACCATCCATTGAGTAGAGAGAAAAACATCATCAAACCACCCTATATTTCACTGATGCATTGATGGTTTTGCTACATAGCTTGGTTCAGACATTCATCAAACATTCTTTCCCTTATTTGAACACACCATGAACATCACATATACTGCTATAGCACGTGCCTTGCATGAAAATGGAAAGAGCAAACTTGCTAAGCAAGTTTCTGATACAACAGCCATGCCATTCACTTCTTTTCATCTTCACCATAGCTTACCATAAGACATCATCACCATATCATTGCTCTCCCTAACTAACTTGACTCAGTTAGTTAGGGATGACTCACCTAAACCACCTCAACTCAGTTGACTCACTCGGTTTAACCATGGTTAGAGCACACTATAAATAAAAATCTCACTCTCAAATTTCATTTTTAACACTCATTTCTCACATTCACTTCAGAAACTCTCTCTTCTTCTCTCTCAATCTCACCATTGCCATTGATTTTCGAAGCTCACTCTGTTTATTTCTCTCCACAACTCTCTCTGATTCTCTCAATTTCACCACATTGCAACTAGTTTGAAGTTTGGTTTCAATTTCTCTCCACTGAATCATCATCAACCACTTCAGCTAAGCCTTTATTTGGCCAAGTGAAGCTCAAGGAAGAAGCATTTTCCTCTGGTATTCTTGTGTATTCAAAGTCTCATCAATTTCAGGTTTGAGTTCTTGAACTTTGATTGCACGTTTTCTGTTCATCTTCACTCGTTTCTTGTTGATATGAGCTCACTAAGAGCATTCCTTACTCCGGCTAGTTGATAGGCCTTGTAGAGGCTTAGATCCAAAAGTTAGGGCACATATTCATCCTCTCTGTTCTTGCTATGTGTGCTTGTTTTGTTGTTTTTTTGAGTGTATTCTTAATCTACGTGAGCTGCTCTTCATTTTGGTATCATATTTGCAAAATTATGGAAAATTGTGGAGTTGCAGACGGTGGCGCATGACCAGAGAAGGTGACCAGAGGTCATCTCCGGCCGGTGACTGTTAATGCTAGGGTTTGTGTTTGTTTTAATCGTGGCCATTGATTTTTTCATCATCGTGTGGTTAAGAACTTGCCAGCGCATTAAAACACGCATGCATCTCACGTGCTCAATTGTGATTTTATTTTAAACTTTGTGTGGTGCAGTGCATGGTATGTTGTGTGTGCCTTCATGTGCGTGCATTGATTATGTGTACTTTGACTTTGGTGTTGACCTGACTGGATCCAAGGGTGATGATTAATTGACTTTTGTTTGACTGAGTGTGCATGATAATTGGTATGGATTGCGCTTTGAATGTGGACTGGATCGTTGCTATTCGCACCCTATGTTTTTAAAGCCCAAACCAATATGAACTGAATGATTGCTATGCATGATCCCCTCCCTTATTGCCATTTTATTTTATTTTCCCCATTTTATGCACGTCTCCTTTTTAACTTTTAAAAATACCAAACAACATCATAAAATTATAGAAAAATTCATGAACATTTTCAAGACATTTAGGAAATTTTTGATATTTTTATTTCATGATTTTATGACATTTTTTCCCCTGTTGCATAATTTTCTTTGAGTTTCCATTTGTATGCATTCCAAATGTGATACATGAATTTGTGGAATTTTGTGCTTGATCATTATAAATTGTTTTGACTTGATTCTTTATGCATTGATTCAATAATACATTTAAACATGTTAGATGATTTTTTTTTATTTTTTAGGCCATTTTATGATATGTTTTGATGCTCATCTTTTCACCACTTTGCATGATGTGTCAAATTGACCTAGTTGCATTGTTTGAAGTCATTTTGCTTTGAATTCTCACATGCTATTTTGATGTATGATTCACTTCTGACTTAGGCATTCCAATACCATGTTTTCATAATTTTCATGAGTTCATTTCATTTTTGTTTGATGCATTATATTTGAAGCATAATGACATGTCATATCATTTTATTTTAGTGCATGTTTACATGAATTCTTTTGTGCATATTTGCATGAGCATTTGTATATTGTATGAGCTATTCATGTGACATTATAGATCATTGTTACACATTATAGGTCATCTTTACATGTTCATTTCCATTTGAACTTTGTGCATCCTTAACATGTTTTGTTTGCTTTTTCTTTTTGAACTTCCATTTCACTTCTTTTTCTATTACTTCTTGAATGTCTTGATGGTTGATTCATGAATACTTTAAGATGTTCATAATTCATTTTCCATTTAGTGTCATTTCTGACTTTAGGATTACATATTCCATTTATGCATATTCCTTTCCTTTCTTTCCATCTTTCATCTTCCTTTCTTATGAAAACATGCTCTAATGCTATGGATGATGATTGTTGCCTATTCATTTGAGTTTGTATGTTGATGATCACTTGTTATCCATATGATTCACATTCTGGTTGTGATCTTAAGATTGGTTTATTCATCTCATTCTTTTGAACTTTAATGTGTATTAAGTACTTTTTACTTCTTATGCTTGCTTCCTTGCTTACTAACCATGTAGGGGTTTTGGTAAGTTGAAATTGAGTGTGGATAAGGAATCCACATTCAAACTTCTTTCCTTTCATCTTTTACAATTCAATATTGTGTTTTGTTAAGCACTTATGTGCTTTCTTTGATTAACTCCTTACTTTCCCTTTTGAGTTACAATTCATCTCCTACTTTAGAAGTGAATTGTTTAATTCATTCCTTCTTTAGATTTTAGGTTTTGCAACCTCACAAACCATTAGGATCACTCCCTTAACTAATCAATTAGGATTGAGTCTTAGATCACATAGATTTTTACCGTTCTCTCCCATTTGAGTCTTTCATCTTCTCATCTCAAAGAAAATTCAAAATATCTAATAAAGGTAGGCATTTATTGCATTTAGGCCATTCATATAAAGAAAAGATTATAAGGGGTCTTCTCTTGTAATCTTAGAATGTATAGCATATAGCCCATCTTGGGTCAATGTGTTAAACATTTGATCTTGTATGAGGGACTTAAATGCAATACTTGTTGAAGGTACAAATAAAAAACACTTCTTCATTTCATAATCCACAAAAACACTTAATAAATACAAGTATGCTAGTGTGTTTGAACCTTGACAATTGGAACTAAGTGTGAGGGTATTCTTCATCCTTAGTGTGCTTTCTTACTCATTCCATCTTGGAATGTGAGGATGTATACATTCCAATGATTAAGATTTAGATACACTATCATATGCAAACAAATGAAAAAACTCTTAAAAGACAAAAACAAACAATAACGTCTTTCCTCCGGGACTTCTCTCCTCATCTCATTCATTCATTCCTTAAGGATTCATCATTTCCGTTCTACCGCAAACAGGTAATGCCTAAGTCTCCCTACAGCGAGCTGCAACACCTAAATTGCTAGGATGCGAACGTTGACGTATTTCACTAAAAAACACAAACAAATTTCCCTTAGGTGAGGGGAACTACGTCGCTCTGATTCTCATGTTCCCGATGAGATACGTAGGCAGTGGGGTAGGGCCCATTCGAGCACTTCTTTTATTTTCCCTACATTTATTTCTCCTTTCTTTCTTTCAGTTCCTTTCCCAGTATCCTTTTCTATCACCCTTTGATCGAGACAAGCAAGCGTGGATCCCATCGGGTACGATGGATGCGTGGGGGTGCTAATACCTTCCTCTCGCGTAACCGACTCCCGAATCCAATTCTCTTGGTCGCAAGACCATGCTTTATCCTCCCCTCAGGTTTATGCAGTGTTTCCTTTCCCTCTCTTGGGATAAATACACATTGCTGGCGACTCTGTTTCAGTGCCACTTTCGCGTTTGTAATAGGATGAAAATCCCGGGAGCGACAATAAGTCAGCATAAGCATAATAGTTGTACGCAATATAAGTGAACATAAAATAGAGGCAGAGTTCCAAACCTAGACTTACATGCCAAAACGCGTCCTAGGACATGTCTCTTTGTTATGTCACGCATAAGTTCGTCGAACTTAATTTTGAAGACCTTTGCTGCAATATCCGGATGATCAATAGCACTTAAATTGTTGCTATTTAACATACGTTTTATTTCAGGCCATGCGGGGTTGCAGGTAAATGTTATAAACAGGTCAGGGAAGCCAAGTTTACTTGAAATCGCCATTCCATCAAAATAGAGCTGGTCCATGTATCGTCTGCTTCCGACAAAGGTCGAAGGCAAAACAACACGCTTTCCCTATTTAGTACTTTGATTAGAAGTACCTGTAGCGTTTTCCTGCTGTAAGTTGCTATATTTACTGACCCTTAATTTAGATTGATTTTTCCGTAACTAGTTTAGACGCTCGAATTCCATCATAGTATAACCGTCAACCAGGAACTGTTGGAAAAGGCACCACGAATGAAGTAAAGTCTTAGGTTCGGAGACGCGCTCATGTAGACGGAAGCATAACCAATCCTCGATTGTTTGACGATTTTTGTTCGTGACCTGTCTTTGGTGACTATATTTGTGAAGAATATTATCTCTGTAACCGTCTTCGCCATATCAAAAATGAGTGGGTATTGGTATCCAAGGTATGCCGGATGGAATTCATCAATTCGTTGTAACCCTCCATCGCGTGGGTGGACTATTATGTCCCTTTTTTTCTGCAGAATCAATATCGCCGACAATGAGAGCAACAACTTCCGCAAAAGTTGGCATATTATAGACACGTCCATCGGGGGGTCTACTGGATATCAATTTCAACTTCAAGTCTAGAAAAGAATTATCCCTCAACAGATCCCTAGCATTTCTAAACGCTTTGGCATGGACATTGACAGAATCCAACATCACCTTCAAGTCCCTGACCAATTCCCTCTCAAGTTTTTTGTTGTCCCTATAATAAACAGCAAGAACATATATTAGTCCACATACGATTTTCATTTCAAAGAGATTGACAGACACTTATTTGTACATATGAGAAAAGAGAGTTGAAAAACAAACGTTCAACCACCTAGGAAACCTTATCGTTAGCTATTGAAATACCTTAAATCGCGTAACACCAGGTTGACTTGAGGCTTCTTCCCCCCAGTCTTTGGTTGGGAGTATCCCACCTCATCAATAACACCAACAACATCTACAAATAACAGAAGTTTCGCGAAAACGTAAGAAAAATACAAGGACAAGTAAACAACAGCATGAAGGAAAAGCTATATACCGCAGAGAAGATTTGTCTGCCATTTGCCAGAAATTATGTCAGAAAAGGATGTCAAGTTGATAATCTTGTCAGGAATGTTATGCTTGACAATATCCCCAATGGTTGTTCCACCTGTGAACTTGAGGAGATATTTGTGGCTAGTAGGTTTGAATAGCAAATCATTAGGGTGGACCTGAAAGTTTGATATCGTGCAGGTGACGTTAACCGACAACACCGAGTCAAATTCTTTTTTAAACACAGTCGGAACAATGACGTGAATGTTATGTCCCTGCAATGAAAAAAATTTGTCTAAATTAATTTCAGTATATGCAACACAGAAAAATAACTGGTTATTTACGTCAACACAAACAACACCATGAGCAACGGGTTGAAGTTGAAAGTCAAATAAGAAATTTCAGTTGCTGAACAACACCATCTACAACAACCTAAAGAACATCCTGAACAACACAAGCAAGACATAAATAAATGCGCTTTAAGACAACATAAACAACACAATGACCAAACTTGTAACCCTGACGTTCAGAAACCGGATGAAGATGCAGCGAAGGACAAATATGCAAGAATGAGCAATTTGTGTAAAACTATCATGTATACTACAGAAAAAACGTAACTAACTCACGTTTTTGTCGCCAACCACCATTTTGAAATGCTCATTTGCTAAAGTTTTGACTGTCCATTTGTGGTGAACCTTTACGGCGATCTTCCACAACTCTTTACAGTCGTTGATATTTGCGACGGGTTTGAAAGGTCGCGCCATTGTTGAGGAGCTGTTGACGAAGGAGCCTAAGCCGGAAGAGACGAACGAAATGGAAATGGAGACTACAGTTGAGGAAGTAGCCTAAGCCGGACACAGAAGAAATGAAATAGGAGAGTCTACAGTTGCTATAGATGTCTATTCACTTCATTGGGCAATGTGTTTGAGGTGGAAGACATGAGATTACTGTAAACATGTAATGACTAATGATGCTTTTCGTTGCAATGGTTAGAAAGGGTGGTGAAAAGTCAAAAAATGTGGCTAGTGAAGGGAAATGGTAAGTAGTAGATGTGGGGTATTAAAGTAAAATGCATAACCATAGTAATTATAATATAGTAAAAAAGTGGTGAAGAGTGGTTAGTGTAAAGAGTAGTTGGTAAATGGTGGTGAAAAGACAAAATTGAGGGCAAAAATGATTATGTGGCAATTAGTAAGAGTGGAGTAGTTTGGTCAATTCCAAGACCTTATATTTTCTTATATAGTAAGATATTGACTTAAGAATGATATTAACTGTACAGCGTATGAACAGTGAAAATTGCAGTAGTCATTCTTGAAGTCTTCACGCCTTTATATAGCCATGTATAATATGACCGTTGAAGGATATTTCTGACATTTTAGAATTATGGCGGCTTAAAGGAGAGTGGGGGACAAATAGTACATTTGCGTCCGTCCTATCCAGAGTGGAGCAGTGTGTCCTTGTACTGTTGTACTATTGTACCACGTTGCTTAGTCTTCTCAACTTCATGACTTCAGAGGCTTTAGAGAGCATGAGTTAGAAGAAGGGAAAACGTAACTTAGGTCTTAGGAGCTTCAAGTCTTCAGAGTCTGCAGAGCTACATCTTCAGAGTCTTCAACACTTGGTCTTCAGAACCCGTTGTCTTCATAATCATAAGTCTTCAGCATCTGGACTTGTTCATCAGAACTTCTGTCTTCAGATCTTCGAAACTTGTTTTCTTAAGTCTTCAGCATCTGGACTTGTCCATCAGAACTTCTGTCTTCAGATCTTCAGAACTTGTTTTCTTAAGTCATTGTATCAGAGTCATGCAACTTCAGAGTCTTCTGAAGTAAATGCTACCGTTCAGCAGAACAATATGTAGCGTAGAAGCAGAACAATTCTCTTCTAATAACTTAGCCACACTATTTATCAGAAGCAAAACCTGTTTGTTAAATTCTCAAAAATAACAAACATTAGAATACCAAAATTATTCATACAAACATACTTGTTTGTTATCATCAAAACTCAGAGGTATTATTGCAAAACCAAACCTTGTTCTAACAATCTTTGGTCAAAAGTCAAAGGCACAGTTGATTTTTTCTTCAAAACCCTAATTGTGGTCCAGATGAATTTGAAACTTGTGAATCAAGCTTCTTGGATCAATCCATTGTTGTAAATGGATTAATGTGGTGTATTTGAGGCCCTTAAATCATGTCTTGAGGTCTTGGCTCATGTCTTGCCTCAAAAGTCAACTCATGGGTGAATTAGGTCAAGCAACCCTAATTCCTAATTTTTTATGAATGCTTCCTCTGAGGCTATTTTGACTTGATGATTAGGTCCATTAGGTCCCTTTGAGCATTTTGGGTCATGTTTTGAAGTATTGGCTCATGCCCAGATGAAAATTTTCATCTGGAGGCCTTGGTCGACCAAAACCCTAATTTGGTGACAGTGGCGATCTTGAGGCTTGATCCACTTGGAATGTTGTAACCTTGTGCTTGATTCTTGATGTGGGAGACCTCTTGATCCTTTATGGGTGTTTGAGAGGTTAGAAAAGTTGAAGATCATGTCATTTCTTGATTGATCCTTTGTCTAAATGCTCTAAGAGGCCTCAAAACCCTAATTCTTGATTGTAGTGAAAGCTCAACAATATTTGAGGAGATTGATGAGGTATGATGATGCATCCATATTATGGCAATGATCCTCACAATGATGGGAAATCTTGTGGTCAAAATTTGGGGTATGACAGATGCTCCTATTTAATCTTCTTGGACCCGAAGGTCTGAATGGTGAAGATATTCGAACATTCAGGGTGTAAGAGGATTAAATATCGGAATACCCAAAATTTTGACTGTGGTTATGAATAGAAGTTTGCTCATCCATCTTCTTTTGCTAAGCAATGTTACTTAGAAAAGGGTAAAACTTCCCCTCGATCGTGGTCTTCAGCCACGAAACTAGTCTCGGTTTCTCTTGAAATAAACTTCCCCTCGATCCTGGTTTTCAGCCACGGAACTTGTCTCAATTTTTTTTTGAAATAAACTTCCCATCGATCCTGGTCTTCAGCCACGGAACTGGTCTCAGTTTCTTTTGAAATAAACTTCCCCTCGATCATGGTTTTCAGCCACGGAACTGGTCTCAGGATTTTTTGAAATAAACTTCCCCTCGATCCTGGTCTTCAGCCATGGAACTGGTCACAGTTTCTTCTTGTCGAGTTCCTTCCTCGACAAGGAACGCTATGTGTAGTGGTCTTTATCAAACTTCTCGCCGAGTTTTACTGGGGAGATGCCATATGATGGAAAACGTTTGAGGTCAGACTTGTTGGGGAAACCCATTAGTCTGAACTGCAAAGGTGTGCAAACTTCTCTGTGGGAGATGCCATTTGTCAACCTACTAGGGAAAATTGAGTCTCTTGAGAGACTGCTTTTTACTTGGGGATATTACATCATATTTTTCTTTGAGACCTTTTCGGAGAAATGTCATGTGATGTAATCCAATTTTGAGGTGCTGATGACTTCATTGAAGGCAATTTTTTCGGGGAGAAACCGCCGTATTGTCGAGAGTCTTTTAGTGGAGAGGCTTTCTCTAGGGATTTTCCTTAATCCGGGAAAGCGAAAATATCATCTTCAATGGTGAAGAGTGATGTTCCAAAGGTGTCAATCGAATGTCTTCTTGCCTTTCAGAGGTTCAAGTTATCAAAGTGGTCGAGGACAGGCTCCAATCCAGAAATAAACTGGGAAGAAATTCCCCAAACGATACATTTCCGGATGAGGAAAGAACTGACAATCTTATCGGTGAGAGGACTTCATCACTTGAGGATGAGACTGACCCGAGTGATATTAATGTAACATATGTATGAATATGAATCAATTATGCATGATGTATGTATATTTATGTTGACAAAACATGACACGACATACGGAATGGTGGATGAACACGACTGGATACTCGGCCATTGCGGGGGATAAAAGTATCATTGGTTCCATGACAGTAATCCTTTCTTGCTTAGGAGGGGTAGACCATTCTGGGAGAAAAACCGTCAATTGGTCTTTAGAGGTAAAAACTCTGTTGGAGATGATAGATGGATCATTGCATCTAAAACAGTTGATCCTTCATTCAGGCGTACTGGTTTAGAAGGAGTCCTTTGATTCTGCATTTTGAGGTTTAATCACTTTCGGAGAAGCCATCAATGTTCCTTTTTGTGTTCAATAGTAAAAAAGAATTGCAATCTTTATTTTAAAAGCAGAAGAAAATTTGAAAGTTAAATTCTTTTTTTTTTCAAGAATCGTTGATCATGTTAAAAATGTCATTCTGTAAAGCAAAATAAATGAGAATTGCAAACAAAAGCACTAGGGCTCAAATTTTATTGATAGAATGGTAATCAACCAAGCGCGTGATCCCATAGATCATTACAAAGTTTAGAAAATGGTAATTTAATGAAAAAGGGCTACATTAAAACATAACGACCGTTATCCTTCTACTAACTTTGAATTCTGGACATTCTGAGCTTCTGTTGAAGGTGACCTTGACTGAGGTCTTTTGACGGATGGTGTTACCGCTGGGGATTTAACCTTGTCGGACGTAGTTACTTGCCATGAATCCCTAACTTTTGCTTGGATTGTCTTTTGAGGTTTCCAATCCATTGGGATGATTTTTTTCTTATGTCTCTAATTTTTGCCTGGACCACCCTTTCAGGTTTTCAATCCACTGAGACGTTTTTATTTTATTTTAGGAGAAGTATTTCTTGACTATATCAACATTCGTGGGGTAGGTAAACTTCTATCCATCCATGGTTGCGAGTCTCAAGGCGCCTCCTGAAAAGGCTTTCTTGACCACATAGAGGCCGTCATAATTCAGAGTCCATTTGCCCCGAGAATCAGTGAGTAATAATTGTATCTTCTTGAGCACGAGGTCTCCTTTTCTGAAGACACGGGGTCAGACTTATTTGTCGAACACTTTCTTCATTTTTTGCTGATACAACTGGCCATGGCATTGAGCCGTTATTCTCTTTTCTTCGATTAGGTTCAGTTCATCGTGCCTGTTTTGACACCATTCAGCTTATGTTAGCTTAGCTTCCATCAATACCCTGATTGATGGGATCTCTACTTCTATGGGGAGCACTGCTTCCATGCCATATACTAGAGGGAAAGGGTTGCCCCTGTTGAAGTGCGGACAGATGTTCGATAACCGTGAAGAGTAAAGGGTAGCATCTCATGCCAATATTTGTAGGTTACAACCATCTTTTGAACGATTTTCTTGATATTCTTGTTAGCCGCTTCTACCGCTCAGTTCATCTTAGGCCGGTAGGGAGATGAGTTATGGTGTTCGATCTTGAACTCAGCACACTACTCTTTCATCATCTTATTGTTCAAGTTGGATCCATTATCCATAATGATCTAGCTTAGAACACCATAACGACAGATGAGATTGTTCTTGATAAATCAGACCACCACTTGTCTGGTCACATTGGTGTATGACGCTGCTTCGACCCACTTGGTGAAGTAGTCGATGGCTACCAGGATGAACCGATGTCCGTTTGAAGCTTTGGGTTCAATCATTCCAATCATGTCGATTCCCCATATAGAAAAAAGCCATGGAGAAGAAAGAACTTTGAGATGCATTGGCAGTACATGGATTTTGTCTCCGTATATCTGACACTTGTGACATCTCCTCATGTACTTGTAGCAATCGGATTCCATTGTCAACCAATAATATCATGCTCTCAGAATTTTTCTCGCCATTGTGTGTCCATTATCATGAGTGCCAAAGGACCCTTCGTGAATCTCTTTCATCAACATGTTTGCTTCTTGTCTGTCTACACATATGAGCAAAACTATGTCGAAGCTTTTCTTATAGAGTGTATGACCGCTCAGGAAGAAGTTACCAGCCAGTGTTCTGAGGATTTTCCTGTCTTTTCTTGATGCCCCAGACGGGTATTCTTGTCTTTGAAGGAAGCATTTGATATCGTGATACCAAGGTTTGTCATCTATGACTGCTTCCATTGCGAAGATGTAAGCAGGCCTTTCAAGGCGCATAATGTCAATCTTAGGTACGTCATTCCATTGACTTACGACAATCATGGAAGAGAGAGTAGCTAGTGAATCAGCCATGTGATTTTCTTCACGAGGAATGTGATGAAACTCAATTCTGTTGAAGAATTGTAACAACTTTCTCGCGTAGTCTTTGTAAGGAATCAGTCCTGATTGGTATGTATTCCACTCTCCTTTGATCTGATTGATAACCAGGGCTGAGTCTCCATACACATCCAAGTTCTTTATCCTTAGGTCGATTGCTTCTTCGAGACCCATGATACAAGCTTCGTATTCGGCCTCATTGTTTGTGCATCTGAATATCAATCTGGCATTGAGAGGAATATGGGTACCCTGAGGTGTTACGATGATTGCCCCAATTCCGTTTCCATAAATGTTGACAGCTCCGTCGAACATTAGTCCCCATTGGGAACCTGGTTCCGACCCTTCACTGGGTAGCGGTTCATCGTAATCTTTCATTTTCAAATACATGACATCTTCTACTGGGAAGTCAAATTCGACTGATTCCTGACCATCAATCAGTTGATGAGCCAAATGATCGGCTAAAATACTTCCTTTGACGGCTTTCTGAGCATGGTACTCGATGTCGTATTCTGATAACAACATCTGCCAACGGGAAATCATTCCCATGAGAGCAGGTTTTTCAAAGATGTACTTGATCGAATCCATTTCGGAGATTAACCAAGTAGTGTGACAAATCATGTACTGGCGAAGATGTTTGGTTGTCCAAGCCAGAGCGCAACAAGTTTTCTCAAGCATAGTGTATCGAGTTTCACAGTCTGTGAACTTCTTACTTAAGTAGTAGATGGCAGACTCTTTTCTCTTTGTTTCGTCTTGTTGGCCAAGTACACAACCCATAAAGTCTTCCAAGACTGTTAGGTAGATAATCAATGGTCTTTCTTCCACTAGAGGAGACATAATAGGTGGATTTAGCAGATATTCCTTGATACTGTTGAAAGCTTTTTGGCAATCTTTTGTCCATAAGCAGCTTTGATTCTTTCTGAGTAGTTTGAATATCGGTGCGCATGTCGCGGTCATGAGGGATATGAACCTTGAGATGTAATTCAGACGTCCTAAAAACCCTCTGACCTGTTTTTCAGTCTTTGGCGAAGGCATTTCTTGAATGGCCTTAACCTTGTCAGGATCAACCTCAATTCCTTTCTGGTTGATGATGAATCCCAAACGTTTCCTTGAGCGGACACCGAACGTGCACTTATTGGGATTCAAGCGGAGTTTATACTTTTTCAAACTCCCGAATAGCTTTGACAGGTGCTCCACATGCTCTTCTTCTGTTTTAGATTTGGCGATCATGTCATTGACATACACTTCAATGTCTTTGTGCATCATGTCGTGAAACAGAGTTGTCATGGCTCTTTAATAGGTTGCCCCCACGTTCTTTAGACCGAACGGCATTACCTTGTAACAAAAGGTTCCCCATGGGGCGGTGAATGAAGTTTTCTCCATATCTTCTGGCGCCATTTTGATTTGATTATAGCCCGAGAATCCATCCATGAAGGAGAAGACTCTGAACTTTGTTGTACTGTCTACCAGCATGTCAATGTGTGGCAGGGGAAGCCATCCTTTGGACTTGCCCTATTTAGATCCCTATTGTCTACGCATATTCTGACTTTTCCGTCCTTTTTCGGAACTGGCACTATGTTGGCTAACCATTGAGGATATTCTGAGGTGGCGAGGAAACCTGCGTCAATTTGCTTCTATAGTACATCCTTAATTTTAATGGCCATATTTGGATGAGTCCTTCTCAGTCTTTATTTTACTGGCGGACATTCTGGTTTCAGTGGTAAGTGGTGTTCCACGATGCTGGTATCCAACCCTGGCATGTCCTGATAGGACCAAGCAAATACATCTAGAAAATATTTGAGAAGTTTTATCAAGCCTTCTCTAATAGTTAGACTGAGCAGTGTTCCAATCTTACCTTCTTTCCTCTCTTCTTCTAAACCCAAATTGATCATTTCCAATGGCTCTTTGTGAGGCTCAATAGACCTTTCCTCCTGCCTGAGTAGTCAGGAGATCTCTTCTGGAATTTCTTCGTCCTCTTATTCTTCAGCTTCAAATACCATGAATTCAAAGTTGGGAGAAGGCATTGGATCGTATGTTTCGATGGGGTTTAAAACAAGCAATCTGCATGACGTGATGATTCGTTTTTTAGCAAAGACAGAGAGAATGCAAGAGTGTGTGCAATGTATTTTTTTAAAAAATGCTTGTTTTTATTTTGGGTTGTTCTTAGGATTACCATTTTCTGAAAAACGAAAAGCGAAAATAGCAATAAATGCGGGAATTCAGAATGACATTATTTATTTATTTATGATTTGTCAATTCTTGAAATATAGCCCTATAAAACAAAACTTTACCGCTTTGGGCGAAGCGAAGAGGGACATTTACAGAAAAGTGAGCCCTATAAAAACATTCATTTCACCTGGGCAAGGTGAAAGGTTAAGACAAAGATGGTAATTACTTAGACTTATGGACGACTTTCGGGACATCGACAGCAACCCAGTGGCGACGAACTCCTCTGTGAATCACAAAGTCTGGTATTTTGCTTCTTGGTTTGTCTTCAGAAATAACGCTGATTTCTAAAGGAGTAGGATCATTGGAATCTTCTTCCCATGCGGAGTTATCATAAACGAACTCTTTTGTTGCATCTTCCCAAGTGTTTTCACTCTCAAGAGGATCTCCCCATCAAGTTGGCTGGATGTCCTCGTATCTGATGCGAGAACTTTCGTGAGTAGTGTATTTAACTAGGAAGTCATACTTGCCACTTGGCTGTCCTAAGGTGTCCCATGTTTATGTGGGAATAGAGGAGTCATCCTCCTCAATGACGTTGACCATAGGAAATGCATAGTTAATGAATTCTTGTCCTGCAATCTTTTCAAAATCATTAACATGGTGTTGGACACTCTCGGAATGTCCTGAGTAATGATTCCATGACTCTGTATGGACATGGGTATTCTTTTCACGATTACTCAGTTGATAGGCATTATCAGGTTGACTCTTTTGCCCTAAGTTTTCCGTGTACGGCTTCTAGATAGGCAAGTCATCCCGGGGATCATAGCCACAATTATCTTTCATTAGATTGTCATCTTCTAATGAATTGGATGGAGCACGACATCCTTCAGGATCACAATCTCCATAGATCATCCTGACGTCTGACCTCGGTATATATCTTGGACTCTGCTTGGGAAAATAAAATGGCGTGTGCGCCTCTCCCTGAGACATATAACCATCATGGTTAAGGTAAGATTTCCACTCTTCCTCTGTATCGGAGGAGTCGCTCTCATTGATGGTGTGTACTTCTTGAGACACTGGGTGGAGGAAACCTCCGCTGTGGAAGAAATCCTGAATTGGACAAAAACTTTCCTCTTTCTTGGTAGTCTGGGTACAGGTTAAAGAGAAACCAAGACCTTTTCTTGTCTTGTTATCCGTAGGAATTACAATCTGTCCCCATCCTTTTGTGTCATTACTTTTGATCACTTTGAAAGCGTCCTTGTATGAGGAAATCAACGTCCCTTTTTCTGGTCGATTCTCATTTTTCACCGAGAGTGCTTGCAACTGGGTTCCAACAACCTCCTTTGGTTCTACACAGGAGAATGATGATAAGTTGCTCATGATTAAGGTCTGCTCTCCGCATATTATGACTAATTTGTCATTTTTGACAAACTTCAGCTTCTGGTGAAGTGTCGAAATGACTGCCCCAGCTTCGTGTATCCAAGGTCTTCCTAATAAATAGTTGTATGCTGCCTGGATCTCCATGACCTGGAAAGTGTGAGGACCGATGGTTATGGGAAGATCGCCTTCGCTGATAATAGTTTTTCTGGACCCGTCAAGGCTTTGACGAAGATCTCATTGCCTCTCATCGGAGCTCCTTGAAACGATAGTAGTATCAGAGTTGACTTTGGCATAACATTCAAAGATGATCTTGTGTCCACCAGTATGCTGGCTAAAGTATCGTCTTGGCAGTTGACTGTAATGTTAAGCGCCATATTATGATTCTTGCCTTCTTCCGACAGTTCTTCATCACTGAATTCTATGTTGTTGTAGGAAGTGATGTTGGAGATGATGTTGTCAAATTGTCCTACCGTCACGTCTTGTTCCACTAAGGCTTGCTCTAAGACTTTCTGTAGAGCTTCCCTGTGAGCTTCTGAACTAAGCAGGAGAGATAGTACAGAGATTCGGGATGAGGTTTGCAACAATTGGTCCACAATGTTGTACTTGCTTTTCTGGATGAGCTTTAGCATCTCATCGTTGTTCTTTACAAGTTTTGGATTATTGGATTGACCGTCTTGTTGATTGGGAACTTTCGTTTGAGGTTTCTTTTCTTTTGTAGGTTCTCCAACTCCTCTGTTGAAGATCCGACCGCTCCGGGTAACTCGACTGATGTCGGCAATGTTCACGACGGAGGGTAATGAAGTTTCCTTTCCATTTTCGATGGTTGTTGCACCGTACTTGTAAGGGATAGCCTTATCCGACTTGTATGGTATTGGACCTGGCAGGTAGATAACCACAGGAGCTTTTGATTTCCTTGACCATCATAGGCAGCCTCAATTGGTTCCTAGTTGAGAATTCTTCTACTGTTAAGAGAGACTTTTAACTCGTCGAGCAGAGGGATTATGGCACAAACCTCCTTGGTTATTCCATGATTGGAGATTACGAGAGCGCTTTTGCTTTGACTAGGGAGGTACTCTTGTATCATGTTAATCGACCCAGAATTCGAACATGGTCGAATCTCTTTCCGGTCCAACTGATTTTGGAGGGCGGCTCGCACGAGATAACATCCTTGGTTATTTTCCGAGCATACTCTACAGCGCTCATAATTGTGCGGTGGTACCCGGCCATACCCGCTTTGTACGAAATGCATCTTTACTAGATCTGTTTCCATTGAGCGGATATCATAACTTTGATGTCTATCAGGATTCCCATCAGTCATGCTATCAGTTGTGTATCTTCATCCAGGTAAATCGGAAGCCACTAGTGGTCCAACAAATATTGAAGTACTCTTTGCACAAGCGCACACCCTTAGTTGTTTTCGCAGCATTCTTTACAATCTTTATAATTATGTGTGTCGCACCTCCGAAAATCAACCGGCAAAAAAGAACAGAAGAGTCGCCACCAAACGTTATTTATCCCAACAAAGGGAAAGGAAACGATCAAAGAAAACCTCAAAAGGGAAAGACATGGTCATCGCAACCATAGTTTGGATTCGGGAGTCGGTTACGCGAGAGGAAGGTATTAACACCCCCTCGCGTCCATCATACTCGATGGGATTCACGCTTGTTTTTCTAATCAAAGGGTGATTTATCTAAAGCCTACTGCTAACTGGAAACTGAACGGGGAAAAAAAAAGAAAAAGTGACTCGATAGGACATCGCCGTCCTAGGCCTACGTATTCCCTCGAGAACGGGAAAATCAGAGTCAATGTAGTTCAAAGACTACATGATTGTGGGGGAAGGTTGCTCGCCAAGACATCGCCGTCTCGTGCCTATGAATCCTCAATATAACCAGAGAGAGGAAGTCAGAGCAGTCGTAGTTCGACCTACAAGGTCATTAAGTGTTTTTTATGAGCAACGTTAAGTTCGCGTCCGGCAGTTAGGGTCGATGCCAGTTTGCGACAACACGGAAGTAACATGCTCTTTTGCGAAAATGATTTGAAACCCAGTTAATCCCAAAGGATAAAATGATTTGAACTTTGTTTGTGTTTTTTAGACAAAAGTGGGTTAAGTTAGTTTGAAACTTGTATTGCACTAAAGTCTATGACATAGGATCGAATGCGTCGCACATCGACCCAAGATGGGACGCATGCTAAACACTCTAAGAAAGGTAAAGGAAGCCCCCCACTCTCCATTTCCCATGTACTTAAGGCTCATGGGGTACAATACTCGTTGTATTTATTATGTATTTTGAACTTGTTTTGAGATGAGAAGAGAAAAACTCAAAGTTGCAAAGGAAAACAACTAAGGGAGACTAGGTCCTAATGTTGTCATGCATCATGGTCCTAAGATTGAGGTTAGGGGACTATCCTACTTGTTATCATACATGGATTGCTATCCTAATGTCTCTCATACCTCCACCTCAATCAGAAATTAGGTGGAGCTAGGAATCCTAAGGGATCATGTGAACAACACAAGTAACATTAGCTTAAACAATCAGCAAAGAGAAAAGAGAAGGGGGGAGTAAGATGAAATAACTTTCATATGGGTGTAAACATCATGTAAAGCACCACAAACTTACCATCTCCAAGCCAAGCTCAACTAATGAATAGTTGAAAGCAAAGTGTGCAAACATGCAATTATGGCTATGCTAAAGTCCTAAGACTATATTAAGATGAATATCAAACAACAACCAAAGTTAGAAGTGTCCTAAAAGTATGAGATCCAATTAGGGGCAGTAGCTAAACAGACTTAATCCTACCCAAGTTAATGTCCTAAGGGAGCATGCAAATATGTCAAGTTTTATCCCACACCATCATCTAAACATGTATCATTTACAAGCTATACCAAAAGAACTTCTCAAAGTTAACACAAAAGAGATCAAGCCATGGACAAGCAACATACATCATGAAAACAAGTCAAATGAATGCTTGAAGCATTAATAAGTGATCATGGGATTCACTTTAGGTCATGTTCAAATGATTTGCAAGTTATGCACAAAGATCTTATCCTAAGCATGTTTTGGACAACTATGAACATGTAATGAGTAAGAAAGTGTTAAAGGCATTCATGCAAGCTTAATGTCAGAATTGAATCAGGTTATTCAATGTATAAACATGTCAAGTTATCACTCATGTCATCATGGCAAACCAATATCAAAAGACAATACAAACAATTGTCAAACTAGCATCCACACAATTCCACAAAATCATGCTAAATGGCAAGCAAGGAAAGTGAATCGAAATCATGTTAAATGTGTACCTAAGTACAAGAGGCAGTGGTTAATGACATATAAATGATGTTTTAAATGTTAACAAATCATCATGGAATTCACACCAATTAGCATTCAAGAAGTTAGGCAATTCTAAGCAAAGAAAGTACTTAAATTTTGCAACAAACATTTGTGATCAAACAATGATTAAGCACATATAAAGTGGACATGTGAAGGAACTAAGTCATAATTGAAACCATGTATTTAATGCTTAAAATCTCTTTCAAAATTTCACAAAAGTTTACATCAAACACCTTCTCCAAAGTCAATTCAAGTTAGGCAAGAAAATCACCCCAAACATCTTCCTATAAGCATGTTACTTGTCATACAAGCAAAAGGAATGAAATGGCATGGCAATGTGATATCAAAGCATCCAAGTCAGAAGTGAATTACCTATAATACACCCTAATTGAACCCCAAAAACAATTGTGCAAATATGCATTTAAGTGGTGTCAAAGAAGTAGGCAATGTGGAAGCACCATTCAAGTTTTCATACACACAAAGGTAAGCATCATTCAAGGCATATGAAATGATCAAATGCAAAATTCAAGAATGTATCTATTATGCATCAAAATACTCTTATGAATATGTTAAAACGCATTCCCAAAATTGGCCCAAAGTGGCCCCGCACAAGTACTAAACATAACTTAGTTCTAAGCATGTGTCAACATGATAGGTTCACATTTGAAAATTGGTGAAAAATAGAAAAATTGCCTTTGAAAATTATTAACAATCAAACAAGTCATGTCAAGTCCGTTAGGTGATCACATGCAAAATATTGGATCCATATCATGCACCAAAAGCACTCAATTAATTGCAAATATCAAGCACATGTCAAGTATGATCATACAAAACAAGGCTCAAAAGATGGAATTAAAAAGAATTCCAAAATTCATGGACAATGCATCAACTAGGCACCAACATGCTAATCAATCCAAGGCCTAATTACACACCAAAAATCAGGCTCAAAACAATAGAGGAAGGTCCCGTTTTATGTCTTTCATTACAAGGTATCCCAAAATGAACACGTCATAGTAAAAAATATTAAAAAATAATAATCACACCCAAAAGTGATAATAAAATTCACTAAAAATTAATTAAAATCCTCAGTTACCTCCATGATTTTTTTTCAAATTTTATAACAATTTTAGTATTTTTAAAAATCAAATATGAAACACATACCTAAAATAAATTTAAAAAACTAAGAAAAGGTAGGGGTGTTGCATTAGTAAGGCCTTAGTTCAAATTCCTGTGAGCTCATGGGAGGGTGTGATTAGCAAGAAGAATTAGGCCCAAGAGTCTCCCACGGCCTGATGATGCACGGTGGTCTTCTCTTGACATAGGGGTTAATATGAGCCGTTGGATTTATCCTTGGAATCATCCAAGGGCCTGGATAGGGGTGCATGGTAGTCGCCCAATCAGACCATTTAACTTACGGGCTAACCTAAGCCGTTGGATCAACCTTTGGCATCATCCAAGGGCCTGGATAAGGGGTGCATGATATTAAACGTGGAGACGCACATGCTGTACCATGGGGGAAATGAACCCGACGGTGACAAGTGTCCTCACTGGCAACACATGTCACCGCCGGAGAGGCCACACGCACCACCCTTATCTTAGTTTCTTAATAAAAGGCAATGATGGATAAGAAACAGTAATATTCAACGTGAACCCTCTTTCTCCTTGCCTATCTCTCTGCAACTAAACACTCCTTCTGTAAATAACAGGAAACCTAAACCCTAAAAACCCGCCGAAGAAGGCGGTGGCCGCCTCCGTCCTCCTCCAGCCAGCCGCCCACAAACCTAAATATCTCTACATGGACCCTCACTCAAATTTCCCCTAGTTACGAATCTGGCACTCTTTCTTCTTAAATCTCAATCACACGACAGGATCACAAGCACAGAAAACAGAATCGTACGAGTTCAAAGCAAACTAATCCACAATGGAGGCTAGGTCCAAAGCTACAACTACAAGGTTTGAGACGAATTCGTACCTTCGCGACGATGACGTTAACGGCAATACTTTTGGTACTCTTTATCTCTCTTCTCCTATTTCTTCTTCCTCTATTCTGCTGAACTTCTCCCTTTTCGTTCTTTCTTCGCTTCTTATGATGCGTTGTTGTGTTCTTGACTAAGTTCCGTGTTGAATCCGTGAATTGCGTCGTGTGAACGTTGTTGAATTTTGTTGCAGGTTCTTAAATTTGATGAGAGTTTAATCATGTATGAATTTGTAGGTTAGTGAGGGAACCTTGATGAAGGTTGTTGCGGATGCAGAGAAACTGAGCGCGCGGTTGTGATTTGCCGGAATTGCCACATCGAGGTTTTGCAGTGGTGAGTGAAGGATGAAGCTTGATGCCAATTGAAGAATATTGAGGCTTGCAAAAAATGGTTTCTGCAGGTGAATTCTAGAGTCTTGAAGATGATTGGAGAGTTGAGAGTGATCGAGAGGGAGAGAGTTTTTGGATAGGTTTCTGTTAGATTATCTATAGTTGATAAAGAAATTGTTAGTTTTCTGTTAGGGAAATCAAATTCTGTTAGAAGTGGTTGTTCTGATTTATAACTGCTATGGAAATTATTCTTTACTGATTTGAGCTTTTTTCAATTAAACCCTGTTAAGTGTTTTGGATTTTATTTCGGTAAAGTTTCGATTCCATTCCCTTTCCCTTATCTTTTCTCAACCTGCTATCTATTTGTTACAGATAGTTAGGAGTTTTGTGTAATTTTTCTATTATATTTTCTGTTGTTGAACTTTGATACCGCTATCCACATCACTGAAGCGTTCCTAGAGTTGATGGAAAAATATAGGCAGCTTCTTCTTTTAGTAGAAAACCTGAAGCATCAAGATTTTCTTCTGTCAATCACCAAAAATGCACCACAGCTTTCGAAAGTAAATGGTAAAAGAGATTTTAGGGAATTAACTGAGGCAATCTTATGCACTATTATCCAGTTAACTAAGATGCTTGAATCAAAGGCTACTTCTGAAAATGTGATGAATCATCAGGGTGAACAAAGGAATATGCCTGAGTCAGAAAGTTCGGATGATAATCGAAATTCTTTATTTTTCTAAACTTGTGAATATAGTAGCAGGAACCATGATTGTGTATGTAGGACGTAAGCGGTTGCAGATTGCCTCTCCATGGCCATCAAATTTCTCCACATGCTGTGGCTTTTCACTGCTATTATTATTATTTTTCTGATTTTCTGCATTTTAGATCCCCTTGAATAAGTGTATTGAAAAAATTAAAATGATCCCGTTGGATTTTTCCACCGCCCGTGATAGCTGCCAGGATACTTGCCCACATGAAATTCACCTTTCCACTTAGCATGAATTAAAAGACAACTGTATTCGGACCACCCTCACTTTTAAATCAAAGTTTCAAGTAGTGTATGTCACACATTTCACTTCTAGCACCCTTGTGAACAACCAAAGAATATCGTATCTTTTAAAGCCTTAGAACTCAATGAAACATTTGGAGGCTTACAAGGACAAAAAGCTTGAATAATGTTATAGTGGTAATTGACATTGGCAATATAGTGAGACTTCTCATACCTCCCCTTTCAAATTTGACCTTGAAAGGTTAATAGAAACTATGACTTGTAGTTGATGAGACCCTCTGGTGATATAGCCTTCCTTGTATTTCACAATGAAGCATCTTTGAAAACAAACCCAATTGGCCCTGTATACACCCAGGTCCTCAATAACCTGCGCCTCAAGTAATGACCGAATTCCTTGAATGATAAGATTCACTAGTGAGAAAACTTCGCAAAGAAACTCTCTTGAGTACCATATGATTAGAGAAATAAACCCTAACTCATGATTTGAGTGACAAAATTTTCCTGAGACATTGAGAATCGACGAAATCATAGCTCATGACAAAATTAGTTTATGCCCAAGATGAAACTCTGATCTTCTGAGAAATACATAAAAATAGACTCTGATTCAAAACCATGGTGAGTTTCGGAGACAAATAGCCCTGGTAGCTTGAAGAATATGAAGAAGTCCATGATAACCATATTTCACAACCCCAATCCTAGACTTCCCTGCTTGAAGAAGAACCAGAAGAGTCGGGATTTACTGAAGATACACCTCAGCCATTGTAAAACCCTAGCCTGCAATTGTCACTGATCCTTTTGACCCAAGATGTTTTGTGTGATAGGGTGGTTTCAAAGCTTCAAGATTCTTACTCAATGGAGTTTTCATGTGCTCAAATAACCAAATCCTAATTAGAGGATCAAAAGTTAGGGAGGTGTGATCCTCTTCAATTCCCTTACCAATCTCAATCTCTTGATGCCCTGGTGAACCATACGAGGTGTCTTGAGGCATGAGGACTTGAACACCTCTTATCCTCTTTGCTTTGCCCAATCGATGATAGTGGTACCCTTGATACCATGCCTTGAGAAAGATAATGATGCATATGCAAATTTCTTTGACCTATAAGTACATGAAATAGAAAGCATAAGCCACTAATGATGGTAGAAATAGGAGGGCAAATTTTGGGGTGTTACAGCTGCTCCTATTCAATCGCCTTGGACCTGAAGGGACGATAACAACGGCTTTTAGACATTCGAGGTGTAAGGTGATTGAATACCAAAAGAACCCCGAAATTTGCACTCTGTGGGGATATATATACGACGTGTTTGCCAGCTGAAGGTGGACTCAAAGTAAAGATGCCACTCGAAAGCGGAGTTGAAAGGGATGCCGGCCGTAGGCAGAATTGCATTGAACTGGTTTAAGAAGGAAAGAATGCCGGCCAAAAGAGGACTCATAACCGAAGGGTAAATGAAAAAAATGTCAGCTAAAGGCGGACTCACAACCAAAGGGTGAATGAAACAAATGCCAGCCGAAGGTGGACTCACAACACAACAAAGGTGAACCTTGTAAGAAGAATGTCGGCCGAAGGCAGACTCACAACGAATGATCTGAAAGAGAGGAATGTCGGCCAAAGGCGGACTCACTAAGAAAGGATAATAACCAAACGTGACTTCATTAAAACACACAGGTAAGCCGACACGAAGGTGGTCTCATAACAGGAGGTTACTATCACAAGATGGATTTTCGAAAGGAAGGCCGGCACGAGGGCGGACTCAGATCCAAACACAAAGTTAGGCCGACACGAAGGTGGTCCCATAACCAGAGGTTACCATCACAAGATGAATTTTCAAAAGGAAGGCCGACACGAGGGCGGACTCAGATCCTAAACTCTAAGGTAGGCCGACACGAAAGCGGTCTCATAACCAGAGTTAACCATCACAAGATGGATTTTGAGAAGGAAGGCCGACACGAAGCCCGACTCAGATCCAAACACAAAGGTAGGCCGACACGAAGACGGTCTCATAACAAGAGGTTACCATCACAAGATAGATTTTCAAAAGGAAGGCCGACACGAGGGCGTACTCAGATCCTAAACTCTAAGGTGGGCTGACACGAAGGCGGTCTCATAACCTGAGGTTACCATCACAAGATGGATTTTCAAAAGGAAAGCCGACACGAGGGCGGACTCAGATCCTAAACTCTAAGGTAAGCCGACACGAAGTCGGTCTCATAACCAGAGGTTACCATCACAAGATGGATTTTCAAAAGGAAAGTCGACACGAGGGCGGACTCAGATCCTAAACTCTAAGGTAGGCCGACACAAAGGCGGTCTCATAACCAGAGGTTACCATCACAAGATGGATTTTCAGAAGGAAGGTCAACACAAAGGCAGACTCAGATCCAAACACAAAGGTAGGCCGACACGAAGGCGGTCTCATAACCAGAGGTTACCATCACAAGATATATTTTCAGAAGGAAAGCCGACACGAAGGTGGACTCAGATCCAAAAAACAAAGGTAGGCTGACACGAAGGCGGTCTCATAACCAAAGGTTACCATCGCTAGATGGATTTTTAAAAGGAAAGCTGACACGAGGGCAGACTCAGATCCAAACCCAAAGGTAGGCCGACACGAAGGCGGTCTCATAACCAGAGGTTACCATCACACGATGGATTTTCCAAAAGGAAAGCCGACACGAGGGCAGACTCAGATCCTAAGCTCTAAGGTAAGCCGACATGAAGGCGGTCTCATAACCAGAGGTTACTATCAGAAGATGAATTTTCAAAAGGAAGGCCGACACGAAGGCAAACTTAAATCCTAAACTCTAAGGTAGGCCGACACGAATGCGGTCTCATAACCAGAGGTTACCATCTTAAGATGGATTTTCAAAAGGAAGGCCGCCACGAAGGCGGACTCAGATCCTAAACTCTAAGGTAAGCCGACACGAAGGCGGTCTTATAACCAGAGGTTACCATCACAAAATTGATTTTCAAAAGGAAGGCCGAGACGAAGGCGGACTCAGATCCTAAACTCTAAGGTAAGCTGACACGAAGGCGATCTCATAACTAGAGGTTACCATCACGAGATGGATTTTCAAAAGGAAGGCTGGCACGAAGGCGGACTCAGATCCTAAACTCTAAGGTGGGCCGACATGAAGGCATTCTCATAACCAGAGGTTACCATCACAAGATGGATTTTCAAAAGGAATGTCGACACGAAGGCGGACTCAGATCCTAAACTCTAAGGTAAGCCGACACGAAGGTGGTCTCATAACCAGAGGTTACCATCACAAGATGGATTTTCAAAAGGAAGGCCGACACGAAGGCGAACTCAGATCCAAAGGTTAGTAGAATCAACAGATCTACAAAGATGACTCTGCTGGGGAAAAAAGAAATCTAAACAGACAACTCTACAGGGGGGATAACCATGATGAACGAGTTCATCGTCAATTTCATCGGGGATAACGTAAGATTGAATCTCCTGAACTACACCATTTTGCTGGGGGAAAAACCCTGAAAAGAAGGTATCAAACCTGGCTTATGCTTCGAATGCATATGTTTGAATTCTATGGTGTAATGCTCCACACAAAATGGAAATGCTACGCATTTGGAGGATGTCATGCAAAGATGCTTATGCTATGCAAAAGAGGCTCTTCAGCAAAATAAATGGAGAAGATACGAAGGCAACTCCACTAGGGATGACAAACCGAATTGTCCTTAGGGTTACAACCCTTGCTAAGGAAGACAAACTAAACGGACTTCCTGATCAAAACTTCTGTTGAAGATGAAAACCGAAGAGAACTCCCACTCCGTTGGGGATAACGAATACACCTGCTAAAAGTGGAACCTAAACTGGCTTCCCCTACACTGGGAATCAAGAATGACAACTAATGAAGATGGAACCCAAAGAGAATTCCCACTCTATTGGGGATTACAAATACACCTGCTAAAGATGGAACCCAAAGATCTGATACGGAAAAGGTGCCAATAACCATTGGACTTAGAATCTGCTGGGGATGTCAACCACTGATGACCAAACCGTTGAGATGAATACCACCAAACTCTGCTTAAGGAGTGAAGTCAATAACACTGAACCTACCGGAGAATACCCTTGAACTCAACCTGCTGCTGAGGAAACGACTTTAACCTACTGAGGGATGATAGCATGCCTTCGCTAGCGAGATTACACTTCCTGCCTTATGAGGATAGTAGACACCACTAGGATGTGGGGAATATAAGATCTCTGCCAAGGAGAGACATTTAGCACGCCTCCTGCTGGAGATGTAACATTATCCATTATCCTGTTTAAGACAGTCAACTTCTGAATACTCGTTAGGGAGTAATAAACCATTCTGACCGGGGAAAGCAAACCTCTGCACTCATGCTGGGGTGAGAGACATTCTCAATGCTCTGCTGAGGATGCTAGATCTTCTATGCTAGGGGAGATAAACTTTGTTGGGGGGAAATAAATCGTGCCAACCCGCAAATATACGGCAAACTAAACTGTTTCTATGTTTATAGACTCTACTCGAGAATCCAACCAAACCTTCATTCTATCACCAACATCTACTGAAAATGCCCCGGGGCTCTGCTGAAGATAAATACCATTGGCAAGTGTAATGGGTTTGCCATTTCTGGTCTGCCATTATAACTCCTTGGGAGGAGTGCCTTAACTAAGTCCTCGGGAATGGTCACCAGAGTCGACAGCTCTCTAGGTTAATACCCCAACATGCACAAGACGTGCAAATCAGAACATATCCCAAGAAGACCTCGTCTGGGTGTGGGTTTCGTGAAAACCAAACGTACCAAAATGCTACGTAGGCCACACTACTTTCTACTCTAGTCCTAGGTGTACACTCAAGCCTGTGTAATGGGCTTATCTCTCAGATCACCCATCCCACCACAAAACAACAGTCCAACACAATCCAGAATATATGGCCACAACAAATTTAAAGCAAGTAAAAGCAATGAAAGTGATAAACATGCAATAAAAGTAATAAATTAAGCATATAGATAAACACCCCATAACCAAGAGTAAACAAACGTTAGGATTGACTCGCTTAGGGAAACAGAGTCCCTAGTAGAGTCGCCAGCTGTCGCACCTGCGAAAATCAACCGGCGGAAAAGAACAGAAGAGTCACCACCGAAGGTTATTTATCCCAACGCGGCAAAAGGAAACGATCGAAGAAAAACTTAAAAGGGAAATACATGGTCATCGCAACCATAGTCTGGATTCGGGAGTCGGTTATGCGAGAGAAAGGTATTAGCACCCCATCGCTTCCATCGTACTCGATGTGATCCACGCTTGTTGTTCTAATCAAAGGGTGAGTTATCTAAAGCCTACTGCTAACTGGAAACTGAACGGGGGGAAAGAAAAGAAAAAGTGACTCAATAGGACATCGCCATCCTAGGCCTACATATTCCCCCGGGAACGGGAAAATCAGAGTCAACGTAGTTCAGAGACTACAGGATTGTGGGGGAAGTTTGCTCGCCAAGACATCGCCGTCTCATGCCTACATATCCTCAATCTAACCAGAGACAGGAAATCAGAGCAGTCGTAGTTCGACCTATAAGGTCATTAAGTTTTTTTTTTATTGAACGACATTAAGTTCGCGTCCAGCAGTTAGGGTCGATGTCTGTTTGAGACAAAACAGAAGTAACGTGCTCTTTTCCGAAAATAATTTGAAACCCAGTTAATCCCAAAGGATAAAATGATTTGAACTTTGTTTGTTTTTTTTAGACAGAAGTGGCTTAAGTTAGTTTGAAACTTGTATTGCACTAAACTCTATGACATATGATCGAATGCATCGCACATCGACCCATGACGGGACGCATGCTAAACACTCTAGGAAAGGGAAAGGAAGCCCCCCACTCTCTATTTCTCATGTACTTATGGCTCATGGCGTACAATACTCGTTGTATTTATTATGTATTTTGAACTTGCTTTGAGATAAGAAGAGAAAACTCAAAGTTGCAAAGGAAAACAACTAAGGGAGACTAGGTCCTAATGTTGTCATGCATCATGGTCCTAAGATTGAGGTTAGGGGACTATCCTACTTGTTATCATACATGGATTGCTATCCTAATGTCTCTCCTACCTCCACCTCAATCAAAAATTAGGTGGAGCTAGGAATCCTAAGGGATCATGTGAACAACACAAGTAACATTAGCTTAAACAATCAGCAAAGAGAAAAGAGAAGGGAGCATGCAAAATATGTCAAGTTTTATCCCACGTCATCATCTAAACATGTATCACTTACAAGCTATACCAAAAGAACTTCTCAAAGTTAACACAAGTGAGATCAAGCCATGGAAAAGCAACATACATCATAGAAACAAGTCAAATGAATGCTTGAAGCATTAATAATTGATCATGGGATTCACTTTAGGTCATGTTCAAATGATTTGCAAGTTATGCACAAAGATCTTATCTTAAGCATGTTTTGGACAACTATGAACATGTAATGAGTAAGCAAGTGTGAAAGGAATTCATGCAAGCTTAAGGTCAGAATTGAATCAGGTTATTCAATGTATGAACATTTTAAGTTATCACTCATGTCATCATGGCGAACCAATATCCAAAGACAATACAAACAATTGTCAAACTAGCATCCACACAATTCCACAAAAACATGCTAAATGGCAAGCAAGGAAAGTGAATCGAAATCATGTTAAATGTGTACCTAAGTACAAGAGGCAGTGGTGAATGACATATAAATGATGTATGAAATGTTAACAAATCATCATGGAATTCACACCAATTAGCATACAAGAAGTTAGGCAATTCTAAGCAAAGAAAGTACTTAAATCATGCATCAAACATTTGTGTGCAAACAATGATTAAGCATATATAAAGTAGACATGTGAAGGACCTAAGTCAGAATTGAAACCATGTATTTAAGGCTTAAAACCGCTTTTAAAATGTCACAAAATTTTACATCAAACACCTTCTCCAAAGACAATTCAAGTTAGGAAAACAAATCACCTGAACATCTTCCTATAAGCATGTTACTTGTCATACAAGCAAAAAGAATGAAATGGCATGGCAATGTGAGATCAAAGAATCCAAGTCAGAAGTGAATGACCTATAATACACCCTAATTGAACCCCAAAAACAATTGTGCAAATATGCATTTAAGTGGTGTCAAAGAAGTAGGAAATGTGGAAGCACCATTCAAGTTTTCATACACACAAAGGTAAGCATCATTCAAGGCATATGAAATGATCAAATATAGCATTCAAGCATGTCTCGATTGTGCATAAAAATACTCCTATGAATTTGTTAAACTCATCCCCAAAATTACTAAACATAACCTAGTTCTAAGCATGTGTCAACATGATAGGTTCACATTGGAAAATTGGTGGAAAATAGCAAAAGGCCTTTGAAAATTATGAACAGTCAACCAAGTCATGTCAAGTCCAGTAGGTGATCACATGCAAAATATTGGATCCCTATCATGCACCAAAAGCACTCAATTAATTGCAAATATCAAACACATGTCAAGGATGATCATACAAAATAAGGATCAAAAGATGGAATTCAAAAGCATTCCAAAATTCATGGACAATGCACCAACTTGGCCCAACATGCTAAGAAATCCAAGGGCTAATTACACACAAAAAATCAGGCTCAAAACAATAGAGGAAAGTCCCGTTTTATGTCTTTCATTACAAGGTATCACAAAATGAACACGTCCTAGTCAGAAATTGATAAAGTATATAAACCGCATCCAAAAGTGAAAATAAAATTCACTAAAAATTAAATAAATTCCTCAAGTACCCTCGTAAATTTTTTCAAGATTTTAGAACAATTTTAGTGTTTTTAAAAATCAAATATAAAATGCATACATAAAAGAAAATTAAAAAAACTAAGAAAATTGAGGGGGGTTGCATTAGTAAGGCCTTAGTTCAAATTCCCGTGGGCTCATGGGAGGGTGTGATTAGCAAAAACAATTAGGCCCAAGAGTCTCCCATGGCCTAATGGTGCACGGTGGTCTTCTCTTGACATAGGGGTTAATATGAGCCGTTGGATTTATCTTTGGAATCATCCAAGAGCCTGGATAGAGGGTCCATGGTGGTCGCCCAGTCAAACCATTTGACTTACGGGCTGAACTAAGTTGTTGGATCAATCTTGGCATCATCCAAGGGCTTGGATAGGGGGTGCATGGTATTAAACGTTGAGACGCACGCGCTGTACCATGGGGGAAATTAACCAGACGGTGACAAGTGTCCACGGTGGTGACACATGTCACCGTCGGAGAGGCCACACACACCAGCCTTATCTTAGTTGCTTAATAAAAGGCAACGGTGGATAAGAAACAATAATATTCAACGTGAACCCTCTTTCTCCTCTCCTATCTCTTTGCAACTAAATACTCCTTCTGCAAATAACAGGAAACCTAAACCCTAAAAACCCGCCGAAGAAGGTGGTGGCGCGCGATGGCCACAGTCGTCTTCCTCCAGTCAACCGCCCCAAACCTAAATCTCTCTACATGGACCCTCACTCAAATTTCCACCTTGTTACGAATCTGGCACTCTTTCTAATTAAATCTCAATCACACAACAGGATCGCAAGCACAAAAAACGGAATTACACGAGTTCAAAGTTAACTAATCCACAATGGACGCTAGGTCCAAAGCCACAACTACAAGGTTTGAGACGAATTCGTACCTTCGTGATGATGACGTTAACGACGATATGTTTAGTACTCTTTATCTCTCTTCTCCTATTTCTTCTTCCTTTATTCTTCTGAACTTCTCCCTTTTCGTTCTTTCTTCGCTTCTTATGATGCGTTGTTGTGTTCTTGACTAAGTTCTGTGTTGAATCTGTGAATTGCGTTGTGTGACCGTTGTTGAATTTTGTTGCAGGGTCTTAAATTTGATGAGAGTTCAATCGCGTCTGAATTTGCAGGTTGGTGAGGGAACCTTGATGAAGGTTGTTGTGGATGCAGAGAAGCTGAGCGCGCGGTTGTGATTTGTCAGAATTGCCGCAACAAGGTTTTGCAGTGGTGAGTGAAGGTTGAAGCTTGATGTCAATTGAAGAATGCTGAGGCTTGCAAAAAATGGTTTCTGCAGGTGAATTCAAGAGTCTTGAAGATGATTGGAGAGTTGAGAGTGATCGAGAGGGAGAGAGTTTTTGGATAGGTTTCTGTTATATTATCGATAGTTGTTAGAGAAATTGTTAGTTTTCTGTTAGGGAAATCAAATTATGTTAGAAGTGGTTGTTCTGATTTGTAACTTCTATGGAAATTATTCTGTACTGATATGAGCTTTTTTCAATTAAACCCTGTTAAGTGTTTTGGATTTTATTTCGGTGATGTTTTGATTCCATTCCATTTCCCTTATCTTTTCTCAACCTGCTATGTATTTGTTACGGATAGTTAGGAATTTTGTGTAATTTTTCTATTATATTTTCTGTTGTTGAACTTTGATACCGCTATCCTCATCACTGAAGCGTTTCTAGAGTTGATGGCAAAATATAGGCAGCTTCTTCTTTCTGGAGAAAACCTGAAGGATCAAGATTTTCTTCTGTCAATCACCAAAAACGCACCACAGCTTTCGAAAGTTGATGGCAAAATAGATTTTAGGGAATTAACTGAGGCAATCTTGTGCACTATTATCCAGTTAACTAAGCTGCTTGAATCAAAGGCTACTTCTGACAATGTGATGAATCGTCAGGGTATACAAAGGAATATGTCTGAGTTTGAAAGTTCAGATGATAATCGAAATTCTTTATTTTTCTGAACTTGTGAATATAGTAGCAGGAACCATGATTGTGTATGTAGGACGTAAGCGATTGCAGATTGCCTCTCCATGGCCATCAAATTTCTCACCTGCTGTGGCTTTTCACTGCTATTATTATTATTTTTTTCTGATTTTCTGCATTTTAGATCCCCTTGAATAAGTGTATTGAAAAAATTTAAATGATCCCGTTGGTTTTTTCCACCGCCCGCGATAGCTGCCAGGATATTTGCCCACATGAAATTCACCTTTCCACTTAGCATGAACTAAAAGACAACTGTATTCGGACTACCCTCACTTTTAAATCAAATTTTCAAGTAGTGTATGTCACGCATTTCACTTCAGGCACCCTTGTGAACAACCAAAGAATACGGTATCTTTTAAAGCCTTGGAGTTCAACGAAGCATTTTGAGGCTTACAAGGACAAAGAGCTTGAATAATGTTATAGTGGTAATTGACATTGGCAATATAGTGAGACTTCTCATACCTCCCCTTTCAAATTTGACCTTGAATACTCCTTCCTTAACTTTAGAACGCATCACCCCCGTTTCAATTCTTTCAAGCGTCTAAAAAACTTGCATCTTCTAACATTTTGATCCCTGTAACCCCAGAATTTTCTGAGCTAGAAACTTGTGTTGAAGCTTAAACAACAAGTGAACTTATCTGATAAAGAAAGGTTAATAGAAACTATGACTTGTAGTTGATGAGACCCTCTGGTGATATAGCCTTCCTTGTATTTCATAATGAAGCATCTTGGAAAACAAACCTAATTGGCCCTGTATACACCCAGATCCTCAATAACCCGCGCCTCAAGTAATGACAGAATTCCTTGAATGATAAGATTCACTGGTGAGAAAACTTCGCAAAGAAACTCTCTTGAGTACCATATGATTAGAGAAATAAACCCAACTCACAATTTGAGTGACAAAATTGGCCTGAGACATTGAGAATCGATGAAATCATAACTCATGACAAAATTCGTTTATGCCCTTGATGAAACTCTGATCTTCTAAGAAATACAGAAAAATAGACTCTGATTCAAAACCATGGTGCGTTTCGTAGACAAATAACCCTGGTAGCTTGAAGAAGAAGAAGTCCATGATAACCATATTTCACAACCCTAATCCTACACTTCCCTGCTTGAAGAAGAACCAGAAGAGTCGGGCTTTACTGAAGATACACCTCAGCCATTGTAAAACCCTAGCCTGCAATTATCACAGATCCTTTTGACCCACGATGTTGTGTGTGATAGGGTGGTTTTAAAGCTTCAAGATTCTTGCTCAATGGAGTTGTCATGTGCTCAAATGACCAAATCCTAATTAGAGGATCAAAAGTCAGGGAGGTGTGATCCTCTTCAATTCCTTTACCAATCTCAATCTCTTGATGCCCTGGTGAACCATACGAGGTGTCTTGAGGCATGAGGATGTGAACACCTCTTATCCTCTTTGCTTTGCCCAATCGATGATAGTGGTACCCTTGATACCATGCTTTGAGAAAGCTAATGATTCATATGCAAATATCTATGACCTAGAAGTACATGAAATGGAAAGCATAAGCCCCTAATGAGGGTATAAATAGGAGGGTAAATTTTGGGGTGTTACAATGTGAAGCCTGAAAACCAAGTCTGACCTGCTTAGCATGTAATTCTACTAGACTGGTATTCATTAGGTGTATGTCAAAGATCTGAACCATATTGACTTGGTGGTCATTTCTTTCACGGTAGTCTTGGATCCATCCGAGATCCATCTGTCGTTGGAGGGCTTTTTGTACAAAAGAGCATCCCTGATTATTTGTTGAGCAGATTGGACAAATGCTTTAATCGTGTTGTGGCAGATTATAATACTGACTTTGTCTCGAATGCATCGCCACTAAGTTGATGTTCATTGTACGGATGTCGTGGTTCTGTACAATGTTGGGATGTGCATGGGCCATGTTTACTTCACGAATCCTATGATCCTGAATCTATCCCAGATCCATTTGTTCTTGCAGAGCTGCTTGTACTACGGAACACCCTTGATTGTCCTTGAAGCAGATATCACACCGATGATAGTTGTGAGATGGCACATTGAAGATGGCTGGTTTCTACCTGAGTGAATCGCACACTCAAAGATACAACAGAGTCGCCATCGAACTTTATTTAGTCCCAAAGGACATGGAAAATATCGATAAAACCCAAGAGGAAGAGAAATGGGAACGGGGGGTCGATTATGCGAAAGGAAGGTATTAGCGCCTAACGTATCCGTCGTACTCGACGGGAACCATTTTGCTTGCTTCTAGGCTTGGATGAGTTATCTATCTAAAGGCTTCTAGCTAAAAGAAGGAGGAGAGAGAGAAAGGGGAAAAGGAAAGGAAAGAAAGAAAGTGCTCGCGGAGGAACGAAGTCCTCGTGCCTGCGTACCCTCATAGTGCAATGAGGAAGTCAGACCGTCGTAGTTCGGGGAACTGAACGGAAAAGGAAACAAGAAAGAAACAAGGAGATGAAAGAGGTGGTGTCAAAACCAAGAGCAAGAGTGAAAGAAAAAATCTACTGGGAAAGACCCCGTAGTAAGAGCGTTTCCACAAGAGCAAGGGGAATAGGAAGGACTCCTCTGGGGATCCAAGAAAAAAGGGATGGTGTCATAACCAAGAGAAAAAGGAGATTCGGTATATTAACTATCTGGCAGTGGTTAACCGAAGAAAGAGAGTAGACCCTGGCGGGGAAAAGAAGCTGGTGTCAACAGACGGACTATGATAAACCAAGAGAGAGAGTGCTGAACCGAGAGAAGGTGTTTGACTCTGAAGGGGCCTCGGTATATTAACTGGTAAACAGTGATCAACCGAGGAAAGAAAGGACTGCAACTCTGTGGGGTAGAGATGCATTGGTTTTAGCAGAGAAAACTGTGATTAACCAAAAAAGCGGGTGTAGGACCGAATAAAGATCATAACACAAAGGACGGGTATAGGATCGAGCAAAGGTCGTGACCCAAAGGGGTTCGGTAAACTGACTGAACAAACAGTACTCAACCGAAGAAAGGGTATTTAAACCAAATAAAGTTTACTAACCCAAGGGAGCGAGTATTCGAACCAAGAGGATGTTGCCAACTGCGGGGGATTCGGTGTTTACAGACGAACTGTGGCCAACCGAAGAGAAAAGCGAGTGACTAACCAAAAGAAGGTGATTAACTCGAAAGGGTTCACTATTTTAACAGAAGGACTGTGGTTAACTGAAGAAAAGGGTTATTAACCAAGAAGAAGTGATTAACCCAAGAGGTGCTTAGTGATTAACAGACGGACTGTGATTAACTGAAGAGACGGGTGATTAACCAAGAGAAGGTGATTAACCTAAGGGGTGTTCAGTGATTAACAGACGGACTGTGATTAACTGAAGAAAAGGGTGATTAACCAAGAAAAGGTGATTAACCCAAGAAAGGAGAAGAACCAAGAGAAGGTTGCGAACTCCAGGGGAAAAATGGCGTGACAGGAAAACTGTGTTGGACCAAAGAGAGAGAATTGAAACTCTTTATGGGAATCAAAAAGCAATGATTGATTACAAGAAGAAAGGAGTGATGGAACAAAGAGAGATTGCTAGCGTAAGAATAGTGATCTCAACCAAGAAGGATGGTGATTGATCAAAAGGAAAGATTGAAAGAGATAGGAGTGATCAAGGATCGAAAGAGATTGCAAAGAGAGAAGAGTGATCAAGGATCAACTCGACCGGGGAAAGAAAGCACATTACCGCATGGAGATAGAGATGACTAAGCCAAGCACAGGGTCATTCGTCCCCTACCTGATGTAGTCAGAATGAGAGTAGGAATTCTCCCTTCTCATCCCTTCCCTAACACACACAGGGTGTAATGCGGAAGTTGATCCGGACGGCCCAACAGCTCCAAGTTGTATAGTGCTCCTGCGTAGAGAAACGGATAGCATAACTGGGTCAATTTGTACAGTGCTCCGATGTAAGGCGCAGCGCGATACTCAAACTCAACGGGGGGGAATGAGAGACAAAGCTCTAAAGGAGGCCTAAAGAGGGGAAAAGGGAAGATCGATTAATCGAAACAAAGTTTCGATCAATTAATCAAGGGAGAAACATGCTAACAACTTTTCAAAGAGGATGAAAAGTCATTAAAGCAAAAGGAGTGAATTATTGATTATACAAGATTAAGTTTATCCATGAAGAATAAACATAATGCAAATCTGAAATGGAAGGTGCAAAACAGTGCCAAATGATCACCAAAATGCCACACAAACTCATGTATCATGTGAACAAAGATAGTGTAAGAATTGCTATGTTCATACAATGCTAAGAACATGAAACAAATGAATAATAAAAAATGTGCATCAAAAATTCATGAATTTGCCTCAACCAGAAGTGCAATGACATTAAAAACATCCATAAAATCAAGCATGACAATCAATGGAAGTTAAAATGAAGAAAGCATGGCAAACAAGCTTGTAAAAACCCAAAATTGGCCATTATGTTCAGTGGTAACCGGTTACAGCATATCTGCGAACCGGTTACATACTTGAAAATCAGCATATTTGTTGAAAATTGAACTGTGTAACCGGTTACAGCATAACTGCTAACCGGTTACCACTGAGACAGTGGCAAAAATAACAGCAGAAACAGCTTTTCAAAAGTAGTTTTCAACACATAATCACTTATGCCAACCACCACATGCTGGGAACCGAAATTGTGCACGAAAATTGAACTTGAAAACAACTAATAAATAGTGATAGAATCAACTAACACAATAGGATCATGGATCAAACAAATGCAAAACCAAATCACACACAACAATTATCGACTACATTGCGAACGATACGAAAATGCATGAAACGATAAAATTAGTTAGATCCACCAACCTACAAGCCGGAGATTTGGCTTGGTAAGTGTTGTAAAGATATTTTGATGCAGAAAATCAAAGAAAACCAGAGGATCCTTAATTTGTAGACAAAACGCGTCGAAACCGATCAAAGACGCGAAAATGCACCGAAATCGAACTTGCACCAAATTGAAAGTTGTAGAACTCTTGGATTGAAGTAGAATAAGATGTAATTCCAGAAATCCAACCAAAGAATGCCAAATGATGGAGGTTAAGCTCAAGAATTAATCACTTTCAATGTGAAAAGTGATTATCCTTCAAGAATAAGAGCTTTTGGTGAGGTTTTGGGATGAGAATTGAGATGAAGATGTAGAAGTTGCAGAAAAATGCAGAGGAGAATGAGAGAATTGAGAGTGAATTGTGAAGAATGGTTGAAGGTCTTGTGTGAGAAATGTGGGAAATGATGGAGAGAATGAAAAGTGAGTGAAGGTGAGTTTATATAAACTTTAGGTTTGGAGTATGGGAGGTTTGGACTTAGCTTTGGACTTAGCTTTGGGTTTGGAGTTAGGGTTGGAGTTAGTTGGGCTTGACTCACTGAGTCAAGGTGGTTAACTCGGTTAGTTAGAACCAACTCGGTACAAATCCCAATGTGAATTTCCTTATCCAAAGGTTGGCATGCTTGTAAAACAAGGAACATGGTGCACTTAATTTGGAGTGAAGCATTAGAATAAATTCACTTGGATTGAATTGAATAGCCTTGAAATGTCTTGAGAAGTCTAGAATGTTCCACACACTGCTAGAATACTGTAGAATCAATGACCAAGGAGAGTGCATGGTGCTGTCCCAAAAATGCAGCAGAAACTGAAATTTTCCACTGAGTAACCGGTTACAACATATCTGCTAACCGGTTACATGCTTGAAAACTTGCGTTTTTTTGGTGAAAAATACACTGAGTAACCGGTTACAACATATGTGCTAACCGGTTACTTCATCCAAATTTCCACAAATTTGCAAAAGGATGATGTTGAAGTCCTGATTCCGCTTTTCCATCTCTTGTCTCGATAAATAAACATGGAAACCTTTATTTTGGGCTTGTTTTGGTGTTGAAATAATCTTGAGAGGATGCGATTAATCGGACTTGGAAAACCTGAATGTCCTGCAACAAGAAACACACAAAGAAAAGTGTGAATGCATATGCCAACGATGCGAGTGCGCATGCTTATGCAAAAGGTCAAAAGAGGGAGGTCAAATTTCGTGTTACGACAGGTGTCCCTATTTAATCCTCTTGGACCTGAATGTACGAATTGCGTCAGCTTTTCGACGATTCGAGGTAAAAGGGGATTAAATAAAAGAGTAGCTCGAGAATTTGGCCGACGACGACAAATAGAGCGGTGCAAGGTAGAATAGGTAAGTGCAAGGTTCGGCTGAAAATCTGCTGGGAGATAAGTCAGGCAAAAAGAGAGGGAGTATGATCGATGCAAATGCTATGTATGCGTTTCTACATGATGCTTGATATCATGCAATGCAGAGGCGCAAGATAAGGCACAACGAGGCGGTTAGGCAGAAACCGTAGCAAAACGACTTCGACATCCTCGTCCGGGGAGAGGACCTGTAGATGAAGACAATCTCTGCTGGAGAAGAAAGTTCACAAAGGATGATGATCCTGCCAGGGAGAGAAACCGAGGTCATTTCAGGTTTCTAAATCACCATGGCTGTCTCTGTTAGGGATGAAAGAATTAAATCAATCCTCCCTACCATGACTGTCTCTGCATGGGGAAAAGGAGTTTCCAAATCATGTTGACTCAACTGAGGAGACCACTGCTGCTGGTGACAGATATTTCCAAATCGTTGGAGTTGATGTACAATCCTTGCTGGGGAAGAAAGAACAAAGCCTCTCTGCTGGGGAACACCTTGGAAACCTGCTGGGAGAATGATGACTCTGCTGAGGTACTGCTGAGGAAACAACAACCTTTTCATAGAATCATCCCATTACCGGTCAGGCGTTAGGCTTACCAATGGATATTACCGATTATCCTACAGGAGTTACTAGTAACACATGCAATGCATAATGCTTTCTCGATTGATTTAGCTTTTTATTGTTCTCAGCGTTTTTTAGTATTATGTGATCACAAATAATTGTTTATTTTGCAAACAAAATACTGGAATGAAAACAAATTGAGATAATAAAGAATGCATTTTATTGAATGTAAAATTTTGTACATAAAGTGTGTACAAGGATGCAAAATCCTTGATAAGGAACTTTGCAATAAAATTGAAAAACAAATGTAAATGGCAAAGGGAAATTATGCTTTGCATTGATTACAACATTGGCCACCATCCACTTTAAGTCTAGGTTCCAACGCTTTGCACCAGTTGATGATGATTCTACTGCTCTGTTACTGTCCGAGGTCCAGCCGTGATGAAAAGAGGCCCAAGTGTTCACAGTCAAATGCCTTTATCCCTAATTTTTGCCTGGACATGTTTTCACATTTTTTCCGTTCACCGGGATGCCCATTTTTGCTTAAGTCGCCCTTTCGGGTTTTCAACTTAGCGGGCTATTATTGTTTTTTTTATTGTCCCTAACTTTTGCATGGACATCTCTTTTTTTCGGTCCATCGGGACGTCCATTTTTGCCTAGATTGTCTTTGCGGATGTCAATCTAGCGGACTCTTATCCATTTTTTTCAGGCATAATATTTTTTGACTGTATCGGAGTTCACGGGCGATGGCAACTCCTTCCCATCCATTGTGGTGAGGATCAGGGCTCCGCCTGAGAAGGCTTTATTGACAACAAAAGGTCCTTCGTAATTGGGAGTCCATTTGCCTCGTGGATCCGAGTGAACATTTGAATATCTCTTTAGCACGAGTTCGCCTTCGCAGAATGTTCGAGGGAGAACTTTCTTGTCAAAAGCTCGCTTGAGGCGTCTCTGATACAATTGACCATGACTAACGGCTGTAAGGCGCTTCTCTTCGATGAGATTCAGCTGGTCGTACTGGGATTGAACCCATTCAGCTTCGTCAAGACCTGCTTCCATGATGACTCTGAGCGAAGGAATTTCGACTTCGATGGGTAAAACTGCCTCCATACCATACACAAGCGAATACGGAGTTGCCCCAGTAGAAGTGCGAACTGAAGTTTTGTAGCCATGCAGTGCAAAGGGAAGCATTTCATGTCAATCCTTGTATGTCTTGACCATTTTCTGGACAATCCTCTTGATGTTTTTGTTTGCTGCTTCAACGGCGCCATTCATCTTGGGCCGATATGGTGAAGAATTGTGGTGCTCGATCTTAAATTCTTGACACAACTCCTTCATCATATTGTTGTTCAGGTTACTTGCATTGTCCGTGATAATGCTACTAGGAATGCCATAATGACATATTATCTCTTTCTTGATAAATCTAGCAACCACTTGTTGTGTAACGTTTGCATAAGAAGCAGCTTCAACCCACTTGGTGAAGTAGTCGATAACAACTAGAGTTAATCGATGACTGTTGGAAGCCTTCGGCTCGATCATTCCAATCATGTCTATACCCCACATGGAAAATGGCCAAGGCGAAGTCAAAACATTCAATGGAGTTGGAGGCACATGGATCTTGTCTCCATAGATTTGGCACTTGTGACATCTTTTGGCAAAGTTGTAACAATCTACCTCCATTGTCGTCCAGTAATACCCAGCCCGAAGGATCTTCTTGGCCATAGCAGGACCTTTAGCATGTACACCCTCGCAGCCCTCACGTATGGACCTTATGATCGTGTGTGCTTCGTGTCTATCCACGCATCTGAGCAACACGGAATCATAATTCCTCTTGTACATTATACCACCAATTAAGAAGAATTTGGCGTAAAGCCACCTAAGAGCCTTCTTGTCAGTGATAGTGATACTCTCGGGATATTCCTGTTTTTCCAGATATCTTTTGATGTCGCAGAACCAAGGCTTCATCGGACTCATCCTCGATTGCTAAATATTGTGCTGGTTCGTTCAAGTGATCAATGCGGATATGAGGAGCTTCATTCTTCCACTTGACCTTGAACATGGATGCTAAAGTTTCAAGAGCATCAGCTAATTGATTTTCCTCTCTAGGAATATGATGAAAAGTGATCTCATCAAATTAAGGAATCAACTTCGCTATGTGTTGTTGGTACGGAACCAGCTTGGAATCCCGAGTCACAAAGTTCCCTCTAACTTGACCAATGACCAAGGCAGAATCTCCATAGACCTCAAGAATCTTGATTCTCATGTCAATTGCCGCTTCAATGCCGTAGATACATGCTTCGTATTCAGCCATATTGTTGGTGCATGCAAAGCATAATCTGGCAGTGAAAGGAAGGTGAAAACCCATTGGAGAGATGAGGATAGCCCCGATTCCACGACCTTTAGAATTGGAGGCACCGTCGAACACGAGCGTCCACCGCGCCCCTGGTTCGAGTCCTATATCAGGGTCTGGAGTCTCATAATCTCTGATAAACAGGACATCCTCATCGAGAAAGTCAAACTTCATTTATTGATAACCCTCTACAGGTTGATGAGCAAGGTAGTTAGACAAGACGCTCCCTTTTATTGCTTTCTAGGTAACATGTTGGATATCATACTCAGTTAACAGCATCTGCCACCGATCAATCCTTCCATAGACAGCAGGCTTTTCAAAGATGTACTTTATCGGATCCATTTTGGATATCAACAAAGTAGTATAGAAAATCATGTATTGTCGTAGGCGTCGAGCAGCCCAGACCAGAGCACAACAAGTTTTCTCCAAGAGTGAGTATCCGATCTCACAATCAGTGAACTTCTTGCTCAGATAGTAAATTGCATGTTCTTTTCTGCCAGTGTCATCATGTTGACCCAATACACATCCCATCGATTCATCGAGAATGGTGAGATACATATTAATGGCCTACCAGGAACCGGTGGTACTAAGATCGGTGGTTCTTGCAAGTATTGTTTGATTTTGTCAAATGCTTCCTGACAATCATTATTCCATTCAACCGATTGATTTTTCCTTAGCAATTTGAACATTGGTTCATAGGTAGCCGTCAAATGAGAGATGAACCTTGAAATGTAATTAAGTCTGCCCAGAAAGCCACTGACTTCTTTTTCTATTTTGGGAGGCGGCATATTCTGAATTGCCCGAACCTTATCAGGATACACTTCAATGCCCTTCTGTCTTACGATAAAGCCCAATAGTTTACCAGATCGAACTCCGAAGGTGCACTTCGCAGGATTCAACCGCAATCTAAACTTCCGGAGTCTGTCAAACAGTTTCTTCAGATGAACCAAGTGATCATCTTCAGTTTTGGACTTGGCAATCATATTGTCCACGTAAACCTCAATCTCTTTATGAATCATATCATGAAAGAGGGTTGTCATGGCACGTTGGTATGTTGCCCGTGCATTCTTTAGACCGAATGGCATGACTTTGTAACAATATGTACCCAATGGCGTGATGAAAGTAGTCTTCTCCATATCAGTTAGGGACATCTTGATCTGATTATATCCTGAAAAACTGTCCATGAAGGAAAAGACAGAGAACTGCGCAGTGTTGTCTACCAAGACATCAATATGAGGCAAAGGAAAATCATCCTTCGGGCTTGCCTTGTTGAGATCTCGATAATCCACACACATTTTGACTTTGCCGTCCTTCTTGGGAACCGGGACAATGTTGGCAATCCATTCAGGATACTCGAATGTGACTAGGAACCCAACATTAAGCTGCTTCTTTACTCTTCTAGGATTTTGAGTGCCATGTCAGGTCTAGTCTGCCTGAGTTTCTGCTTGACAGGAGGACATCCGGGCTTGAGTGGCAAGTGATATTCAACAATGTTGGTATCCAACCCAGACATATCTTGATAGGACCAGGCGAAGATATCAACATACTCTTTCAATAACTTGACCAACTCGGAGTGTACATGCTTAGCGAGGGATGCGCCAACCTTGACTTCTCTTCTGACCTCATAAGTACCAAGATTGACAACTTCCACTGGCTCTTTGTGTGGCTGAATCTCGCTATGCTCGTGCTCAAAGAGCCTTGCCAGTTCAGCCGGTAATTCACAATCTTCCTCACCATCTTCTTCGGCTTGGTTAATTGGAATTCCAGAATTACAATGGATGTTTACCATGTTGTTATCAATGCTTTTATTAGTTCTGCATGTTTATGAATATGTTTAGAATGAGCCACTTTAAAAGTGAAAAAGAAAAGAAACTTTTGCCATTTGTTTTTTTTGTGAAAAAGTAAAATAAAGAAAGAAAATAGAGCATGATTTTGAATGCAAAAACTTTTATTTATTGATCACATAATATTGCAAAAGCGTGAGGCCCTTTACAAGCTATCCACTCGTCTCGGGCGAGGACGAGGGAATGAGAAAGCAAAATGCATTACATGTTATATGGGAAAACCACAAGAATTATGGTAGATGTCCAATTGTTGAGCTTGAAACCCGGCGGACATTTGCGCACAAAACTTGAAATCTGATTACTGGGACCAACATCACCAGCAGCTGCCACGATGTCACCCTGCTGGAAACCCGCGCTATGGAACTTAATCAAGTTGTACTGCTTCTGACCAGAGGGACCAGATTGACGACCAGGATGATACCCTAATCCAAAACGATTATGCTTCTCAACCACATCAATCACGTGCCCCCAGCCTGACAAAGCGCCTTTCTGGATAGTCTCCTTAGCACTCTTAGCAGATGCTAAAGTCAATTGTGGTGATCTACTTTGACTAGTTGAAGCAGAGCTGACATCTTCGAACTCGAGACACTGCAACGGCACCTCAGCTATGCCTTCTTCGGTCTCGACAATCAAAAAGACGATAACTCACTTACAATCAAATCCTCGTCACCACAGACAATGACAAGCTGATCCTCAAACATGAACTTCAACTTCTGATGTAAAGTGGATGTAACTGCCCCTGTCGCGTGGATCCATGGATGACCCAGTAGGCAACTGTATGCCGGATTGATATCCATCACTTGGAAAGTAATGGTAAACAAATGTGGCCCAATATTGATGGGTAAATCCACCTCTCCAATGACCTGCCTTCGAGAACCGTCAAAGGCTCTGACAAATAAGGCACTTGGTCTCATCTCGATTCCTTCAACTGGTAATTGACTCAACGTGCCCTTAGGAATTACATTGAGAGAAGAACTGGTATCTACTAGAACACGAGATAACAGGATGTCTGTGCAGGTTACAGATATGTGCAGCGCTTTGTTGTGGGCAGTTCCTTCAGGAGGCAATTCTAATTCATTGAAACCCAAATACCGACTTGCAGTTATGTTGGCCACAACATCATCAAATTTGACGACGGATATATCTTGCATGACATGGGCATTGTTCAACACTTTCAACAAAGCTGATTTGTGCGCAAGTGAACTCATGAGTAGGGACAAAATTGAGATCCTCGAGGGAGTCTGACCCAGCTGATCCACAATCTTAAAATCACTTTTCTTGATCAACTTAAGGAACTCTTGATCATCAAGAGTCTCCTTGCTCTTTGAAACATCCTCAGACGGGATAGTCGATATTGGAATAGCAGTATATGCCCCTTGTTGAACAACAGGGGTAGCAGATGCAGGCATTTCCTTGGGAGAAACAACAGTTGGAATTTGCTCAGGCTTCGTAGTGACCTTCGGAGCAAATACTCATCCACTGCAAGTCATACCTCCACCAGCTGTAACATTCACGATCTCTGATTCGGCGAGCCTCATCTCTTGACCTCCAAAAAACACAGTAGACCCATATTTCCAAGGTACCTCCTGAGAATTCTGATACGGAAACGGCTTCGGCGGGCAAACAACGATGGGTTGCACCTTCTTCTGTTTGGGGGATTCCACAGGAACCTTCCTATAGACGATGGTAAACGGCTCAATAGCAGCAACTTCCTCAACAGGTTTAGATCTGGAAAATTGCACTTCGCCCCGGTTCATCAGAAACTGGACACAACCCTTCAGCCTTCGACACTGGTTGGGATTATCGTCATAAATCTGACACTTACCATGCAAACCTTTCAACAACCCATGTTCCTTCAATTTCTTGAAAACCACAGACATCGGAGTCTTTACTTCGTCAACATCCATGATCAATTCAGCCTTCGAACTATCCTCAATCATGTTAACCGCAGGTCCACCGTGATTCGGCAACGGATTACTCTGAATGTTGGGTCCTTCCTCAGCAAAAGTCAGAACTTTCTTATCAATGAGTTCCTGAACCTTGGTTTTGAAAACAAAGCAATCCTCTGTTGCATGTCCTATGTATCCAGCATGATAGGCACAAGACGCATTTGGGTTATGCTTCGGGTCAAATGGAGGAATTCCAGGCGCAATCAGCTTGGGGACAATTTCCCCTTGGTGAACCAGATAAGGAAATAATTCAGTGTATGACACCGGAATTCTGTCAAAATTCAGACGCTTATGGTTTCCTTGATTATTGTTGTTCTGACAGTTCTGATTCTGCTGATTTTTATTCTGTTGATTCTGTTGCTGATTCTAAACTGGTTGTTGCGGATAATACTGATATGGAGGTTGTTGATACTGTGCAGCAGCAATGTACGAATATGGGTAGTACGACAATGGAGCCATGGGAGCTTGATACTGAGGAGAAACTTGAGCTGTCACAGCGTTGGCTTCACCTTCCTTTTTCTTGGAATGATTGTTCTGAGATTTCCGAGTGGCTGGCTGCTGGGAAGCAATTCCAGGAATCTTTCCAGTCTTCAAACCATTCTCAATCTGTTCACCAATCGTCACAACATCAGCAAAACTCGATGAAGAACTACCCACCATTTTCTCATAGTAAGATCCTTGCAATGTACCCATAAAGATGTCAACCAACTCATTGTCAGAGAGAGTCGGTCGCACATGAGATGCCATCTCACGCCATCTTTGTGCGTACTCCTTGAATGTTTCAGCTGAGCGCTAAGACTGATTCTGCAATTGCAATCTAGTTGGCGCCAGATCAAGGTTATACTTGTATTGTCTCACGAACGCTTCTGACAAATCCCTCCAAGTACGGATTTTGCTGCGCTCCAGGCCCATGTACCAATCCAATGAAGCACCAGACAAACTATCTTGAAAACAATAAACTAGCAATTCATCATTATCAATATGGGATGCCATCTTCCTGCAATACATAGTGATGTGACTACGCGGGCAGCTCAAGCCTTTATACTTTGGCAAATCAGGTATCTTGAATTTCTGTGGCAGCACAACATTTCGAACCAGACACAAGTCTTTGGCTTCCATACCAAAAGCAGAGAACCCTTCGATAGCTCTGATACGGTCTTCCAATAACTTGTTGTCAACCGATCTATTCTGATTAATGGGCCTGACAAGAATCTGAGGATTTGGCAGCTGAGAAGCGGCAGGACCATTCACTTGCGGAGTAGTAAACTGAGAAGGATACACCAAACCCGGATTAACCATCTGACCAGCATTCTGACCCATCGGAACACCATACGGATAATTCGGAGGAGGTACCCCAGCAGCTGAGGAAGATGCCCCAGGGTAGAACATCCCAGGATGAGCAATCGGAACAGCGGTTTGAGCAACTTGAGATGGAACCAGAACATGAATAGGAGGACCCCTATACACATGCTCTTCATCATCAGGAGTTTCAGTGTCGACCAATCCGGCAGTTTGATGAGTTTGAGCCTGAAGATTCTCAGGATCATCATTCACCACTAGAGGCGGGACCGGGGTAGGCATGACCCATGGATAGGCGGTAGCATTCCCATTAGGCAAGGGTGCAACAAAAGAATGATATGGCATGAAGGCACTACCATTATTTGCAATCTGAGGAGTGTAATTCGGAGGCATGCCCCAAGGAAAACCAGCGGGCATCTGGTTCAAACTGGGTTGAACGGCAGGCTTATTCACAGGCTCAACGGGCACTTCGACTCTAGTAGGAGAAGGAACAACAATAGCAGGAGTAGCTATAATAACAGGAGGAATAGTCACAAGAGTGACAACAGTTGCATCGGTAGTAGTTGCAACAACAGTAGCAGCAGCAGCGGCGTCCCTCTGGGCACGAAGGAGCTCCATAATGACATCCATGTTTGTCTGAAATTGATCAATCAGACCTTGGAATTGAGCCAGAGTTTCTGTGTACACAGCGTTCTCAGCTTTAAAGTCAGCCATGATTCTGGATTTACTTGAGCGAGTAAAATACCGATGTCGAGTCGTCGTCTTGCTACAAGGAAGACGGACAAGGATGAGCAACGGTTTTGGATGAAGGGACGTGCATATGTGTGCAGATGAATGTATGATATGCATGCAAAAAATAAAGTTTTCAAATTCCAGGAATTCTTAAACTTATCTTTGTTGACAACAATCATAAAGCTTACAAGTAAAGGCATAAAAGATAGAGTGAGCAAGCATCTTCATTCATTCATTCAATAGAGAAAATAAGTACAAGTCGAATACAAGTCAAATATCTGCCTTTTGGGCTACAACAAAATCCACACGGATCCTATCAAATACCACCCTACACACAGATAAGAAATGAAAAACTGCCCAAGGAAGCCGGTGCGGCAATGCATCAGCGTATGCATCCCTCAACAACCCTGGTAGGTCCTCCAATGCATGCTCAACAAATCTGGCTAGACGGTCGTGCCTCTCACTCCAGTACTTCGCATCTTTCATGAGGTTGTGCAGCAAAGAATGATTAGGTCCCTGAAGCATGTCCTGAAGAAAGGCCTCTTTCTGATCCAGGAGGTTCTGTAGATGACGGCTTTGATACTCCCAGTGAGTACTCTCTGTGTTGAGCTGACTAATCTGCTCTTGGCTCTGATGTGCTTGATCTTGCAGCTTTTGAATCTCCCTCGAAGCTTTTCAAGTTGCTTGTTGTAGCTCAACTCCCCCTTGTAGGCCTGATAATGAGCATCGGTGAGTTGTCTCTTCTTTGAAGCAAGCCCCTCTTCAAAGCATCACCCACCTTCCTACGCTTGTTCTGTTTAACCTCCACCTCTTTGAGCATACACTCGTGCTTCTGACGGAGCTCAATCTGTAGGCTATCCTTCTCGGAAGTGACTCTATCAAGGTTGAGACGAAGATCAGCATTCTCCTTCTTCAACTTTTCAACAATCAACTTGAGTTGATCGACTTCAGATGGAGGAACAATGGCAAGTTCAGGAATCTTGGCATACATGGAAGGCTCAGGAGAGAATGGCAACAAAATCTCTTTGACGCGCTCTTTGACCCAACGTGTGTAAGCTTCCTTTGCTACGCAATTATTCTTACCCAAATCGGCTCTACCTTCGAGATGAATCTGAGTCCAAGCGGCACTAAACCTTTTCAGCAAACCCATGTCATCAGCCCCTTCATGAAAGATGAACTCTTCCACTACCTCAGGATCAGGTTTGTCAACCATAGGGTATCCCAACTGTCGGAAAGCCATTCTCGGATTGTAGTTAATTCCACCCTTTGTACCCAAGAGAGGCACATTGGAGAATTTCCCACAATGAAGAATGATCGGAATTTCGTCGAAGACTCGAGAATACCAAGAAATATCATCAGCGGTAAGAGACATGATTCGTTGAGACCACTTGAGATTATCCTTATTCTCAACAAAGGGACCCTTCTGTGGAAGGTGAGACATGAACCATCAGTACAACAAAGGAGCACAACAGACAATGGTTCCCTTCTTCTTTTCATTCCTAGAATGAATATAATGGTAGGTATCGGCAAGAAGCGTCGGAATAGGGTTCTTGGACAAGAAAATGCTGATGGCGGCCTGATCTATGAAATCCTCTATGTTCGGAAACAAGACAAACTTATATACCAGCAGAGCGAGAACGGCGTTGAAAGCCTTCCAGTTTCCATCCTTAGCAAAAGTAGTAGCGTTGTCAACCAAGAACTTCAAAGCAAACCCTCGAATACCTTTCCCTTTGGTCTTGAGATTATCCTCCACATCTTTCTTATTAATGCAAAGCGCATCAGCAATAAGATGCAACTTTGGACAACCACTAGTGTAAACATAAGGAACCTGCTTCTTGATCTCAACCCCCAGAATATAAGCATACTCCTCAAGTGTAGGTGCTAGCTGATAATCCTGAAATGTGAAGCACCTATATGGCAGGTCGTAGAACTGAACAAGAGTATGAATAGCAGTGATGTTGACTTCAGTGTTGAGGATGGTCAACAGATTACCATAAGTACCTATGAAAACCCCTCTGTGATCTCTAACCAACAAAGATGCCAAACCTCTCAAAAGACCCAGCTTAGGCTCCACAAACTTGTAACTGAAGATGCCACGACGGCCAGTACTCATCTCTATGATAATGTCAACAAAAGATAAGCCTTCGAATACCTGGAAATGCACATGTAAAAATTAATTTACATGATGAAATGATATGCAACACAGCAACAAGAAGCCAGCACTTCCCGAATAATCAAATCTGAATAATCTGGATATCTGCATATAATCTATGTCAGTGCAACATAATCTGATGTGTCGGTGAAGAAATCTAGCGTGTGTGAGAACAAGGGTATGAAGTGGCTTGTTTTCCTACAAAAAACCCATCCCCCTCACAGGTGTGATCTAGACACAACAAGGTGGTCCCTAGAAAGGTTGCCCAAACCATAGGACTCGGGATGAAAACCCCCCGCCGTAGTGAATTCTCACAGGACAGAAGTATTCTCAAACGAATCACGATCTGGGATATGGGTCTCGTGATATCCCAACGCGCAAAATGCAGGCCTCACGACTATCCACGTTCTAGCCTATGTGTATACTAGGCCCGGTGTTAGGACCTTTCTCTCCAATAATATCTACCCATCCCAACAACAGCAGAAAACAGCAGATATCCAGAATATGCAGCATATGAATATTCAAAGCAGTAAAGGAATGCAGTAAATAAACATAAAGCTAAAGCAAGTAAAATAAAGCTAGTAAAGCACGAAAGATAAACACTCAAACAAGCAAGAAAAGTAAACAAAACTAGGCGAGACGCCTCGAGGGATGGACCAGCAATAGGTCAACCTGTCCCCAGCAGAGTCACCAGCTGAAGATGGCTGGTTTCTACCTGAGTGAACCGCACACTCAAAGATACGACAGAGTCGCCACCGAACTTTATTTAGTCCCAAAGGATAGGGAAAATATCGATAAAACCCAAGAGGAAGAGAAACGGGAATGGGGGTCGGTTATGCGAAAGGAAGGTATTAGCACCTAACGCATCTGTCGTACTCGACGGGAACCATTTCGCTTGCTTCTAGGCTTGGATGGGTTATTTATCTAAAGGCTTCTAGCTAAAAGAAGGAGGAGAGAGAGAAATGGGAAAAGGAAAGGAAAGAAAGAAAGTGCTCGCGGAGGAACAAATTCCTTGTGCCTATGTACCCTCATAGTGCAATGAGGAAATCAGAGCGCCGTAGTTCGGGGAACTGAACGGAAAAGGAAACAAGAAAGAAACAAGGAGATGAAAGAGGTGGTGTCAAAACCAAGAGCAAGAGTGAAAGAGAAACTCTACTGGGAAAGACCCTGCAGTAAGAGCGTTTGCACAAGAGAATAGGAAAAGAATGGTGTCAAAACCAAGAATGAAAGAAACTCCGCTGGGGATAGCAAAGAGAATTGGTGTCGGAACCAAGAAAGTAAGAGCAAGGGGAATAGGAAGGACTCCTCTGGGGATCCAAAAAAAAAGGGATGGTGTCATAACCAAGAGAAAAAGGAGATTCGGTATATTAACTGGCTGGCAGTGGTTAACCGAACAAAAGAGAGTAGACCCTGGCGGGGAAAAGAAGCTGGTGTCAACAGACGGACTGTGATAAACCAAGAGAGAGAGTGCTGAACCGAGAGAAGGTGTTTTACTCTGAAGGGGCCTCGGTATATTAACTGGTAAACAGTGATTTACCGAGGAAAGAAAGGACTGCAACTCTGTGGGGTAGAGAAGCATTGGTTTTAGCAGAGAAAACTACGATTAACCAGAAAAGCGTGTGTAGGACCGAATAAAGATCATAACCCAAAGGACGGGTATAGGATCGAGCAAAGGTTGTGACCCAAAGGGGTTCGGTAAACTGACTGAATAAACAGTACTCAACCGAAGAAAGGGTATTTGAACTAAAGAAAGGTTACTAACCCAAGGGTGCGAGTATTCGAACCAAGAGGAGGTTGCCAACTGCGGGGGATTCGGTGTTTACAGACGGACTGTGGCCAACCGAAGAGAAAAGCGAGTGATTAACCAAGAGAAGGTGATTAACTCGAAAGGGTTCAGTATTTTAACAGACGGACTGTGGTTAACTGAAGAAAAGGGTGATTAACCTAGAAGAGGTGATTAACCCAAGAGGTGCTCAGTGATTAATAGACGAACTGTGATTAACTGAAGAGACGGGTGATTAAGCAAGAGAAGGTGATTAACCCAAGGGGTGCTCAGTGATTAACAGATGGACTGTGATTAACTGAAGAAAAGGGTGATTAACCAAGAGAAGGTGATTAACCCAAGAAAGGAGAAGAACCAAGAGAAGGTTGTGAACTCCAGAGGAAAAATGGTCGTGACAGGAAAACTGTGTTGGACCAAAGAGAGAGAATTGAAACTCTTCAGGGGATCAAAAAGCAATGATTGATTACAAGAAGAAATGAGTGATGGAACAAAGAAAGATTGCTAGCGCAAGAATAATGATCTCAACCAAGAAGGATGGTGATTGATCAAAAGGAGAGATTGAAAGAGATAGGAGTGATCAAGGATAGAAAGAGATTGCAAAGAGAGAAGAGTGATCAAGGATCAACTCGACTGGGGAAAGAAAGCACATTACCGCCTGGAGATAGAGATGACTAAGCTAAGCACAGGGTCATTCATCCCCTACCTGAAATAGTTAGAATGAGAGTAGGAATTCTCCCTTTTCATCCCTTCCCTAACACACACAGGGTGTAATGCGGAAGTTGAACCGGACGGCCCAACAGCTCCAAGTTGTACAGTGCTCCCGCGTAGAGAAACGGACAGCATAACAACGTCAATTTGTACAGTGCTCCGATGCAAGGCGCAATGCGAAACTCCAACTCCACGGGGGGAATGAGAGAGAAAGCTCTAAAGGATTCCTAAAGAGAGGAAAAGGGAAGATCGATTAATCGAAACAAAGTTTTGATCAATTAATCAAGGGAGAATAAACTTAATGCAAATCTGAAATGGAAGGTGCAAAACAGTGCCAAATGATCACCAAAATGCCACACAAACTCATGTATCATGTGAACAAAGATAGTGCAAGAATTGCTATGTTCATACAATGCTAAGATCATGAAACAAATGAATAATCGAAAATGTGCATCGAAAATTCATGAATTTGCTTCAACCAGAAGTGCAATGACATTAAAAAATCCATAAAATCAAGCATGACAATCAATGGAAGTTAAAATGAAGAAAGCATGGCAAACAAGCTTGTAAAAACCCAAAATTGGCCAATCTGTTCAGTGGTAACCGGTTACAGCATATCTGCTAACCGGTTACATACTTGAAAATCAACGTATTTGTTGAAAATTGAACTGTGTAACCGGTTACAGCATAACTGCTAACCGGTTACCACTGAGACAGTGGCAAAAATAATAGCAAAAACAACTTTTCAAAAGTAGTTTTCAACACATAATCACTTATGCCAACCACCACAAGCTGGGAACCGAAATTGTGCACGAAAATTGAACTTGAAAACAACAAATAAACAGTGATAGAATCAACTAACACAATAGGATTATGGATCAAACAAATGCAAAACCAAATCACATACAACAATTATCGACTACATTGCGAACGATACGAAAATGCGCGAAACGATAAAATTAGTTAGATCCACCAACCTACAAGCCGGAGATTTGGCTAGGTAAGTGTTGTAAAGAGATTTTGATGTAGAAAATCAAAGAAAACCAGAGGATCCTTAATTTGTAAACGAAACGCGTCGAAACCGATCAAAAATGCGAAAAGGCACCGAAATCGAACTTGCACCAAATTGAAAGTTGTAGAACTCTTGGATTGAAGTAGAATAAGATGTAATTCCAGAAATCCAACCAAAGAATGCCAAATGATGGAGGTTAAGCTCAAGAATTAATCACTTTCAATGTGAAAAGTTATTATCCTTCAAGAATAAGAGCTTTTGGTGAGGTTTTGGGATGAGAATTGAGATGAAGATTTAGAAGTTGCAGAAAAATGCAGAGGAGAATGAGAGAATTGAGAGTGAATTGTGAAGAATGGTTGAAGGTCTTGTGTGAGAAATGTGGGAAATGATGGAGAGAATGAAAAGTGAGTGAAGGTGAGTTTATATAGACTTTAGGTTTGGAGTATGAGAGGTTTGGACTTAGCTTTGGACTTAGCTTTGGGTTTGGAGTTAGGGTTGGAGTTAGTTGGGCTTGACTCACTGAGTCAAGGTGGTTAACTCGGTTAGTTAGAACCAACTCGGTAACAATCCCAATGTGAATTTCCTTATCCAAAGGTTGGCATGCTTGTAAAACAAGTAACATGGTGCACTTAATTTGGAGTGAAGCATTAAAATAAATGCACTTGGATTGAATTGAATAGCCTTGAAATGTCTAGAGAAGTCTAGAATGTTCCACACACTGCTAGAATATTGTAGAATCAATGACCAAGGAGAGTGCATGGTGTTGTCCCAAAAATGCAGCAGAAACTGAAATTTTCCACTGAGTAACCGGTTACAACATATCTGTTAACCAGTTACTTGCTTGAAAACTTGCGTTTTTTTGGTGAAAAATACACTGAGTAACCGTTTACACCATATGTGCTAACCGGTTACTTCAGCCAAATTTCCACAAATTTGCAAAAGGATGATGCTGAAGTCCTGATTCCTCTTTTCCATCTCTTGTCTTGATAAATAAACATGGAAACCTTTATTTTGGGCTCGTTTTGGTGATGAAATAATCTTGAGAGGATGCGATTAATCGGACTTGGAAAACCTGAATGTCATGCAACAAGAAACACACAAAGAAAAGTGTGAATGCGTATGCCAACGATGCGAGTGCACATGCTTATGCAAAAGGCCAAAAGAGGGAGGTCAAATTTCGGGTTACGACACACATGACCGTACCCACTTTGTCTGCATTGCATTTTCACCAGATTGGTTCCTAATATGAGTACATTGTGAATTTGATAACTGTTGACGGGTTCTCCTTCTATCAAATTCACTATAGTCTTCTCATGTTGCGGTAATGGATTTGTCTGAACATTTGGATTTGTATATTTGAAAGATAAGATCCCGTTCCTGACAAGCTTCTGTACATCAGACTTGAAGCTGAGACAATTCTCAATGTTGTGTCCCGTTCCTCCTTGATGGTAAGGGCAAGTTTAATCTGCTTTAAACCAAAAATGTGGATTTTCTAGTACCGCGAGAGGCGTCCTGGTTTGAACATGCCCCTTGGCCAGTAGAAGTGGAAATAACTCTGCGTACAACATTGGTATGGGGTCAAACCCTGATGGTCGTTTAGTACGATTGTTGTTGTTGTACTGTGGATGAGCCTGCTAAAAAGGTTGTTGCGGCCTTTGCTGATACTATTGTTGACTTGGTTGGCTCTGAGCAACCTGAGGTTGATAAGTCGGAGTCGGTGCGGGGTTGATAGCGGGAGTTACCGCCGCTACTGGTTGGTACCTTCGCCTTTGCTTTACCAGAGAGATATTACTGATATCCCGCTCTTTCTTCTTTTGGAAAGCACTACCGTACGTTTTGGTACCGCTAGATGGTTCGGCATCCTTAACCAATCATCTTTCTCAGACTGCTTCTTCAAGGCGTACTCCCATGTTCACCATTTCAGTGAAGTCATTGGGCGCACTGGCGACCATTCGGTCGTAATAGAACGAGCTTAAGGTTTTCAGGAAAATCTTTGTCATCTCCTTTTCCTCGAGAGGGGGACAGATCTGAGCGGCAATTTCACACCATCTTTGAGCATACTCTATGAAAGTTTCTTTGTCCTTTTGTGACATTGCTCTGAGCTGATCCCTATCTGGTGCCATGTCCAAATTGTATTTATACTGGTGAACAAAGGCAGCGTCGAGATCTCTGCAAGAAGTGATCTTGGTGCGGTTTAAACCAATGTACCATTTGAGTGCGGCACCAGTTAAACTGTCTTGGAAGTAATGGATCAGTAGGTATTGATTTTCTATCTAGGTAGACATTTTTCGAGCGTACATCACCAAATGACTTTGAGGGAAAGAGTTGCCTTTGTATTTTTCAAAGTCAGGCACCTTGAATTTGTGCGGGATATTTACATTAGGGACTAAATAGAGGTCTGCGGCGTCCTTTACGAATAAGTCTTGACTGCGAATGGCATGCAGTTCCTTCTACATTTATAAGAATTACTCTTGGAACTCATTCCCCTTTCGTACATGTCTTCATTTCCACCAGAAATTGCTTGTGGAATCTGTCCTTCTGGGACAGTGTGTACCACTGGTTGTGTTATAAACATTACAGAGGTCACCCTTGGCGCTTCAGTGCCCTGAAGTTTGTAACCTTCTGGAGTTGCTGTTGTAACCCTTGCGTCTTCATTTTCCCGAAGTTTGTAACCTTCAGGTCCAACGGTTCCTGCTACGGTTTCTGGGTCTTCAGTGACCGGTGGGATGTATCCCTCAGGTATAAAGTTGAAAGGCATGCCCCAGGGGTGCCCTTTAGGCATGTTGTACTAAGGATGATTCTCATGTGTCTCCAATATGGGTGTGGATGTAATCTTTGAGATCACAGTCTTTTGATGTTGTTGCTCCTGAGCTGATGCCAGGGTTTGCAGGTTGTTGTGAAGTTTTTCCAAACTTTCCTTTAGAGCGTCAATTTCTTCTCTCAACTCTCTGTTCTCTTCCTCGAGATCATCCATTTTCTTTTGTCGATTGGCTCGAGTATTGTATGAGTGAGACACTTTGACTCTAGAATTGTGACACATACGTGAGACTCAAAGATAAGAAAAATGTGTTATGTGAGAATGATGAATGGTATGCAATGATATATTTTTTTTAGTTTTTGTTTTTAATCAAAAATAAACTTCAACAAATAGATTGTAAATATCACACAGTGGGGGGTGGAGACCATTTTTTATTGAATTTGAAAGATTGCAGTATTTTTACAAGGAAAAATACAGTATTTTACAAAGTGCTGTAAGGAAATATCTAAGCTCATGGATCCTGAGTTCTCTCTGAAGAGAGCTCAGATGTCGGTTCCTGTATTTTCCTTTTCTTTGATCGGGCCTCCTCAGCCACTGTCGGGTCAACAGTCCTTTTCCAAGTGAAAGGAGCGAGCAAATTTCTTCGGTATTCCTGACTCTCTATAGCATGCTGCTCTAATATGTCGATCAGAGCATCCTTCTCCTTTAACAGTTTCCGAATCTTGGTACATTCCAAATCAAGGATTTGGTATTTGTTCTTCCAAGAGCTCTTCTCACGTTGAACTTTGTTGAGAGCGGCCTGAATTTTTTCTGCATCAGATATGAAATAAAGGACAAATTTCTTTAAGGGAAAAACTTCTTGGTGAGGGTAAGGCATCCTCATCTTGAGGGCTCAAGTTTGCACCCAGTGGAGATAAGGTTCCATGGAGGTACAGTTTGGTCTTCCAAGAGACTCTCCGACTTTCCTGTGAATATGTTGCCAGGCATGCACTATTTTTTTCTTTAGTGCCCTGTCATTTTCCCCTTCCTTAAAGAAAAGACCTTCCAGATGAACATTATATGGGATATTCTTCATCGGGTATCTGAGTTGACGACGAGCTAAAATTGAATGATAGTTGATTCCTCCTTTAGTTCCAATGAGGGGTACGTTAGGGAAATTTCCACATCTTTCGATGATCTCTATCCCTTCGTAAATCCGATTGTACTAATCTATGTCAGAGTTGGTAAGGGACATAATCCTTTGTGACCAACGTAGAGTACTCTGGTGATCCCAAAAAGTAGCAGACTTGGGCAAATGGGAAATGAACCATTTGTAGTGTAAGGGTACACAACATGTGATCATTCCTCCGCTGTACAAATTCCTTAAATGTACAGAATGATAAGTATATGCGAGCAAGGTTGGCATGGGGTTTCCTATCAAGAATATCTTAACAGCATTGGTATCGACGAAGTTGTCAATGTTAGGAAAAAGGAATAACCCATATATGAGCAGAACAAAGACGTCTTCGAAGGTAGTTATGTTTCCTATACTAGTAAAGTATAGAGCTTTCTCCATCAGGAATTTAGCCGGTAAACCCTGGATTCCTCCTTTAGTGGTCATGTGAGTCCTAACTTCTGACTCATCCAAAGAGATTGCTCTTGCAATGGTCTGATCCTTTGTAATTTCTTCCAGTCTAGAAAATGGAGCTTGACCAGTGATAGGTAAATCAATCGGGTGGGAATACTCTTCCAGTGTTGGCGCAAGTTGGTAATCCGGGAAAGTGAAGTATTGGTAAACCGGATCGTAGAACTAAATTAGTGTAGACAGGATCCTTTCAACCACGTTGACACTTAACAGGGATAACAGCCCTCCGTGCTTAGCTCTGAAAGCCTCGGGATTTGTAATCAACCTTCCCAATTTCCTTAAGTCTTCTAGTTTCGGAGCCTTGAAGGTGTACTTGTGCGTCTTTCTTCTACCGAAATCCATAACACAACCTCTGATATTTGCAATTATTGTTTTAGTTCTTTTGAAAAAATGATTATTTTCTTGTTTGAAAAGAGTTTTTTAATGAATGCATGAATGCAGCACACAAAAATATTTGAAACATGGGTTCAAGGGTTCAACGTCACGAGCATGGAGTCATGGCTCTACCCATCCCCAAAGGTTATACTATTTTGGTCAATTTTTGTGCCTGTAGAACGAGTTCTAAAAGGTTCCCAAAGTCATTGACCCCTCCTAGGGATACCAACAACAAGCTGATTCACTCGAGCGACCTGTAATATCCCAGGATGAATCTCATTTGAGTGTAGTATCACATATCAACTATTCCCGATAGTCACCGCACTGCCAAATGGCCATATGGTTAATGTCTACTAAATCCTCAGGGTCATGGGTACCGCACTGGGATAGACAATGCTCTCACGATAATCGGTCGTTCAACATCGATATTTCCACACGGGTACCTCGACTGATTCGGTGGACTGCCAAGTTAGCTTGGTTGGGATTCACTCCCAATAAGCGTTTCCTGGATATGCCACCACTTATCTTAATGTTCTCTCAAACTTTCCACATGCGTATTAATCGCATTCCCAGTTAACAGAAATTTAAACACGGGTATCAAGCAGTATAACGGTAAATGATATATATATATATATATATATATATATATATATATATATATATATATATATATAGTATTAAATATAGAAAATGCCAAACAAAACCTAGACCTCTTAGGAACTCTAATCTAGGACTCCCTAGCAGAGTCGCCATTTTTCTGTAGCGTGCGATTTTTGTCGGTGACGCGACCACCTTACCGCATTGGTTGGAATTGGGTGCTACTCTCTGATTTCTTATTTATCCTATGAAGCTGGAAAGGAAAGGGAAGCTATCTAAAACTAACCTTGCATGAAAATGTTTTCTTTAACAAATACTAAGAGATTGGGGGGTCCGGGGTCAGATTATACAAAGGGGAGTTGTCAATTACCCAATGTATATATGGTTATCCATAGATCTTCTTTGGCATATTTAAATACTTTCTGGTGTTTATCTGTTATGGGTTGGGAAAGTTTCTCCTTTGGGAGTGTTGAGAGAGTGTTTTTTTGTTGTTTTCGGGTTTTTTCGTTGTTTTTGTGAAGGTACTGGACCTAAGGTTTTTGATTTGTGTGCTCGCTGAGATTTCACAATCTTATGCCTACGTATTCCCGTTAAAGAAAACAGTGAAATCATAGCAATCATAGTTCCTCCTATTCTATGGGAGGAAAGATGTTGGGTGTCTTGTTCAAAGCCCAAGATTGAAGCTAAAGGGGTATTTGAGAGAGATTTTGTCATCTCTAAAGGGAGATATCTCACATATTCATCACAGTTGTTGGGTAATCGATTATAAAGGGGAATTACTTTAACTAGAATGTATGGAATCCAACAATGCCATAATTTTCTTTATAAGAGAGATGTCCTGAAGGAGGAAACTTTAACTCAGTATAGAGCAATGCCATTTTTCCTTAGGAGTCTTCCATGCTAAGAGAGGGACATTGACTTGGATGTAAATAATCCAGAGGCTTGCCACTTACACCTGTTTAGATGAAAGAGGAAGTTTACCAGGTTTCGCTCCCGGGATTTTCATCCTAGTACAAACGCGAAAGTGGCACCGAAACAGAGTCGCCAGGAATGTGTATTTATCCCAAGAGAGGGAAAGGAAACACTGCGTAAACTTGAGGGAAAGGAAAGAGCACGGTCTTGCGACCAAGAGAACTGGGTTCGGGAGTCGGTTACGCGCGAGGAAGGTATTAGCACCCCCACGCGTCCATCGTACCCGATGGGATCCACGCTTGCTGCTTCAATCAAAGGGTGTAAGGAAAGGATACTGGAAAAGGAACTGCTGACTGGAGAACTGGAAAAGGAAAGGAGAGAGAAAGAGAAAAAAATGTAGGGAAAATAAAAGAAGTGCTCGAATGGGCCCTACCCCACTGCCTACGTATCTCATCGGGAACATGAGAATCAGAGCGACGTAGTTCCCCTCAGCTAAGGGAGAATTGTTTGTGTTTTTTAGTGGAGTACGTCAACGTTCGCGTCCTAGCAGTTAGGTGTTGTTGCTCGCTGTATGGAGACTTAGGCGTTACCCGTTTGCGATAGAACAGATATGACGCATCCTTAAGGAATGAGTGAAGAAGGTGAGAAGAGAATTATTGTTTGTTTTTTCCTTTTAAGAAAGAAAGGTCTTGTTTATTTGGTGTTTTGTAACTCACATTGTATTTAAGTCCCTCATGTAAGATCGAATGCCTCGCATATCGACCCAAGATGGGACGTACGCTAAACATTCTAAGAAAAGTGAGAGAAGACCCCTCACCTCCTTATTCTCACATGAAAGGCTCAAATACAATGTTTGTTATGCCTTTATTAAGTATTTTTTACTTTTGTTTTGAGATGAGAGGAAAAGACTCAAATGAAAGCCAAAGGTGAAAACTAAATGGGACTAAGACTCGCCCTAATGTTATCATACATGGAGGTTCCTATGGTTAATGTGGTTTAAGAAACCTAATCCTAAAAGAAAGGAGAAGAAGAACAAAAGAAGCAACTTACTTCCAAGATGGAAGTTAAGTTGATCTTAAAGAGGGATGAAGAAGAAGTTATTCAAGGAAAGCATATAAATGCTTATCATGATCACGAGTTGAATTATTAAAAGAACTAAGAGAAGATGAAAGAAAGAAGTGCATGTGGAAGCATATCCACACACTTACCTACCATTTGCACCTACATGAAAAAAGTTAGTTCACAAACTATTTACAAGTAGTAAAAATGAAGAAAGAATAACAAATAGTGATCAAACACATTAAGAATCAATGTATAAGGATCATAAGAGATTAAACTCCATCAAGGTCAGAACCTACATCTAAAGGTGTTCTCTAATGTTAAGGTAACAAACACACATCAACTATGCACAAGCAAATGTCCTAAACATCCAAGAAGTGAGTCATGGAAGAAATAGATGAAGATGCAAAGTAATCATGCATTAAGGCTTCATAAAAGATCCAAGTCAAAACCATATATCATTTTTCAATGTCTCATCAAGCACATGCATCACCATACAAAACATGGATAAAAGAATACAAGTGGAAGGGATAAGATGAAGTAGAAGAAAGGAGAAGTGAAACATGTTTCAATATATGCACAAATTGACATATTAGAGATACATAACATGTAAAATGATTAATGCATACATGTGGGCAGTGGCATAACATTGATGAGATGCAAATGGAATGAGAGAAAAATGTCATATAAAATACACCAAACCCATAGATCATAAGAAGAGAACAAGAGGAGGGAACATGTCAAAGTTTCAAGTTATAACACACAAACTCATATTAAATGCAAACACAAGTCACATGACCTATAATGACACCAAGATGACCTATAATATCATGCAAATGACATACAAAAGATGCACACCCAATCATCAAATGATGGCATAAATGCCTCATCAAAACATGTAAGAGTGAGATAGAATAATGTGCACAAAAAGTAACTTCACATGCAAGGCATTAAACAACTATCAAAACGCTTGAGGAAAATATGGAAATGAGTCACAACCAACCCAAGTCAGGAGCACAAACATATACCAAAAATTCATAGCAAACTCAAAAGGGAAGTACTTCAAAAGGATTCACACAATCACATTGAAACAAACCAAAAAAGAAGTGCAAAGGTGATCATACAAACATGTGATAAAATGACTTTAAAAATTAAAATAAAATTGATTTAGACGTTTTAATGTGCTATCTAATCAATGAAAAAAATAATGAATTAAAAACAATGGGTGAGATGAGAGAAATAAAATGTACAAATTTGAGTGTCAATGAAGAACATTATTCAAAAAGAAATTAAAAGAAAAATATGGAATAATATGCAAAAATCCACAAAGTCAGAATTAAAAATTAAAGAAAATTATTTAAATGTGTTAATAACACACATGAATTAATTTGAGAATTTTAGGGTTTATTTTCTATTTTTAAAATAAGAAAACCAAACAGATATGGAAAAGAAAATAAAAAACAAGAGAAAATGGAGTGGGGGTGCAGCGTGAGTAAAAGAGTAGTTCAAAATAATTGGGCTCAAACATGTGGGGGGTGTAAATATCAATTACCAATCCAGTCCAAAACAAATGCGTGCGTGTGTGTGAAGGTGTACATCAGTTCCAATGTAATTCAATCATAGGCGTTGGATTAAGTCAACAGGATCAATCTCAAAAAGTAACAGAATCCAATGATCCATAACACGTGAACACAGCAATTATCATGCACGCACGCTCATACAAACAAGTCAAAATCAAAAATGAAAAAAAAGAAAGCATGTGAGAGGCATGTGTTATTTTAATGCGCTGGCAATGTTTAAACCATTGGATTAATCTCAATGCAAGATCATCAAAGAAGTACTCACATCAAATGAATTAGAGCTAAAGTCCACAATATGTAACGTGCACGCACACACACATAATCAATCTGAAGTCAAAAGATGGCACATGCAAGTCACATGACAATTTAATGCGCTGGCAAGCTTATGACCACACGATGCAAATGATCAAACGATTGTGTTCAAATCTGGCCAAAAAACCCTAGACGCATGCTCACCGGCCAGAGAACGACCTCCAGTCGTCTTCTCCGACCATCTCCGTCACCTGCAACCCTCACATCTCCCAGAAACATGCAAATCGTATACCAAAATGTAGAGGAACTCACGTAGGTCAAGAATATAGGCTCAGTTTTCACATACCACAATCATACACAGAGAATTCAACACAATAAGTTTGCCCTAGGTTTTGCTCTACACCTCTAAGAGATCTATCAACTAGCCAGAAATGTTGCTTTGCTTCAAGTAAGCCATAATCAAGCTAAAACAAGCAATAATGAACATAAATCGTGCAAGCACAGTTTGAGAAATTTGGAACCTGTAGCTTGAAGATCTTGGAAATGTTGAGAAAACCAGAGATAGCAACTTGCTTTTGAGTTTGATTCGACCAAATAAAGGTTTATGGACTTTGTATCTTGAAGAAAACCACACTGAAAATCCAATTGAACCGAAGCTACACTTGGTGACTTGAACTTCTTCTCTTTTGTACTTAATCAGAAATGAGACATTGATGATGATATAGATGGAATGTGGATGAAGATTGATGAGTTCGTGTGAAATCAGAGAGAGAATAGAGAGAAAAAGTGAGAAGAATTTTGAAGTGAGAGTGAAAAATGAAGTTCGAATGAAATTGTGAGTGTGTTTTCAATTTATAGGCTGGGTTAAATGGTTTAACTAGAGTGGTTAAGTGAGTTCTGAGTGAGTTTAAGTGAGTGCACCCTAACTAACTGAGTCAAGTTAGTTAGGGGCGAGTTGCTTGGTTTTGCTATGATGTGGAGAGGTTTATGAAGTTTATGGTGGTGATGGAAGTGAATGGGTGGTGGTGATGGAGGCATGCTGCAGCGAGGAAACTTGTTGAACAAGTTTTTATTCCTTTCCCTTTTTATGTATAATGGGTAGTGTGTCATGTATGTGTAGGGGAAGATGTTTGTACAAATGAGGAAATGGGGTGATTGATGTAGAAACATGCGTGCACACTGATACAACAACACAAAATTCATAACATTCTCCACTTGTCATCAAAACAAATTAGTGGCAACCATGGATGTTTAAGAATGCATTTCTCTCAATGTGGTGCATGAAATGGTAAATTTTTTGTGACATTGAAAAGAGAGAACATAGTACAATAAGATTGGTGTTGGAATTGAACTAAAATGGGACCTTAAACACACTTGAAAGTGGCCATGAACTCAATGAACAAAACTGACTTGTGGGCGTGGCTTGGCATGGCATGGCAAGGCAACATGGCCTATGAATTTTCAGCATGAACACCTCATCTTGGGACCATCATAACTCCATCATAACTTGCTCAAATGGAAAAATATCCAACATCAAAGTTGAAGAGGACATTGAGATGAACAACTTTTATGTTCAACATTTTTTCATTTGAATCATCCTTCCATGAGAAAAATGGCTTGACATCTTGCCCACCATGTGTTTGACAAAATTATGGCGCATGGGCCTGGTCCAGCTTGGTCATGACTTGGTTTGTGACCTAGTTTTGTCAAACTTTGATTGATCATAACTCCCTCAATTTTGATCCAATGGAAGAGTCCTTTATATGGATTTAAAGCTTGGAATATCATCTTTAATTGGCTCAACTTGGGCCTAAAGTTTGGAGCTTTTATCATGGAGAAAGGAAGCCTCAAAGTGTGGTGCAAAATGGTCCAAACTTGCCATTTTTGGAAACCCTAAATTTCTAAAAATGGAAACTTTGTACATTTCTTGATTTTTCATGATTCCTTCATTATTTCTTGATCAAATCTTGTCCAATGACCATATTTAACTTGAATTTCATGAACTTGATCTTAAAAAGTCAGGAGTTGACTTTTTCACTACACAGTTGACTTTTTCCCCAATTCTCCTGATTTTGAATCTTCTGACCAATTGAGACCCTTCTGAAACCAATTGATGAGTAATTTTCCATCCATATACTTAGGAACATAAGGAATACCATGAGATCAAGTTTTGTCCAAAAAATCAGAAATAAACTAATTTTATGTCAAACCCTAATTTAGGTACCCTCTGGTTAGGAGGAAATAACACCTCCTCCAAATCTAAATTCCTCTGAATATGATGTATATCCCATCTAACAAAGATGAGACATGACATTTGGAGGTGATAAAAACTCAAGGAGCTTGCCCATTTGAGGGTCAGATCCCAATTTTAGACTGTTTTGTGTAGGAGATAATGCACTATCCAATCTCTTTGATGAATTCCCAACTTCTAATGCCTTGTGGGATCAAAGTGAGAGGAGATATGATATAAGAGTCCCTTGAGGCCCACTGATCACATGCCCTTATGCCATATGTATGCTATGTGATATGCAATTTATGACCTACTATGGAATACAAATGAGTGAAGCATAGACCAAGTTATTGAGAAAACATGAGGGCAAATTTTGAGGTATTACAACTGACCCTATTCAATCAACTGTGAATCTGAATGGATGAAAGCGAAGGCTATCAGGAATTCAAGATACATGGGGATTGAATATAAAAATAACCGAGAAAATTTGCACTGTGTGGATAAAGAAAAATATGGTAAATGAAACCATGATAAGGAAGAAACATTTGTGAGAAAGAATTTGGAACCATTGGGCCCCATAGGAAACCTGTCGGGAACTGGTGAACTTCCTGTCGAGAACTGGTGAAATACCTGTCGGGAACTGGTGAACTACCTGTCGGGAACTGGTAAGTTTGGACCTGGGTTACCTATCGGGAATGGGTAAGTGGACCTGTCGCGAACTGGCAAGGTTCAAACTAAAGGGAGCTGTCGGGGACGGCTACAGTTTATAACCAAGGCTTACCTATCGGGAATGGGTAAAGGGACCTGTCGGGAACTGGTATGGTTAAAACTCAAAAGTGCTGTCGGGGACGACTACAGTTTATAACCAAGGGCTTACCTATCAGGGATGGGTAAGTGGACCTGTCGGGAACTGGCAAGGTTAAAACTCAAAGGTGCTGTCGGGGACAGCTATAGTTTATAGCCAAGACTTACCTATCGGGGATGGGTAAATGGACCTGTCGGGAACTGGTAAGGTTAAAACTCAAAGGTGCTGTCGGGGACGGCTACAGGAATCCTATCGGGAATGGTTCAAAGAAACTTGTAAGCTGAGAGATATGACTCTGTGGGGAGTGTCATACCCCAAATTTTGACCACTAAGATTTCCCATCATTGTGCAAATCATCATCACAATATGGATGTACCTCTATGCCTCATCAAATGCCTCAAGGGTTGTTGAGCATTCACTACAATCAAAATTAGGGTTTTAAGCCCTCTCAGAGCCTTAGACAAAGGATCAATCAAGGAATGACTTGATCTTCAACTTGTCTAGCCTCTAAAATATCCACAATGGATCAAAAGGACCCCTACTTCAAGGATTAAACACAAGGCTGCTCCCTTCTAGGTGGATCAAGTCTCATGATCGACAGTGTCACCAAATTAGGGTTTTGGTCGACCAGGGCCTCCAGATGGAAATTTTTCATCTGGGCACAAGCCAATGATCCAAAACATAACCTAATATACTCCATGGAACCTCATGGACTCAATCATCAAGTCAATTTGATCTCAGGGGATGCATACATAAAAAATCAGGAATTAGGGTTTCTTGACCTAATTCACCCCTAAGTTGACTTTTGGGACAAATCATGAGCCAAGACCTCAAGAGAGGATTTGAGTGTCTTTAATATACTATATTGATCCATTTACAACAATGGATTAATCCAAGAAGCTTGAGCAACAAGTCTCAATTTCATCTGCACCACAATTAGGGTTTCGCGAGGAAAGTCAACTGTAACATTGACTTTTGACCAGGACATGCTCCCAAACCCTAAGACATGATTCAATATACCCTATGACACCCATGGAACATGTCCATCAAGTTTGATTTAGGTCAAGGACATGATTTCCTGAAGAATTACACAGTTTGGAATTCATTTGATAAAAAGTCAACTGTGCACAAAAGTCAACTTTGACTTTTTGAGATTTTTCACCAAAATGGATTTTTAACCCTAAAATGATGTTTATGTATGATTTGAATCATCATTCATCAAGAAAAATCAAAGAAAGTGGGATAACTTGTAAAAGGGGTAACCATAAAAACTTAGAAAAATTTCTAAGTTATGGAAAAAGTGACACTAATGTGCCAACTTTGGAGGACCATAACTCCTAAAACACAAGGCCATTGTTCCCCATTCAAAGCTTGATTTTTAGATCACATTGCCCTCTACAAAAGCTTCATACTGACCTATGCCCAAATTCCTCATGGATTTTGAGTTATGGAGTGATCAAAATCAAGAAAAGTCACTTTGTTCCAACACTTAGTGAAAATTTCACTAAGTCAGAATCTGCCTTTACTTTTTTCCAAATGTAGGGGGATTTTTCACTTGGATTCAAAAGAGATCAAAACCAAACATGTTCAAACTGTTGTTGTATCATGTAAGGGCTTTCGAAAATGGCCAAGAACATTACCAAATTCAATTTGAGCTATGAGATATGACATTGGCAAGATGCCTTGCTGAAATCTGCCAAGACAAGGTAGATTTTTGCACTTTTGGTCGATTTGCCAAAATCAGCCAATTCCAAGCCTTGTCATCACTTTGGACACATCTGAGGATTGAATCTAAAGGGGACAATCATTGAGCCAAGCCTCCAAAGTCTTTGGAACAAGAAATAGCATGTTGAACCTAGAATTGCCAAAATAGGGACAAGACTCCAATTTTGGATTGGAGCATTCAATGGAAGCATCAAGGTGGCATGCACTGAGCCATTCTTAACTGAATTCAGTCAAGACTTATCCAAGACCAAGGGAACCAGCAGCCTGTACCCTAACCTCTAGACTAGAGGAGACTTGGATTTTCATTTGCTAACATTGGCTAAACCTACTCAGCAGTTGCCATTCACTATTCCTTGCAAAACAAACTTGCTCTACTATAAATAGAGCTCAATTGTGATCAGTTTGAGTACACCAAAGCCATCAAACATATGCTTTCCTCAAAATCTCTTCTTTCACTCCAATTTTGCCTTCTAAGGCAAGTCACTATCGGGTTTTGAGTTTGAGAGCTTTTCCAATCAAACCAATCACACACACACCTCATATACATCATTGTAGTACCCCAAAATTTGACCTACCTTTTTCTGGCTTTTGCTTCGCGTTCATCTGCATTTTTAGGTCATAACTCATAATCATATCATTGCATTGGTTTTCTGAGACACGGGATCGAAGGATTTTCTTGTTATAAGTGTTTGCCCTGTTCTGGGCAATTCTGCAAGTCATCTTCTGCAAAGTTCATCAGTGTACATCTGGGTGATTTAGGTTTTATTCATGGTTGAGCTTGTGGGCTATTTATCGGTTGAGATTCTTCAGTGGATCATGGGAGTGGCTAGATTATTCAGTGGTAGCTGTGACCATTTTATCAGAGGCTGGTGAATAGTTTATGATTGGTTTTGAATTATTTGGGTTATCCGTTTTCTATCCGTCATGACCATTTTCAACCATTTTAACCAATTTTCTTTCCGCATTCAAATTTATTTCAATATCCATTCCTTACCATTTTCAAATCCTATTTTCATCTAATTATCCATTTCATGTCCAAAATAAAGTCCAATCCATTTTTTCTATAGACCATAAACCATTTTTTCTAAACTATTCAAATTATCCATCATAAATCCATTTTCAATTCAAAATTAACCACTTGTCCATACAATATCCATTATACCATGCTAACATTTCTAAATTCATATCCATTTATAATCCATGTTCCAAATCCATTTTATTTTATCCATTTTCCAATCCAATTTTCTTAATCAAAATTTCTAACCTTTTTTAAATTCAAAGTTGACTTTAACCATTAGAACTCATTAGAATTCATTTCTTATCAATTACCAAATACCAATACCCATAAACTATATTCAAAATAACCAAAAAATGACATTGACATTGGATCCTCTCTCTATTTTCACGTGTTCCACCTTGAAGGAAAAAACTGCATATCAAGTAAAATAAAAAGGCACAGGAATTAACAAAAATAAATCCATAGCAGGAAAATAGCCAAAAGACTTGTCAATAAGGAAAAGCAATAGCAGCAGCAGAAAAAACTATCGATAGCAGTGAAAAGTCCATACAAAAATTTGAGAAGTTTTTCAGCAGAAAGTAGTACACAACAGAAAATTCCAAAGTTCAAAAATCATTCTCCATTTTCAAGATAACTGAATTTCACAACTCCAACTAACTCCTAACTGAATTTCACCTGAAAATACCAAACTACCCCTCCCTAATTCTGGTATAAATCACCATCAGCTTCAATTTCTTGGGAGAGTTCTTCATTTTTCTGCAAAATCACCATCATCTTCATTCTTCAAGATTTGGACTCTCTCTGCAATTTCTTCATCTTCAAAATTCCTCTCGATTTGATTTTCTTCACACTCACTTTTTTCTCTCTTCATTTTGCACTCCTAGCTTCTTCTAATATTCCACTCCATCTTCAATTCTGCATCTTCATTTTCAATTTCAACAATCTTCTGCATCAATTCCAAATCATTCATAACCTGCAAAAACCTTTTCAATCTAAGGATCAAGAACAACACAACAAGTTCACTCGCAACTGCAAAAATCAACATCACAATCAAATTTGCAGCATCAACAGATCATTGAAACTCACTGAAAATCAACATCAGCACAACGTCACAATTTACTCGCAGCACAACCACGAGTTTAGAATCTCAAACAGCAGTGAATCTCAGGAGTAGAAGAAGAAGATTGAACAGAATCGAAGCAATAACAACAACGACGCAAGATCGAGGAAGCGAAAACCTGAAGCGTAATCTTTGGATTTCTCGTCGTCAGTTTCCTCCATTGTGAAGAGTCACCGGAACTGCTCCGGTAGGTAAGTCGTTCTCAATTTAAACTTCTCGTATTTGCATCGTTCGATTTGCGACGACTGGTTTATTTTTACGACTTCGTTTGAGATGAATGAGTTTGTCGCGTTGTGAGAGAGCAAGAGCGCGTTCGTCGAAGTTACTGTTGTGAGGTCCATGTTGCGAGTGTTGAGCGTGAGTTGCGAAGAAGAGGAGCATCGGAGAAGTTTACGGTGTGGCGTCGTACTTTTTCCGGTGAGCACGCGGTGAGAGAGGAGTGTTGTGACGGTGAAGCTGAGAACGTCGCCACGGTGCGATTGAGAAGGTGAGCGTCGCCAACGATTTTCAGAAAGAGATTTTTCCGGTGTGGCTTTCATTGACCGGCGATGTTGACAATGCAAGAGGAGGACGACACTAGGACGGCGACGTGTAGAGGTCGAGCGAGAACGAGGCGAAGGAAAGGTGTTTCTGTCGCCGGTGATTTGGAGTTGAGAAAGGGAGGAACAATGGAGAGGGCGGCCTGCGGTTTATGAAATGGTGAAGGAGAAGAAGACCTGAAGAACGGCGGAAAGAGGAGTTGGATTTTGGCTTGCTGAAGACTTAGGGTTTTTAGACCCTTGTTGGTCATTGTTTGGACTGGGCATTGGGCCCTTTTTGTTTTTTTTTCCTCTTTTCTTTTACACACCGTTTGGTTACTAACGCACCCCCGCCTGTAGCTTCAAAAATACTTGGGCCTCATGCCTCAAGCCCAACGCTTGGAAGCTTTCCCCACACCTCCGATTTCCACTCGCACCCCTGGCTCATTGATAGAAACTCTTGGGCCTTGATTTAAGTCCCAGTGCCTGATGTTTCTCATAGCACCGCCAAATCTCACTACTGCACCCTTCTCTGTTTGCTTTTTATTAATTGCATATTTTGTTTGATAGTTTTTAGATAATTGATTAATTGTTAATTAGTTTTAATACTAGATTTAGTTTTAGGATTAACTTTCTTTTAATTAGTCTATATTTTTTTAGAAAGTAGATTTTAATTAGAGGGATTAGAATTTAATTTTGATTGTAGTTCTTAATCATGATTTTGGTTAATTCACTTTTAATGATTAGTTAACTTTAGAATTTGGCTAATTAGAATTTTAGTTTTAATTAGAAATTAATTGGAATTAATTTTAGGTTTAATATTAGTCTTAATACTAGAATTAACTTTAGGATTAAGGTTTTTTAGGTTTAGGATTAGAATTGCCTTGAACTAATTTTAGAATTAGCTTAGAAATCAACTTTAGAATTAATTTTAGAATTAGTTTTTAATCTTAGATTAATATTTTCTTGTTAGAATTTAATCTTGATTTTTACTTAGCATTTTAACTCTAACTTGGTTATTGTTGATTAATTGTTGACCATAATTTCAATTGCTCATTGTTGATTAATTTCTGATTTTCTCTTTTATGAATAGCATGATATAATGGTATGTGTGTAGAATCTTCTCACATCCCTTTGGGATCCTAGCTCAACTTTAATCTTTGATTAAAGTAAGGTAGGATATGCATTAGGTAGTGCTATCCCTCTTTCTCTTTTAGGATTAGGTTCTTATACCACATTAACCTTAGGACCATCCATGTATGATAACACTAGGGTGTGTCTTAGTCTCCCCTTAGTTTTCACCTTTGATCCTCTTTTGAGTCACTTCTTCTCATCTTAAAACAAAAGTAAAAAAAAGACACTTAATAAAGGCATAACACCTATTGTATTTAGGCCTTTCATGTGGGAACAAGGAAGTGTGAGGTCTTCTCTCACTTTCTTGGAATGTTTAGCATACGTCGTGTCTTGGGTCGATACGTGAGGCATTTGATCCTACATGAGGGACTTAAATACAATATGAGTTACTAAACCCCAACAATCAAAACACTTCTTTCTTAAAAGACAAAAACAAACAATAACGTCTTTCCTTCGGGAATTCTTTTCTCATCTCACTCACTCTCAGCGTACAAACGTGCTCCTACTCGTTCTCTTGCAAGACGGTAACGCACTCGATTCAGCGAGCCTGCAACACCTGAGCTAGAACGTAAGTCGTTCCCTAAAAAACACAATCCACCCCTAGTGAGGGGAACTACGTCGCTCTGATTCTCATGCTCCCGATGAGATACGTAGGCAGTGGGGTAGGGCCCATGCGAGCACTTCTTTTATTTTCCCTACATTTTTTCCTTGTTCTCTCTCTCCTTTCCCTTTTCCTTTTTCCTATTCCTTTTCCTTTCCTGTAGCAGCGAGGCTCCAGTTGACGACACCCTTTGATCGAGACAAGCAAGCGTGGATCCCATCAGGTACGATGGATGCGTGGGGATGCTAATACCTTCCTCACGCGTAACCGACTCCCGAACCCAGTTCTCTTGGTCGCAAGACCATGTTCTTTCCTTCCTTCAGGTTTATGCGGTGTTTCCTTTCCCTCTCTTGGGATAAATACACATTGCTGGCGACTCTGTTTCGGTGCCACTTTCGCGTTTGTACTTGGATGAAAATCCCGAGAGCGACAGCTGGCGAATCTGATGGGGACTCTGGTTGACCTACTGCTGGTCCTTCCCCTTTAGCGAGTCAATCCTAGCGCTTGTCTGTTTCTTTTCATTGGGCGTTTTTATGGTGCTTTGTTTTGTTGTGTATTACTGTATTTGCTATTTTATTTGTTTTATTGTATTTACAGTTTTTATTGCATTACATTGCATTTTATTACTGTCATACTGGATATTACTGTGCTGTGCTGGCTGGTTTTCTATTTGGCGGGTTGGGATGTTCTGAGAGATGAGCCCCCTACCCAGGCTAGAGCTTACACATAGGTTTTAGAGTGGATAGTCGTGACGCTTGCATGGGGGTGGCCATGTATTGTTGTTCATGAGACCCACAACCAGACGAGGTTCTATCAGGAGCTACCTGCTACTGTGCGTTGGTACAAGCCAGTAGGTATTCTCTTGAGGGATTGTCGACTCTGGAGACCATTCCCGAGGACTCAGTTGCGGCACTCCTCCCGAGATGTGACAGTGGCAGACCACGTTCTGTGGCAAACCCGTTGCACATTCTCGATCCAAGGACCCAATGCTAGGAACTTGCCATAGGATCCTTTTTTGAAAGTGAATCAGCGGACGACCTCTTTGATTGGCGATAGCATTGTATCCTTCGGGCTGAATGTGCTATTGCTTCTCAAACGTCTGAAGCTGAGGATCTTTCGTTTTTGTGAATCAGTTGAGGCCTCCTCGATTGGTGATGATGCCAAACCATAAATGGTGAACGTATAATCATTTCTCGACCTGAGAGCCCGGGATACTGAACATCTTAGTACCCACATGTGAGAGGGGTGGGTTCTTTACAGGTTTGCAGGTAACCTTGACCTTCAACATACCCGGTATTCTGGATTTCTTATCAGAGTAGACTTATCAGCCTGGTATTCTGGTATTCTGGTTATTCTGGTATTTCGGTAGTCTCTTCAGAACAGACTCATGAACTTATTTAGTCAACATCACAGCAGCTATTCAGGATTTATGGATACCTTGATCCCGTGTCTTTGCATTTGCATTGCATGACATTTTACATTCTCATACTCATATGCATAGCAGGTATTCAGAGAGGGGATTCTTATTCTGACTTGGTATTTTCTTCAGAATTGCAAACTTGACTTCTCACCACTTCGCAACTCGAAGCAATTAGGGGAGAATCATGGATCAAGTGCGAGCAGAGTTGTCGGAATTCCAGACTCGTATGGCTCAGTGCATGGAGATGATGCAGGGTATGGCTCAACAACAAGAGGAACAACGAGAGGAACTAAAGACTCTTATTCAAAGGGCTGCTGTTGTTATCCCAAAGGCTGTTAATGGAAATGTTATCGGTAATACACCAGGCGGAGTTGTGAATCCTCCACGTACTGATCTTCCTCCACCCCCTCATATGAGTCAACCCAGAAGAAGTGCTGCTGAGATTCATATTCCTCGTCAGAAAGTGGATAATCAGGATGAACAATTTTATGATGCTGAGATGAATTTTCCTACTGAGGTGGACAAGAAGTTTCGTATGCTCAAGGAGAGAGTGAATGCTTTAAAGGGCCAGAATGATTTGGGTATGGACATGTCTGACTTAGGGTTGATCCCAGGTGTGAAAATTCCTCCGAAGTTCAAGGCGCCTGTTTTCGAAAAGTACAATGGAAGCACTTGCCCTAAGTTTCACATCAGGGCATATTCTGGAAAAATGTCTGCCTATACGGACGACGAGAAGCTGCTAATGCATTTCTTTCAAGACAGCCTAACTGGGGCATCTTTAGACTGGTACATGAGATTGCAGAGAACGTATATTAAGAGCTGGAGGGATTTGGCAGTAGCTTTCATTAAGCACTATTAATACAATACGGACATGGCGCCCAATAGAATGGAGTTGCAGAATCTTTCTCAGAAACAAAACGAAAGCTTCAAAGAGTATGCTCAGAGGTGGCGCGAATTGGCTTCTCGAGTTCAACCTCCGATGCTAGAAAGAGAGCTCGTTGATTTGTTCATGGATACGCTTCAGGGGTATTATTATGAGAAATTGGTTGGATGTTTGTCAGCTGGATTTTCAGGTCTTGTATTGGCAGGAGAAAGAGTCGAAAATGGAATCAAAACGGGAAAGATTCGAATTGCTGCTGAAAATGCAAAGAAACCTTATGCTGGGTCCTCCAAAGGAAAGGAAGGAGAAACTAGTGCTGTGTATTTTCCCTCTGTTGTTCAATGGCCTGTTCAGTATCAGCGACCTTATGCTCCTCAGCAACAGAGACAACAAAGATCACGAAGGCCTGCGAGAAGGTTCGATCCACTCCCTATTCCTCACAGTGATGTTCTTGCCCATCTACTTGAGAGTTCTCTGGTTGAACTGAGGGATGCCAAGCCTGTCCCTAACCCCATTCCTCCTAATTATGATCTGGATGCTAGATGCGAGTATCACTCAGACACACCAGGTCATTCCATTGAAAATTGCAACGTGTTCAAGCACAAGGTGCAAGACCTGGTGGACTCAGAGATCATTGAATTCACTGAAGATGATATGTACATCAATTGAAGCCTCCTGTCTTAAGTGAGCACTCAGTTTACAAGGACATCCAAACAGAATCAAGCCTCCTCAGCGATGGTAATCTTCAGCTTCTTTACTACATTTTCATTTGTAGTTTTTCATTTCTTGTTAAAGCATTGTATGCCTAAAAAAAACTTGTTTGTGTTCTGAGTGATGTTTTAATGCAATGAATATGTTTTTTCTTGAAGTAATTCATCTTTATTCACTCATATAATCTTTCTGCGCATTGCAATACCAATTTTCTTGCCTAAACTCTTGGAGGGAGGATGATGAGGTAAAAACGCAAAGTCTTTGGTTGTATGCTTTTGGATAAAACCCTGTTGAAGATGTACAGGCGTTGCTTCAAATTCCCAAACACCGGAGATATAAGGGAGATAGACCCTTGCCAACCCCTTTGAGCCTTGAAGTAGGAGTTTCTTTTCATTCTAAAAAACCCTCACATTTAACCAGGGGCAGGGTAGGCGTCAGTAATTTGACCAAGCGTTCAGATTTCAAAAGATGTGTGCATCGAAGGATCCATTACCTTTTACCCTTCAAGAGGTCAAGAGATGTGAAACCACAATGGTTATCCATCAGTGATCAATGAGTGAGGCAGTCACAACCTTTTCAAATGAGTCAGACAGCCAGTGTCACACGATTTGTTAAAAAAAAAAGAGAATAAAAAAAAAAGAGAGAGAAAGCCCGCTAAGTCGAAAACTTGAAAACAAGCGACTTAGGCAAAAGGTAGGGCATCCTGCTGGACTTCAAGATTGAAAGATTCACAAGAGAATCAGTCCAGGCAAAATCAGGGAAATAAAAAAATGCAAAAAATGAAAATGAAATGATTAAAAGAGAAAATCCTCGATAAAGAACAAGTCGTGTGATCGAAACACTGAAGACAAAAGGGGTGACTGTCATTTCAAAGACCTCATGGGTTCCTTAACCATCAATCCTCATAAAAATCCTTTTGGGAGATGAGCGCTTGTGCTAAATTATTTGGACGTAGGACTGGAGAACATCAAGGAGAATGGGTGGGTACAAACAAAATTTTGAGCCATAAATCCTTTTTTCTAAAACCGTGAACCATGCCACGTTACAACCTGAAATTCTGGTACAGATGTGTGATGTCTTTGTGCAATGTCACAACATCGCAATCTGCTGAACAAGGCAATAATAGAAACAGTAAATAACACACTAAATTGTTCACCTAGTTCGGTTCAACAACCTACATCTGGGGGCATACCAAGCCAGGAAGGAAGTTCACTTTTAGTAGTATCAAATTACAGACTCAACAGACCAGTTGACAATCTACCTAATTCAATCACTACCTAATGACCCTTCTACCTAAGTCCTCCCTAGGTAAGAGACTACATCTCACTTCCTATCATCACTATGATGTCTAGCAGTCAACTACACCGTCACTGCATCAACAACTTGATTACCAACAACTGTACCACCATAGAAGACACCCTTCCATGATACCCTTTCATGACACCCTTTGGAGTTGCTTCAAAGCTTCCTCCAAGAACAATACCAAACTCATTACCTACAGGTTTCTGAGTTAAACACAGTGACCATCTCACAACCCGAGTGGTTCACTTAGACAAAGCCCTAATGATCTACATCTTGGACCGTACCTATTCTAGGTTACAAGCATACTATTTATAATATAATCCCAACTGGATTTGGGCCTTCAAATCATATCATATCTTCTGTAACAAATCTGCTTCTAAATAGATCTTCAATCATATCTTCAATTAAATCTTCAGTAATTAACTCCGAATATTCTCCATATCTTTATGCTTTAAATTCGTAACAAACTGATCTTCATAACTGATTACAACAAAATATATCTCTCCCTTGAACTTCGCCTGCATTCTCTGATTCTCTTTAGCAGAATCTCTTATTCACACCAGAAACACGTGCAGCCCTAAATAATCATCCCAGACCTGATGTTGTAATGTTCTGGTATAGTGATGTTAAGACTTCGCATGTGACATCACTCTTCAGCACTTTAACTCTTCAACACTATTTACAACCCAGACTGTTAGCAGTTCATGTTGCAACATCAACCATGACATCAACATTGTTTTAACAAAATTACAGCCAATTACAAGAACTTACAATCTCCCCCTTTGGCTAATTTTGGCTAAAACACCCATATAAACATTACAACTCATATTATAACTCTATACTCCAGTCAGTAGTTAACAGTAACCATCAGTAGCTACTGTGAGCAGCAGTCCTGGAGAGACATCTTCTAGGGTATATATGAATGATGTTAAGACATCATGTCAGACAACTTCTTTTGGCAGCACAGCCCACCACAATCACTTCAGGCAGCACATCAGGAGGAAGAAGTAGAAAGTCCTGAAGTTATGCACTCAGATTACAGAAATCTGGTGTACATGAGGAAGAAGATTTTAGACACCCCCCCTTAATACAACACATTTCTTTTTCCTTTCAACTCAGACCCAGAATCATTGTGGACGACTCCCCCAGAAAAGAAATGTTTGTCCATCCAACAAAGACCAATGGTGGCATAAGATAATTCTGCACACTATCATTGATCAGACACTGGGTTTAGACCATGGCATAAGAGGAAACTTAAGAAGTGCCATTCTGCCAACCCAGGTAACTCAGAACACAAGTCACCACTGTGTTCATAACTCAGGACACAAGTCACAAAGACTCAACACCAACTAGAGGATGTCCCATCCTGTTCTACAGCATCAGAAACTACAGATTCCCGGCATAACATCTGTGCAAACCATTTAGACCATCTCTTTCCTTTCTCCCCCTTTTTAGCCACAAATTGGCAAAGGAAACCCTCACAAAACCAGACCCAAGAAGTGCTTACCCATACACGAATAAATGCCATAAGACTTATGAGATAAGAACACTCACTGGCAGAAGGAGAACAAACTAACCCTTATAAATAGCTGACCAGTAACTTAGAAATTAACGAGCCTTGAATATGTCAATGTTCTTGGTCAAACAAACGCTATTTTAGGAACCAAAAACTGCATTCAAATTCAATGCCTACCTTCCAAAAACTTCCTTGACTGCCTTAAATATTTCACAACTGAATCTTACCATAAATTAGGACAATAACGCTCCATGCATAGTCGAAGCCACATGTTTCACTTTATCCTAACACCACCGTCCAAAATACTTCCCTGTTTGGCTCAATAAAAACATGTCCTATATCATGTTCTGACATCTCTTCAGACATTGCCTGCTGGCTCATTAACCCAAGACTCTACAAACACATTTTCTTATCTAATGGGTATTGATACAACTTCTCACAACTTCTTCTAGATTGCTTCCAACCATCAGCCAAGTACACCACTTTTGCTTTTCAGACCTCTCCTGTATAGGCCCAGCTATGACAGGTCCCATCATCACACTGCACAAGCTTGATCAGCACACATGCTGCAATAGGCTATAGTAAACAGCCTTACACTCAATGCCCTTTATGATATCCCACCAATAATGCCATATTCCTCACGGGGATTTTAGATACAAGATATGCCAAGTCCAATAAACAAAGGCCCATTTGATTGGAAATTTCTCACACAAGATAAACACCCTTCAGTCCTTACATCCACCAGCTCCTAATGAAGTCTTCAACATGAAAGTAGCTATGTATTTCCTGAACTACTTACCATCAAGATTAGAATCTGCCCATTCTAATCCACACTATGTCAGAACTGCCACTTCAGACTATAGTGCTGCTTCTTCAAACTCCATAAGTATGGCACATACCCAACTATAATGTTGTAACAACATGTAGGACATCAGCCCGAGACAAAAGACCATCCCACTTAATCAGCACCAGTAGTTATACCCGAAGGAATAACATCAGACAACTAGACAAGACCTAGCCTCATCCTATTAGGACCACTTCCACCCAGGCACCAAGTACGAGGTTCTAGCAACCAATATGTCAAGAAGAACATGTTCCCAAGAAAAACAGATTCCCACACCAGAGACTACTCTGACTGGTCAGGCGATACAAACTATGCCATATTATCCATTATAAATACCACACCAAGGAAGGAAACATGAGTCAGTCTAACAAGAATGCAGCAAAGAGACACATGCAGGAGGACAAGAAGCCAGATCCTCAGAAGTTGAAGGACACAACACTGTCCAAAGCTGGAGCATCTTCAGGAGCAACAAGAACACGCAAGACATCAGAAACAAGGATGAAGATTATCAAGAAAAACCAAGTGCAGCTTCAAGCATCTGATGATGAATGGGATGAAGATTGGAAGACATTTCTTGATTCAGGGGGTTGGGATAATCTTTAGACTCTTTGCTTGTTGTTTTTACTTATCTTGTAAGCTTCCAAAAGGCAATAAACTCCTGTTTTAATTCTGTTCCATCTATACTAAACAAAAGCAATAAGGAACACAAATGCACAATACACTAACTTCTCTTGTATGCAACTTCCCAATAAGTGCCATCACCAAAAACTGCAGACATATTCGTCACACGTCCAGCTGCACAACCTTTTAATAATCTCCCCCTATCAAGGGTAACATGTGCTTCTTGTATCTTTATGTCTTCAAGAGCTCACTCCTCACAAGATTAAACCAATCTTCACAATCTTGAGCATAATCCATAGACAAGTACTCCCCCTGTCATGGTTAACTAATGCTCTAGATGAAGATGAACATTTGAGTACACTTGCTGAGTACATGCATTTTGGCACCATTGTCCCTTTCTCCAAAGGCATTTAATCCTTACCATGCTCTTCATCTTCAGATATCCTGAACTACATTTTCCATCCAAGGTAGACCTTCTACTTCATCATCCTCCCGTATGACTATGTAGACGCTCCTTAGGCAAAATGTAGACACCATGCTTCTGAACCAGAGCATAATCATCCTTCACCAAGGATATCCAACCAGATAATGTCCCAACACACGTTAGAACATCTGCCACTCATCACCATGAATCTTGATATGCTCCACCAACTGGACCATGCTGTAACCATCAAGATGTGATGACTTCATATCTTACAGCCTCAGCCACTGTCTGACTTAGATATGTTAGATGTCATCAACATTCCAGAATCTATCTGCCTCTCGCCCCAGATAATATGGATAATACTCCATAATCACCAATCAACTCCACCAGTTGATTCAACTCCAGGATGCTTAACCCTTGAAAATACTTTCAACATAATCACATAAAGTAAATTCTCAAACCTTCTGCAGTCCTGCACTTTAACCTCAGACAAATACATAGTCTCCCGTCACTGTATATTGTCATCAATTGAATGCACAACACTAACCAAAGCAGACACATATTCAACTATTGTCATGCAAGATACAACATTTTATCTAGTCTGACATCCTTTTCCTGCAGACTTGAGGCACTGGTTGATCCTTCTTTTGCTAATCCACACTACTGATCACTTTAGATTAGGTAAGTGACTTGACCTGATACATCACGTGAGCATAACAAACTTCCTTTGGCTGAGAAGGCAAAGACTGAAATAATGTTTCAACATCACACTAAACATGAACCAGCATCCTCTAATATTTCAAGAATCTTCAAACTTTAGATGCCATCCTCATTAAGGTACCACAACTAAGCTTAAGAGATAACATATCAAGATCTTCACTCCCGCATGAAAACTTTGACAGTGAAACTCTTTTGCTTTGGCTCTACCTTCTTCTTTCATCATCAAAAGGGAAGAAAGAGTCACAGTACTGAACAGATGGTCTTCTTCTTCTGATCCTTCCAGCCACAAGGCAAATGCAGACACCAACTCCAATTGACCAAAAGCTGCTTGACATATTAAGCTCAGCTTCTTTCTTGATGAATCTTCACACAACCCAGATGCCTCCTCTTCCAAGTCAGGAGATATGGGATTTGGGTTTTTTGTTGATTGCGCTCGCTAAGATCTTTTCTTTCGATCTTATGCCTACGTATTCCCGTTTACCGAAACAGGGAAATCAGAGCGTTCGTAGTTCCTCCTATTCTATGGGAGGAAATTGGTTTTTGGTGTCTTGATCAAAGCCCAAGACGTGAAGCGAAAGGTAGTTTGTATCTTGTTCAAAGCCCAAGATGTGAAGCTGAAAGGTCTATTTGTGTCTTGTTCAAAGCCCAAGACGTGAAGCTGAAAGACCTCGACTTTAGAGAGAATTTGTCATCTCTAAAGAGGGGAGAAGGAGAATTACTTTAACTGGGATACGCGGATCCGAGCAATGCCATAATTTCTGAAGAAAGGGTTTTAACCTGAAGGAGAAGACTTTAACTCAGTGTAGAGCAATGCCATCTTTCCTTAGGAATTTCTCATGCTAAAATGGGAACAGTGACGTGGATATAGATGATCCAGAGGCTTGCCGCTTACAGCGATTAGATGAAGGGAAAGGAGTTGTTGATGTTTGTGTATTGTGAACGAGGCACAGCTTTGATGCTAAAAGGTTAATTGGATCAACCAGTGGTTTTCTTATACAAAGCCTAAGAGGAGGCTAATTTCCGCTAGGAAAATCATTATACAAAGCCTAAGAGGAGGCTAATTTGTGTCTCGTACAAAGCCCGAGAGAGAGGCTAAAAGTTTTTGACTCAACAAGAGAGTCTTTGTATCTCGTACAAAGCCCGAGATGGAGGCTAAAGCGTTGTTTGACTCCGCTAGCGAGAGTCATTGTACAAAGCCCAAGAGGAGGCTATGCCAGTTAAGTGACAGGTCCAGTATACTGATTTTGAAAGAGAAAATCAGTTCTTATATGAGCATCATTGTACTCATGGGTTAGATCTGAGGATCGGGGTGGTCTCCTTTTCTTTGAGGAAACTGGAAATCCAAAGGGTGTTGAGACTGTCCGAGTCTGTGGGTTTCCTTCCTATTTAACGAAGGGGTCACTTGAGAATGTCTTTTGAGACTCAAGGAAGTTAGACTGTCCGTGTCTAGAGTTTTATCTTTTGTACTATGCTTTGAGAACCAGTAGTAGACTCTATGAAAGGACTGTTCTATGGAGATGACTAAGTTCTGTTCCTATACCTCTAGGAGGTCGTCGGGACAATTTGTACGAAGCCCAAGAAGAGGCTGGAAACTTTTAAGAAGCCGACGGGTCCTTGTACGAAGCCCAAGAGGAGGCTATCATTCCCGGAGGAAGAGATCATTATACGAAGCCTAAGAGGAGGCTGTGAATACTTCTAAGAAGCCGTAGGGTCCTTGAATAATGCCCAAGAGGAGGCCGATGCTTTTAAGAAGCCCGTGGGTCTATCCTCTCCTTTCCATTAGGAGAGATAACTCTTTTAAAGATAAAAACCACTGGTAAACGTGCGAGGTTTACTATCCAGCAACTTTTAGCTTTTGAAGAGGGTTCCTTAGTTAAGGTCCAAGATTATGACCGTAGTGGGTACCCAAACCCCGAGACATTCAAGGCAAGCTATCCACAAGGAATAGATCAAGTCAGGAAAGTTCGAGAATTTGGAAGAAACTCAAAGATGCCATTCACGGAGAATACATTCATTTTGGGGAGTAGAGCTTCTTGACGATTCCTAAGGAGGACAGCTGAAGAGAAGACTGTATCTGGTGCTCCTATTGGGGATCTAGGCGTCTATTTCTACGAATAAATGAAACGGCGTCACCTAGTTCTAGACGTAGTAGCTGGGGAAACTCGAAAAATCTATACTATTATTACACAGTAGATAAGAGTTTATGAAAGGAGACTTACAGTGAGCAGCCCCACAATACAGTTTATAATATGAAAGCAGTAAATGAAAGCGATAACCACTTACTCGGTTGGAGTGCTTCCATGCTTCTTGGTTAGTTGTTCAACAAAGAAAAATTGAAAACAACAGTATATTCAAAATCAAAGGAGAAAGTGCTTTGAAAAAGAAAGATTTGGGGCTTACAGCTCAAGGAGAGGCCCAGAGTTTTATCAGTGAGCGCACTGTCTGACTTTGTACAGCGGGACTTATACAAGTGACTGGGGCCCAAAAAGGTTTTCTGTACAAAGGGACGGGTCTTACACTCTCTCAAGAGGCCCAAAAAGGTTTAAAGAAAAAAGAATGGGGCTTATAACACGAGGGTAGGCCCAAATGATTTTTCGTTTAAAAATGGCGATCGCGCCGAGGTTTTCTTTTAACGCAGAGGGACTTATACAATAAGTGAGGCCCAAAATGTTTTGGTTAAAAGGGGGATTGGGTCTTACACTCTAATAGAGGCCCAAAGTGTTTTGAATGGGTCTTATAGCTCAAGGAGAGGCCCAGATGATTTTTATTTTTAAACGGGCGACGATCGCGCCGTTTACTTGTACAGAGGGACTTATACAATGAGTGAGGCCCAAAAAGTTTTTGTACAAGGGGGGATGGGTCTTACACTCTCTCAAGAGGCCCAAAAAGTTTTGAAAATGATTTATGAGGGTTGAATTAATCCAAAACCCTAATTTGTTTTCAAAATGTATTTAATTGAATAAAAATTCAATTAAAATGATCAAAAATTGTTTAACCCATGGAAAACAAATTGTGATCTTGGATTAATGCTTCAAAAATTAAGCAGTGACCTACAAAATAATTAGAAAGCATTAAAAGTTGCAAAATCAATGTAGAAAAAATATTTAAAATGCCAAAAACAATCAAAATATTAATTCTTTACAAAAATATCAATTATATGAAATAAATAATATTTTTGGGATTTTTTGTGAAAATAAAATATTTTAACATTTTTGTGAATTATTAAAAAAAGAATCAACTCAAAATCATTAAAACTCAGAGAGAAATTAATTTTTGAATCAATTAAACAAAATCACAAAATTCAAATATTTGAATTTATGAAAAATGGCGCCAAGAACAGCTGAAGAACACGCGCGTGTTCTTGGTTTCTCAGATTTGCATTTTCTATCCAATCTCCATGAATACGTAATCATATCATGCAATCCACATATCATTATGCTCGTCTCAACCTCACGATCATGTCTATGTACTTTAATTTCATTTAAATTAAACATACAACAAGAAATCACGAAGAGACCTCAAGAACCCTAATTTCTGCATGAAGGCTAGGATTTTTGATACACGGTTCAAACAATGCAATTAATTGAGGGAAAACATTCCATGCATGATTATGAACATATGGCCAAATTATTGTGCGAGGAAATATGCATAGATTGAGAGATGACCAAGTATGTGCTTACCTCTAGGCCGTGACAGCAAGTTCAAAGTGATTTTTGATTTGGAGGTGTTACAGATGAGTGGTGATGATCTGAACAGCTTCCCTACACCCTATGGATTGTGTTTGGATGGTTGGACTTGATTGAAATTGGCTGGATCATTTTGTGGTACCTCAGCTGCACTTTGGTTAAAACCTTGAGCAACCAGCTGGTGATTTTGTGAAATTGATGTTTCAGAAGTAATCTAAGTGTTTAATCAGCTCATATGTGATGTATGTGAGGTGTGTGAGTGATTGGTTTGATTGGAATTGCTCTCAAACTCAAAACCCGATAGTGACTTGCCTTAGAAGGCAAAATTGGAGTGAAAGAAGAGATTTTGAGGAAAGCATCTGTTAGATGGCTTTGGTGTACTCAAACTGACCACAATTGAGCTCTATTTATAGTAGAGCAAGTTTGTTTTGGGATCCACAGTGAATGGCAACTGCAGCAGGTTTTTCCTCAATGTTGGCCAATGGAAATGCAAGTCTCCTCTAGCCATTGACTAGAGGTTAGGGCACAGATCTATGGTCCCCTTGGTCTTGGATAAGTCTTGACTGATTTCAGATGAGAATGGCTTAGTCCATGCCACCTTGATAGTTCCATTGAATGCCTCATTCCAAATTTGAAGTCTTGTCCCTATTTTGGCCATTCTAGGTTCAACATGCTATTTCTTGTTCCATGGACTTTGGAGGCTTGGCTCAGTGATTGTCCCCTTTAGATTCAATCCTCTGAGGTGTCCAAGTGGATAGGAGCAATTGAATTTGGCTGATTTTGGCAAATCAACCAAAGTTGCAAATTCTGCCTTGCGTTGACAGATTTCAGCAAGGCAACTTGGCAATGTTGTATCTCATGGTGTAGATTGAATTTGGCAATGTTCTTGGCCATTTTGGAAAGCTCATACATGATACAACAACTGTTTGAACAACAACTGTTTGAACAAGTTTGGTTTTGATCTCTTTTGATTCCAAGTAAAAAATCCCCCTACATTTGGCAAAAAGTGAGGCAGAATCTGACTTATTGAAAAATTCACTAAGTGTTGGAAAAAGTGACATTTTCACTTTTCAGCCACTTTGATCACTCCATAACTCAAAATCCTTAATGAATTGGAATGACTTGTAGTTGAAGTTTTTGTAGGTGACAATGAGGGCTACAAATCTATCTTTGGATGAGAAAAAATGGCCTTGTGGTTTAAGAGTTATGGTCCTTCAAAGTTGGTACCTTTGCCACTTTATTTTTAACTTAGAAAAATTTCTAAGTTTTATGGTTACCCCTTTTACAAGTTATCTCACTTTTCTTGATTTTTCTTGATGAATGATGATTCAAATCATACATTAACATCATTTTAGGGTTAAAAATCCATTTTGGTGAAAAATCTCTAAAAGTCAAAGTTGACTTTTGTGCACAGTTGACTTTTTATCAGATGAATTCCAAACTGTGCAATTCTTCAGGAAATCATGTCCTTGACCTAAATCAAACTTGATGGACATGTTCCATGGGTGTCATAGGGTATATTCAATCATGTATTAGGGTTTGGGAGCATGTCCTGGTCAAAAGTCAAAGTTACAGTTGACTTTTCCCTTAAAACCCTAATTGTGGTGCAGATGAAATTGAGACTTGTTGCTCAAACTTCTTGGATAAATCCATTGTTCCAAATGAATCAATATGGTATATTAGAGACCCTCAAATCATCTGTTGAGGTCTTGGCTCATGGTTTGTCCCAAAAGTCAACTTAGGGGTGAATTAGGTCAAGAAACCCTAATTCCTGATTTTTGATGAATGCATCCCTTGAGGCAAAATTGACTTGATGCATGGGTTCATGAGGTTCCATGAAGTATATTAGGTTATGTTTTGGATCATTGCCTTGTGCCCAGATGAAAATTTCCATCTGGAGGCCCTGGTCGACCAAAACCCTAATTTGGTGACACTGTCGATCTTGAGACTTAATCCACCTAGAAGGGAGCAGCCTTGTGCTTAATCCTTGAAGTGGGAGTCCTTTTTGATCCATTGTGGATGTTTAAGAGATTAGACAAGTTGAAGATCATGTCATTTCTTGATTGATCCTTTGTCTAAGCACTCAGAGAGGGCTTGAAACCCTAATTTTGATTGTAGTGGATGCTCACCCATCTTTGGGGAGACTAATGAAGCATAAAGGTACATCCATATTGTGATGATGATTTTCACAATGATGGGAAATCTAAGTGGTCAAATTTTGGGGTATTACAGATGCCCCTATTTAATCTTCTTGGACCCGAAGGTGTGAATGACGAAGGGATTCGGGCATTCGGGGTGCAAGAGGATTAAATATCGGAATACCCGAAATTTTGATGGTGGTTATGAATGGTAGCTTACGCATTCATCTTCTTTAGCTAAGCAATGATGCTTAGAAAAGGTAAACTTCCCCTCGATCCTGGTTTCCTACCAAGAACTGGTCTCAGTCTCTTTTGAAATAAACTTCCCCTCGATCCTGGTTTCCTACCAAGAAACTGGTCTTAGTTTCTTTTGAACTTCCCCTCGTTCTTGGTTTCCTACAAAGAAACTGGTCTTAGTTTCTTTTGTCAACTTCCCCTCGATCCTGGTTTCCTACCAAAGAACTGGTCTTAGTTTCTTTTGTCAATAAACTTTATTGACAAGGGACGCTATGTGTAGCGGTTTTCCTTCAAACTTCTCGCCGAATTTTCCTAGGGAGATGCCATTTGGGTAGAAAATGTTTTGTTGTCAGACTTGCTGGGGACCCCAGTCGTCTGAGTTGTAGAGTTGTACAAACTTCTCCGTTAGAGACGCCATTTGTTTCTACTGGGGAAAGCGAGTCTCTTGAAAGACTGTTTTCATTTGGGATCTTTCATCTTACTTTTCTCGGGATCTTCCCGGAGAAACGCCATATGATGGGGTCCAATTTTGAGGTGCCAATGACCTTCTCATCAGTGGTTTTTCAGAGCAAAACTGGCGTGCTGCCGAATCTCTGATCACGAGGCTTTCTCTGTGGATTTTCCTTAATCTGGGAAAGCAAGGATATCATCTTTAATGGCGAAGAGTGACATCTGTTGAAGGTTCTCTGATCTTTCAGAGGTTCAAATTATCAAAGTGGCCACGTGCCGACTCTGACTAAAGATACACTGGTGGCGATATTGTGCAGACGCAACACTTCCTGACGAGGAAATAACTGACAAACTCAATTGAGAAAACTGTTTATCACTAGGGGACAAGACCGGCTAGAGTGATAACGGTGCAATATGAAATGTAAATGCAAATAAAAAATGCATGAAGTACGTATATATATGCTGACAAAACAGACGCGACATACAGACTAATGGATAAACACAATTGGATACTCAGCCATCGCGGGGCGAAGAAGTACCGTTGGTTCAAAATAGCAATTTCACCTTGCTTAGGAGAGATAGTCCCGTTGGGAGCTATGTTGATCGGGCTTAGGAGATGAGAACTCGGCCGAGGCGTGTCAGACGAAACAAGGTCTCTGACATAGTTGATCCCTTCATTCAGGCATACTGGCTTAGAAGGAGTACTTTGATTCTGCACTTTGAAGTCTGCTTACTTCGGGAGAAGCGATCGATGTTCTTCTGATGTTCAACAGTCAAAAGAAATGCCATCTTTAATTTAAAAGCAGAAAAAGTTTAACAAGTAAATTTATTTTTGTTTTATTTCAAGAATCGTTGATTAAGTTTAAACAACATCGTTCTGTAAAGCTAAAACAAGTAAAGAATTACAAACAAAAGCACAAGGGCTCAAATTTTATTAATAAGATGGAGATCAGCCAAACGCGTGATTCCAAAGAGTATATACAAAGTTAGAAAATGGTAATTTACAGGGAAAAGGGCTACGTTGAAACATATCGACCACTATCCTTCTACCAACTTTGAATTCGGGACATCCTGAGCTTCTGTCGAAGATGACCTTGACTGGAGTTTTCCTGACGGATGATGATGCAACTGCTGCTGAGGGACTTGCCTCTGTTGAACATAGTTACTTGCCATTATCCCTAACTTTTGCCTGGATTGTACTATGAGATTTCCAATCCATCGGGATGATTCTTTTCATGTCTCTAACTTTTGCCTGGACCGCCCTTTCGGGTTTTCAATCCACCGAGATGTTTTTTTTTAGTTTTAGGCGAAGTATTTCTTGACTACATCAACATTCGTGGGGTAGGAAAATTCCTCTCCGTCCATGGTTGCAAGTCTCAAGGCGCCGCCTGAGAAAGCTTTCGTGACCACATAGGGGCCATCATAATTTGGGGTCCATTTGCCCCGAGAATCAGTGAGAAATGATTGTATCTTCTTGAGCACAAGGTCTCCTTTCCTGAAGACACGAGGTCAGACCTTTTTGTCGAACGCCCTCTTCATTCTCTGTTGATACAACTGACCGTGGCATAGTGTCGTGATTCGCTTCTCTTCGATCAGGTTTAATTCGTCATGTCGACTTTGACACCATTCAGCTTCGGTGAGCTTCGCTTCCATTAATACCTGGATTGATGGGATCTCTACTTCTATGGGGAGCACTGCCTCCATGCCATATACTAGAGAGAAAGGGGTTACCCCTGTTGAAGTACGGACAGATGTGCGATAACCATGAAGAGCAAAGGGTAGCATTTCGTGCCAATCTTTATAGGTTACAATCATCTTTTGAACAATCTTCTTGATGTTCTTGTTAGCCGCTTCTACCGCTCCGTTCATCTTGGGTCGGTAGGGAGATGAGTTATGGTGTTCGATCTTGAACTCTGCACACAACTCTTTCATCATCTTATTGTTTAAGTTAGATCCATTATCAGTAATAATCTGGCTTGGAACACCATAACGGCAGATGATATTGTTTTTGATAAATCGGACCACCACTTGTCGGGTTACATTGGCGAATGACGCTGCTTCGACCCACTTGGTGAAATAGTCAATGGCTACCAGGATGAACCGATGTCCGTTTGAAGCCTTGGGCTCAATCATACCAATCATGTCGATTCCCCATATGGAAAAAGGCCACGGGGAAGAAAGAACTTTGAGATGTGATGGCGGTACATGAATTTTATCGGAGTATATCTCACACTTGTGACACCTCCTCATGTACTTGTAGCAGTCGGATTCCATGGTCAACCAATAATACCCGGCCCTAAGAATTTTTCTCGCCATTGTGTGTCCGTTGGCATGAGTGCCAAAAGATCCTTCATGAATTTCTTTCATGAGCATGTCTGCTTCTGGTTTGTCGACGCATCGGAGCAAGACCATGTCAAAATTTCTCTTATAAAGAGTGTCACCGCTCAGGAAGAAGTTTCCAGCCAATCTTCTGAGGGTCTTTCTATCTTTTCTGAGTGCCCCAGATGGGTACTCTTGTTTCTGAAGGAAGCATTTGATATCGTGATACCAAGGTCTGTCGTCTATGACTGCTTCAATCGCGAAGATGTAAGCGGGCCGTTCAAGGCGCATTATGTCGATCTTAGGTATGTCATTCCATCAACCTACACTAATCATGGAAGAGAGAGTGGCTAATGCATCAGCCATGTGATTCTCATCACGAGGGATGTGATGAAAGTCGACTCTGTTGAAGAAGGGTAACAACCTTCTTGCATAGTCTTTGTAAGGAATCAATCCTGATTGGTATGTGTTCCAATCTCCTTTTATCTGGTTAATAACCAGGGCTGAATCGCCGTATACGTCCAAGTTTTTGATCCTTAAATCAATCGCTTCTTCGAGACCCATGATACATGCTTCGTATTCGGCCTCGTTGTTCGTACATTTGAACGTAAGTCTGGCAGTGAAAGGAATGTGGGAACCCTGAGGGGTAACAATGATTGCCCCAATTCCGTTTCCATAATGATTGACTGCTCCGTCAAAGATAAGTCCCCACTGGGAACCTGGTTCTGGCCCTTCACTGGGTAGAGGTTCATCGCAATCTTTCATCTTTAGATACATGACATCTTCGTCTGGGAAGTTAAACCCGATTGATTCTTAATCGTCAATCGGTTGATGAGCCAAATGATTGGCTAAAATACTTCCTTTAACGGCTTTCTGAGCATGGTACTCTATGTCATATTCTGATAGTAACATCTGCCAACGGGCAATCCTTCCCGTGAGAGCAGGTTTTTCGAAAACGTACTTGATTGGATCCATTTCGGAGACCAACCAAGTAGCATGACGAATCATGTACTGGCGAAGACGTTTGGCCGCCCAAGCCAAAGCGCAACAAGTTTTCTCAAGCATCGTGTACCGAGTCTCGCAGTCGGTGAATTTCTTGCTTAGATAGTAAATGGCAGACTCTTTCCTTTTAGTTTCGTCTTGTTGGCCAAGTACACATCCCATTGAGTCCTCTAGGACTGTGAGGTAAATGATCAGTGGTCTTCCTTCCACTGGAGGTGATAGAATCAGAGGATTCAACAGATATTCCTTGATACTGTCGAAGGCGGTTTGGCAATCTTCTGACCAAACGCAATCCTGGTTCTTTTTGAGTAATTTGAAAATCGGCGCACACGTCGCGGTCATAAGGAATATGAATCTGGAGATGTAGTTCAAACGTCCCAGGAATCCTCTGACTTGTTTTTCAGTTTTCGGAGAAGGCATTTCTTGAATGGCCTTGACCTTGTCAGGATCAACTTCAATTCCTTTCTGGCTGACGATGAACCCTAGTAATTTCCCCGAAGGTGCACTTGTTGGGATTCAAGCGGAGCTTGAATTTTCTTAGACGTTCGAACAATTTTGACAGATGTTCAACGTGCTCATCCTCTGTTCTTGATTTTGCAATCAAATCATCGACATATACCTCGATTTCTTTGTGTATCATGTCATGAAACAGAGTAGTCATGGCCCTTTGATAGGTTGCCCCGGCATTCTTCAAACCGAACGGCATTACCTTGTAATAAAAGGTACCCCATGGGGTAATGAACGAAGTTTTCTCCATGTCTTTCGGCGCCATTTTGATCTGGTTATAGCCCGAGAATCCATCCATGAAGGAGAATACTTTGAACTTTGTTGTGCTGTCAACCAGCATGTCAATGTGTGGTAAAGGAAAGTCGTCCTTTGGACTTGCCTTATTCAGATCTCTGTAATCAACACACATTCTGACCCTTCCGTCCTTTTTGGGAACGGGTACGATGTTGGCTAACCATTGAGGATATTCAGATGTAGCGAGGAAACACGCGTCGATCTGTTTCTGTACCTCCTCCTTAATTTTGATGGCCATGTCCGGGTGAATGCGTCTCAACTTTTACTTTACTGGCGGACATTCTGATCTCAACGGTAAGTGATGTTCCACGATGCTGGTATCCAACCCTGGCATATCCTGATAGGACCAAGCGAATACATCGGGAAATTCTTTGAGAAGCTTTATCAAACCCTCTCTGGCAGTTGGACTGAGCAGTGCTCCAATCCTGATTTCTTTTCTCTCTTTTTCTGAACCCAAGTTTACCGTTTCCAATGGCTCTTTGTGAGGTTCGATGGACCTTTCCTCTTGTCTGAGTAGTCGGGAGATCTCTTCTGGAATTTGGCCGTCATTTTCTTCTTCAGCCTCGAATAACGGGAACTCAAAGTTGGGAGAAGGCATCGGATCATATGTTTCAACGGGGTATAAAACAAGCAATCTGCATGACGTGATGATTCGTGTTTAGAAGAGATAGAGAAAATGTAAGTGTGTGCAGTGTTTTGATTTTACTGCTTATTTTTATTATTGAATGTTTTTTAGGATTACCATTTTCTGAAAAAGCAAAAAGAGAAAACAACAATTAATGTGGAAATTACAGAACGACGTTATTTTATTAATGAACAAGTCGACTCTTGAAACTACAGCCCTATAAAACAAAACTCTGTCGCTTTGGGCAAAGCGAATAGGGGAATTTACAGAAAACGAGCCCTATCAAAATATCCGTTTCACCTGGGCAGGGTGAAAGGTTAAAGATGGCAATTACTTTGACTGACGAACGACCTTCAGAACCTCGACGGTAACCCATTGGCGGCGAACTCCTCGGTGAATCACAAAGTCTGGCACCTTCCTTGATTTGTCTTCAGAAATGACGTTGATTTCTGGTGGAGCAGGATCATTGGAATCTGTCTCCCAGGCAGAATTGTCGTAGGAGAATTCCTCAGTTGTATTTTGCATAGCATTTGTGCTCTCAGCTGTATCTCCCCATCCAGTTGGCTGGATATCTTCGAGCCTGATACGAGAGCTTTCGGGAGCGGTGTACTTGACCATATAGTCGTATTTTCCACTTGGTTGTCCCAGGGTGTCCCACACTTCTGTGGAACTGGAGGAGTCATCCCTCTCGATGACCTTGACCTCGGGAAAAGCATAGTTGATGAATTATAGTCCTGCGAACGTTGCGAATTCATCTTCATGTTGAGTAGTTTCTGAATGACCTGAGTGTTAATCCCATGACATGGTGGGGTCACAGGTATTCTGTTCAATGACGCTCAGCTGAGTTTCATTGTTCGGCTGACTTTCTCGCCCCAAGTCTCCTGGGTAAGGCTGCCACATTGGCAGACCATCCATTGGACCATAGTAGGTGTAGTCAAAATTATCTTTCATCGGAGTGTCTTCCTCTAATGAATTTGATGGAGCGCGGCATCCTTCCGGATCATAATCCCCGTAGATCATTTCGACATCTGATCTTGGTATAAATCTTGGACTTTCTGTAGGAAAGAAAAAAGGCATAGGCACCTCTTCCTGAGACATATAACCGTCCTTGTTAAGGTAGGACTTCCATTCTTCATCTGTGTCAGAGGGATCTTCCTCATTGATAGCATGAACTGTCTGAGACACTGGGTGAAGAAAACCTCCACTGTGGAAGAAGTTTTGAAGGGGATGAAGACTTTCATCGTTGGCGACCGTCTGGGTACAGGTCGCAGAAAAACTAAGACCCTTCTTTGTTTTATTGTCAATAGGAATGACAAGCCATCCCCATCCTATCGCATCGGTACTCTCGACCGCTTTGATAGCATCTTTGTATGAAGAAATTGAAGTTCCTTCTTTGAACTGATTGTCCTTGCTCACCGATAGTGCTTGGAACTGAGTTCCAATAACCTCCTCGGGTTCCACACAAGTAGATGATGATAAGTTGCTCACAAGCAAGGCTTGTTCCCCACAAACCGTGATGAGTTGGCCGTTTTGGACGAACTTTAGCTTTTGGTGGAGGGTTGAAGTAACCGCTCCAGCCTGATGTATCCAAGGTCTTTCTAATAAACAACTGTATGTTGCCCGGATGTCCATGACCTAGAAAGTGATTTGGAAAGTGTGAGGACCAATAGTTATGGGAAGATCAACTTCGCCGATAACTGTTTTTCTGGATCCGTCGAATGCTTTGACGACGACCTCGCTGACTCTCATCGGAGGGCCCTTGAATGATAATTGCATCAAGGTGGACTTCGGCATAACATTCAGGGCTGACCCTGTGTCTACCAGTACGTTGGCTAAAGCATCGCCCTGGCAGTTAACTGTGATATTGAGCGCCATGTTATGACGGCGACCCTCTTCAGGTAATTCCTCATCACTAAATCCCAAATTATTGCAGGAAGTGATGTTAGAGACAATGCTATCGAATTGTCTGATTGTTACATCCTGTTCCACAAAGGATTGCTCCAAGACTTTCTGTAGAGCCTCTCTGTGTGCTTCTGAACTGAGTAATACTGAGATCTTTGAAGGAGTCTATAACAGTTGATCAACAATGTTATATTCACTCCTTTGCATGAGCTTTAGCATCTCATCTTTGTCTTTTGAAAAGTCGGGATTACTAGATTGACCGAATGGTGGATCAGGAATTTCTGCCTGAAGTTCCTTTTCTTTATTGGATTCTCCAACCCCTCGGTTGAAGATTCGACCGCTCCGTGTTACACGACTGATGTCTGCAATATTCACGACGGAGGGTAATGGAATTTCCTTTCCATTCTCGATTATTGTTGCACCGTATTTGTAAGGGATTGCCTTAGCTGATTCATACGGTAGTGGCCCCGGTAGATAGATGACTATGGGAACCTTCTGATTTTTCTGACCATCATAAGTAACCTTGATCCGTTCCCGGTTGGGAACTCTAGATTCGTCAATTAGAGGGATGATGGCAAAAACATCCCTGGTCCTGTGATGACCAGAGATCGTGACAACATCCTCAACTTGCTCGGCAAGGTAGTTCGGCGACCAAATGATGGGTCCTGAACCTGGATATGGATGAATTTCTCCATGATCGATCTGACCCTGAAGAGCTGCTCTCACAAGGTAACACCCTTGGTTATTTTCCGAACAGACGCTACAACTGTCATAGTTGTGTGGTGGCACCCGGCCACGCCCACTTTGAATGCAATGTAACCTCACTAGGTTATCTTCCATTGATCGGACATCCTGACTTTGACGACGAGTAGGATTCCTGTGATTGATACTAATCTGCTGAGTATCTTCGTCCATATAGATTGGCATCCACCAGTGATTTAACAAGTGCTGAAGTGCCTCCTGGACAAGGGTACAACCTCGATCATTTTTGCAACCCGCTTTACAGTTTTGATAATCATGTGATATTAAGAATCCGAGTCGGACCTGCTCAGCATATAACTCTACCAGGTTGGTATTCATCACGCGAATGTCAAAGATCTGAACCATGTTGATTTGATAGGAGTTCCTATCATGGTGTAGCGAGCGATTTTGGACGCGGTTCTTAAGCGCTGGTCACTCTCTGCGGTTTGAGCTTAAACTACAGGTCGATTCATTTTTTATCCTATTTTGAGCTGATTAAAGAAGGGAAATAGATGTCTCCAATTAACCCTGCTTGCATACTGAGTTTAAACAGCGGTCTGTTAGGTTACGGATGCTATCAATGTGGGGGGGGGGGGGGCTTTGTACTGGTTATTTGTATTTTTGCCAATACTGTTTTCTTTCTTTCAATCTAGGCAAAGGGTTTCTGACGGGGAACAAGGATTAGGATGTTAGGACTGGTACTTTTGAAATATTGCTTTTAATTGATGGAGATATGGGATTTGGGTTTTTTGTTGATTGCGCTCGCTAAGATCTTTTCTTTCGATCTTATGCCTACGTATTCCCGTTTACCGAAACAGGGAAATCAGAGCGTTCGTAGTTCCTCCTATTCTATGGGAGGAAATGGGTGTTTGGTGTCTTGTTCAAAGCCAAAGACGTGAAGCGAAAAGGTTGTTTGTATCTTGTTCAAAGCCCAAGATGTGAAGCTGAAAGGTCTATTTGTGTCTTGTTCAAAGCCCAAGACGTGAAGCTGAAAGACCTCGACTTTAGAGAGAATTTGTCATCTCTAAAGAGGGGAGAAGGAGAATTACTTTAACTGGGATACGCGGATCCAAGCAATGCCATAATTTCCGACGAAAGGGTTTTAACCTGAAGGAGAAGACTTTAACTCAGTGTAGAGCAATGCCATATTTCCTTAGGAATTTCTCATGCTAAAAGAGGGACAGTGGCATGGATATAGATGATCCAGAGGCTTGCCGCTTACAGCGATTAGATGAAAGGAAAGGAGTTGTTGATGTTTGTGTACTGTGAACGAGGCACAGCTTTGATGCTAAAAGGTTGATTAGATCAACCAGTGGTTTTCTTATACAAAGCCTAAGAGGAGGCTAATTTCCGCTAGGAAAATCATTATACAAAGCCTAAGAGGAGGCTATTTTGTGTCTCGTACAAAACCCGAGAGAGAGGCTAAAAGATTTTGACCCGACGATGGAGTCTTTTGGTATCTCGTATAAAGCCCGAGATGGAGGCTAAAAGTTTGACTCAACAAGAGAGTCTTTGATACTCAACAAGAGAGTGTTTTTGTATCTCGTACGAAGCCCGAGATGGAGGCTGTTGTTTGACTGGCTCAATAAGAACCTTTTTGTATCTCGTATAAAGCCTGAGATGGAGGCGAAAGGGGTAATTGACTCGACGAGGGAGTTTCTTATGTGTCTCGTACAAAGCCCGAGAGAGAGGCTAAAAGTTGTTTGACTCCGCTGGGGAGAATCGTTTGTACAAAGCCCAAGAGGAGGCTAAAGTTACTGTTTCAGTCAAGTGACAGGTCCAGTATACTGATTTTGAAAGAGAAAATCAGTTCTTATATGAGGAACACTGCACTCATGGATTTGATTTGAGGATCAGGGATATTTCCTTCTCTTTGAGGAAACGGGAAATCCAAAGTGTATTGAGACTGTCCGAGTCTGCGGGTTTCCTTCCTATTTAACGAAGGGGGTCACTTGAGAATGTCTTTGAGACTCAAGGAGATTAGACTGTCCAAGCCTAGAGTTTTTTTCTTTTGTACTACGCTATGAGAAACAGTAGTAGACTCTATGAAAGGACTGTTCTATGCAGATGATTAAGTTATGTTCCTATACCTCTAGGAGGTCGTCGGGACAATTTGTACGAAGCCCAAGAGGAGGCTGGAAACTTTTAAGAAGCCGACGGGTCCTTGTACGAAGCCCAAGAGGAGGCTATCATTCCCGAAGGAAGAGATCATTATACGAAGCCTAAGAGGAGGCTGTGAATACTTCTAAGAAGTCGTAGTGTCCTTGGATAATGCCCAAGAGGAGGCCGATGCTTTTAAGAAGCCCGTGGGTCTATCATCTCCTTTCCATTAGGAGAGATAACTCTTTTAAAGATAAAAACCACTGGTAAACGTGCGAGGTTTACTATCCAGCGACTTTTAACTTTTAAAGAGGGTTCCTTAGTTAAGGTCCAAGATTATGACCGTAGTGGGTACCCAAACCCCGAGACATTCAAGGCAAGCTATCCACAAGGAATAGATCAAGTCAGGAAAGTTCGAGAATTTGGAAGAAACTCAAAGATGCCATTCACGGAGAATACATTCATCTTGGGGAGTAGAGCTTCTTGACGATTCCTAAGGAGGACAGCCGAAGAGAAGACTGTATCTGGTGCTCCTATTGGGGATCTAGGCGTCTATTTCTACGAATAAATGAAATGGCGTCACCTAGTTCTAGACGTAGTTGCCGGGGAAACTCGAAATATCTATACTATTATTACACAGTAGATATGAGTTTATGAAAGGAGACTTACAGTGAGCAGCCCCACAATACAGTTATATACATATGAAAGCAGTAAATGAAAGCGATAACCACTTACTCGGTTGTAGTGCTTCCATGCTGTTTGGTTAGTTGTTCAACAAAGAAAGATTGAAAAAATAGTATATTCAAAATCAAAGGAGAAAGTGCTTTGAAAAAGAAAGATTTGGGGCTTACAGCTCAAGGAGAGGCCCAGGGTTTTATCAGTGAGCGCACTGTTTGACTTTGTACAGCGGGACTTATACAAGTGACTGGGGCCCAAAAATTTTTCTGTACAAAGGGATGGGTCTTACACTCTCTCAAGAGGCCCAAAAAAGGTTTAAAGAAAAGAGAGTGGGGCTTATAACACGAGGGTAGGCCCAAATGATTTTTCGTTTAAAAATGACGATCGCGCCGAGGTTTTCTTTTAACGCAGAGGGACTTTTACAATAAGTGAGGCCCAAAATGTTTTGGTTAAAAGGGGGATTGGGTCTTACACTCTAATAGAGGCCCAAAGTGTTTTGAATGGGTCTTATAGCTCAAGGAGAGGCCCAGATGATTTTTATTTTTAAACGGGCGACGATCGCGCCGTTTACTTGTACAGAGGGACTTATATAATAAGTGAGGCCCAAAAAGTTTTTGTACAAGGGGGGATGGGTCTTACACTCTCTCAAGTGGCCCAAAGTGTTTTGAAAATGATTTATGAGGGTTGAATTAATCCAAAACCCTAATTTGTTTTCAAAATGTATTTAATTGAATAAAAATTCAATTAAAATGGTCAAAAATTGTTTAACACATGGAAAACAAATTGTGACCTTGGATTAATGTTTCAAAAATTAAGTATTGACCTACAAAATAATTAGAAAGCATTAAAAGTTGCAAAATCAATGTAGAAAAAATATTTAAAATGCCAAAAACAATTAAAATATTAATTCTTTGCAAAAATATCAATTACATGAAATAAATAATATTTTTGGGATTTTTTGATAAAATAAAATATTTTAACATTTTTGTGAATTATTAAAAAAAGAATCAACTCAAAATCATTAAAACTCAGAGAGAAATTAATTTTTGAATCAATTAAACAAAATCACAAAAATTCAAATATTCAAATTTCTAAAATTGGCGCCAAGAACAGGCTGAAGAACACGCGCGTGTTCTTGAATTCTCAGATTTGCATTTTCTATCCAATCTCCATGAATACTTAATCATATCATGCAATCCACATATCATTATGCTCGTCTCAACCTCACGATCATGTCTATGTACTTTAATTTCATTTAAATTAAACATACAACAAGAAATCACGAAGAAACCTCAAGAACCCTAATTTCTGCATGAAGGCTAGGATTTTTGATACACGATTCAAACAATGAAATTAATTGAGGGAAAACATTCCATGCATGATTATGAACATATGGCCAAATTATTGTGCGAAGAAATATGCATAGATTGAGAGATGGCCAAGTATGTGCTTACCTCCAAGTCGTGACAGCAAGAGCAGATGTGATTTTGAGTTGGAGGTGTTACAGACAAGTTGTGATGATCTGGACAGCTTCCCTACACCATATGGAGTGTGTTTGAACACTTGGATTGAATTGAAATGGACTGGATCAGTTTATGGCATCTCAGCTGCAACTTCACTTCAAACTTGTGTGGATGGCAAGTGATTTTGAGATTTTGATGTTCCAGATGTTATGTGAGTGTTTGATCAGCTCATATGTGATGTATGTGAGGTGTGTAAGTGATTGGTTTGATTGGAATTGCTCTCAAACTCAAAACCCGATAGTGACTTGCCTTAGAAGGCAAAATTGGAGTGAAAGAAGAGATTTTGAGGAAAGCATCTGTTAGATGGCTTTGGTGTACTCAAACTGACCACAATTGAGCTCTATTTATAGTAGAGCAAGTTTGTTTTGCAAGGAAGAGTGCATGGCAGCTGGTAAGTAGGTTTGGCCAATGTTGGCAAATGAAAATCCAAGTCTCCTCTAGCCATTGACTAGAGGTTAGGGCACAGAGCTTTGGTCCCCTTGGTCTTGGATAAGTCTTGACTGATTTCAGATGAGAATGGCTCAGTCCATGCCACCTTGATGGTTCCATTGAATGCCTCATTCCAAATTTGAAGTCTTGTCCCTATTTTGGCAACTCTAGGTTCAACATGCTATTCCTTGTTCCTTGGACCTTGGAGGCTTGGCTCAGTGATTGTACCCTTTAGATTCAATCCTCTGAGGTGTCCAAGTTGATTGGAGCAAATGAATTTGGCTGATTTTGGTAAATCGACCAAAGTTGCAAATTCTGCCTTGCCTTGACAGATTTCAGCAAGGCAACTTGGCAATGTTGTATCTCATGGTGTAGGTTGAATTTGGCAATGTTCTTGGCCATTTTGGAAAGCTCTTACATGATACAACAACTGTTTAAACAAGTTTGGTTTTGATCTCTTTTGATTCCAAGTGAAAAATACCCCTACATTTGGCAAAAAGTGAGGCAGAATCTGACTTAGTGAAAATTTCACAAAGTGTTGGAAAAAGTGACATTTTCACTTTTCAGCCACTTTGATCACTCCATAACTCAAAATCCTTAATGAATTGGAATGACTTGTAGTTGAAGTTTTTGTAGGTGATAATGAGGGCTACAAATCCATCTTTGGATGAGAAAAAATGGCCTTGTGGTTTAGGAGTTATGGTCCTCCAAAGTTGGTACCTTTGCCACTTTATTTTTAACTTAGAAAAATTTCTAAGTTTTATGGTTACCCCTTTTACAAGTTATCTCACTTTTCTTGATTTTTCTTGATGAATGATGATTCAAATCATAAATTAACATCATTTTAGGGTTAAAAATCCATTTTGGTGAAAAATCTCAAAAAGTCAAAGTTGACTTTTGTGCACAGTTGACTTTTTATCAGATGAATTCCAAACTGTGCAATTCTTCAGGAAATCATGTCCTTGACCTAAATCAAACTTGATGGACATGTTCCATGGGTGTCATAGGGTATATTCAATCATGTATTAGGGTTTGGGAGCATGTCTAGGTCAAAAGTCAAAGTTACAGTTGACTTTTCCCTTAAAACCCTAATTGTGGTGCAGATGGAATTGAGACTTGTTGCTCAAGCTTCTTGGATCAATCCATTGTTCCAAATGGATCAATATGGTATATTAGAGACCCTCAAATCATCTCTTGAGGTCTTGGCTCATGGTTTGTCCCAAAAGTCAACTTAGGGGTGAATTAGGTCAAGAAACCCTAATTCCTGATTTTTGATGAATGCATCCCTTGAGGCAAAATTGACTTGATGCATGGGTTCATGAGGTTTCATGAAGTATATTAGGTTATGTTTTGGATCATTGCCTTATGCCCAGATGAAAATTTCCATCTGGAGGCCCTGGTCGACCAAAACCCTAATTTGGTGACACTGTCGATCTTGAGACTTGATCCACCTAGAAGGGAGCAGCCTTGTGCTTAATCCTTGAAGTGGGAGTACTTTTTGATCCATTGTGGATGTTTAAGAGATTAGACAAGTTGAAGATCATGTCATTTCTTGATTGATCCTTTGTCTAAGCACTCAGAGAGAGCTTGAAACCCTAATTTTGATTGTAGTGGATGCTCACCCATCTTTGGGGAGACTGATGAAGCATGATGGTTCATCCATATTGTGATGATGATTTTCACAATAATGGGAAATCTAAGTGGTCAAAATTTGGGGTATTACAGATGCCCCTATTTAATCTTCTTGGACCCGAAGGTGTGAATGACGAAGGTATTCGAGCATTCGGGGTGCAAGAGGATTAAATATCGGAATATCCGAAATTTTGATGGTGGTTATGAATGGTAGCTTACACATTCATCTTCTTTAGCTAAGCAATGATGCTTAGAAAAGGTAAACTTCCCCTCGATCCTGGTCTCCTACCAAGGAACTGGTCTCAGTCTCTTTTGAAATAAACTTCCCCTCGATCCTGGTTTCCTACCAAGGAACTGGTCTTAGTTTCTGATCTAAACTTCCCCTCGATCCTGGTTTCCCACCAAGGAACTGGTCTCAGTTGAAATAAACCTCCCCTCGATCCTGGTTTCCCACCAAGGAACTGGTCTCAGTTGAAATAAACCTCCCCTCGATCCTGGTTTCCTACCAAGGAACTGGTCTTAGTTTCTGATATAAACTTCCCCTCGATCCTGGTTTTCTACCAAGGAACTGGTCTAAGTTTCTTTTGTCAATAAACTTTATTGACATGGGACGCTATGCGTAGCGGTTTTCCTTCAAACTTCTCGCCGAATTTTCCTGGGGAGATGCCATTTGAGTGGGAAAAGATTTGATGTCAGACTTGCTTGGGAACCCATTCGTCTGAATTGTAGAGGTACACAAACTTCTCTATTTTAGAGACGCCATTTGTCGATTCTACTGGGGAAAGCGAGTCTCTTGAGAGACAGTTTTCGTTTGGGGGCTTACATCATACTTTTCTCGGGATCTTTCCGGAGAAACGCCATATGATGGGATCCAATTTTGAGGTGCCGATGACCTTTTCATCAACGACTTTTCGGAAAAATACTGATGTACTGCCGAATCTCTGTTTAAGAGGCTTTCTCTGGGGATTTTCCTTAATCCGAGAAAGCGAGGATATCATCTTCAATGGCGAAGAGTGACATCTGTTGAAGTTTCTCTGATCTTTCAGAGGTTCAAGTTATCAAAGTTGTCAAGTGTCGACGCTGATCTAAAGATACACTGGTGGCGAGATTGTGCAGACGCAACACTTCCTGACGAGGAAAGAACTGACAAACTCGATTGAGAAAACTGCTTATCACTAGAGGACAAGACCGGCTGGAGTGATAACGATGCAATATGAAATGTAAATGCAAATAAAAAATGCATGAAGTACGTATGTATATGCTGACAAAACTGACGCGACATACAGACTAATGGATGAACAGAATTGGATACTCGGCCATCGCGGGGCGAAGAAGTACCGTTGATTCAAAATAGCAATTCCACCTTGCTTAGGAGAGATAGTCCCGTTGGGAGCTATGTTGATCGGGCTTAGGAGATGAGAACTCGGCCGAAGATGTCAGATGGAACATGGTCTCTGACATCGTTGATCCCTTCATTCAGGCATACTGGCTTAGAAGGAGTACTTTGATTCTGCACTTTGAAGTTCGCTTACTTCGGGAGAAGCGATCGATGTTCTTCTGATGTTCAACAGTCAAAAGAAATGCCATCTTTAATTAAAAAGCAGAAAAAGTTTTAACAAGTAAATTCATTTTGTTTCATTTCAAGAATCGCTGATTAAATTTAAACAACGTCGTTCTGTAAAGCTAAAACAAGTAAAGAATTACAAACAAAAGCACAAGGGCTCAAATTTTATTGATAATATGGAGATCAGCCAAACGCGTGATTCCAAAGAGTATATACAAAGTTAGAAAATGGTAATTTACAGGGAAAAGGGCTACGCTGAAACATAACGACCACTATCCTTTTACCAACTTTGAGTTCGGGACATCCTGAGCTTCCGTCGAAGATGACCTTTGACTGGAGATTTCCTCCGATAAATGATGTTGTAACTGTTGCTGAGGGACTTGCCTCTGTTGAACATAGTTACTTGCCATTATCCCTAATTTTTTCCTGGATTGTACTATGAGATTTCCAATCCATCGGGATGATTTTTTTTCATGTCTCTAACTTTTGCCTGGACAGTCCTTTCGGGTTTTCAATCCACCGAGACGTTTTTTTTTAGTTTTAGGCGAAGTATTTCTTGACTACATCAACATTCGTGGGGTAGGCAAATTCCTCTCCGTCCATGGTTGCAAGTCTCAAGGCGCCGCCTGAGAAAGCTTTCGTGACCACATAGGGGCCATCATAATTTGGGGTCCATTTGCCCCGAGAGTCAGTGAGAAATGATTGTATCTTCTTGAGCACGAGGTCTCCTTTCCTGAAGACACGAGGTCGGACCTTTTTGTCGAACGCCCTCTTCATTCTCTGTTGATACAACTGACCGTGGCATAGTGCCGTGATTCGCTTCTCTTCGATCAAGTTCAGTTCATCGTGTCGACTTTGACACCATTCAGCTTCGGTGAGCTGAGCTTCCATCAATACCCGGATTGATGGGATCTCTACTTCTATGGGGAGCACTGCTTCCATGCCATATACTAGAGAGAAAGGGGTTGCCCCTGTTGAAGTGCGGATAGATGTTCGATAACCGTGAAGAGCAAAAGGTAGCATCTCGTGCCAGTATTTATAGGTTACAACCATCTTTTGAACGATCTTCTTGATGTTCTTGTTAACCGCCTCTACCGCTCCGTTCATCTTGGGTCGGTAGGGAGATGAGCTATGGTGTTCGATCTTGAACTCTACACACAACTCTTTCATCATCTTATTGTTCAAGTTAGATCCATTATCAGTAATGATCTCGCTTGGAACACCATAACGGCAGATGATATTGTTTTTGATAAATCGGACCACCACTTGTCGGGTTACATTGGCGAATGACGCTGCTTCGACCCACTTGGTGAAATAATCAATGGCTACCAGGATGAACCGATGTCCGTTTGAAGCCTTGGGCTCAATCATACCAATCATGTCGATTCCCCATATGGAAAAAGGCCACGGGGAAGAAAGAACTTTGAGATGTGATGGCGGTACATGAATTTTGTCGGAGTATATCTGACACTTGTGACACCTCCTCATGTACTTGTAGTAGTCGGATTCCATTGTCAACCAATAGTACCCTGCTCTGAGAAATTTTCTCGCCATTGTGTGTTCGTTGGCATGAGTGCCAAAGGATCCTTCATGAATTTCTTTCATAAGAATGTCTGCTTCTGGTCTGTTGATGCATCGGAGCAAGACCATGTCAAAATTTCTCTTATAAAGAGTGTCACCGCTCAGGAAGAAGTTTCCAGCTAATCTTCTGAGGGTTTTCCTGTCTTTTCTGAGTGCCCCAGATGGGTACTCTTGTTTCTGAAGGAAGCATTTGATATCGTGATACCAAGGTCTGTCGTCTATGACTGCTTCAATCGCGAAGATGTAAGCGGGCCGTTCAAGGCGCATGATGTCGATCTTAGGTATGTCATTCCATCGACCCACACTAATCATGGAAGAGAGAGTGGCTAATACATCAGCCATGTGATTCTCATCACGAGGGATGTGATGAAAGTCGACTCTGTTGAAGAAGGGTAACAACCTTCTTGCATAGTCTTTGTAAGGAATCAATCCCGATTGGTATGTGTTCCAATCTCCTTTTATCTGGTAAATAACCAGGGCTGAATTGCCATATACGTCCAAGTTTTTGATCCTTAAATCAATCGCTTCTTCGAGATCCATGATACATGCTTCGTATTCGGCCTCGTTGTTCGTACATTTGAACGTAAGTCTAGCAGTGAAAGGAATGTGGATACCCTGAGGGGTAACAATGATTGCCCCAATTCCGTTTCCATAATGATTGACTGCTCCGTCAAAGATCAGTCCCCACTGGGAACCTGGTTCTGGCCCTTCACTGGGTAGCGGTTCATCACAATCTTTCATTTTGAGATACATGACATCTTCGTCTGGGAAGTCAAACCCGATTGATTCTTGATCGTCAATCGGTTGATGAGCCAAATGATCGGCTAAAATACTTCCTTTAACGGCTTTCTGAGCGTGGTACTCTATGTCATATTCTGATAGTAACATCTGCCAACGGGCAATCCTTCCTGTGAGAGCTGGTTTTTTGAAAACGTACTTGATTGGATCCATTTCGGAGACCAACCAAGTAGTATGACGAATCATGTACTGGCGAAGACGTTTGGCTGCCCAAGCCAAAGCGCAACAAGTTTTCTCAAGCATTGTGTACCGAGTCTCGCAGTCGGTGAATTTCTTGCTTAGATAGTAAATGGCAGACTCTTTCCTTTTAGTTTCGTCTTGTTGGCCAAGTACACATCCCATTGAGTCCTCTAGGACTGTGAGGTAAATGATCAGTGGTCTTCCTTCCACTGGAGGTGATAGGATCGGAGGATTCAACAGATATTCCTTGATACTGTCGAAGGCGGTTTGGCAATCTTCTGACCAAACGCAATCCTGGTTCTTTTTGAGTAATTTGAAAATCGGCGCACATGTCGCGGTCATAAGGAATATGAATCTGGAGATGTAGTTCAAACGTCCCAGGAATCCTCTGACTTGTTTTTAAGTTTTCGGAGAAGGCGTTTCTTGAATGGCCTTGACCTTGTTAGGATCAACTTCAATTCCTTTCTGGCTGACGATGAACCCTAGTAGTTTCCCCGAACGGACACCGAAGGTGCACTTGTTAGGATTCAAGCGAAGCTTGAATTTTCTTAGACGTTCGAACAATTTTGACAGATGTTCAACGTGCTCATTCTCTGTTTTTGATTTTGCAATCAAATCATCGACATATACCTCGATTTCTTTGTGTATCATGTCATGAAACAGAGTAGTCATGGCCCTTTGATAGGTTGCCCCGACATTCTTCAAACCGAACGGAATTACCTTGTAACAAAAGGTACCCCATGGGGTAATGAACGAAGTTTTCTCCATGTCTTTCGGCGCCATTTTGATCTGATTATAGCCCGAGAATCCATCCATGAAGGAGAATACTTTGAACTTTGCTGTGCTGTCAACCAGCATGTCAATGTGTGGTAAAGGAAAGTCGTCCTTTGGACTTGCCTTGTTTAGATCTCTGTAATCAACACACATTCTGACCTTTCCATCCTTTTTGGGAACGGGTACGATATTGGCTAACCATTGAGGATATTCAGATGTAGCGAGGAAACCCGCGTCGATCTGTTTTTGCACCTCCTCTTTGATTTTGATGGCCATGTCCGGATGAGTCCGTCTCAACCTTTGCTTTACTGGCGGACATTCCGATCTTAGCGGTAAGTGATGTTCCACGATGCTGGTATCCAACCCTGGCATATCCTGATAGGACCAAGCGAATACATCGGGGAATTCTTTGAGGAGCTTTATCAAACTTTCTTTGACAGTTGGACTGAGCAGTGCTCCGATCCTGATTTCTTTTCTCTCTTTTTCTGAACCCAAGTTTACCGTTTCCAACGGCTCTTTTTGAGGTTCAATGGACCTTTCCTCTTGTCTGAGTAGTCGGGAGATCTCCTCTGGAATTTCGTTGTCATTTTCTTCTTCAGCCTCGAATATCGGGAACTCAAAGTTGGAAGAAGGCATCGGATCGTATGTTTCAACGGGGTATAAAACAAGCAATCTGCATGACGTGATGATCCGTGTTTAGAAGAGATAGAGAAAAATGCAAGTGTGTGCAGTGTATTTGTTTTACTGCTTGTTTTTTTTTTATTATAAGTTTTTTAGGATTACCATTTTCTGAAAAAAGCAAAAAGAGAAAACAACAATTAATTCGGAAATTACAGAACGACGTTATTTTATTAATGAACAAGTCGAATCTTGAAACTACAGCCCTATAAAACAAAACTCTGTCGCTTTGGGCAAAGAGAAGAGGGAAATTTACAGAAAGCGAGCCCTAACAAAACATCCGTTTCACCTGGGCAGGGTGAAAGGTTAAAGATGGCAATTACGTTGACTGACGAACGACCTCCGAAACCTCGACAGCAACCCATTGGCGGAGAACTCCTCGGTGAATCACAAAGTCTGGCACCTTCCTTGATTTGTCTTCAGAAATGACGCTGATTTCTGGTGGAGTAGGATCATTGGAATCTGTCTCCCAAGCAGAATTGTCGTAGGAGGATTCCTCTGTTGCATTTTGCATAACATTGGTGCTCTCAGCTGTATCTCCCTATCCAGTTGACTGGATATCTTCGAGCCTGATACGAGAGCTTTCGGGAGCAGTGTACTTGACCATGAAGTCGTATCTTCCACTTAGTTGTCCCAGAGTGTCCCAAACTTCTTTGGAACTGGAGGAGTCATCTCTCTCGATGACGTTGACCTCGGGAAAAGCATAGTTGATGAATTCTAGTCCTGTAAACGTTGCGAATTCATCTTCATGTTGAGTAGTTTCCGAATAACCTGAGTGTTGATCCCATAACATGGCGGGGACACAGGTATTCTGTTCAATGACGCTCAGCTGAGTTTCATTACTCGGCTGACTTTCTTGCCCCAAGTTTCCTAGATAAGGTTGCCACATTGGCAGACCATCCATCGGGCCATAGTAATTGTGATCAGAGTTCTCTTTCATCAGAGTGTCTTCCTCTAATGAATTTGGCGGAGCACGGCATCCTTCCGAATCACAATCTCCGTAGATCATTTCGACATCTGATCTTGGTATAAATCTCAGACTTTCTGTAGGAAAGCAAAAAGGCATAGGCACCTCTTCCTGAGACATATAGCCGTCCTTGTTAAGGTAGGACTTCCATTCTTTATCTGTGTCAGAGGGATCTTCCTCATTGATAGCATGAACTGTCTGAGACACTGGGTGAAGAAAACCTCCACTGTGGAAGAAGTTTTGAAGGGGATGAATACTTTCATCGTTGATAGCTGTCTGGGTACAGGTCGCAGAAAAACCAAGACCCTTCTTTGTTTTATTGTCAGTGGGAATGACAAGCTGTCCCCATCCTTTTGTATCGGTACTCTCGACTGCTTTGATAGCGTCTTTGTATGAAGAAATTGAAGTTCCTTCTTCGGATTGATCATTCTTGCTCACCGATAGTGCTTGGAACTGAGTTCCAATAACCTCCTCGGGTTCCACACAAGTAGATGATGATAAGTTGCTTACAAGCAAGGCTTGTTCCCCACAAACCGTGACAAGTTGATCGTTCTTGACGAACTTTAGCTTTTGGTGGAGGGTTGAAGTAACCGCTCCAGCCTGATGTATCCAAGGTCTTCCTAATAAACAACTGTACGTTGCCCGGATGTCCATGACTTGGAAAGTGATTTGGAAAGTGTGAGGACCAATAGTTATGGGAAGATCAACTTCGCCGATAACTGCTTTCCGAGACCCGTCAAATGCTTTGACGATGACCTCACTGCCCCTCATCGGAGGGCCCTTAAATGATAATTGCGTCAAAGTGGACTTCAGCATAACATTCAGGGCTGACCCTGTGTCTACCATTACGTTGGCTAAAGCATCGCCCTGGTAGTTAACTGTAATGTTGAGCGCCATGTTATGACGACGACCCTCTTCAGGTAATTCCTCATCACTAAATCCCAAATTATTGCAGGAAGTGATGTTAGAGACAATGCTATCGAATTGTCTGATTGTTACATCCTGTTCCACAAAGGCTTGCTCCAAGACTTTCTGTAGAGCCTCTCTGTGTGCTTCTGAACTGAGTAACAGTGATAATACTGAGATCTTTGAAGGAGTCTGCAACAGTTGATCAACAATGTTATATTCACTCCTTTGGATGAGCTTTAGCATCTCATCTTTGTCTTTTGAAAAGTCGGGATTACTAGATTGACCGACTGGTGGATCAGGAATTTCCGCCTGAAGTTCCTTTTCTTTGTTGGATTCTCCAACCCCTCGGTTGAAGATTCGACCGCTCCGTGTTACACGACTGATGTCTGCAATATTCACGACGGAGGGTAATGGAATTTCCTTTCCATTCTCGATTATTGTTGCACCGTATTTGTAAGGGATTGCCTTAGCTGATTCATACGGTATTGGCCCCGGTAGATAGATGACTATGGGGACTTTCTGATTTTTCTGACCATCATAAGTAACCTTGATCCGTTCCCGGTTGGGAACTCTAGATTCGTCAAGTAGAGGAATGATGGCAAAAACATCCCTGGTCCAGTGATGACCAGAGATCGTGACAACATCCTCAGCTTGCTCGGCAAGGTAGTTCGGCGACCAAATGATGGGTCCTGAACCTGGATATGGACGAATTTCTCCATGATCGACCTAACCCTGAAGAGCTGCTCTCACAAGGTAACACCCTTGGTTACTTTCCGAACAGATGCTACAACTGTCATAGTTGTGTGGTGGCACCTGGCCACGCCTACTTTGAATGCAATGTAACCTCACTAGGTTATCTTCCATTGATCGGACATCCTGACTTTGACGACGAGTAGGATTCCTGTGATTGATACTAATCTGCTGAGTATCTTCGTCCATATAGATTGGCATCCACCAGTGATTTAACAAGTGCTGAAGTGCCTCCTGGACAAGGGTACAACCTCGATCGTTTTCGCAACCCGCTTTACAATTTTGATAGTCATGTGATATTAAGAATCCAAGTCGGACCTGCTCAGCATGTGACTCTACCAGGTTGGTATCCATCACGCGAATGTCAAAGATCTGAACCATGTTGATTTGATAGGAGTTCCTTTCATGGTAGTCTTGGATCCATCCAAGATCCATCTAACGCTGGAGGGCCTCTTGTATGAAAGAGCATCCCTGTTTGTTTACCAAGCAAATCAGACAGGAACTGTAATCGTGCCGCGGCAGATTATGATACTGGCTTTGCCTTGAGTGCATTGCCACCAAGTTGACATTCATCGCACGGATATCGTGGTTTTGAATGACGTTGGAATTCATGTAAACCATGTTAACTCCACGAACTCGGTACTCTTGGATCCATCCAAGATCCATTTGTTCCTGTAGAGCTGCTTGCACTACAGAACATCCTTGGTTATCTTTAGAGCAGATATCACACTGGTGATAATTATGAGGTGGCACATGGCCATATCCACTCTGTCTACAATGCATCTTGACCAGATTGGTGCCCAATAAGAGTACATCGTGAATTTGATAGACATTGTTAGTCTCTTTCTCAATCAGATTAACTGCAGCTTTCTCGTGTTGAGGCAGCGGGTTCGTAAGAACATTAGGATTCGTATCTTTGAAAGATAAGAGCCCGCTCCTAACAAGCTTTTGCATGTCGGATTTGAAATTGAGACAAGTCTCAATGTTATGCCCTGAACCTCCTTGATGATAAGGGCATGTTTGATCCGCTTTAAACCAAAAAGGCGGATTTTCCGGAACTGAAAGGGGAGACTTAGTCTGAATGTGCCCCTTAGCCAGCAGTAACGGAAACAGCTCTGCGTACGTTACGGGTATAGGATCAAATCCTGGTGGCCTTGTTGTACGGTTGTTGTTATATGGAGGACGAGCCTGCTGAAGAGGCTGTTGTGTCCTTTGTTGGTCAGGTTGGCTCTGCGCAACCTGAGGTTGATACATAGGAACAAGCGCGGGGCCGATAGCAGAAGTAAAAGCTGCTACTGGCTGGTAACGTCGCCTTTGCTTTTCGAGAGAGATATTCCCAATATCTTGCTCTTTTTTCTTAGGGAGAGCACTACCGTATTTTTTAGTACCGCTCGTTGATCCAGTGTCTTTTACCAAACGCCCTTCTCGGACGGCTTCCTCAAGACGTACACCCATGCCGACCATTTCGGTGAAATCACTGGGTGCACTGGCGACCATTCGGCCGTAGTAAAATGAGCTCAAGGTCTTTAAGAAGATCTTTGTCATCTCTTTTTCCTCAAGAGGTGGACAAATTTGAGCGGCAATTTCCCACCACCTTTGAGCATACTTCTTAAAGGTTTCCTTGTCCTTTTGCGACATCGATCTGAGTTGATCTCTGTCGGGTGCCATGTCCAAATTGTATTTGTATTGTTGGACGAAGGCAGCACCAAGATCTCTGAATGTATTGATCGTAGTACGGTTTAAACCCATGTACCATTTGAGTGCGGCACCGGTTAAACTATCCTGGAAGTAGTGAATCAGCATGGTCCTGATTCTCCGTCTGAGCTGACATCCGCCGAGCGTACATCACCAGATGGCTCTGAGGGCAAGAGTTACCCTTGTATTTTTCAAAGTCGGGCACTTGGAACTTGTGCGGGACTTTCACATTTGGGACCAAGCAGAGGTCTGCATCGTCCTTTCCAAATAGATCCTGACCGCGAATGGCTTGCAGCTCTTTCTGCATTTCCAGGAACTGCTCCTGGAATTCATCCATTCTGTCAAACATAGTTTCCTTCTTACCAGAAGGTGTTGGTGGAATCTGTCCTTCCGGGACAGTGTGCACCACAGGGGGTGGTACCGTGACTACGGCAGTAAGTCTTGGCGCCTCCCGAAGTTTGTAACCTTCAGGAGTCTTGAGTATGCCCCTGGCATCTTCGCTTTCCCGAAGTTTGTAACCTTCAGGCCCAGCAGCTTCTATTGCGATTCCCTGATCTTCAGTGATCGGCGAAACATATCCTTCCGGGATATAGTTAACAGGCATGCCCCAAGGACGATCTTTCGGCATCTGATACCTAGGATCATACTTTTCTATGATGGGCGTTGAGGTGATCTCTGAGATCACAGTTCTTTGTAGCTGAGCTTCTGCCATGGCTTGCATGTCGTTACGAAGCTTTCTCATATCCTCTCTCAGAGCGTCGATCTCTTCTTTCAACTCTCTATTTTCTTCCTCAAGATCATCCATCTTTTTCTGACGATTGGCCCGAGTATTATACGAATGAGACAGTTTGACTCTAGAATCGAGACACAAACGTGAGATTCGTAGGTAAGGAGAATACGCGATGTGAGAATGATGAATGCAATGATTATATTAATTGTTGTTGTTTTTGTTTAATCAAAATAAACTTCGACAATTAGATTGCAAATATCAAACACTGGGGAAACCCCTTTTTATTGGAATTCAAAGGATTACAGAAATGGAAATACAGTAGATTACAAAGTGCAGAAACAGAAACCTAAACTAATGGGTCCTGAGTCCTCTCTGAAGAGAAATCAGGTGCTGATTCTGGTATCTTCCTTTTCTTTGACCGGGGCGCTTGGGCCGTTGTTGGGTTGTCATTCCTTTGCCAAGTGAAAGGAGTGAGCAAATTCCTTTGGTCATCCTGATTCTCTACAGCATGCTGCTCCAAAATTTCAATCAGAGCATCTTTCTCTTTTAGTAGTTGCTATATTTGGATACACTCTACGTTGAGGGTGCGGTACTTGTTCTTCCAAGATCTTCTTTCCTTTTGAACTTTGTTGAGAGTAACCTGAAGCTTTTCAGTCTCAGTCATGAAGTACATAACAGTTTCCCTCAGTGGAAGAATTCCGTAACGAGGATAAGGCATTTTTAGCTTGAGAGCTCTGGTTTGTACCCAATGGAGATAAGGCTCCACCGAGACACAGTTCGGTTTTCCCAGAGACTCTCGTCCTTTCTTATGAACATGTTTCCAAGCTTGCACTATTTCCATCTTTAGTGCTCTGTCGTTTTCTCCTTCTTTGAAGAAAAGACCTTCCAGATGATCACCCAGTGGGATGTGTCTCATCGGGTATCCAAATTGACGAAGAACTAATATCGGATGATAGTTGATTCCTCCTTTAGTTCCTATGAGGGGTACGCTGGGGAAGTTTCCACAACGGTCAATGATTCTGATTCCCTCATAAATCCTATTACACCAATCTATATCAGAGTTGGTGAGAGACATGATCTTCTGCGACCAACGTAAGACACTCTTGCAATCCCAAAAAGCAGCAGACTTGGGCAAGTGCGAGATAAACCATTTATAGAGCAAAGGTACACAGCATGTGATCTCCCCTCCGCTGTACAAATTTCCCAAGTGTACAGAATGATACGCATCTGCAAGCAAAGTCGGCATAGGGTTTCCAATGAGAAAAACCTTAATAGCGTTGATATCGACGAAGTTATTGATGTTGGGAAACAAAAATAATCCGTAGGTGAGCAAGACAAAGATGCTTTCAAAAGCAGTCCCGTTCCCTATACTAGCAAAGTATAGAGCCTTTTTTTGTCAAGAACTGGGCTGGCAAACCTTGGATGCCACCCTTAGTGGTCATGTGAGTCCTGACCTCAGACTCGTCCAAATGAATTGCTCTTGCAATAGTCTGATTCTTTGGAATTTCTTCCAGTCCAGAAAATGGAGCTCGATCAGTGATATGTAAATCAGCCAGATGAGAATACTCCTCCAGCGTTGGTGCTAGCTTGTAATCTGGGAATGTGTAACAGTGATAAACCGGATTATAGAACTGAATAAGCGCATCCATGATCCCCTCAATCACATGGACTCTTAACAGTGGTAGCAAACCATCGTGCTTGGCTCTAAAAGCCTCTGGGTTAACGATCATCCTTGCTAACCTTCTCAAATCCCCTATCTTTGGAACCTTGAAGGTATACTGGTGAGTTCTCCTTCTACCGAAGTCCATTAGCGTAATCTTTTTCTCTGATATTTGTAATCACAGTCTTGGTTTAATTTGAAAAACAGAGAGACTAGAAGAGAAAGTTTTTTGAATGTTTTAATGTTTTATTAAATGAATGCATGAATGCAGCACACAAAAACATAGAAAAAACATGGGGTCAAAGGGTCGTTGTCATGAAGTCAAGGCTCTACCCATCCCCAAAGGTTTATACTAGGGTGATTTCTGTACCTGTACTCATTATCATCAGCTCCTCCCAGGAAGGCAGACAATAAGCGGATCGCCAGCGAGTTGTGTGCAATCTTAGAGTAAGTGCCACTCACCGAGAATAGATCACCAACCTCAAATGAGGGTAGTATCGCGTAACAGCTATTTCCGATAGCTTCCGGACTACGAAAAAGGTTGGCTTTTCTTAAGTGTATACTCAATCTCACCACATGCGGCATCACACGCATTCCCAGTAGTAGAAAAATAAACACGTATAGCAATTTGGAAAAGAAGTATATATATTTGTCCTAATCAACCTAGACTTATAAAGCTACGATTCTTAAGTTCCTGACAGAAATGGGTTCCCCGGCGGAAGCCCCAATCTGTGGTTCCCTGCCTAAGAGATGGACCAGCATAGGTCAATCTTTCTCTTTGGTAGAGTTCCCATTTTTCGTGGAAAACGGGGATGATGCCCTAAGGCAAAAAGATCTTGGCAAAGACTCCCCAGCAGAGTTGCCATTTTACAAGGAAAACAGAAAGAAAGAAAAACAAGGGCCCCACAGTGGGCGCCACTTTTCTGTAGCGAACGATTTTGGACGCGGTTCTTAAGCGCTGGTCGCTCTCTGCGGTTTGAGCTTAAACTACAGGTCGATTCATTTTTTATCCTATTGTGAGCTGATTAAGGAAGGGAAATAGATGTCTCCAATTAACCCTGCTTGCATACTGAGTTTAAACAGCGGTCTGTTAGGTTACGGATGCTATCAATGTGGGGGGGCCTTTGTACTGGTTATTTGTATTTTCGCCAATACTGTTTTCTTTCTTTCAATCTAGGCAAAGGGTTTCTGATGGGGAATAAGGATTAGGATGTTAGGACTGGTGCTTTTGAAATACTGCTTTTAATTGATGGAGATATGGGATTTGGGTTTTTTGTTGATTGCGCTCGCTAAGATCTTTTCTTTCGATCTTATGCCTACGTATTCCCGTTTACCGAAACAGGGAAATCAGAGCGTTCGTAGTTCCTCCTATTCTATGGGAGGAAATGGGTGTTTGGTGTCTTGTTCAAAGCCCAAGACGTGAAGCGAAAAGGTTGTTTGTATCTTGTTCAAAGCCCAAGATGTGAAGCTGAAAGGTCTATTTGTGTCTTGTTCAAAGCCGAAGACGTGAAGCTGAAAGACCTCGACTTTAGAGAGAATTTGTCATCTCTAAAGAGGGGAGAAGGAGAATTACTTTAACTGGGATACGCGGATCCAAGCAATTCCATAATTTCCGACAAAAGGGTTTTAACCTGAAGGAGAAGACTTTAACTCAGTGTAGAGCAATGCCATCTTTCCTTAGGAATTTCTCATGCTAAAAGAGGGACAGTGGCATGGATATAGATGATCCAGAGGCTTGCCGCTTACAGCGATTAGATGAAAGGAAAGGAGTTGTTGATGTTTGTGTACTGTGAACGAGGCACAGCTTTGATGCTAAAAGGTTGATTAGATCAACCAGTGGTTTTCTTATACAAAGCCTAAGAGGAGGCTAATTTCCGCTAGGAAAATCATTATACAAAGCCTAAGAGGAGGCTATTTTGTGTCTCGTACAAAGCCCGAGAAAGAGGCTAAAAGATTTTGACCCGACGATGGAGTCTTTTGGTATCTCGTATAAAGCCCGAGATGGAGGCTAAAAGTTTGACTCAACAAGAGAGTCTTTGATACTCAACAAGAGAGTGTTTTTGTATCTCGTACGAAGCCCGAGATGGAGGCTGTTGTTTGACTGGCTCAATAAGAACCTTTTTGTATCTCGTATAAAGCCCGAGATGGAGGCGAAAGGGGTAATTGACTCGACGAGGGAGTTTCTTATGTGTCTCGTACAAAGCCCGAGAGAGAGGCTAAAAGTTGTTTGACTCCGCTGGGGAGAATCGTTTGTACAAAGCCCAAGAGGAGGCTAAAGTTACTGTTTCAGTCAAGTGACAGGTCCAGTATACTGATTTTGAAAGAGAAAATCAGTTCTTATATGAGCAACACTGTACTCATGGATTTGATTTGAGGATCAGGGATATTTCCTTCTCTTTGAGGAAACGGGAAATCCAAAGGGTATTGAGACTGTCCGAGTCTGCGGGTTTCCTTCCTATTTAACGAAGGGGGTCACTTGAGAATGTCTTTGAGACTCAAGGAGATTAGACTGTCCAAGTCTAGAGTTTTTTTCTTTTGTACTACGCTATGAGAAATAGTAGTAGACTCTATGAAAGGACTGTTTTATGCAGATGATTAAGTTCTGTTCCTATACCTCTAGGAGGTCGTCGGGACAATTTGTACGAAGCCCAAGAGGAGGCTGGAAACTTTTAAGAAGCCGATGTGTCCTTGTACGAAGCCCAAGAGGAGGCTATCATTCCCGAAGGAAGAGATCATTATACGAAGCCTAAGAGGAGGCTGTGAATACTTCTAAGAAGCCGTAGTGTCCTTGGATAATGCCCAAGAGGAGGCCGATGCTTTTAAGAAGCCCGTGGGTCTATCATCTCCTTTCCATTAGGAGAGATAACTCTTTTAAAGATAAAAACCACTGGTAAACGTGCGAGGTTTACTATCCAGCGACTTTTAACTTTTAAAGAGGGTTCCTTAGTTAAGGTCCAAGATTATGACCGTAGTGGGTACCCAAACCCCGAGACATTCAAGGCAAGTTATCCACAAGGAATAGATCAAGTCAGGAAAGTTCGAGAATTTGGAAGACACTCAAAGATGCCATTCACGGAGAATACATTCATCTTGGGGAGTAGAGCTTCTTGACGATTCCTAAGGAGGACAGCCGAAGAGAAGACTGTATCTGGTGCTCCTATTGGGGATCTAGGCGTCTATTTCTACGAATAAATTAAACGGCGTCACCTAGTTCTAGACGTAGTTGCCGGGGAAACTCAAAATATCTATACTATTATTACACAGTAGATATGAGTTTATGAAAGGAGACTTACAGTGAGCAGCCCCACAATACAGTTATATACATATGAAAGCAGTAAATGAAAGCGATAACCACTTACTCGGTTGTAGTGCTTCCATGCAGTTTGGTTAGTTGTTCAACAAAGAAAGATTGAAAACAACAGTATATTCAAAATCAAAGGAGAAAGTGCTTTGAAAAAGAAAGATTTGGGGCTTACAGCTCAAGGAGAGGCCCAGGGTTTTATCAGTGAGCGCACTGTTTGACTTTGTACAGCGGGACTTATACAAGTGACTGGGGCCCAAAAAGTTTTCTGTACAAAGGGATGGGTCTTAAACTCTCTCAAGAGGCCCAAAAAAGGTTTAAAGAAAAGAGAGTGGGGCTTATAACACGAGGGTAGGCCCAAATGATTTTTCGTTTAAAAATGACGATCGCGCCGAGGTTTTCTTTTAATGCAGAGGGACTTATACAATAAGTGAGGCCCAAAATGTTTTGTTTAAAAGGGGGATTGGGTCTTACACTCTAATAGAGGCCCAAAGTGTTTTGAATGAGTCTTATAGCTCAAGGAGAGGCCCAGATGATTTTTATTTTTAAATGGGCGACGATCGCGCCGTTTACTTGTACAGAGGGACTTATACAATAAGTGAGGCCCAAAAAGTTTTTGTACAAGGGGGGATGGGTCTTACACTCTCTCAAGTGGCCCAAAGTGTTTTGAAAATGATTTATGAGGGTTGAATTAATCCAAAACCCTAATTTGTTTTCAAAATGTATTTAATTGAATAAAAATTCAATTAAAATGGTCAAAAATTGTTTAACACATGGAAAACAAATTGTGACCTTGGATTAATGTTTCAAAAATTAAGTATTGACCTACAAAATAATTAGAAAGCATTAAAAGTTGCAAAATCAATGTAGAAAAAATATTTAAAATGCCAAAAACAATTAAAATATTAATTCTTTGCAAAAATATCAATTACATGAAATAAATAATATTTTTGGGATTTTTTTATAAAATAAAATATTTTAACATTTTTGTGAATTATTAAAAAAAGAATCAACTCAAAATCATTAAAACTCAGAGAGAAATTAATTTTTGAATCAATTAAACAAAATCACAAAAATTCAAATATTCAAATTTCTAAAAATGGCGCCAAGAACAGGCTGAAGAACACGCGCGTGTTCTTGAATTCTCAGATTTGCATTTTCTATCCAATCTCCATGAATACTTAATCATATCATGCAATCCACATATCATTATGCTCGTCTCAACCTCACGATCATGTCTATGTACTTTAATTTCATTTAAATTAAACATACAACAAGAAATCACGAAGAAACCTCAAGAACCCTAATTTCTGCATGAAGGCTAGGATTTTTGATACACGATTCAAACAATGCAATTAATTAAGGGAAAACATTCCATGCATGATTATGAACATATGGCCAAATTATTGTGCGAGGAAATATGCATAGATTGAGAGATGACCAAGTATGTGCTTACCTCCAAGTCGGACAGCAAGAGCAGATGTGATTTTGAGTGGCAGGTGTTACAGACAAGTTGTGATGATCTGGACAGCTTCCCTACACCATATGGAGTGTGTTTGAACACTTGGATTGAATTGAAATGGATTGGATCAGTTTATGGCATCTCAGTTGCAACTTCACTTCAAACTTGTGTGGATGGCAAGTGATTTTGAGATTTTGATGTTCCAGATGTTATGTGAGTGTTTGATCAGCTCATATGTGATGTATGTGAGGTGTGTGAGTGATTGGTTTGATTGGAATTGCTCTCAAACTCAAAACCCGATAGTGACTTGCCTTAGAAGGCAAAATTGGAGTGAAAGAAGAGATTTTGAGGAAAGCATCTGTTAGATGGCTTTGGTGTACTCAAACTGACCACAATTGAGCTCTATTTATAGTAGAGCAAGTTTGTTTTGCAAGTAATAGTGCATGGCAGCTGGTAAGTAGGTTTGGCCAATGTTGGCAAATGAAAATCCAAGTCTCCTCTAGCCATTGACTAGAGGTTAGGGCACAGAGCTTTGGTCCCCTTGGTCTTGGATAAGTCTGGACTGATTTCAGATGAGAATGGCTCAGTCCATGCCACCTTGATGGTTCCATTGAATGCCTCATTCCAAATTTGAAGTCTTGTCCCTATTTTGGCAACTTTAGGGTCAACATGTTATTCCTTGTTCCTTGGACCTTGGAGGCTTGGCTCAGTGATTGTCCCCTTTAGATTCAATCCTCTGAGGTGTCCAAGTGGATTGGAGCAAATGAATTTGGCTGATTTTGGCAAATCGACCAAAGTTGCAAATTCTGCCTTGCCTTGACAGATTTCAGCAAGGCAACTTGGCAATGTTGTATCTCATGGTGTAGGTTGAATTTGGCAATGTTCCTGGCCATTTTGGAAAGCTCTTACATGATACAACAACTGTTTGAACAAGTTTGGTTTTGATCTCTTTTGATTCCAAGTGAAAAATCCCCCTACATTTGGCAAAAAGTGAGGCAGAATCTGACTTAGTGAAAATTTCACTAAGTGTTGGAAAAAGTGACATTTTCACTTTTCAGCCACTTTGATCACTCCATAACTCAAAATCCTTAATGAATTGGAATGACTTGTAGTTGTAGTTTTTGTAGGTGATAATGAGGGCTACAAATCCATCTTTGGATGAGAAAAAATGGCCTTGTGGTTTAGGAGTTATGGTCCTCCAAAGTTGGTACCTTTGCCACTTTATTTTTAACTTAGAAAAATTTCTAAGTTTTATGGTTACCCCTTTTACAAGTTATCTCACTTTTCTTGATTTTTCTTGATGAATGATGATTCAAATCATACATTAACATCATTTTAGGGTTAAAAATCCATTTTGGTGAAAAATCTCAAAAAGTCAAAGTTGACTTTTGTGCACAGTTGACTTTTTATCAGATGAATTCCAAACTGTGCAATTCTTCAGGAAATCATGTCGTTGACCTAAATCAAACTTGATGGACATGTTCCATGGGTGTCATAGGGTATATTCAATCATGTATTAGGGTTTGGGAGCATGTCTAGGTCAAAAGTCAAAGTTACAGTTGACTTTTCCCTTAAAACCCTAATTGTGGTGCAGATGGAATTGAGACTTGTTGCTCAAGCTTCTTGGATCAATCCATTGTTCCAAATGGATCAATATGGTATATTAGAGACCCTCAAATCATCTCTTGAGGTCTTGGCTCATGGTTTGTCCCAAAAGTCAACTTAGGGGTGAATTAGGTCAAGAAACCCTAATTCCTGATTTTTGATGAATGCATCCCTTGAGGCAAAATTGACTTGATGCATGGGTTCATGAGGTTTCATGAAGTATATTAGGTTATGTTTTGGATCATTGCCTTATGCCCAGATGAAAATTTCCATCTGGAGGCCCTGGTCGACCAAAACCCTAATTTGGTGACACTGTCGATCTTGAGACTTGATCCACCTAGAAGGGAGCAGCCTTGTGCTTAATCCTTGAAGTGGGAGTCCTTTTTGATCCATTGTGGATGTTTAAGAGATTAGACAAGTTGAATATCATGTCATTTCTTGATTGATCCTTTGTCTAAGCACTCAGAGAGAGCTTGAAACCCTAATTTTGATTGTAGTGGATGCTCACCCATCTTTGGGGAGATTGATGAAGCATGATGGTTCATCCATATTGTGATGATGATTTTCACAATAATGGGAAATCTAAGTGGTCAAAATTTGGGGTATTACACATGGTAGTCTTGGATCCATCCAAGATCCATCTGACGCTGGAGGGCCTCTTGTATGAAAGAGCATCCCTGTTTGTTTACCGAGCAAATCAGACAGGAACTGTAATCGTGCCGCGGCAGATTATGATACTGGCTTTGCCTTGAGTGCATTGCCACCAAGTTATCATTCATCGCACGGATGTCGTGGTTTTGAATGACGTTGGAATTCGTGTAAACCATGTTAACTCCACGAACTCGGTGCTCTTGGATCCATCCAAGATCCATTTGTTCCTGTAGAGCTACTTGCACTACAGAACATCCCTGGTTGTCTTTAGAGCAGATATCACACTGGTGATAATTATGAGGTGGCACATGGCCATATCCACTCTGTCTACAATGCATCTTGACCAGATTGGTTTTCAACAAGAGTACATCATGAATTTGATAGACATTGTTAGTCTCTTTCTCAATCAGATTGACTGCAGCTTTCTCATGTTGAGACAGCGGGTTCGTAAGAACATTAGGATTCGTATCTTTGAAAGATAAGAGCCCGCTCCTAAAAAGCTTTTGCACGTCGGATTTGAAATTGAGACAAGTCTCAATGTTATGCCCTGAACCTCCTTGATGATAAGAGCATGTTTGATCCGCTTTAAACCAAAAAGGGGGATTTTCCGGAACTGAAAGGGGAGACTTAGTCTGGATGTGCCCCTTAGCCAGCAGTAACGGAAACAGCTCTGCGTACGTTACGGGTATAGGATCAAATCCTGGTGGCCGTGTTGTACGGTTGTTGTTATATGGAGGACGAGCCTGCTGAAGAGGCTGTTGTGTCCTTTGTTGGTCAGCTTGGCTCTGCGCAACCTGAGGTTGATACATAGGAACAGACGCGGGGCCGATAGCAGGAGTAACAGCTGCTACTGGCTGATAACGTCGCCTTTGCTTTCCGAGAGAGATATTCCCAATATCTTGCTCTTTTTTCTTAGGGAGAGCACTACCGTATTTTTTAGTACCGCTCGTTGATCCAGTGTCTTTTACCAAACGTCCTTCTCGAACGGCTTCCTCAAGACGTACACCCATGCCGACCATTTCGGTGAAATCACTGGGTGCACTTGCAATCATTCGTTCATAGTAAAATGAGATTAAGGTCTTTAAGAAGATTTTTGTCATCTCTTTTTCCTCAAGAGGTGGACAAATTTGAGCGGCAATTTCACGCCACCTTTAAGCATACTCCTTAAAGGTTCCCTTGTCCTTTTGTGACATTGATCTGAGTTGATCTCTGTCGGATGCCATGTCCAAATTGTACTTGTATTGTTGGACGAAGGCAGTACCAAGATCTCTGAATGTACTGATCGTAGTACAGTTTAAACCCATGTACCATTTGAGTGCGGCACCGGTTAAACTATCCTGGAAGTAGTGAATCAGCAGGTCCTGATTCTCCGTCTGAGCTGACATCCGCCAAGCGTACATCACCAGATGGCTCTGAGGGCAAGAGTTACCCTTGTATTTTTCAAAGTCGGGCACTTGGAACTTGTGCGGGACTTTCACATTTGGGACCAAGCAGAGGTCTGCGGCGTCATTTCCAAATAGATCCTGACCGCGAATGGCTTGCAGCTCTTTCTGCATTTCCAAGAACTGCTCCTGGAATTCATCCATTCTGTCAAACATAGTTTCCTTCTTACCAGAAGGTGTCTGTGGAATATGTCCTTCCGGGACAGTGTGCACCACAGGGGGTGGTACCGTGACTACGGTAGTAAGTCCTGGCGCCTCCCAAAGTTTGTAACCTTCAGGAGTCTTGAGTATGCCCCTGGAATCTTCGCTTTCCCGAAGTTTGTAACCTTCAAGCCCAGCGGCTTCTGTTGCGATTCCCTGATCTTCAGTGATCGGCGGAACATATCCTTCCGGGATATAGTTAACAGGCATGCCCCAAGGACGATCTTTCGGCATCTGATACCTAGGATCATACTTTTCTATGATGGGCGTTGAGGTGATCTCTGAGATCACATTTCTTTGTAGCTGAGCTTCTGCCATGGCTTGCATGTCGTTACGAAGCTTTCTCATATCTTCTCTCAGAGCGTCGATCTCTTCTTTCAACTCTCTGTTTTCTTCCTCAAGATCATCCATCTTTTTCTGACGATTGGGCCGAGTATTGTACGAATGAGACAGTTTGACTCTAGAATCGAGACACAAACGTGAGATTCGTAGGTAAGGAGAATACGCGATGTGAGAATGATGAATGCAATGATTATATTAATTGTTGTTTTTTTTTTAATCAAAATAAACTTCGACAATTAGATTGCAAATATCAAACAGTGGGGAAACCCCTTTTTATTGAATTCTAAAGGATTACAGAAATGGAAATACAGTAGATTACAAAGTGCAGAAACAGACACCTAAACTAATGGGTCCCGAGTCCTCTTCTTTGACCGGGGTGCTTGGGCCGTTGTTGGGTTGTCATTCCTTTGCCAGGTGAAAGGAGCGAGCAAATTCCTTTGGTCATCTTGATTCTCTACAGCATGCTGCTCCAAAATTTTAATCAGATCATCTTTCTCTTTTAGTAGTTGCTGTATTTGGATACACTCTACGTCGAGGGTGCGGTACTTGTTCTTCCAAGATCTTATTTCCTTTTGAACTTTGTTGAGAGTAACTTGAAGCCTTTCAGTTTCCGTCATGAAGTACGTGACAGATTCCCTCGGCGAAAGAATTCCGTAACGAGGATAAGGCATCTTTAGCTTGAGAGCTCTGGCTTGTACCCAGTGGAGATAAGGCTCCACTGAGACACAGTCCGGTTTTCCCAGAGACTCTCGTCCTTTCTTATGAACATGTTTCCAAGCTTGCACTATTTCCATCTTTAGTGCTCTGTCACTTTCTCCTTCTTTGAAGAAAAGACCTTCCAGATGAACACCCAGTGGGATGTGTCTCATCGGGTATCCAAATTGACGAAGAACCAATATCGGATGATAGTTGATTCCTCCTTTAGTTCCTATGAGGGGTACGCTGGGGAAGTTTCCACAACGGTCAATGATTCTAATTCCCTCATAAATCCTATTACACCAATCTATATCAGAGTTGGTAAGAGACATGATCTTCTGCGACCAACGTAAGACACTCTTGCAATCCCAAAAAGCAGCAGACTTGGGCAAGTGAGAGATAAACCATTTGTAAAGCAAAGGTACACAGCATGTGATCTCTCCTCCGCTGTACAAATTTCCCAAGTGTACCGAATGATACGCATCTGCAAGCAAAGTCGGCACAGGGTTTCCAATGAGAAAAACCTTAATAGCGTTGATATCGACGAAGTTATTGATGTTGGGAAACAAAAATAATCCGTAGGTGAGCAAGACAAAGATGCTTTCAAAAGCAGTCCCGTTCCCTATACTAGGGAAGTATAGAGCCTTTTTTGTCAAGAACTGGGCTGGAAAACCTTGGATGCCACCCTTAGTGGTCATGTGAGTCCTGACCTCAGACTCGTCCAAATGAATTGCTATTGAAATAGTCTGATTCTTTGGAATTTCTTCCAGTCCAGAAAATGGAGCTCGATCAGTGATATGTAAATCAGTCAGATGAGAATACTCCTCCAGCGTTTGTGATAGCTGGTAATCCGGGAATGTAAAACAGTGATAAACCGGATCGTAGAATTGAATGAGCGCGTCCATGATCCCCTTAATCACATGGACTCTTAACAGTGGTAGCAAACCACCGTGCTTGGCTCTGAAAGCCTCTGGGTTAACGATCATCCTTGCTAACCTTCTCAAATCCCCTAGTTTTGGAACCTTGAAGGTATACTGGTGAGTTCTCCTTCTACCGAAATCCATTAGCGTAATCCTCTTCTCTGATATTTGCAATCACAGTCTTAGTTTAATTTGAAAAACAGAGAGACTAGAAGAGAAAGTTTTTTGAATGTTTTAATGTTTTATTAAACGAATGCATGAATGCAGCACACAAAAACAAAGAAAAAACATGGGGTCAGAGGGTCGTTGTCATGAAGTCAAGGCTCTACCCATCCCCAAAGGTTTATACTAGGGTGATTTTTGTACCTGTACTCATTATCATCAGCTCCTCCCAGGAAAGCAAAACAACAAGCGGATCGCCAGCGAGTTGTAGAGCAATCTTAGAGTAAGTGCCATTCACCGAGAATAGATCACCAGCCTCAAATGAGGGTAGTATCACGTAACAACTATTTCTGATAGTTTCCGCACTACGAAAGGGTTTGGATCCTCAGCTTCTCAGACTTAACAACCGGCTCATTGGCTAGAAGAGTGAATGGGTTGCGTTGGTCAGCCTCCACTGAGGTTGATGGTCGACCCCGTCGCCATCACTTATCTTAAGTGTATACTCATTCTCACCACATGCGGCATCACACGCATTCCCAGTAGCAGAAAAATAAACACGTATAGCAATTAGGAAAAGCAGTATATATATTTGTCCTAATCATCCAAGACTTATAAAGCTATGATTCCTAAGTTCCTGACAGAAATGGGTTCCCCGGCGGAAGCCCCAATCTGTGGTATTTACACAAGTGAAGAGAAAAAAGGTTTGTCCAAGGTTTCCACCTTAAACGTTTAAGAAAGAAGATTTAGCCCCACGGTGGGCGCCACTTTTCTTTAGCGAGCGATTTTGGACGCGGTTCTTAAGCGCTGGTCGCTCTCTGCGGTTGAGCTTGAACTACAGGTCGATTTATTTTTTATCCTATTGTGAGCTGAATAAGGAAGGGAAATAGATGTCTCCAATTAACCCTTCTTTGCATACTGAGTTTAAACAGCGGTTTGTTAGGTTACGGATGCTATCAATGTGGGGGGCCTTTGTACTGGTTATTTGTATTTTCGCCAATACTGTTTTCTTTCTTTTTTACCTGGGCAGAAGGTTTCTGGCGGGGAACAAGGATTAGGATGTTAGGACTGATGCTTTTGAAATACTGCTTTTGATTGATGGAGATATGGGATTTGGGTTTTTTGTTGATTGCGCTCGCTAAGATCTTTTCTTTCGATCTTATGCCTACGTATTCCTGTTTACCGAAACAGGGAAATCAGAGCGTTCGTAGTTCCTCCTATTCTATGGGAGGAAATTGGTTTTTGGTGTCTTGTTCAAAGCCCAAGACGTGAAGCGAAAGGTAGGTTGTATCTTGTTCAAAGCCCAAGATGTGAAGTTGAAAGGTCTATTTGTGTCTTGTTCAAAGCCCAAGACGTGAAGCTGAAAGACCTCGACTTTAGAGAGAATTTGTCATCTCTAAAGAGGGGAGAAGGAGAATTACTTTAACTGGGATACGCGGATCCGAGCAATGCCATAATTTCCGAAGAAAGGGTTTTAACCTGAAGGAGAAGACTTTAACTCAGTGTAGAGCAATGCCATCTTTCCTTAGGAATTTCTCATGCTAAAAGAGGGACAGTGGCGTGGATATAGATGATCCAGAGGCTTGCCGCTTACAGCGATTAGATGAAGGGAAAGGAGTTGTTGATGTTTGTGTATTGTGAACGAGGCACAACTTTGATGCTAAAAGGTTAATTGGATCAACCAGTGGTTTTCTTATACAAAGCCTAAGAGGAGGCTAATTTTTGCTAGGAAAATCATTATACAAAGCCTAAGAGGAGGCTAATTTGTGTCTCGTACAAAGCCCGAGAGAGAGGCTAAAAGTTTTTGACTCAACAAGAGAGTCTTTGTATCTCGTACAAAGCCCGAGATGGAGGCTAAAGCGTTGTTTGACTCCGCTAGGGAGAGTCATTGTATAAAGCCCAAGAGGAGGCTATGTCAGTTAAGTGACAGGTCCAGTATACTGATTTTGAAAGAGAAAATCAGTTCTTATATGAGCATCACTGTACTCATGGGTTAGATCTGAGGATCGGGGAGGTCTCCTTTTCTTTGAGGAAACTGGAAATCCAAAGGGTGTTGAGACTGTCCGAGTCTGCGGGTTTCCTTCCTATTTAACGAAGGGGTCACTTGAGAATGTTTTTTGAGACTCAAGGAAGTTAGACTGTCCGTGTCTAGAGTTTTATCTTTTGTACTATGCTTTGAGAACCAGTAGTAGACTCTATGAAAGGACTGTTCTATGGAGATGACTAAGTTCTGTTCCTATACCTCTAGGAGGTCGTCGGGACAATTTGTACGAAGCCCAAGAGGAGGCTGGAAACTTTTAAGAAGCCGACGGGTCCTTGTACGAAGCCCAAGAGGAGGCTATCATTCCCGGAGGAAGAGATCATTATACGAAGCCTAAGAGGAGGTTGTGAATACTTCTAAGAAGCCGTAGGGTCCTTGAATAATGCCCAAGAGGAGGCCGATGCTTTTAAGAAGCCCGTGGGTCTATCATCTCCTTTCCATTAGGAGAGATAACTCTTTTAAAGATAAAAACCACTGGTAAACGTGGGAGGTTTACTATCCAGCAACTTTTAGCTTTTGAAGAGGGTTCCTTAGTTAAGGTCCAAGATTATGACCGTAGTGGGTACCCAAACCCCGAGACATTCAAGGAAAGCTATCCACAAGGAATAGATCAAGTCAGGAAAGTTTGAGAATTTGGAAGAAACTCAAAGATGCCATTCACGGAGAATACATTCATCTTGGGGTGTAGAGCTTCTTGACGATTCCTAAGGAGGACAGCCGAAGAGAAGACTGTATCTGGTGCTCCTATTGGGGATCTAGGGGTCTATTTCTACGAATAAATTAAACGGCGTCACCTAGTTCTAGACGTAGTAGCCGGGGAAACTCGAAATATCTATACTATTATTACACAGTAGATATAAGTTTATGAAAGGAGACTTACAGTGAGCAGCCCCACAATACAGTTTATAATATGAAAGCAGTAAATGAAAGCGATAACCACTTACTCGGTTGGAGTGCTTCCATGCTGCTTGGTTAGTTTTTCAACAAAGAAAGATTGAAAACAATAGTATATTCAAAATCAAAGGAGAAAGTGCTTTTCAAAAGAAAGATTTGGGGCTTACAGCTCAAGGAGAGGCCCAGAGTTTTATCAGTGAGCGCACTGTTTGACTTTGTACAGCGGGACTTATACAAGTGACTGGGGCCCAAAAAGGTTTTCTGTACAAAGGGACGGGTCTTACACTCTCTCAAGATGCCCAAAAAGGTTTAAAGAAAAAAGAATGGGGCTTATAACACGAGGGTAGGCCCAAATGATTTTTCGTTTAAAAATGGCGATCGCGCCGAGGTTTTCTTTTAACGCAGAGGGACTTATACAATAAGTGAGGCCCAAAATGTTTTGGTTAAAAGGGGGATTGGGTCTTACACTCTAATAGAGGCCCAAAGTGTTTTGAATGGGTCTTATAGCTCAAGGAGAGGCCCAGATGATTTTTATTTTTAAACGGGCGACGATCGCACCGTTTACTTGTACAGAGGGACTTATACAATGAGTGAGGTCCAAAAAGTTTTTGTACAAGGGGGGATGGGTCTTACACTCTCTCAAGAGGCCCAAAAAGTTTTGAAAATGATTTATGAGGGTTGAATTAATCCAAAACCCTAATTTGTTTTCAAAATGTATTTAATTGAATAAAAATTCAATTAAAATGATCAAAAATTGTTTAACACATGGAAAACAAATTGTGATCTTGGATTAATGCTTCAAAAATTAAGTATTGACCTACAAAATAATTAGAAAGCATTAAAAGTTGCAAAATCAATGTAGAAAAAATATTTAAAATGCCAAAAACAATCAAAATATTAATTCTTTACAAAAATATCAATTATATGAAATAAATAATATTTTTGGGATTTTTTGTGAAAATAAAATATTTTAACATTTTTGTGAATTATTAAAAAAAGAATCAACTCAAAATCATTAAAACTCAGAGAGAAATTAATTTTTGAATCAATTAAACAAAATCACAAAATTCAAATATTTGAATTTATGAAAAATGGCGCCAAGAACAGCTGAAGAACACGCGCATGTTCTTGGTTTCTCAGATTTTCATTTTCTATCCAATCTCCATGAATACGTAATCATATCATGCAATCCACGTATCATTATGCTCGTCTCAACCTCACGATCATGTCTATGTACTTTAATTTCATTTAAATTAAACATACAACAAGAAATCACGAAGAGACCTCAAGAACCCTAATTTCTGCATGAAGGCTAGGATTTTTGATACACGATTCAAACAATGCAATTAATTGAGGGAAAACATTCCATGCATGATTATGAACATATGGCCAAATTATTGTGCGAGGAAATATGCATAGATTGAGAGATGACCAAGTATGTGCTTACCTCTAGGCCGTGACAACAAGTTCAAAGTGATTTTTGATTTGGAGGTGTTACAGATGAGTGGTGATGATCTGAACAGCTTCCCTACACCCTATGGATTGTGTTTGGATGGTTGGACTTGATTGAAATTGGCTGGATCATTTTGTGGTACCTCAGCTGCACTTTGGTTAAAACCTTGAGCAACCAGCTGGTGATTTTGTGAAATTGATGTTTCAGAAGTAATCTAAGTGTTTGATCAGCTCATATGTGATGTATGTGAGGTGTGTGAGTGATTGGTTTGATTGGAATTGCTCTCAAACTCAAAACCCGATAGTGACTTGCCTTAGAAGGCAAAATTGGAGTGAAAGAAGAGATTTTGAGGAAAGCATCTGTTAGATGGCTTTGGTGTACTCAAACTGACCACAATTGAGCTCTATTTATAGTAGAGCAAGTTTGTTTTGGGATCCACAGTGAATGGCAACTGCAGCAGGTGTTTCCTCAATGTTGGCCAATGGAAATGCAAGTCTCCTCTAGCCATTGACTAGAGGTTAGGGCACAGAGCTATGGTCCCCTTGGTCTTGGATAAGTCTTGACTGATTTCAGATGAGAATGGCTCAGTCCATGCCACCTTGATGGTTCCATTGAATGCCTCATTCCAAATTTGAAGTCTTGTCCCTATTTTGGCCATTATAGGTTCAACATGCTATTTCTTGTTCCATGGACTTTGGAGGCTTAGCTCAGTGATTGTCCCCTTTAGATTCAATCCTCTGAGGTGTCCAAGTGGATAGGAGCAATTGAATTTGGCTGATCTTGGCAAATCGACCAAAGTTGCAAATTCTGCCTTGCCTTGACAGATTTCAGCAAGGCAACTTGGCAATGTTGTATCTCATGGTCTAGGTTGAATTTGGCAATGTTCTTGGCCATTTTGGAAAGCTCTTACATGATACAACAACTGTTTGAACAAGTTTGGTTTTGATCTCTTTTGATTCCAAGTAAAAAATCCCCCTACATTTGGCAAAAAGTGAGGCAGAATCTGACTTAGTGAAAATTTCACTAAGTGTTGGAAAAAGTGACATTTTCACTTTTCAGCCACTTTGATCACTCCATAACTCAAAATCCTTAATGAATTGGAATGAATTGTAGTTGAAGTTTTTGTAGGTGATAATGAGGGTTACAAATCCATCTTTGGATGAGAAAAAATGGCCTTGTGGTTTAGGAGTTATGGTCCTTCAAAGTTGGTACCTTTGCCACTTTATTTTTAACTTAGAAAAATTTCTAAGTTTTATGGTTACCCCTTTTACAAGTTATCTCACTTTTCTTGATTTTTCTTGATGAATGATGATTCAAATCATACATTAACATCATTTTAGGGTTAAAAATCCATTTTGGTGAAAAATCTCAAAAAGTCAAAGTTGACTTTTGTGCACAGTTGACTTTTTATCAGCTGAATTCCAAACTGTGCAATTCTTCAGGAAATCATGTCCTTGACCTAAATCAAACTTGATGGACATGTTCCATGGGTGTCATAGGGTATATTCAATCATGTATTAGGGTTTGGGAGCATGTCCTGGGCAAAAGTCAAAGTTACAGTTGACTTTTCCCTTAAAACCCTAATTGTGGTGCAGATGAAATTGAGACTTGTTGCTCAAACTTCTTGGATCAATCCATTGTTCCAAATGGATCAATATGGTATATTAGAGACCCTCAAATCATCTCTTGAGGTCTTGGCTCATGGTTTGTCCCAAAAGTCAACTTAGGGATGAATTAGGTCAAGAAACCCTAATTCCTGATTTTTGATGAATGCATCCCCTGAGGCAAAATTGACTTGATGCATGGGTTCATGAGGTTCCATGAAGTATATTAGGTTATGTTTTGGATCATTGCCTTGTGCCCAGATGAAAATTTCCATCTGGAGGCCCTGGTCGACCAAAACCCTAATTTGGTGACACTGCCGATCTTGAGACTTGATCCACCTAGAAGGGAGCAGCCTTGTGCTTAATCCTTGAAGTGGGAGTCCTTTTTTATCCATTGTGTATGTTTAAGAGATTAGACAAGTTGAAGATCATGTCATTTCTTGATTGATCCTTTGTCTAAGCACTCAGAGAGGGCTTGAAACCCTAATTTTGATTGTAGTGGATGCTCACCCATCTTTGGGGAGACTAATGAAGCATAAAGGTACATCCATATTGTGATGATGATTTTCACAATGATGGGAAATCTAAGTGGTCAAAATTTGGGGTATTACAGGTTGGATGCAAGAATAAACTACTTCTACCTTTCTTCAGACCTCTTTCCAACATGCTTATATACGAGTTCCTTTATGAGTGGACTTGGGATGAACAAGCTGGTTGAAGATGTCCTCACCTATCACCACATCTTCAGAGGAGAGCAGAATGTTGTAGTCTTAACTCAAAACCACCAGGAATAATCCATCAGATAAATATATGCAGTGGAACATACACCAGGAAACTCCTCTACTACCTTCAGGCAGAACACAATAACTCTTGCCCAACACTCCACACAACAACAGGCCTGATATCTTCATTCTTTACTCCAAGGGATCATACAAAATACTCTATGAACTAACTATCTTCCTTGCTCATGAACCAGAAAGTATCTTCCCTCGATCTCATCCAGAAACAGACAGGATGCCTGCTCTGATACCAATTGAAATTCTGGTACAGATGTGTGATGTCTTTGTGCAATGTCACAACATCGCAATCTGCTGAACAAGGCAATAATAGAAACAGTAAATAACACACTAAATTTTTCACCCAATTCGGTTCAACGACCTACATCTGGGGGCATACCAAGCCAGGAAGGAAGTTCACTATTAGTAGTATCAAATTACAGACTCAACAGACCAGTTGACAATCTACCTAATTCAATCACTACCTAATGACCCTTCTTCCTAAGTCCTCCCTAGGTAAGAGACTCCATCTCACTTCCTATCATCACTATGATGTCTAGCAGTCAACTATACTGTCACTGCATCAACAACTTGATTACCAACAACTGTACCACCATAGAAGACACCCTTCCATGATACCCTTTCATGACACCCTTTGGAGTTGCTTCAAAGCTTCCTCCAAGAACAATACCAAACTCATTACCTACAGGTTTCTGAGTTAAACACAGTGACCATCTCACAACCCGAGTGGTTCACTTAGACAAAGCCCTAATGATCTACATCTTGGACCGTACCTATTCTAGGTTACAAGCATACTATTTATAATATAATCCCAACTGGATTTGGGCCTTCAAATCATATCATATCTTCTGTAACAAATCTGCTTCTAAATAGATCTTCAATCATATCTTCAATTAAATCTTCAGTAATTAACTCCGAATATTCTCCATATCTTTATGCTTTAAATTCGTAACAAACTGATCTCCATAACTGATTGCAACAGAATATATCTCTCCCTTGATCTTCGCCTGCATTCTCTGATTCTCTTTAGCAGAATCTCTTATTCACACCAGAAACACGTGCAGCCCTAATTAATCATCCCAGACCTGATGTTGTAATGTTCTGGTATAGTGATGTTAAGACTTCGCATGTGACATCACTCTTCAGCACTTTAACTCTTCAACACTATTTACAACCCAGACTGTTAGCAGTTCATGTTGCAACATCAACCATGACATCAACATTGTTTTAACAAAATTATATCCAATTACAAGAACTTACACAACCCTTAAAAGTCCTAATTGAAGCAAGGTTTATTCTGAAGGCGTATTTCAACAAGATAGCGTTCCTGACTCCCATGAGTTGTGCTAATAAGATTTTTGTTGGTATTGCATGTGCATATTGTTTTCCATTCAAAAATAAATGTCGTAGCTAGTGACTTGTTCACTAGGTTGGCGACATATTTTCAATAAACTTCAAGGTTAACATGTTTGTTGCATTAGAATTATCATTTTCACAATAAACTTGTTCTGCTTGCATACATGTGCCTAAGCATCAATGAAGCTTACACAATGAACATCAGTCGAGAAGCTTGATCTTGCCGAGTTAGGATGCTTGAAAATTCTGAAGGACAGTTACATCAAGGGGCATGATGCCAAGAGACTCAGTGTAGAACGGGTTTCCCCAGTAAGTCGTGATGAGATGTAGCCAATCTGGGGCAGTCACGTCGAGAAATCTCTCTGAAGTTCAGTTATTCTGGGGCATTCATTTGAAGATCAGGGTCAAAGTCAATTCAAAGCTCATGTCGAGGCAGGCCACCTCCGAAGCATGAGAAGTTATCCTCTCCAGAAGAAGGTTAATCAGAAGCACCTCTTCAAGGTTCGAAATACTGAGGCAGAGTATTTCAAGTCACTACAAGTCCTCTTGGGGCAAATTCATTCAAAGATCATACAGTCTGGGGCAGTTACGGCGAGATCCGATAAATCTCTCCAAGAGTTTGAAGACCCTGGGGCAGTGTGAACGCCCGGTCTTCTGTAAAATCCTCTTGAGATGATTTCTTCCAGTAGACCCTGTGGTCTGGGGCAAGTCATAAAGGAACCGTTGTTCACTCCTGACAATCGGCATGCAGTCACTCAGCAGAAACTTGAAGTACTAAGTCTCTTCCCCAGCAAGGAGCCTGAAGGTATCTTTTCCACCAAGGTGTTGGAATTGCTATTCTTCCCCAAGCGGAGAATCGTCCTCAAATCGAAAAGGGTTCTTTATGAGGATTCCTTATCCTCAGCAGTGTAGGTGGATTCCTCATTCTCAGTAGGGTAAGACGGTGGAATATTTTCAAGCAGTTTGAAGACGGTGAGAAGTCAGGGTACTTTCTTCCTCAAAAGTCAGAGTTGGTATTTTCACGCAAGTCAAAGTCCAAGGTTATTGGCATTCTCAGGGGTTCAAAGTCCAATCTTTATTGGCATCTCCCCAACAGAGTTTGCAATTCAGCTTGCGGTTCCTCGACAGGGTTTGTATCATCAGTGGTTATTGGTGGTACGGTTGGTTATTTCCCCACAGGAGGTCAGATATTGGTGATCCCTTCCTCAGCGAAGTTTGCTTATTTTGTTCTGCGCATTCCCTGGTGGAGTTTCCTCTCATTCTTGCATGTAGTAATCATCGTTGCATTGCATCCTCAAAACGCATAGCATTTCCATTTCGTATGGGGCATTACGCCATAGAAAGAAAAATTCAAACATGCATGCGGAACATAAGCCAGATTTAGTACCTTGTGCAAAAGCCCAGATCAACCCTCAATTAAAGCAGCGATCCGCAACCTCCGAGTTGACGCCTATTTTCCTCAACCTCGGAGTTGACGCCTGTTTTGTCCAACCTCAGAGTTGTCGCCTTTCTCCAACGTCAGAGTTGTCGTACCTCCTTTTTTCCCAACCTCAGAGTTGTCGCCTTTATACCAACTTCAAAATTGCCGTACATTCCTTCTCCAACCTCAGAGTTGAAGCCT